>CM067173.1:61513336-61569026 GCA_034093135.1 Erigeron breviscapus
AGAACAAGTGGATTGTTCTTTGGAAAGTGTGTAAAGGCAAAAGTCAATCTCGATATCAGTGTTCAGACTTGTAAGGTCTAGAACACTGACAATCCTCCAGTGTACAGATCTGGTAAGACTTCCAGTGGAATCCGCCATTTGTCAGTCTTCTTTATTCTGACTTCAGTCTTTGACTTCAGTGAGAACGTCTTCAGTAGAGTGATCTGGACTGGGGTGAAGTCCAGTGAGCTAATCTGGAGAATACTCCAGATTTCCTATACAAGTATTGCTCACTGGTCTTCCATTATTTCTGACAAATCTTCAGAGGGACTCCAGATTCCAAGTCTGGAGTAGGTCCAGTAGAACACATTTCTGGACAGATCTTCAGTAAGGATCCAGTAGTCGAGTCTGGAGCAAGTCCAGTAAATCTGGACCTAACAAATTCCCCCTATTTGTTTAGAAATAATGCAAGTGTTTTCAAGCTTAAATCTATACACTTTGTATGCTTGAAAAACACAAGTTTTGACTTAGTCTAAAAATCTAAGTTACTGGAAAACACTTTATAGATCATGAGTGTTTTCAGTTTCATCTTTTAAGTTTTAACTTAGACTAAATCTGATCATTTACTTTTATGAATCAAAAATTGCAACTACTATTACATACATCAACTGATAAATAGTTTACAATTTTCATAAAATAATAAATTTACAACAAGTAAATGATAAGAGTCAGGCCCTTCTTTTCGATGTCTGTCCTGGAGCATCTTCAGTAGCCTTTCTCTTTGGGGATGGAGAAGATGGTATTGATTCTGGCGATTTTATGCCCATTGCAACTTCCATCTGTTGCTTTCTTCTCCATACCTTTCAACTCTCTTCAGAAATGCTTTAACATCAGTCGACACATTTGTCTTCCCCCTGAACGTTAAAGCAATTTCCTTCAGTTCACTCCATCCAAATGCTTGGACTGAAGTACTTTTCCTTTCATCAGTAAAGTTACCCTCCCTGGTCAACTTTACTTCAAACCTGGACATGCCTTCATGATTTCCAGCTAATTTGATCTCAGCACCAGTGATCCTTCTAGCATCAGCCCTGAAATTTAACATTTCATTGTACTTGTCTTTCAATTTGGCTGTCTGGATCAATGCTTCAGTTTCCTTGGACACTCTCTTTTGCTCTACAGCAGATTGGAGTTGTTGACGATTGATTTTTTGAGAAGTGTCCAGGGGAATGAATTTGCTTACATCAACATCTTTAATCGCTTTGATTTGTTTGGCAGTCAGTTTTGGTAAGCCAGTCAGTTTCTTTCTGTACTCTATCTCCAGAGCACCAGCGTTCTTTCTGATCTTTTTCTGGAGGCTTACCAGTTCCTCCTTCCTTTGCCTGATGAGTTCTGGTACACTAACGCCATAAATTATAGAATCATAAACATGTTCTTCTTCGGCGTAAAAGGAGCGTACATGAACATCATTCAATGCATTCAGACATTGATGAACTCTGGGGTCATCCTTCATCTTTTTATATACATCAACATTTATGCCTAACCTTCCAGCATTGTAAGAGTCCAGAGTCCCCATTGATGCCATCTCCCTTTGATGGGCCAGCAGTTCATCTTTTTGATTTCTCTTGAAGATTTCAATCATGATGCATTCTTGTTCAAGATTTTTGGAGGTTTCATCATCAGCAGTAGGATACTCTGATGATTCTTCAGCAGTTTGCTCTTCTTCTCCAGATACCATTTTTTCTTTAACAGCCTTCAGTGTAGTTGGAATATCTGGGAAGGACTCAAACTGGGGCTCACTGGCTTCAGTACCAGTAGCTTCTTCAGTTAGCCCGGCTTCAGTGCATATGCTCTTTGTCTTTGGTCACCAGACGACTTTTCCCCCTTGGAATGATCACCAGTCCTTGACTTGAGATCATTCCATAACTGTTCCAGCATATGTTGTCCAGTGCACCAAATGTTATCCCTGCCACTGGAGTTGTTTCAGTCACAACTTTCTTAAGTGCCTGCACTTCCTTTTGAACATTTGCAACTGCTTTAGGCAAGTGTTTTGGCAACTTTTCTTCCAGTAACTTCTCTACTTGGGGTAACACCCCATCTTGAATGGTACGAAGAACAGTCTCAGAAATCTCTTCAGATAATTCTTTCAGCATATTGATTCTGAACTTCTTTGTACATTCATCACTTATTGTACTGACAACTGCATCCTGGTCAAGTGTGGATCTACTCTCCAGAGAACTTACCCTGGAAACCAACTTCTGACTTCTTCTTTCAGACCTGCCAGTTCACCAGTGACTGCAGTCTGAACAGAACTAACCAGCCTTGTCTCTAGACCCTGGACTACCACTTTGAAATTTTCAGTATTGTTGTTTGTGGCCAGTACCAGTTCATCAAGCTTTTCAAACACAAGCTTCTCATTCCCAGCAAAAAGATTCATCTCGGATGCAAGGTTATTTGATAATAATGATTTGAAGTCTGAAATAACCTGAGATGAAGTTTGGAGTGATCTCTCCAGGTCCGCCACCTTACTTAAAAGGCCTTGGACCTCGGCAGAAGATGAAGTGGAGAGACCACTGGGAGGTTCAAGATTGGAAGGCAATCTGGTCATAAGAGGTACTTGTGCCCAGTCCTCTTCAGTTGCAGCTTTCAGATGTTGCAACTGGTGACTCTGGCGCACGAGGTGGAGGTTGAGATTGTGAAGGTTGAGTGGTTGCTGGAGTGAAGTATTGTGTATCTCTAGGAATTGAAGGTGGAGGTGGTGGTGGCATGTTTGATTCTGGTGGTGGTGGCATTTCAGAAGATGTAATTGGTTGGGTGACTGAAGCAATAGCAGATGTGTCAATATTTTCTTCTTCACCAAGAAATTCATGTTTACATCAAAACCTTCAGACATTGGGGAATCTACATCATCCCATTCTGGAGCCATCCCAACTGTCTGATCACCAGTCTGTTCATTAACTTGTTCACCAGCCTCTACATTCAAGTCTATTGGAGCCTCTTGCTCACCAGATATATGTTCATCAGTCTGAACATCTTGTTCAACTTCCTCAACAACCTGTTCAACAATCTGAGCCACATTTTCTTCTTGCACGACAGTCTGTACAACAACCTCTTGTACGTTCTCTTGTTCAAAAATTGGTGACCCATCCAGATTCATAACATCACCAGGATGTCTTTCAGGATTCACTTGAAGTCCAGCTCTCATCAGACGCCTGTTAGTTCTAGGTCGTCTGGAAGGTTCAACAACTTCTGTACCTTGACCTTCTGGAGCAACTTGTCTAATGGGCTGTACAGCTTTAATGATCTGTACATCATCACCAGATGGTCCTTCAACAGCTTGACCTCTATCTGGAGCCATTTCAGCTTCTTCCCTTTGAAAGGAAAGCATGGACTGAGGAATATCTACCTCGTCCAGTGGAGATCTGAGGTTGACCAGATCCCTCATATACTCACTCACAGAAAAGTGAGTAGTATCAAAATCATACTGGTCTCCAAGAGCATTTTTAAACATTAGTGAAAGGAAACGAATATAAGGAACAAAAGGTTTTCTTCCTTTCACTCTTAGGCGCTCAACCAGGTCATCAAAAAGAATCTGAGCAAAGTCCACTCTAAGCCCAAACCATAAGCAGTAGGCAATCTGGAGATGAGTTTGATTTATCTGGTCTAACCCTCCAGAACTGCCTCCCAAACATTCAACAATGTGCGTGAAGAAAGTATCTCCATGAGTCTGACAACTTGCTCATGTAGATCGTCCCCTTTCTGGATAGCTGCCCATGCTCATCCAATATATCTGTATGCCCCATTAGCCTGCATACTTCCCTTGTATTTATACCAGTGGGAAGTTCGATAGGCAACTCATTTTGTTCATAATAGTTTAACTGGAGAACATACCTGAGTAGACTGCAGTGAAACCAAGGGATCTGGTACCTCCCTTGAGAGTATAATTGATAGATGAAGTTTCATAATCATATTTTGCAGTGTACCAGAATTCACAAAGGTAATCGTGGTACATCCTTCCTGGATTTAGTGTCAACGCACCATATAATGGGCAAGAGAGAAAAAATGTGTTTAATCTCCCAATAACAGATTGAGCATCATGAACACTGGAAAGAGAAAGTCTGGCCATCCAGTTGTTCATGTTTATTCTTATGGTATTTGCCTCAAGAGTGATATGAGGTGCCCTGTCAACATTTTCAGAAGGATTATATTCAGTGGCAAGCAGATTTTTAGGCGATCTTGACTGTCTAGGTGCCATTTATAAAGAATAGATGAAGATGAAATTGAATATATATAGGTTATGATGAAGATTTGATGAAGGAATGAATGGAAATGGAGTAAATAAGAGAGATAAATATGATTGGAAATTGAATGAAGAAGTAAATGAAGGAATTTGAAAGATTTGGGAGTAAATATGTTCGAAGTAAATGCAAATGAAATTGAAAGTGGGTATATATAGGAGAGAGAATGTGGAACTCAAACGGTTTATTTGAAATTATCAAATATAATTTTGATCGAGGTTCTGAGATCCGCATTAATTACATCACATCACACATAAATGTGTGATGGTTTACAGCCCACAAACATTAACAAGTTGCTCTTTTTCACTTCCCAAGGTAAAAATACCATCATTACGTTGAAAAATTTACATGCCACGTAGGATTAAAATATCTCCAAAAAGATTTGCTTACGTGGCACGCACGATGACCAAGTATTTAGAAAATATTATGACATATTTCAGTGCATCTGGAGGTTGACTGGACACTCCAGTATCACTGGTGGATTAGTCCAGTGAACATGTACTGATGGTACACTAGAGGGACACTCCAGTAAAGTACCAGTGAAAACCATTTTGAAAGACTGGTAACCTCAAACGTGCACGTCAACTAATACAGACAAATGAGAGGGACACATTACAAGGAGACATTAGTCACCTCAAACACGCACTTCAACCTGTCCAGTTACCAGTGAGGGACACATTTACAAAGCACCAGTAATATTTTCTGAAGAGTTTGTCCAGTGAGAAAATAAATTAATAAATTCCCCCTGAACTTAAAACAATTTTAAGAACAAAAAAATATCTTTCAAGTCTTTCCCTGGAATGTTGTTCCAGAAATCTAATAATGCAAAGATAGTACACAAAGGCGTTCAATATCTGAGCAGTCACCAGATTTAAGGGTTTTAACATTCCCAACTCACCAACAAGATATTCAAAAGTTTTGACATCCAGAGGTTTAGTAAAGATGTCAGCGAGTTGTTTGTCAGTGGGAATAAAATGGAGTTCAATGTTGTTTTTCATAATATGATCACGTATAAAATGATACCTGAGATCAATGTGCTTCGTTCTGGAGTGCATGACTGGATTGTTTGAGATAGCAATGGCACTGGTATTATCACAAAAGATTGGGGTCTTTGAATATTTAATACCATAATCAAGCAACTGGTTCTTCATCCAGAGTATCTGAGCACAACAACTGGCTGCAGACTCGTATTCAGCTTCAGCAGTGGACAATGAAACTGAAGTTTGCTTCTTACTGGTCCAGCTGACCAGTTTGCCACCAAGAAAATGACATCCACCAGTAGTGGATTTCCTGTCTATCTTACAACCTGCATGATCTGAATCTGAATAATCCATTAGATCCATGCCTGAGCCTTTGGGATACCAAAGACCCAAACTGGGGACACCCTTGAGGTACTTCAGTATGCGCTTTACAGAAAGCATATGAGATTCCTTTGGATTAGACTGATATCTGGCACATAAACATGTTGAAAACATAATATCTGGTCTACTGGCAGTTAAATTCATCAGTGAACCAACCATGCCTCTATAGACAGTGGTGTTCACTGGTTTACCATCTGGATCGGAGTCCAGTGTCAGTGGTGCAGAAAATGGAGTTGGTTTAGATGGTGAAGAGTTCATATCAAATTTCTTTAAAAGATCTCTAACATATTTTTCCTGATTAATAAAAATGCCATCTTTGTTTTGTTTCATCTGGAGTCCAAGAAAATATGTTAATTCACCCATCAAACTCATTTCATATTCAGTTGACATTATTTTCGAAAATTTCTTGCACATGTTTTCATCAGTAGACCCAAAATAATATCATCAACATAAATTTGTACCATTAACAGATTACCTTTTTCATGAAGAATAAATAAGGTATTGTCAATTGCACCTCGTTTGAAACCATTTTTCAACAAATGTTTAGTCAGAGTGTCATACCAGGCACGTGGGGCTTGTCTGAGGCCATACAACGATTTGTCCAGACGATATACCCAATGTGGATGCTTTTCATCAACGAAACCTGGTGTTGTCTGACATAAACTTCTTCTTCAAGCTTTCCATTCAAGAAAGCACTCTTTACATCCATCTGGTAGACTTTGAACTGATGATAAGCAGCGAATGCTAAGAATATTCTGATCGCTTCAAGTCTAGCCACTGGAGCAAATGATTCATCAAAGTCAACATCTGACTGGCAGTAGCCTTGTGCTACCAGTCTGGCCTTGTTTCTGATTACGTGGCCATCTTCATCTACCTTGTTCCTGAAGACCCATCTTGTTCCAATTGGTTATTTCTTGCCAACTGGAAAAGGAACCAGATACCAGACCTTGTTCCTTTCAAACTGGTGAAGCTCTTCTTGCATAGCAGTCACCCAGCTTGATCTTCCATAGCCTCGTCAATCTTCTTTGGTTCCATCAAAGATAGAAAACTAACGTATAAGCATTGATTACTGGAGGCTCTTCTGGTCTGAACTCCTCTAATGGAGTCACCTATGATCTGATCAATAGGATGAGCTTTTGTCCATCTGGAGTACTGACCAGGATTGTTACTGACAACAATATCAGTCTTTCCACAACCATCATTTCCAAAAGTAATGGAGGGTCCATCAGAAATGGTGAACTCCTCCAGCAGGGTCTTACATCGGTCATCGTCCTGCCAGCAGCACTGTCAAGATACCAGATATATTTCTTTCGATCGCCCTGCACATACACCAGATATTATCAGTTAGATTTGGGAACCCATCGACTGATGGGTTCGTTGGACCCTCCCTTATAGGTCCCTGGGGCAATCTGGTTTAGTTCACTTTCTTCAACAGTGGTCTTAGTTGAAAAGACCACTGGGGTTGATAGTTTTGAAACCTTTTTCTTTTTCTCAACTGGAGAAATAGATTTAACTTTCTTTGCAAAAGGTTTGTATTTTGTCTAGGGCCAGATGAAGTACCCTCAATAAAGTTTAATCTTGCATTAAAACTTTGAGATTGACGAGTCAGTGTTTGAATCTGGCTCTCTAACCTGGACAAAATATTTCTTCAGATGATACCTTAGCCTTTCCAGTCCTAGGCTTAGGTAGGGGATTGGTCTGAGGCAAAGGTTTATTCCGATAAACCTCTTTAACTGGAGCAGTCATCTAGAATGCTCCAGTCTTGACCTCTGGGGATTGAACTGGGTAAAATTGGTCTTGGGAGTTACAGGCTCATCATAAACAGTGGTGGGCCTGAACCCTCTGGTAATCGATCGATTACTGGTATTAATGATGCTACATGAGTATTTCCATCTAAATATGCACGTTTTTGAGCAGGAAATTGATTTACTCCAGCATCATATGGCTTTTTGGTTTCTAGCCATGATTTAATTACCAGTTTTCTTTCTCTAAAATGACTTCAAGATCTTGTTTTTCTTGAATCAATTGTTCAGTTACCAGAACCTGGGCTTGAAATGCCAGTTCAATGTCTTGAAGTTCTTTCAATTTGATTTTAAAGCAGTTATTTCAGAAGAATCTGTTTCTAGACCATTTACACAATCAGATCTAACAGTTTCTACAAATATCAAATCAGTATTAAGAGCTTCAGCTATGTCCAGTTTTAGTTCTTGGTCAGTTGCACAATCATAATCACTAACCTTCTTAATAACAATGTCTACCCATCGTCCAGATGTGACATCTTCCTTCACCAGGTGCTCATCGTCTGCCAGAGCCATGTAACAGCAATCTCTTTTTTCTTCTTCATCAGCAGATGATTCATCAGAAGGAACCCACTTCTCTTCAGTTGTTGCAATCATGCACTTATTATTGTTTTCAAATTGTTGTGCCATGAGAGCAATCTGGGCCTTAAGCTTTTTATATTTCAGTTTATAGCTATCATCAGGCTTATTATTTGAAGAGAATGGACCAGGCTTGGATACAAACTGGCTGGACCTGCAATCTTTCATGAAATGACCCATTTTGCCACACTTAAAGCATGTCAAATTGGTCTTATCAGTTGAAGAACTGGATGCAAATTGTCCAGATGGCCTATTTGCTCTTGCTTTGAAACGGTTAAACGTTTTAGCAATCATTGCAATAAGGTCATCATCATCAGTTTCATCACAACAGTCTGGAGAGATTTGACTGGACTCTCCTGAATCCATGAGTTCAGACACCATCTTCTTCATAGAAAATACATTCTCAGAAGATATCAGTGCTGTACTTTGTGGTTCAGTATGACTAACCACATTAGGACTACTGGAGGCATGGTTAAAAGCATCTTGTTCTGCCACCACTCTCTGGGCTTGATTTTCTTCAGTGTACCTGAAAGCTCCATATAAAGTTGAGAGAGTGTGTGTGTGCAGAGTTTTACCTTGTCGTAAGACCAGGATCATGTGAGACCATTTGGTGGGTAGAATATCACAAAATTTCTCCAGAAGTATATCCTTGTCCTTCTCAACCCCAAGACCTCTCAACTGGTTTATGATACTCATAAATCTGGTGTAAGTACCAGTGAGAGACTCATTAGGCTGAGCAAAAAATGACTCATACCTCTTGTTTAAGGAGACCTTTTCTGGTGACAATGGTGTCATCTCCTCCTTCATGCTGGTTTAAAGTTCATCCCACATGGTTTTAGCACTAGGAAAAAGAACTAGTGTGGGAATTAGGGTTTCTGGAACGGCCCCGAGGATCATGTTTTTGAGAAGGGTGTCTAGATTCACCAATCTCCTCTCCTCTTCAGACCAATGTTCCACCCTCTTTTCCCTTCCTCTTCTAGATCCAGAAGGATCAAGAAGGGGATTGAGAGGTGATGTAGGGACATAAGGACCTTCATTTAAAATTTTCATCATGTTCCTCTCAATACCAGTGATATGCAAAACCATCCTAGCCTTCCACGTACCAAATTCATCACTGTTCCCACTGAATTTAGGAACAGGATTATTTGAGTAGTGCACATGCACGTGTGGAGAAGCAGGAGTAGGAGGAGGAGGTGGATTAGTGTTATTAACAATAGGTGGTTCATTTTGATCATTAATATTAGCATTAGGATCGGGACCAAGATTAAAAACTTCCTTGTGTATTTTCTTGGTTAGCCATCAAAGAAACAGATCTAGGCAATGTTTAGCCTTCTGCTCTGATACCAAATGTGAGTCCCTGAAATACGATGGTTAACCTAGGAAGTGTAAAATACAACAAGTCTAATAATCACTAGAATGGACTAGTATTACTTGTAAATAAATGCAAGAATATATAAACAAAGTAATACAAGAATTAAAGCAATAAACAAGTAAAGTGGAACATTATGTATTTTTCAATGGTGTATTTTATTTATGATGTTAAATAAAATACAAGGTTGTGCGGAATCAAGATAATAAAAATAAGTATGTATCCTAACAACCTATGAATTACAAATGATCTATATTTGTCAAATAACTCTTTTGGATCGAGATATTTAAAGTTGTGAAGTATCCCAGTTTAAGATCGAGAGTATTTGGACAAATTCACTTAATGCAAAATGTATGCTTAAAAGTATTTATGTCAAGGAAATGACTTTGTATTTATAGGCAACAAAATTCACCAGTGAATTTTGTGCCGTACAAATATGGTTGCATGCATTTAATGATCCGACAAGAACATTAAAGGCATTGGATAAGGAATAAGGATAAAGTCACATCAAATGACTTTGTATCCTTTTATCCAACCACCTTTACACACACAAACTTTGGTAAAGAACAAGTGGATTGTTCTTTGGAAAGTGTGTAAAGGGAAAAGTCAATCATCGATATCAGTGTTCAGACTTGTAGGGTCTAGAACACTGACAATCCTCCAGTGTACAGATCTGGTAAGACTTCCAGTGGACTCCGCCATTTGTCAGTCTTCTTTATTCTGACTTCAGTCTTTGACTTCAGTGAGAATGTCTTCAGTAGAGTTGATCTGGAGTGGGGTGAAGTCCAGTGAGCTAATCTGGAGAATACTCCAGATTTCCTATACAAGTATTTGCTCACTGGTCTTCCATTATTTCTAGACAAATCTTCAGAGGGACTCCAGATTCCAAGTCTGGAGTAGGTCCAGTAGAACACGTTTCTGGACAGATCTTCAGTAAGGCTCCAGTAGTCGAGTCTGGAGCGAGGCCAGTAAATCTGGACCTAACATAGAGGCTCGCTGTAAGTCATGTCGAGCCTCTACTCGTATATTGTGATTATTGACGCTGGTTCTTTATGGACCATTACTACGAACTCACCAACCTTGTGTTGACTATGCTTAGTACACTTTTCAGGAAATCAGGTTATCCCCGGACGTGGAGTTTGATTGTTGCTTGCTGTAAACCCGGGCTTTGGACTTTATGGATCAAGGATTCATTGGCCTTCCTTTTGCATTATACTTAGGATCGATTTGCCATCTTCTAGATGTTATTTTGTTAACTTTGATGGTTATTTGCTCCTTATGTATTTTGGTACTTGTTTCGTATTGTAATGGATTCACTGAATCTTTATTTGCATTTAGTTCTTGTTCTATTGTAATTCCACCTTGTGCTATATGATTTCCGTGATATTTCGAGCCTCGGCTTGGGGTGTTACATTTTTTGTTTTTAAGTTTACCGTGAGTTTTATTTCATTTTTTTTAATTGACAAATTTGTGTAGTGGATATTTTTTTTGTTGTTGTTAAAGTCCGTGATCTTAAATTGAAAGTTGATTTTTGTTCACGTGGGACTTAAGTGGTGTAGTTTTTTTTTTTAAAGTCCATGATCTTAAATTGGAAGTTGATATTTTAATAAGACTACATATTTTTTTCTCGGCTGAATTTTTTTTGGACTAATAGTTTAGTTGGGCTTAAGTGTATTTTTATTTGGGCTAAATTTTCTTTTTGAACTAAAATTTTTAATTGGGCTGATCTTTTCTAAATTGTTGAATTACATTTTTTAGATTTTTTTTCCTGTGATTGTTCTTTTATTGGGTCGTCAAAGTTTTGATTCAATGGCTCTTAAAATAACGGACAAGTTTGTTGCGAGGGTGGTAGATTTTTTAATGGGTGAAGAACCAAGTTGGGAAGAAATACGTCGTCATGATAATCACATTTGTTGGTGTACCAAGAAGAATAAATGTGCAGTGGTTGTTTTTGACGAAAACAAAGTCGATGTGAATATTTTTAAAACGTTTGTGAGAGAACACCAGAGTTTTCAACTTGAAATTGACCAACTCAAATCTGAGAATAAAGAGCTCAAATCTGCAAATGATCTCATTTTGTCCAACAATGGAAAGTCTTCAAAAAGAAAATGATCATTTGCAATCCAAGATTTCTAAATTGACAAATGAGTTGGACAATTCTTTCACAGAGCTCAATCAAAATGTTTTGGACACTCAAATCAAAGAACTTGTTTGGCAACAAAAGATTTCTGAGTTTAACCATGAGTTGCAAAATAAGTCAACCATTTTTGTGAGCAAAGAGCGAAAATTTTTCAAAGTTTTTGAACAACTTCAAATTGATGTGAGCAATGTTGAAAAAGAAAGAACGAATCTTTGTGCTCAAATCAAGTGTCTTGAAGACAAGTGTTTGCAATTTCAATCAAACGAAGCATTTTTGACAAAAAGAATCTCCGACCTTGAGATTGAATTGCAAACAAAGCCAAAAGTTGATTGTTGTCAAACAAAACCAAAAGTTGATGTTCCAAAAAGGATTTACACGGGTAAATCTTCAAAACCTTTTGAAAGAAAAGTCTCTCAGTTTACTAATTACTCCTTGCAAAAGGGTAAGAAGTACTAAGAAACCAAATTTTGATGGAACAACTACTTTTGTCTTTTTTCTATCCTTTGAGGATAAATCATCTCATATTTCGCAAGCAAAATCTCAGTTGACTAAATCTAAATGGAAACCGATTTCAAAAGATAAGTCAACTGAGTCAAAATCATTCAAATATTCATTTTCGGAACTTTTTGATCTTGCACCAAAACCTGTGAAAGCAGTTGTGCAAAAAGTGAATGATTTGCTTCGAAAAATCATTTTCCAAATCAATCTCCCAAGATTGGAAGTTTTTCAAAGAAATCAAATGATTTTTCACCGTTGCTTCCACGAAAAATCTTTTCAACTAAACCACCGGGTTTTAGTTCTCCGTGGAATGCAACTTCTATTCATCAAATCGATGAGACTTACATTTGGACTTTCAAGAATTCAAAAAACATTGGACCCAATCTCAAATGGGTTCCAAAAGTGATTTCCAAGTGATTTGATGAACAGTGGCTTATGAACACTTCAGTGTATAACCCGTTCTAAAACCGTTTTTGTTATAATTCTTTTAGAAAAATCCAAAAAGATTTTCATTTTCTTATTTTTGAAAAATCCAAAAAGATTTTCTCTTTTCATCAATTTTTATTTCCTTTGTCTTTTAGTTACTCACAATGTATTAGGATGAGATGCAAGGCATCGAACGCCTTTGTGTATTGCCTTTGTAGTCTCATTTTTAATGTTTGTGAGCAACTTTCAAACTCTTTACTCACCCTTTATATGCAAAAACTTTGTTTATATCATGCATATATTTAGGGGGAGTATGTTTATCAAACCAAAACTTCCAAGTGTTCAAATTCTTTTGTCATTTTATAAACACTTTGGATGATTTTCAAACCATTTTCGATCAAATTCAAAGAAGTTCGGTGTTAGATTTGCACATGAGAGTTTAGGCCACTCATATACTCCATGATCTTGTCATCGCCGATGAGATCTAACCCCGGAGTTATATTCTCAATCTTAGATTGTGAGGGTTTATGAGTGTGATGTTGTTTGTGCAAATAGGACATGAGGGAGTAGTCGAAAAGTGAGAGGTTACGGTGAAATGATGTGAGAAAGGGCTAAAAGAAATAAAAGCCCTCCCCAAAATTCTTAAAAAGCCGGGTCAACACGTTCCTATCGGATTTCATTTGTTGATTTCTCGATATTGAAGAAGACTTCATGGACCCAGTGAAGCAATGCACATCTTTACCTAGCCACTCAAGTATTCCTTAACAAATGCTTGTTTTATTCTCACGGAGATTTTTCACATTTCTATCGACTTCTTCATTTGGAAGATGTTGATATTGAAAAAGGGAGACACTCTGCTCCGGTCCCCGACTTCATTTGATCACTATTGAGTCTAGAGCGTACTTGATATATCTTTCATTTGACTAGGACACATCGAGTCTTTATATGTCTTTGTGACATTGCATATCTTTGTGATATTGCCGGAACATTCGTAGTGATGATATCATATTTTTGATATTCCACGATGATCGAATGGAAATCCTACCAATGCTAACATCTTTTCCAACGTTGAACGTAGGTCTCACATTTTCATTTTATGAATTTGTTGAGTTAACGAGAAGTCTATGTGACCTCGGATTTATTTCCCCAAAAGTCTTTGAGGATAAGTAAGACATGGTTATCGAACGCCTTTGTGACACTGACCATGAATTACATTCTTTAAAGCAATCTATCGGTTGAAAAGCCATAGACCGAACCATTTAGAGATAAGCTTTGTGCATTTCTCGATGATAATGGGAAGTCCTAAAAATAGTAATCGTATTTTTAGGCCACACCATTAATCCTTTCGATTTTTGGTTGTGTTAACGGATCATTTTTATCCGGATTTCATTTCTCTTCACACAAACACAAAGAACACAAACACCATATAAAAATTGTTTTTCAAACAACGCAACCTGAATTTAGTTGGCTTTAGTAGTTTTCAAGTCGTTTTCGTATACATTTGGTGCGTTTATGGTATTTGTTAGTGTTTCAGGATTTTAGCAGGTACTTGAGCATAATTCTAGAGAAAACGACATTTTAAGGTTCACAGATAATGCCGCATTTTGGATTCAGTTAAATGGAGCACCACACTACAAATATTATTACGGAAATGAATTATTAAATAAAGGTGGTGGTGTTTTGGTTCGTGGACTATGCAGCCGAGAAAGAAAGGAGTATGGGCCCAGCCTTGTCTTGTGAGAGCCCAAATGAAGAAAAAGAATAAATCAAGTGGCCATTGGGCCTGGTGGTTCGAGCGGCCCAGGAAAGAAGAAACAAGTCAAGTAGCCATTGGGCCTTATGTCTCGTGAGCCCAAAGAAAATAAGAAAAGGCCAAAGCCCCTTTGTTTGGAGGAGTGGGACGTTAGAATTGAGGGGTCGGCATGCCATAGATCATCAACAACTAAAAAGAGGACAATTAGTTTTGGAGGGCTTTTTTTCGTGGGGGGAAGTGATCGGCCGAGGAGAAAAAAAAGGATTTTTCTTCCTTTTTGTATTCGAAAAGCAACAATACATTATCATCCAAGTTTTTCTTTCTAGGAGCTGTTCTACCACGAGTCTTTGACGGATCATCGCAGATTTCATCATTTGATTCATTGAAGATTCAAGAACATCCATCTAGATCGTATCTAATTTTCTGTCTTGCAATTTATATTCAACAATCATTGGTACAATATGTTTTCTTTCAATTTCTTTGTTGCAATTCAATTTAGTATGAGTGGCTAGATTCTAATCATCCACTTTGATGAAACTTGACAAATGATATGATTGCAATATTTTAATTCAAGAGTTGATTCAATTATTGTTGTGTCGTGATCTTTATCAATTAATTCCTTGCGATTTATTCTTTTGATGTTGATGGTTTATGTGTTCATCGTTAGTGGTACTAGGTGAATATGTTTATCGTCAATTCGATTGTCTATGGTCGTTTGTCACCGGTTCATGGTATGACGGTGAATGTCAAATCTATAATAGGAGTTAATTGGTAAACGTGTTTGGAAACGGTTGGTGGTACCACGTTTTAATTCACATAGGCATAATTGGTAATTGGATAATCAAGCAAACTAATTGTTGGGGAGATTTCTAGGCATTGGTGGTACCGGCTTGGGTAATTAAACTAGCAACTTAGGTGTTTGGGTGATTTGTGAGCGGTTGGTGGTACCACGCGAGCATTTTATCCTTTCACGATTATCTTGTCAACTCCAAATAATTTGATCTTTATCGTGTGCAATCATAACTGAAGTCAAGTGGATTCGAAGTGGATGATCTTTATTTATATTGTTTGAACTTTCTTTACTTTCAATTGTCTTGTTATTTTAATTTCTTTAATTTCAAATTGTCAAAGTGAGGTAGCAATTCGGCTACGGTTCCATCCTTATTCTAAAACCATTTTAGTAAACAATTATTTCAAAACCAATCCCCGTGAACGAATTCGGACTTACCTTTTAGCTATACTATATACGAACGGGTCCACTGCCCGCTAGTGTGTAGTAGTCAGTTTTAGGGTAATTCTTGTTTATAAATTTTAAACTCGATTTTACACATCAAGTTTTTGGCGCCGCTGCCGGGGATGTGTGCCGATTTAGTTGTTAATTTAGTGGTTTGATCCTTTCTCACGCGTGAGAAAGTTACTTGTTTATTAGTTTAGTTTTCTTTTCTTATCACAGGTGCATTTTACGTGTTTGTGTTAGTTGTGTGTTTGCAGGCATATTTCTTTAGTTGATGAACTTGCGTTCTTCGGGTCTCCCTTTGAATAGTCCTTTGTCTACTTGAGAAGACCAAGGGGGCGTAGGTTTAACTTCACTGAGCCATCAACACCTATACCGACACCATTTTCACCTATAGCTAAACCCACTCCTGATTCGGACGAGGAAGGGTTCTTTTTAGACGAGTTTTTCAATTTAGAAGTAAAGCAAGAGGAAATGGGGGACGAACAACCAAGGGGTCCAAATGACACTCGCTATGGCGAGAGGGTTCGAACTATCCCAACGGGCCGTGGTTCTGCCATTAGACCTCCGGCTATTGATCACACTTTCGCTTTGAAAGGAAACCATCTTAAGAGCATAGAAGAGCATCAATTTGATGGAAAAAGGAAATGGGATCCATACCAACACTTGGATAGGTTTGAAAAGTTGGCTCGGCTATATCAATATGGGCAAAACCAAATGAATGCCGTGAAACTTGAGACATTTCCCGTGTCAATCACCGGAGAAGCACTTGATTGGTTCAATGATCTTCCAGAAAATTCTATTACTACTTGGAACCAACTTAAGGAGGCTTTCATTGGTGAGTTTTATTCACTAAGAACTCAAAGAAGGCTGGAAAATTTGATTAGGTCCTTTGAGCAAGATGATGGGGAGGATGTAGTAGATGCATGGATTCGTTTCAAGGAGATGTTAAGAAATTGTCCAGGTCACGATTTGACTAGGGAAAAATATGTGAAGCTTTTCTTTGATGGGTTAGATAAGAAGTCTAAACGAGAATTGGGATATGCTTTCGGGGTAGTTTCAATAACATTACACCCAATGAAGGTTATCAAATCTTGGAAGACATGGCAAAGGATAGCTCAACTTTGGATGATGAAAGGTTCTTGAAGAATGAAAGAAAGATGAAGAGAGAGTACTAACCAAGGGAGAGTTGCTAAGGTTGAAGCTAGCAATGACCCAGGGGTTATTGGAGAGATTAGGGCGCATCTGAGCGCATGGAAAAGGGGTTTGCTACTCAAGAGAATAGGTTTGGAGCAATTGAGAGGGATGTTAAGGTAGTAGCCGATGGGTGTGATCATTGTGGTGATATGCATTATTCTGATGAGTGTCCAAATCGGGCACCTGAAGATGTGAGTTATGTTCAGAATCAACCCCAAGGGAGCTACCAACGCAACACCGGTTTCCAGAACCGGCCTTCAGGTAATACTTCTTATAACTCCTCTTTTCAGTCTAATAATTCTCGTTTTTCAGGTAATAGGTGGCAAAGAGATAATTATCAGAATCAACCACAACAACAGACTCAGCAAGGACAAGGATCAGGTTCTTCTTCTTCTAATGCCGATCCTAATGCCGAGTTGAGAGAGATGATGAAGTAGTTGGCTAGTAACCAAGTTCAAACAAATACTAGCATTCAAATGATCAGGGAGGATACCAAGACTTTGAGTGAGAGGTTGGATCAGTTAAGTGGAAAGGTGGAGATCAACATGAAAAACCAGGGAGTTAATTTCAAGGATCTCAAAAGTAGGATGGCCGCTCTTGCTAGGCCCACGGGGACTCTTCCTAGCAACACGCAGCAGAATCCTAGGCCTCAGTTTAGTCAAGGACAGAATCAAGGACAGAATCAGGGACATAAATACACTCCACCTCCAGTCCGCAATGAGCAAGCCAAAGCCATCACCACTCGTACTGGTAGGTCTTATGACTCACCTCCTATGCCTAATGTTGTTGTTTCAGATGTGCAGGATAAAAGGAGTGATGATGATGAGGTTGATGAAGAGATTGAAATGGAGGAAGATTCGACCGTGAAGACTCTGGTCACTCCACCAAAACCGGATGTGGTTCCAGAGGTTAAAGCATACAAGCCAAAGATACCATTTCCACAGAGGTTCAGGAAAGCAAAGCTAAAGGAGCAATATAATAAGTTTATGGAGATGATTACAAATGTTCACATTAATGTGCCTTTAGTCGATCTTATTCAGGGGATGCCCCATTATGCCAAGTTCATTAAGGAGCTTGTGACTGACAAAGGAAAGTTGGAAGAGGCAAAGGCTACTTTTCTCAATGCCGAGTGTTCTGCTATCTTGCAGAACCGCATACCACCAAAGCTTGAAGACCCAGGGAGTTTTCTTATCACTTGCTCTATTAGAACCATTATTTGTAAGGCCTTAGCTGATTTAGGAGCTAGCATTAATTTGATGCCTTACTCGGTTTATGCCAAGTTGTCCTTGGGAATCCTTTGCCCTACTCGCATGAGTATAAGACTAGCTGACCATTCATTTCAGTATCCCATTGGGATTGCTGAGAATATTAGAGTCAAAGTGGGCCATATTATTTTTCTTGTTGACTTCGTTATCCTCGAGATGGAGGAAGATACGCAAGTCCCTCTTATTCTTGGGCGCCCATTCCTTAATACCGCGGATGCTATCATCCGTGTGAAGGATAAGGAGATTTCCTTAGGCGTTGGTACTGATAGGATTGTGTTTAATGTTGAGAGGTCTATTAAGCATTCTTATTCTACTGATGAGTCTTGTTTCAGGATTGATGTTATTGATGATGCTTTAGACCGAGAGTTTTAGGAACTGATGGAGATAGACACTGGAGATGAGGAGATTGCTAATTTAGGATCGGGAGAAATTTCTGATGAAGCTTTGTTTGCAGAGGTCATGGCACTGAGCTTGGATGAATCACCTCCCGAGGATGAGACTTTTGAGGAGGTAGTTGCTGACGGGAGTTCAAGGGTACCTAACTCTGTTGATGTACCACCTACTGACTTGGAGCTCAAGCCACTTCCATCCCATTTAGAGTATGCATATCTGTCAGGTGAGTCTTCTCTTCCAGTGGTTATCTCGTCCTCACTCTCGAGTGACGAGAAAGGCCGTCTCATGTCTGTTCTTAAAGCCCACAAGCGGGCTTTTGCTTGGAAGACCACAGATATTCCAGGTATTAGTCCTAATTTTTGCCAGCATAAGATTGATTTTCTTGATGATGTTAAGCCCGTTGTTCAGAGACAAAGGCGGCTGAATCCTAATATGAAGGAGGTTGTTAAGAAAGAGGTAATTAAGCTTCTTGATGCAGGAATCATTTTTCCTATTGCTGATAGTTCATGGGTAAGTCTTGTCCACTGTGTGCCCAAAAAGGGGGGCATGACAGTCATTGAAAATGATAATAAGGAGCTTTTGGCCACTAGGACTATTACGGGTTGGCGGGTTTGTATAGACTACCGTAAGCTTAATGATGCCACCCGTAAGGATCACTTTCCCCTTCCTTTCATTGATCAAATGTTGGAACGTCTTGCAGGTAATGAATATTTTTGTTTCTTAGATGGGTTTTCCGGGTACTTTCAAATACCCATTGATCCAAAGGATCAAGAGAAAACCACGTTTACTTGTCCATTTGGCACGTTTGCTTATCGGCGAATGCCGTTTGGTTTGTGTAATGCCCCTGGCACCTTTCAAAGGTGCATGATTGCTATTTTCTAGGACATGCTTGAAACTTCCATGGAAGTTTTCATGGATGATTTTTCAGTTTTTGGGGATTCTTTTCATTCTTGCTTGAGTAATTTGGATAGGATGTTGGAACGGTGTGAGAGGGCACACCTTGTTTTGAATTGGGAAAAGTGCCATTTTATGGTGACTGAGGGTATTGTGTTAGGTCATAAAGTGTCCAAGGCCGGGATTGAGGTTGATCGGGCTAAGATAGATGTAATTGCCAAATTACCCCCGCCTTCCAATGTGAAAGGGGTAAGGAGTTTTCTTGGACATGCAGGTTTTTATCGTCGATTTATAAAGGATTTCTCTAAGATTACTCGTCCTATGACCCACTTGTTGGAGAAGGACGTTCCTTTTGTTTTTGATGATGCTTGTTTGAGTGCTTTTCAGGTATTGAAGGAGAAGTTGACTGATTCTCCTATCATGGTAGCTCCAGATTGGGAATTGCCTTTCGAGTTGATGTGTGATGCCAGTGATTATGCTGTGGGAGCCGTGCTAGGGCAAAGGGTTGAGAAACATTTCAAACCCATTTACTTTGCTAGTAAAACTTTGAACCCCGCCCAGCAAAATTACACCACCACAGAAAAGGAGTTGCTTGCAGTGGTCTTTGCATTTGATAAGTTTAGATCATATCTTGTTTTAAGTAAGACCATAGTTTTCACTGACCATTCAGCCCTTAAGTACCTGTTCTCGAAACAGGATGCTAAACCCAGGCTTATCCGTTGGATTCTTTTGTTGCAAGAATTTGACATTGAGATAAAGGATAAGAAAAGGGCTGAAAATTTGGTTGCCGACCATTTGAGTCGTTTGGAAGATCCTCACCGGGAGGAACTTCGTGATGGGGAGATCAATGATCACTTCCCCGATGAGTCTTTAATGTTTATCTCTAACTCTGATGAAGTTCCTTGGTTTGCAGATATAGCTAATTATTTGGTTGCAGGTGAGATACCTAATGATTTCACGTACCAGCAGAAGAAGAAGCTCATATCGGATGTTAAGTATTATTTTTGGGACCATCCATACTTGTTTCGTGTTTGTGCAGATGGTATGATTAGGAGATGTGTTGCTGGAGCTAAGACTAGAGAGATTTTGGATGCGTGTCACTACGGGCCAACTGGGGTCATTATGGTCCTTCAGTGACGGGTAAGAAAGTTTTTGATGCAGGTTTCTATTGGCCAACAATTTTCAAGGAGGCCCAGACTTTGGTTGAGACTTGTGACATCTGTCAGCGACAGAGGAACATCACTAAACGGGATGAGATGCCTCAACAGAGCATTCAGGTATGTGAGGTTTTGATGTCTGGGGTATAGACTTTATGGGACCATTCCCACCGTCTAATAAGTTTCAGTACATTCTTGTCGCCGTTGACTACGTGTCTAAATGGGCCGAAGCCAAGGCTTTGCCCAAGAATGATGCGCGTGTAGTCATTGATTTCTTGAAACAGTTGTTCTGTCGTTTTGGTTGCCCTAGAGCTTTGATTAGTGACCGTGGAACCCATTTTGCAAACCATCAGTTAGCCAAAGTGATGAAGAGGTATGGTGTTGTCCATTATTTTTCTACCTCATATCATCCACAGACCAGTGGTCAAGTGGAAAACACAAATAGGGCCTTGAAGAGGATTTTGGAGAAAACTGTTGGAGATAACCCCAAGGTTTGGTCAAAGAAGTTAGATGACGCCTTGTGGGCGTTTAGGACGGCTTATAAGACGCCGATTGGCACCACGCCATACCGGTTGCTCTATGGCAAAACTTGCCATCTTCCTATTGAGATAGAGCATAAGGCGTATTGGGCTTTAAGGAATTTGAATTTGGATTTGATGGAAGCACGTGAACTTAGAATGTTGCAACTTCATGAGCTTGATGAGCTTAGGTTAGGTACTTATGAGAATTCGAGGCTTTATAAGGAGAGAACCAAGATTTGGCATGATAAGAGGATTCGTAGAAGGAGTTTAAGGTTGGGGCTAAAGTGTTGTTGTTCTTGTCCAAATTTAAGATTAAGCAACCTAAACTCACTTCTAGATGGATTGGACCGTTTGTGATTAAGCATGTGTACCCGTCGGGTTATGTTGAGTTGTTTAAGCGAAATGGTGAAGGATCGTTCATTGTCAATGGTCATCGACTTAAGCTATATTTGGAAGAAGAGCAGGTTGAGGGGGTATTTGATGAGATCCCCGTGTTTGAATTTGAAACTTGAAGGTTGGTCGAGTCAAGCTAAAGACTCGTTAATAACTTAAGCGCTTCTCGGGAGGCAACCCGTGTTTATTTTATCGCATTTTACTTTTCTTTGAATTAGTTAGTTTTAATCTTGTTTTAGTTAGTAAGTGCAGGTTTGATCCGAATTGATGTTTGATCCGAATGATGGCAATACCTAGTGGAACCCAAGTGTGGGGGAGGACCCGTTGGATTTGTTTGATTGTGTGATCGTGTTAGTAGCTCACTATGATGTCATGTGCATATGCTGGCAGTAAGTTCAGCGCAATATTTTTGATTGGCATCTTTACTGACATTGTTTCACACACAGTTCTCGCACCTTCCGTTTTGGGACTAGTTTGTTTCTCCCGTCAAGCAAATTGGACTTCCTTTTTAGGAAGAGCAATTTGTGGTGCGGGTCGACTTACTTGTTTTGAAACGGAATGTGTCCATGATCCGGTATGTGTTCTCATTCTTTCTGTCTATTTTGCTTACCCCTATTTACCTTGTTTTGACCGAGTGTTGGACATTGAGGGCATTGTCCATCTTAAGTGTGTGTGTGGGGGGGGGGGGGGTGGCAAATAGGTTTAAGCAACCGGATATATCTCTTTTGTTGTTTTGCCATTGAGATTTAACCGTTCTTGTGAATGTGTCCCTCTCATAGATTTTGGATTTATCCAAGAGTAAGGGTTCTATCTTGAACTCTGAACTATGATGTGCATGTTTGAGAATGGTTGTTTCGATTTGGTAGGATGACGGAAGATGATATGATTTGAAACTTGTGTTGAGCTTGTCCTTGTGGTAAATTGCTTTTGTCACTTAATTCATAATACCTTAATGAGCAATTTTACTACAAAAATTTTTCCTTGGTACAAATTTAATCGGCGAAATGTGTTCTGAACGGTTATTGGGCTAATCCTTGTGGATTGATAACATTACTTGCATGCTCAAATTTCCCAAACACCTAAAGTTGTGAGATTCATCATTCATTTATAGATGTGCTAGGTGTTTACGGTTTTGGTTTGATTGCCTTGTAATTTGTCCCTCTCTTAGGCTCTTGGATTATTCGGGAGTAAGGGTTCCATTTCGAACTCTGCACTAAGATGTGCGAATTTGAGGTTAATTTATTCCATTTCTGGGTTACTTTCTTTGATATGAGTGTGCCGGTGATGTGTTGAGCTAGAACTTGGCCTGGTGATCGTTACGAGACCGCAATGAGATCACTTTTGTGATATAAGTACATTGGATGACGAATTGGCATATTAGGTTTGACCCATATTTTCTTTCTTTTCACCCTTGCTTATGTATATTTTTACCTTAGTATACATACTTTCATACTTGTACATACAAGATTTTCCTTTCTTTGTAAACCTTTGTTGCACTCATCTTTAGTGCAAGATACATTTAGACACCCTTTTTGAACTTAGCTTTTTCCTTTGTATAAATCCACTTAAATATGTAAACTTTACCTCACCATACCGATAGTCTAATTTTGGGGGGCCATTGATTGTCATTGGTTTGTTTGGACGGTTTGGGAGAGCTTCAATGGGTTATCGGTTGGAATATTCTTGGTCTTTGGGAATACGTCGATTGGTCAAGTTATTGGGGAATGTCTTGGATTGTTCAAAGGAAGTATATTGTTATAGACATTGTTCATCATTGTAAGAGGGTGCCTACTAGTAGAGTAAAAATGGTTCATGAATAAAGAAAAAAAGTGAAAAACAGAAAAATAAAAAAAAAGAGAAAAAATGAAAAAATGATGAAAAAGAAAAAAAAAAGGGAAGAAAGGAACTTGGGCTACTAGTGGGTACTTCTCATTTTTAGATGTCTAAAGAATTGTTGTATCATTTGGTTCGTGAATAGAATGGAAGATTTGGTTGTTCCTAAGTTGTTTGAAGTTGATACACCACAATGGTGTCGAGTTTTGCTTGTTACTTTTGAGGTGTGTTCATGGGATAGCATCTTATGGGTTGGTGGCAATCAATGGTAAGGGTTTGATTAGACTATTTTGTACATAACTTATTTTTGTGTTATTTCCTATTAACACTAACCTAAATTTCCCAAATCCCATTGTAAATACCCTTAGCCTTACATTACAACCGATTTATATGCCATATTTTGATGATGTACTTGGTGCTCACGCCATGTCGGTGAAGCTATGATCCTTGTTCAAGCCTATGGTAAGATATGCATCACGACCGCGCAATGAGTGATTATTCATATATATTCAACCCCAATAGTAAGTTCGTTGGAGTAGGATGATTTTGATAGGCTCATTTGTTTCACTTTTGCTTAGTCGTGTTATTAAGGCTTGTGGATTGTTCAGATATTGTCAAACATTTCGGGTTTTCATTTAAGATTAAAACTGCTTCACCAAAGTCCTTGTCATCGACATACTTGGTTTGGCTTCTTTTTGGATATTCGTAATGTGTTTATATAGCTTCGTGCCAAGGAATGCTTTTGCTTAATTTCCAGATTTGCTTGAGGACAAGCAATGCTCAAGTGTGGGGGGATTTGATGTGACCAATTTATATAGATCGCCCACATCATTATTGGCCTTTTTCGTATGTGTTTTGAGTCGATTTTGTATGCATTTGGCGTTTATGGTGTTTGTTAGTGTTTCAGGATTTTAGCAGGTACTTGAGCATAATTCTAGAGAAAACGACATTTTAAGGTTCACAGATAATGCCGCATTTTGGATTCAGTTAAATGGAGCACCACACTACAAATATTATTACGGAAATGAATTATTAGTAAAAAGGTGGTGGTGTTTTGGTTCGTGGACTATGCAACCGAGAAAGAAAGGAGAATGGGCCCAGCCCTTTGTTTAGTCGCAAGCCCAAAGAAAGAGAACAAAGCAGCATCTTTGGCCCTTGGTCTCGTGACAGCAGCCCAACAGAAAGAAAAACAAGTCTTCTTTAGTGCCATTGGCCTTATGTCTCGTGAGCCCAAAGAAAAGAAAAGAAGTCAAGCCCTTTGTGGAGAGGTGGGGCATTTAGAAGTTGAGGGGCGCGCGTGCCAAAGATCATCAAACAACTAAAAATTCACAATTGAGATGGGAGGAGGTGCCCCTTTGCGCCAGATTGGGGCGGCCGCATCAGATAGGTATATAAAGAAAAAAAAACCCTATTTGCCCAATATCCAAGTTTTTCTTTCTAGGAGCTGTTCTACCACGAGTCTTTGACGGATCATCGTAGATTTCATCATTTGATTCATTGAAGATTCAAGAACATCCATCTAGATCGTATCTAATTTTCTGTCTTGCAATTTATATTCAACAATCATTGGTACAATATGTTTTCTTTCACGATTATCTTGTCAACTCTAAATAATTTGATCTTTATCGTGTGCAATCATAACTGAAGTCAAGTGGATTCGAAGTGGATGATCTTTATTTATATTGTTTGAACTTTCTTTACTTTCAATTGTCTTGTTATTATTTCTTTAATTTCAAATTGTCAAAGTGAGGTAGCAATTCGGCTACGGTTTCATCCTTATTCTAAAACCATTTAGTAACAATTATTTCAAAACCAATCCCCGTGAACGAATTCGGACTTACCTTTTAGCTATACTATATACGAACGGGTCCACTGCCCGCTAGTGTGTAGTAGTCAGTTTTAGGGTAATTTTTGTTTATAAATTTTAAACTCGATTTCACAAACACCATATTAAAATCTTTTTCCAAAAACGCAACCTCACATTCTAGTTCACCAATAGGTTCATTGGGAATTGGGAATTGGGTTGGGTTAATTTGCTTGCTTGTTGTTTGTTGTCATCTACCGTTTATGCTATCAATCATTATTGTATGATGAACACGTTTCACATATTCATCATAAGGGGGAGAATTGATTAAATGATTGATAGATGGAATTCAAGGATATAGGTAGAATTTGATTAGTAGAATTTGATTGAGGATAATCGTTTTTGTTTGGTTGTTCAAAGGATCGTTAGAGTGAATAATTATCGTGATAAGTTGAAAGTTCTAAGATTGTTTTGAGAAAGTTAAAGGATTGATTCGAGATCGAGTATATTCAAGATGATGTACATGGTCGATATTTGAAAGATTTATTGAATAATTGACCATTTGTTTGATGATTAGAAAAGTTTGAGATTAGATGAAGTTTGTTCTTTTGATATTAACTTCGTTTATAGTTTGAAGAGATTGTTCATTTTAGGGGGAGCAAGAGTAATCTCATGATTTGTTAAATATGCTCCGAAATGATTGTTTGTTCGAGGGGGAGCGGGAAATTTGAAGATAATTCGTTTAGTTGATAAGTTGCTCCAAGAAAGAAATTTTTGTTTGAGGGGGAGCAAGAATAAGTTGACCAAAGAATTGAGTGCTCCAAGATAATTGTTGATTCAAAGACAAGTTCGATCAAGAATTGAAGTTTTAAAGTCAAATCAAATTTCCGCATTCCAAAACCAAGCTTCCGCAATGCCAAGAGAATTTAAAGAAAACCAAGCTTCTGCATCCAAAAGAATTCAAAGAATTCAAAGTCAAAACCAAGCTTCCGCAAAGCCAAAAGAATTCAAAGTTAAATCAAGCTTCCACAATACCAAAAGAATTCAAGGAATTCAAAGTCAAAACCAAGCTTCCGCATGCTACTCAAAGTTCAAGTTACTTCTCCAAGCAACATCAAGTTGAAATCAACACTCAAAAGTTCAAGTTGTGAAAGCTCAAAAGCTACAAAGATTTCAAAGATGCTTCCAAATTATTCAAAGTTGCAAGAGAAGATCAAGTTTTAGAGAGTCATCGTCAAGAATATATGTTTGTTGAGAAGATTCAAAGTCAAGGTTGATACAAGACGTTGAAGACAATGAGAAAGCTTCAAAGTCCATTCAACATTGAAGATTTTCAACAAATGGGCTCATCATGTTTATTTAAAGACCGAAGACGATGCAACATTTACAATTCAACACCAAGGGGGAGATTGTTAGAAATATAAATATGGTGTTTAATTGTAAATTCTAGTATTGGAAGGGTATTAGTGTTAAGTTAGTGATTTGTATAAATACTCCTTCCTTAAGTCATTTGTAATTAACCCTTGAATAATAAACACACACTTAATCATATTTTCTCTCTCCTCCCTATCATCTTCAACCTCCCTCCTCACACACTAAAACACACACATTCCACCATTGTTGCATCAATTAAGCTCAAATATATTCTATCCAAATATATAAATCAACCCATCACTTATTCATATTATATGGATATCGTTTTATAAAGCATTTTATAAAATTGAAATATATCCATATTTATGAACTAGTGAACTTTCCATTTATAAACCTTCTTGATTTCTCTTATCAATAAAATCACTTAAGTATATATAACAACTATATATAATTTCCTTATTTAAAATTCACATACGTAATATATATATATATATATAAATATATATATATATATAATACATATACGAAATTAAACGTAAGCGACTTTATTCAAGACTAAAAATCAAGGTAAGTACTTATACCATGCATGGACCGCTCTGATACCACTGTTGGGATTTCATTAACCGAATAACATAAAATGGGTCGGTTTGAGTGACATATTTAAATTTTACAAATCAGAGTGCGCATCGGAAGACGTGTTAATGAACCGTTAGCAACTATTAAAAATATGTGGTATCATTTTAGGAAACATTTAATAGTTCTAACGTCCTATCTCAGAATCACCATGCAATGCAATATAAGTAACTTTAAATAAATAAGAGAACTAACCACGTTGCGGTAGACGAGATCCTCCATGATGTGGAAAGTTCCGGAAACGAGATTCCAAGTGTAGAAACCCTCCGTAAGTGCGTACACGAACAATGCCTCAACCAAGGATCTGCTAGACACCTTTAAGCTTACGACCGCAACCAAATGAAACCCTTTTGATCACCTAGTGGTCGAATTCGAATCCCTCTAGTAGGGATGTCGAATTTGAACTCCTCCAAGAATGAGGAATTCGAAATCCTAATCAAACCACAAAAGGCAAGAAACCTTTTGCAAAAACTAATTTAGGTTTTAACTAAAAACCTAAATAATTAAACCTAAAACAATTTTGGGGTTTTGGTGTTTTTCTTTGATGAAGATCGAACCACACAAAGGAGAGAATTCCTTTGTGTGTGTTTTTAGGGTTTTCAAGAATGTATAAATTATGAGGGTTTTCAAGGGGTTTATATAGGCATGGAATCCTAATTAGATTAGGAAACTAAAACCCTATAATTCCCTTGTATGGGAATTTCGACCCTCCCTCCCCTTTCCTAATGAATTCGGCCATGAGGCCTTAGGGGGATGGACCGGACTTTCCATATATTAATTAATCCATTATTAATTAATTTGGATCATTAACTAATTAATTATCCAACCCGTTAACTCATTTAATTAATTAAACTACTTTAATTAATAAGTTATTTATCAATCAATTAAAACTAACTTTAATCGACTACTATAAATAACATTTGTCGGTTTATCCGTTTATCCTTAATTAACTCGCGTTAATTTATAAACGTATAATTTAATTAAATACTATTTAATTAAATGCGTAAATGATCAAATATCATTCCGTAGCTTTATGGTTAAACATTATAGATGTTCTATTGTGTATGACCCTACGGGCTCAAAGATCCGAAGACATACGGTTAGTCGGGTATACGAAAGTTCACACAATTTCAACAGTCGAGGCAGGTCAGCAAGTAGTCGCTAATCCAGTTCAAGGAGTACATGCTAAGGAAAAAAAAATACAAAGTATTATGTGATACAAATAAGTTTTTCCTCATTCTCTTTATACATTGCAGAAGTGTCTCTATTTATAGAAAAAAGTTATCATTGTCGTTTTGAGTGGATTCCACATGTCAATCGTTTTACTGGAGTCCCACCCTTGGTAATTAATTGCTTGATGAGAATTCCACAACAACATTTAATGCTTGATGATGCACGGTCATCAGGTCTTTAATGCGGCCGTAAAGTGCATGTCAAGTCATCTTGCATATACTTGAGTATTTCTAGCAAAGCCACCCACTGGACTGGCTTCAATAGAAGATTTGTCCAGAAATAATTGAAGGCATGTGAACAATATACAATTAGTGTCGCTGGAGCTTCACTCCAGTCCAGATCTGGTAGTGAACTTAAGACATTCCAGTTGAAGTCAAAGACATATATTGGAAGAAAGAAAACATTTCCAGCAGCAAAGCCCAGTGAATGTTTTACTCAGATCTATAATGGAGCATCCATTAGTGTAAAGTACTTACAAATCTTTACACTGATTACGAGGAATACTTTTTTAGCTTTACACACCTTTGTCCGGACAATACATGTTGTCTGTACGAAAGTACATTTGTGTGTAAAGGTAGTTGGTATAAAGTAAGACATGTCACATCCAATGTAACTTTATACCTTACTTTAAAAAAACATGTTAAGGAATTAAATGTAATTACTTTAATCACCCTAATACTTTTTTTGCCTATAAATAGAAGTCTTTGCACAACCTAGTTTTTCACCTCCAAGACTTTTGCTTTGGTGAGAATGTTGATGAATATGGTTACCCCTTACACAATCTTGATGCAGATGAAAAGAAATTAGTGGCTCTGCAGAAGCAAGTCTCTAATGAATATATAATGTGGAGGGAAAAAAAGGGACAACATGTGTGTCTAAATTCGGAAGTACATGCGTGTTTGAAGCTTGTGTGTTGTCTACAGCCGTATTCAAGTTTTGTCAAGACGCGTGGGGTATTAATTTGTTTTTAAGTTTACCGTGAGTTTTATTTCATTTTTTTTAATTGACAAATTTGTGTAGTGGATATTTTTTTTGTTGTTGTTAAAGTCCGTGATCTTATATCTAATATATATCTGCTTCTTCACAATCCATCTTAAAACAAAGTGACGATGGCTGCTTCTTCACAATCCATCTTAAAACCTTCATTCTCCCCTTAAATTCACCATTTTCCTCAAAATCCTTCAACCTTATTACCTTACATCTTAAACATCTTCATCTTTTGGTTGAATTACTAAAAAAATTAAACTTTTTTCCTTGAAGAACCCTAAAAAATCAATTTGGGGTTTCTTGATTTTCTTGATTTTGCTTATTGTGAAGACAGCTATCCCCACTTTTAATAATAATAAATAATAATAATAATAATAATAATAATAATAATTGGCCTTGGAGGCTCGCCACCCTACCCTTTGCATATGGGGGCCTTGGTGTTTATTCTGCAGGTGATGTCTTGCACTATGCATTCCTTGCATCTAGACTCCAATCTGATGTCTTGCAAACTAAGCTGCTCCGACATTCTGGTATTCTAACTCTCGGGCCTTCCTTTAATGATGCCTTGTGTGCTTTTAATGCGAAAATGACGATAGACCTTTTGAGTAATCGAAGTGAGATCGCTGCTCCCAAACTCATGAAGAAACTTGCAGATATATATTTCACTCGTGTTACTCAAACGGTTGAATCCACTTTTTCTAATCCTTCTCGACAGATGGCATTATGGAAATCCCAAATGGAAGACTACACTTCGAATTGGCTTAGAGTGGTTCCTATATCTGGTTTGGGACAAACTATGAATGCTAGGACCTACCGGTGTGTTCTATGCTATCGTCTAGGTGTCCCCCTATTTTCTGTGCAGATGCCGTGCTCAGCTTGTTCCAGGGTATTTCCAGGGGATATTTATGGAGACCATGCTGTCTCATGTGCTGGTTTGATTGGTATTAAGCACCGACATAATGTGGTGCGTGATACCTTGGTTGACATTTGTTCTAGGTCTGGGGTTTCAGCTCGTAAAGAAGTGGATATTGGGCTTACTGGTGAAAGAGACAACCCTTTACGCCCAGCTGATATATTGCTTTATTCGTAGGATGGAGGCCTTGATGTATGCGTCGATTTGACAGGGTCATCGCCCTTGACGCAGACTAGAATGGTTGACTTTGCGCCTGGTCGTGCGGTGACTGAGGCTGCACACCGTAAACGAGATAAGTATAAGGCTAAGTGTGCAGGTATTGGATATGGTTTTATCCCTTTCTCGTTTTCTTCCTTTGGAGAACTTGAGAAGGATGCAGTGACCCTGCTCAAGCGAATCCGAAAGTTCTCCATGGCTCAAGACATTGGAGCACGTGCTGCTGCTCATATATTTAATAGGATTAGTTTTGCTATAGCTAGAGGAGTGGGGGCCCAGATAGTATCTCGGGTTCCCACTAATTTCTTGTAAATCCTATTAATTTCTAATGAAAGTGATGTTTTTATAAAAAAAAAATAAAAATAATAATAATAAAAAAAAAAAAAAAATAATAATAATAATAATAATAATAATAATATATAATAATAATAAATGCGAGCTGCACCAAATGGAGAAGGCAACATGAACCGGTTGACGTTTCATCATCGTAATCGACATGAGAAGACGACAGGTAATGGTGGCATAGATCTGGAAACGAAAAAATCTACTGATTGGTATAGATATCGGAAAAAAGAAGAAACATGTTTAGAGGTGGTTGTAATGGCCGGAACTTCGTGACGATGGTGGCCTTTGAAGCGGCAGCGGCGACAGGTTGCTTCAGGTGGCCGGATTTCGGAAGTGTTTACAAACCGTCACTATCACCGCTCCCAACCACCACCACTTCCGAAAACCACCATGCTCGGCCATCACCACCCCCTCATCACCACTGCATTCACTTTCTATCTCTCTCTATATATATACATATATGTATATCTATATATCTAATTTCTATTATATATATGTATGGATCTATATATATGGTGTGTTGGGTTTGTTTTGTAGATATTTTTGGATTTGCATCCTTTTTTTCCTTCAATCGATCCATTATGTTTATTTACTTTATTTCAATCCATTATGTTTATTTACTTCAATCCATACAGATGCTACTCTTGTATTGTTCTGAACTACTTTTGCTTACCAAAACAACTTTGGGTGAGTTGCAAGAATAGTCCTGATTTATATGAAAAGACAATATTGCCCCTCACGTGAGGGGCACATGATGCCATTAACGGTAAAAATAGACGGAAAGTTAACTTTGGACCAAATTTGCAACAGGTGTGATATGACAGGGATGCGTTTCGCGACTTTGCACACTTTTGTATCAAACCTGCAAAATGCGTGATAACACAGGGACCAAAAATGCAATTCGTTCTTTAATTAATTAAACTACTTTTAATTAATAAGTTATTTATCAATCAATTAAAACTAACTTTAATGGACTACTATATATAACGTTTGTCGGTTTATCCGTTTATCCTTAATTAACTCACGTTAATTTATAAACGGATAATTTAATTAAATACTATTTAATTAAATGCGTAAATGATCAAATATCATTCCGTAGCTTTATGGTTAAACATTATAGATGTTCTATTGTGTATGAGCCTACGAGCTCAAAAATCCGAATACATATGGTTAGTCGGGTCTACGAAAGTTCACCCAATTTCAACAAGACAGCAAGTAGTCGCTAATCCAGTTCAAGGAGTACATGCTAAGGAAAAAAAAATACAAAGTATTATGTGATACAAATAAGTTTTTCCTCATTCTCTTTATACATTGCAGAAGTGTCTCTATTTATAGAAAAAAGTTATCATTGTCGTTTTGAGTGGATTCCACATGTCAATCGTTTTACTGGAGTCCCACCCTTGGTAATTAATTGCTTGATGAGAATTCCACAACAACATTTAATGCTTGATGATGCACGGTCATCAGGTCTTTAATGCGGCCGTAAAGTGCATGTCAAGTCATCTTGCATATACTTGAGTATTTCTAGCAAAGCCACCCACTGGACTGGCTTCAATAGAAGATTTGTCCAGAAATAATTGAAGGCATGTGAACAATATACAATTAGTGTCGCTGGAGCTTCACTCCAGTCCAGATCTGGTAGTGAACTTAAGACATTCCAGTTGAAGTCAAAGACATATATTGGAAGAAAGAAAACATTTCCAGCAGCAAAGCCCAGTGAATGTTTTACTCAGATCTATAATGGAGCATCCATTAGTGTAAAGTACTTACAAATCTTTACACTGATTACGAGGAATACTTTTTTAGCTTTACACACCTTTGTCCGGACAATACATGTTGTCTGTACGAAAGTACATTTGTGTGTAAAGGTAGTTGGTATAAAGTAAGACATGTCACATCCAATGTAACTTTATACCTTACTTTAAAAAAACATGTTAAGGAATTAAATGTAATTACTTTAATCACCCTAATACTTTTTTTGCCTATAAATAGAAGTCTTTGCACAACCTAGTTTTTCACCTCCAAGACTTTTGCTCTCTTGGTAAACTTTTGCAATATTCTTTCAATCATAAAAAGGAACGTTTCACAACTTTAAGTGTTTCGATTGTTGAAGAGAATTTCCAAGTATAGATCAATTGTATTTCATAGGTTGTTAGGATATTTACATTTAGTTGTATTATCTTGTTCCGCAACAATCTTGTATTTTATTTAACATTAAGAAATAAAATACATTTGAAAATTAAATTGTGTTCCACTAGTTTTAGTTTATGTATTTATATTGCAATTGTCTAGTTCAGTTATTTACTTCATAGTATTTGTTAAACTATCCAGTACTTGGCAACAGTCAAGCTCCACTGGACATACTTAATATATTTTACCATCGACATAGAGGTGTCTTTCGATGTACCTTGAGTTGGGACTTACAAAATCGTTTTGACGCCCAATTCTTGTCATATGCTATAATGGGTCAGCGAGTAATTTGTCGACACTCGCTGACCAAAGACTTGGTTCTCTTGTCCCGATTCTGAGTCACGAGCATTGATTTCACATCAGCGAGTCATGACATATCTTTAAGTAATTCTTCGAACTTCTTGAACTTTTCTTGTTAAGTGAATCAATAAGAACAACTGAGTGCGTTGAACTACATACAACAAGCACTTCCATTATTACATTACTAAATTATTGGGATTTGTATCCCAACAGATTGTTGCTACCTAATGTTGTAATTTTTAAGTGTATGAGGTGATGTTGGATTCACGTGTTACCAACACTTTTATCTCACTTCCTTTTATTCAAAGACGATTCATATGCCTGCGTAATGCGGCGCCGATAGTGGTAGTGGCGCGGGGCGGTGGTGGCGGCGATGGGTGGCGGTGGTGACAGGTCGTGTGGCGGCAATGGTGGTGAATGTAAAAGTAATTGATGTTAAAGAGATAGTGTAGTTATTTTAAGGATTGAGGGATTTATGTTATAAATTATTTCATTAAGGATAGGTAGAGATGTTTAAATTAATGAATAAAGGAGAGAGGTATTTTAAGTACTTCAATTCCTTAATTGAGATTTTAAAAAAAGGGTTGTTGTTTTATTTTTGTTCAAAGATAATTACTTTATTTATAGCTTATAGCATTATATACGGTTTGACATGGTTTCGGGAAACTACCATTTATGAATTTCCGTGTTCAATTTTTTACACGGCTGGCTCTTGAAAAATGTGTAAGGTGTTGAATTTTCAACATTTTACAAGTTTGTTTTCACAACCGTGTAATATTAACAGTAATAATGTAGTAGTGCTATCAAAGCATAGTTTACAAAACACAATTAACTAACTCTAGTTTATAATACATACATCTTTTTAAGAACTAGTTATAAACATTAATTATTCGATACATAATTAACTCTAGTTTGTAATAAACATTTTTCACACATAAGAACAAAAGTACGATATTACATGCTTGTAAAATATAAGACACATACGTTTTATTCCATTATTTATTTGTAGTTCACCAGACTTTTTGAATTTTATACTCAAAACGTTAGGTTATACTTGGGTACTCCATTAGGATAGAAAAGCCCAAAATGTTTCTCTGACTCATCACCCGGTTTCTGATTTTCGTCAAACATTGCAAACAAATATGTTTCTATATATCTTCCTGGTTTTAGAGGCGTCCCTTTTCCACTCTTGACATGTGCAATCAAATTTCTATAGTAAGTTTCTGCATTTCTTCTTGTAGCGCCAGGAGGGCGTTTGCGGCGGGATGACCATCCAGATTCCCCACCAATGATTTCGGGCGGCGGATCTTTTTTTCCGCTATAAGGTGCCATAGCTGCATAATGAGCATCATGCATTGCATCGAAAAGATTATAGTAATCACGACCATTATCGGTAAACTCTACCCCGGGATTGGTAAAAAGTGCATATGAGAGTTTTATCTTAGGGTTAGATATATAAGCAAAGTAAGGTAAGATATTAACTAGCATTGGTGAGTTGTTTTCAACCAGGAAGCTAATTATTGGCTTGATAAAATCGATAACATTGTCATGGAATGTAGCATTCGAAGGTGGCCATGAGGTTTTTAAAAGACCTGTGTAGGTTGAGGTCGAGACCTTGATTTGGTTAAGGCCTGCATCTTGAAGGGCTTTTTGAACATTTCGCATGGCTGGAAGGACAAAACGTGCAAAACGCCTGCTTTCGTTATTGGGATCAACTTCGTTTCCAACAGAGATGTATCGGAAATTGACTCTAGGGTAACTTAAAATGTTATTTTGAACCCAATATTTTGCTCCACTGGCTACGGATTCAAGATCAGTATTTGGAACGTCGAGAATAAGTTGAATATTGGTTCCCTCAAGGGCTTGAAGAGTGTCTTGATAAGGTTCATATAATCGCATCTTGGTTATGCCGTTTATTTTGTAAAGGTTTATCACGTCTTGTTGGGAGGATAAATTGTCTCCCATTCGCCCATAGCAAACACCTACCGATTCTGCATCTGTTTTGCACCAAGTAAAAATACAATTATGAGAAGTTTTACGACGAGAAAGGAGAATAGTATGAATTTAGCTGCCATTATTTCACTTTATGGAATCTATGTTTGAGATGACGCCATATATATACACATGCATAGTGAATACAATCCACAACGAACCACCCAAGACCCAAGTCAACTACGAATTTTTGATGTAGGGGAAAAAGGATAAATAATTGGACCTGTTGATTCAAAGAATACCCAGGAACAACTCTTCTAACTATCGTTGATTCAAGAAAGAATACCGATAATCAGGGTGATTTCACACACTAAACACACAATTGTGTATAAAGAGAAAAAGAGATTTTTCATATCATTATCCAAAAAACTCATTTGTAACAAAGTTTAGGTTCCAATATATAGGCACACTAATATTTAATAATACCTACCTTTCACTTTCCTAATAATTTAATAATCCCTAAAATTATTTATGAAATCATAACCCAACAAATTCTTTAAAACTACTTGACCGTCATCATTCTTCGCCTCTTGAAAAAAACTCTCCCTCGAGTTTTGACTCGAAACCTCCGGAATCAAACGAAAGCAAATCATTAACGCCATCAATCTTGGACTTTTCACCTCGAGAAAAATCTTTTCTGAACGCCAGGAACAAGATTCAATAACTGCAGAAACTTCAGAAAATCATAACTCCTTGTAGAAAACTCCAATCGAAAATCCAAACGGTCAGACCGTGCTTCGATGAGTCTTGAACAACATATCCAAAAATCAGAGCGATCCAACGGTTAATGAACTCGTGTCATCTGTTTTCCCGCAGCTGCGCAGATCTGGACGAACATAAACGAAATTTTGGGTATAACTTGGAACAACGCATGATCTTCTTCATCGATCTTCTCGTCATATGGACAATCATCAAACTCAAACCAAAGATACCAACGCTGAAAATATTGTTTGCTATGTATCTTCTCCAAAAAGCGTGATTACACCGTATAAGGGAAATCAAACAGTTAAGTCTTCCAATGGTACTTTAAATAACATGCATATGAGTATTCGATCTACTAAGGGACATTTAGATTTGCTTGCTTTAATTGTTGCTGCTCATGGAAAGATAATTGGAGGGAAGTTGACTGATCTAGATCTTATCAGAGAAGATTATAGACAGTTGATCCAGATGACTTAGAGGAAATGGATTTGAACTAGCAATTTGCAATGTTAACATTAAGAGTTCAGAGATTTGCAGATAGAATAGGAAGAAAGTTGACGGATGGAAAGTTGAGTTTCAATAAGTCTACGGTTAAATGCTTCAATTACTTAGTGACGAAGCCAGGATTTTAGGTCTTGAGTGACTGAACAGTTTACAAGATACTAACAAGAGTATGAAATAAACCAGTAACTTTAAATTAAGCTAGAATGAATGTATGAGATTTTAAATGCATGTTTTGTTGGGTGACATGTAAACGTTAAATTACACTCATAAATAATAATAGTATTGAAATATATATTTTTATAAATACTATGAGGTCGTCACGACCACCCTTGGCCTCCATGTAAGTATGGCACCGGTAATACTATACTCATATAATTTTTGGAAAGCATATTATTAATGCCACAACCCATTAAATAGGTAAACAGATTAATGCTCCACACACCCATTTAATTAAATATGGATGATATCTTAGGTAAACTATTATTCATCGTATCATGATAATGCTCCTTAGATATGAACTAATGGTTTGTGACTGTAATATACACTATTCCAAGTACTTTATTAAGTATGAGCATAATACCCGCGCGTTGCGGCGGAGTTTTGTTTTAGGAGTGACAATTTGTTATAAGGGTAGATATGGCAATTTAGTGTTGTAGTGTGTGGAGGGGCATTTTGGGAACCATAAATATGCTGAAAGGGGTTTTTGGGGGAAAAATATACTTAATTTCTTAAGACATACCATAAATAAAAACCAAAAATGCTTTATAAAGGAGTAAAGATAAAGATATGAAATACAAGATGTTTATATATCACATTAATTTATTTTATCATAATGGTAATTATGTAATCATAACACAATTATATGAGTCGCTTAGATTATTTTAAAATATATTTTATTTTATGATAAACGTTGAACTACTTATGCGATATCCATAAGATTCTCCTGGTTTTGCTCTTTAAGTCGAAGACTTGGTGTTGACTGTTGATAACCATTGAGTCTATTTTGCATGGGTCAAATGTCTTCTCAGCTCCAATCTTCTAGGTTGACTAAGTATTCCAACCGTTATGACTTATTTTCTCATGTGAGAATTATTCCTTTGACTTGATTCCAAGAAGACTAATCCATGTTATTCTTTATCCTGCCAAATATAATTGTACAAACACACTTCGTATTTGTTAATAATTATCATGATCTTGATAGTCTCAAGATCTTGAGTCTTGACCCGCCAACATAATGCGTTAATACATAATATTAATAACATTTTGCACGTATCTTGATCTCAGAATTACCATCACGAATCTTGCAAGTCAAGATCCTGAATTAAACCAATCATTAATGCAAGAAATATGACTATCGAGAATAATTATTAATTCAAGATCTTAGCGGTGAAAATCTTCGTCCCAAATAATTGTCCTCAAAACTTATAATTCTTTAAAAATAAGTATAAGTTTCCATTTAATATATTGAGGCGGTAAGTGGCAGTCAAAGATGACAGTTGAGTAAAGATTGAGGGTAATATTTGTATTGATAAGACTTCTTCAACTAGCCACTTACACCTTGTTAACTTTCTAACACCCCCCTTTTACTCACTTCTGTTCTTAGGGTGAGAGGAGTGGTGATGGAGGAGGGTGGGCGACTTGCGTCATGTGGCATGTTAGGTAGGAAGATTTGTCCTTCAGAAAAGGTGGAAATGAGTGGATTGTGGAAAGTGGGCCGACTTGCGTCAGGTGACACTTTCAATGATCCATTTTCTTTTTCACCTTTTTATATTTATTACAAAAATCATACTATTTAACAAATAAACTAAAAAACACATTTCAATTAATATCATTTCATTAATTAAAATTTAAAAACTATAAAATTAGAAAATAAACATAAATCAAATTTTTAGTTTTTTAAATAAAAGTTTTAAACCATTTGTAAATACACAATACTTGAAGGGTTTAAAATGAAAAGTTATAAAATAATACAGTATACTAAATAAATGACAAAATGACACAAACCCTTTCTTTTTCAATTCACCCGCCGGCCATTCTCCAAACAAAACACATCGGAATTTTTTTTCTTTTAATATCAACAAATATACCACATAAAAGTATAATAAAATACTATAAGGGTACGTTTGGTAGGGAGGAATCCAGAGAAATGAAATGAAACAGAGAAATGAAATGCAGAGAAATGGCTAAATTTTTTAATTCTTTGTTTGGTAAAATCAGAAAAGTAACTGAGAATTTTAAAAAGCAAAATCAATTTTTAAAACAAAAATCAAATAAATGAAATGCAATTTACCAACAATTGTTTTATGACTCAGTACATTACTTTATGTATCCATATCGATGTATATGTATCTCTATATCTATCTATTACTATTATTCTATATACATAGTGCATCTATCTATCGTCAAATGGATCTCTGAATCTCCGATAATGCAAGACGACCACCTCTGTACAGTCAGATCCAACCAATCCCGTTATACAACGGGATCCCGCCGCCGAAGTCCTGCAGTCAGACCCACCACCACCGATGCACCAGCCGAGGAACTCCTCTTTACCAGTCCATCGTCGCACCACCGCAGCGAGATGTTAATCAAACTTACCCAACACTCCAATTTGTGATGGTTGCAAAACAATTATAATAGGCAGCTAAATAGTAATGGAGAATTAAATAACTATAATACCCTTTCTCTTTCCTCAAATCTCAACCACTCATTTTTTCTCTCCTCCATAAATCATTTTATTCCTTTAATTCATTCAAAATCTTTTATCTCGAAAACCGTACATCGATAAATTATAAAAATTATATGGGTGTTCTTAAAATTTCATGCTCTTTCATTAGAGAGGTCATTCGATATACTTTCGACGAATTTTTAAATCCGAGGGTGAAGCCCGTACGGCTAAGGGTGGAGCCCGTCAGGTAGATCACCCCATCACCGCCACCGCCATTACATCACCACCCCGCCATCACCTCCATCACCGCCGCAACGCGCGGTACCTTTCTCTCGTAAACTAAAACATACAAGTAGACCTAGACGAATAGATGAGTTAGTTGAGGACGTAGCTTTAATGTAAGACCCCCTGAGAATATATAAAGAGAAAATTTCATTACATACCCCTGTGGTATACCATATTATCAAGTTTCACCTCTCTCGTATTTTCGTATCATTACATACCCTTATGGTGACTTTTTGTATCATCACATACCCCTTGCACTAACGAACGTTTGTGTGTCTCCGTTAACCCCCTCACATGCATACCATGTGAGGGTATTTTGGTCATATTAGTCATTCCCATTTAACATACTCCTTTTACCCTACAATTAATCTATACATGTATGTCACTAATCACTGTATCTACATTTATATTTGTATATATCTCTATTAAAAAATAAATCATCATCATCATCATATATATCATGAGCATTTGGTCAACCACCAACTCCTCCTCTCCTACTCACTGCCGGCCACCACCACTGTCGGCAACCACCACCGCACCACCACCCTTTCTCTGTACATATGTATATATACTCCGTACACACGCATATATTTATATATATGAATCAGAAGAAAATAGATCTGATGAGCGGAAGTAGCAACCCCAAAGAGGAAATCGGACACCACCACTGGTGTCTCTATTTTCAGGCGTCTATTTGTAAGCGGACACCACTCGACCACCGTCGGAGTTCCAAATTTTCCGACCACCGCCGGAGATACAGATTTGTAGGACACCACCCGACAAAACCCTTATTCGGTGATCGGATATATATATATATCATCTGTATATATATATATATAGAGTATATATATCAGATCTGTATATATATATCAGATCTATATATATCGAAATATATACCATGGCGGCGTTTTTTTTTGCGGTGGCTGGTTGGTGGGTTGTGATGGTTGAATTGTTAGGTTTTCTTTGGCGGTGGCTGGTTGGTGGTTTGTGGTGGTTGAATTGTTAGGTTTGTGGTGTATCGTCTTCTCATTGCAATTTCGAGAAGCAAAAAATAAATGATTGTATATTGTATATTGTTAGGTTTGTGATTCACCTGCTTTGAAGGTATGTATAATGTATATGTGTATGTATATATATGTATGTATAATTAATCGGATTTTTGTGTTTGGTTTTGTTTTGTGCAAAGGGTTGTATTTCTGGAATTGTCGATTCATTATCATATGTTAGCATTTTAAATAATCACATGCATTTGTTAGATCTTGGATTTGTTTGGAATTAGATATAAATAAATATAGATACATAAAGATATAAAAAAAAAATATTGCAGTTGATCGTTAGATCTGGAAAAGAAAAATAAGATGAATAAGAAGGTGTTTTAGAGAAAATATGACCAAAATACCCTCACATGGTATGCACGTGAGGGGGTTAACGGAGACACACAAACGTTCGTTAGTGCAAGGGGTATGTGATGATACAAAAAGTCACCATAAGGGTATGTAATGATACGAAAATACGAGAGGGGTGAAACTTGATAATATGATATACCACAAGAGTATGTAATGAAATTTTCTCATATATAAAAGATGCTTCTAGTTGACAACCATGTATGACCGTACTACACATTTACCTCTCGGTCTGATCAGGAATGAGTGACTTAAAATGCAATAAAAATGTAGCTCTTTGTACTACCAAAAAACTACAAATACAATGCTAGTATACAATAAATATGAGAAAGTCAAAATTAGAAAAAGTATAATGACTTAACAAAGGACACTTATTATAATAGTGTATAATATATTTAAAGTATTATACATTTGTCGTTAATTCAATTATAGATTGGTTTCAAACAAAATTATAGATACCTTTAACCTAATTAGTATATATAGTCATCATTAAATTATGAAAACCAACTTACCACTTGTAACTTTTTAACTATCATTTGAAAATAGTAGAATAAATTACATTATTTTATCACAAATTACTTAACAATCTGTCACTCAATATAGAAATTAAAGCTTTGCAGGTATTCACCATTAAAATTTCACCAGTACAAGAAAACTAGTATAACCTTTACAACTGTATAACCTTAAGCCTTTTAAAAAAAAAACTTCTCAAGACTTTTCTAAAAGCAATACTAATGGTGCATATATATATCCTCTATAAACTGAGTGCACATTAATATTGAGTATTTCCCAAGGTTCGGGAACTCGTAACTCGAACTCGATTTGGTGAGGGGGGAGTCAGGAGTTTTTAGAGAATCGGACTCGACTGGGGGAGAACTTAGATTGGATTTTATATACAAACATAAGTATTTTTGAAATTATATGTAATAGAACTTTAAAAATATATTCCAAACTTCAAATTTAAACATAATTGTTTAAAAACATTAACATAATAATTCAAACTTGAAAATTAAACGTTAGATTAGTTGATAGATTCACGCTTCATCATCATTTTGTCCGTATCAAGGTTGAAGAACTCGGACTCGACTCGGCGAGGTAGAGTCAGAAGTTTATTTTGAGTACTCGGCCGACTCGGGAGTTTTACAACCTTGGTATTTCCAAAGTTCTTTTAAAGTTACATATGGTCCATGGCTACGGGCCCAATTGTCCAATTATCGATAATGGAAGAAGGCCAACAATGGCATATGAATATATGATACATAAGCCCACACCGCTATTAAATTTCCAGCCACACAACTCACAAATACATATAAGTTTAAGAGTTAGAATATTAATTAATTAATAACAAATCATTATGTTCGTGAAGACCCTTCAAGCAATTAGTAACGATTTGCGTGCATAAAAATTATACTTTGATGTAAGGAAATCCAGGCTTGGTGATATTGTTGAATTATATAAGTTAAGTCTTAATTAACTTAAAATGTTTTTTTTTGTTGTCGTGTCTATTTTGCAAGGAAATAAAGTTTGAGGACTAATCTTGGGCATTTAGAAGATGAAGAAGTAAAGGGACTGGAAGAGTAGAAGATAGAAGTTCAAGGGTGCATTGCTCAAAATTCTGGAGGCTATATAATGCTGCTTATTACATCGATTAGGGTTAAGAAACCCATTCCATTCGTTCATCTGGTTTTTGCTTATATATTCTCTCTGTATATTTTCTGGTTATTGTTCTCGTTCTAAATATATTTCTGGATATCAATCTTGATATCCTATTCTATTGTAATCAAACTCATAAACTCTTAATAATAATAATAATCATTCGATTTGTGTATTTCGATCTAAGTTCTTTCATGGTATCAGAGACAGGTTAATCAAATCGGTGGTTGTTGATTCGATTATTTGTTCGATCTATTAAAGGTTTAGGGCGTATTCCTTTCGGAACCCTAAATCTGATAAATAAGGGTTTTTTTCTTCAATCAAATTAGGGTTTCGTCTGGAAATCTAGATCTTAAGTCTTCCGCTGTTATTCTGGTTTATTATCTTCTTCTGATCCTGATTAAACTCTTGACTAAGTGAATCAAGAGATAATTAGGGTTCTTCTACCGTCGGCAAAAAAGCACTGTATTGTATTCTTATCTCTTTTATCTTTTCATAATCTGTTTGAATCTTCATATAATTTCTTCTCATTAAATTTTTTCTATATATATATATATATATATATAATTTTTTTTTATCTTTGCCTCATAAAAACAACTTTGTTAATACTTGACCTACCTCCCTACGAGAGGCCAGGAATCCTGTCACTGACATTGTTGTGAGGTCGAGATATATTTTCTAAATTTGTTTTGTTAGAAGAAATTGTTTGTTGATTCTTATTATTGTTAAGAAAATTTTTATCTGTTTTCTTGTTTTATTTGTTATTTGTCTTGTTCTGCTATTATTCTGTGTCTACTTAGATTTATATTTGATCTTGTTCTGCTGTTAATCTGTGTCTTGTTTAGTTGTTCTTATTTGGTTATTTGTAATCTGCAATTATGGTGAATACTCCTCCTGGTTCTGTTCATGGTAATACTCCTCCTAATTCTGTGCATAATGAAGAATCTGATCATGAGACTGATTTTGAAATCACTAAGATAAGTAAACTTGATTTTGGTGATCCTTTGTATCTGCATGCTAGTGACACTACTAGTACTCCTTTAATTGGTTTTAAACTTCTTGGAACTGAGAATTATAAAGTGTGGGCATGTGCTATTGAATTGGCTTTGGAGACTAAAAATAAAACTGGATTTATTGATGGAACTTGTTTGAAAAATTATGATAATCCTGTTTTAGCTAAACAATGGGATAGATGCAATGCTGTGGTTCTTAATTGGATATTAGGATGTGTTTCTCAAGAGTTATATCTAGGCCAAATCTATTCAAAAAATGCATGTATTGTGTGGCAAGAACTTAAGGATACATATGACAAAGTTGATGGTTCTGTTACATTTAATTTGTATCAAAAAAATTAATAGTCTAGCTCAAAATGGTTCTCCTTTGTCTGATTATTATCATAAACTATCTGCTTTATGGAAACAATTTGATGCTATGATTCATTTACCTACTTGTACTTGTGCTGCTGCAAGTGAAATTCAAAAAAATGCTGATCTTATGAAGTTAATGCAATTTTTAATGGGATTAGATGATGCTTATATGTCTTAGGTAATATTCTTATGAGAGACCCTCTGCCTACTGTTAAAACTGCTTATAACATTGTTTCAAGAGAAGAATCTCATAGGGGAGGGATGGGTGATAAGTCTATTCCTTCTTCTTCTGCTTTCATTGCTAAATCTAATTTCAATAGAAATACAGGTTCTAAAGGAAATAAAAATAACTTTGACAGTAAAAGAACTTTTGATAACAACTTTGAATCAAGAAAAACTTTTGATCAAACTCAAAGGGTTTTAAGACCTCCAAATCCTAATCTTCACTGCACTCATTGTAACAGAATTGGTCATACCATTGATAGATGTTTTAGTTTGAAAAATAAGAATTCTTCAAATTCTTTTAATAATGGCAGATTTTCTAATAACAATGTTAACATGGATAAGTCTGAATCTGGTTCTATATCTACTTCTTCTTCTAATTCTCTTACTTCTGATCAAGTGGCTCAATTGCTTAGTTTGTTAGATACCAAATCTGGATCCTCTTCTAGTCTGCAAGCTAATATGGCAGGTATGCCTATGTGTAGTAATTCTTGGTTTTAAGTTGTAACAGTTTCTTGTTTAATGCCTTGATTAAATGGATCATTGATAGTGGTGCTAATCAACACATGACTATGTCTGCAAAAAATCTTACTAATGTTGTTGACATTTCTGATTTAAAGTTAAAGATTGGTCATCCTAATGGTACTTGTGCTATTGTCAAACAAATTGGAAATCTTCATCTAAAAAATGGCATTGTTTTGTTTGATGTGCTTGTTGTACCTGAATATAATGTGAATCTTATGTCTGTCCATAAACTTGCTAGAGATAACAACTTGTTTATTGGGTTTGATCCTAGTACCTGTTATATTCAGGATTTACATCAAAAGACTGTGCTGGGGACTGGTAGTGAACAAGGTGGTTTATATGTTTATGATGATCTACCTCTTTCTTCTCATTCTTCTGTTGTGTGCAATTCTGCTTCTGTTCCTTGTGAGTCTGATTTATTATGGCATATGAGGCTTGGTCATCCTGCTGATCAAGCTCTTTCTGTGTTTTCTAAGAAATTTAATTTGACCAAAGTCAATGTTTCACCTTGTGATGTTTGTCACAAGGCTAAACAGACCAGGAAACCTTTTCCTCTTAGTGAACACAAGTCAACTGGGTTGGGTGAATTAATTCATATAGATGTTTGGGGACCTTATAAAGTTACAAGTAAAGAAGGTTTTAGATACTTCTTAACCATTGTGGATGATTTTACTAGAGCTGTTTGGTGTTTTCTCATGAAGTCTAAAACTGAAGTGTTTGATAATTTACATATGTTTGTTCATATGATAAAAACTCAGTTTGATGTAAAAGTAAAAATTGTTAGAAGTGACAATGGGTCTGAGTTTGTAAATGCTAAAACTTCTTCTTTGTTCACTAATGAGGGAATTATTCATCAGACTTCTATTCCTTATACTCCACAACAAAATGGAGTAGTTGAAAGGAAACATAGACACCTTCTTAATGTTGCTAGGTCTCTTATGTTTCAGGGGGGAATTCCTCTTTACTTGTGGAGTGAATGTGTTTTGACTGCAACTTACTTGATTAATAGAACTCCTACCTCTGTGTTAAATGGCAAAACTCCTTATGAGTTAGTTTTTGGTTGTGAACCTGATTTAAGTCATTTAAAAGTCTTTGGGTGTTTATGTTTTGCTACTAAGCTTAATAATCATGATAAATTTAGTACTAGAGCTGAAAAATGTGTTTTCTTAGGGTACTCTAATTCTAAAAAAGGTTATAAGCTTTTCAGTCTTGAAAGCAAATCCTTTCTTTTTTCAAGAGATGTTAGATTTTATGAGAATATTTTTCCTTTTAACATGCTTTCTGAAAACAATTCTAAAAATATTTCAAAAATTACTCAACTAAATTTCTTTGATAACTATGAGGATAATGCCATTAATCCCAATGATGATGAGGTAGCTATTGGTAAAACTGTTTCTAAAGCTGGAAGTAGTTTCCAACATAATACTAATGGTACATTTGAATCTACCTCATTAGGCAGTCCAACAGAGGTTGTCAATGATAGCCCATCAGTGACTACCAATGATGGCAGTACATATGATACTACTAGTAATGTTCAGGAGACAGCTACCAATTTAGAAGTGATGAATGACAATTATGAGGGAACCATCAATCTTAATGATCAAAATTTTTTTGTAAATGAAGAAGGATTAAGAAGGTCTAATAGAAATGCTAGTCTTCCTATTAGACTTGAAAATTTTGAACTTGATGGCAAAGTTAAATATGGTTTAAATAAAGTTGTCAATTATGCAAACTTGTCTTGTGATGCTTATGCTTTTGTGAGTAGTCTTAACAAGAGTGTTGAACCTAATTCTTATTTTGAGGCTGCTAAACATGAACATTGGGTTAATGCTATGAATGAGGAAATGGAGGCATTAAATAGAAACAACACTTGGTCTATAACTGATTTACCTAGTGATAGGAAACCTATAGGTTGTAAGTGGATTTTTAAGATAAAATACAAAGCTAATGGTGAGATAGAAAGGTATAAGGCAAGATTAGTTGCTAAAGGATTTAGTCAAATGTTTGGCATTGATTTTGATGAGACTTTCTCACCTGTGGTTAAAATGGTTACTGTAAGGTGTTTATTAACAATTGCTGTGAATAATGAGTGGCCTTTATATCAAATGGATGTCAATAATGCTTTTCTCTATGGTGATTTGGATGAGGATATTTATATGGACATACCTCAAGGGTATGATAATGGTAACAAGAACTTGGTTTGCAAGTTAAATAAATCTCTTTATGGTTTAAAGCAAGCTCCTAGGCAATGGAATTCTAAATTATGTAAAGCTTTACTTGAGTTTGGTTTTGTTCAAAGTAAATGTGATTATTCCTTGTTTACAAAGAATAATAAAGATGTCTTTACTGCCTTACTTGTCTATGTTGATGACATTGTTGTTACTGGCAACAGCCAAAGTGAAATTGACAATGTGAAAAAATTCTTGAATTCTAAGTTTAAGATCAAAGACTTAGGAAAACTAAAATACTTTATTGGTATTGAGGTTATTGATACTGATCAAGGTATATGTTTGAATCAAAGGAAGTATTGTCTTGAATTATTGAATGACTTTGGTTTACTTGGTTGCAAACCTATTAAAACACCTTTAGAGATGAATTTGACTATGCAAGCTAAATCTGCTACTTCTAAACTTCTTGATAATATAACTGTTTATCAAAAGCTTATTGGAAAATTAATCTATCTAACTTTGACCAGGCCTGACATTAGCTATTCTGTTCAATGTTTATCTCAATTTATGCATGCACCAACCTAAGAACACTTTAATTTTGGCTTGAGAATTCTTAGATACTTGAAAGGTTCTCCTGGATGTGGACTGCATATTACTAAAGGTAACAACTTTGAACTTTCTGCTTATGTTGATTCTGATTGGGGTAGGTGTTTGAGTACAAGGAGGTCTGTTACTGGTTTCACTGTTTTACTTGGTAATTGATATGTCCATTTATATGTATAATCCCATATTGTTTCTAAGTCGTTTTAAGCTTAATTGTGCAAATTATATGTATATTCGATGCTTTGATGGTATTGTTAGTGATTGCAGGCTTAGAACAGGTAAAATGGTGAGAAATGGCTTTTGGATGGCTAAAAGATGCATTTGGATGGTTCGTGTACGTGTACGAGAAGAAACGAGTTGAAAATTACAAGTTTTGGTGAAAAAGTGAAGGAGTGCGTCGCACCAATACCTTGGTGCGCCGCATAAGTTGATCAGAAAAGTTGGAATTCTGAGAAAGAAGCAAGGTGCGACGCACCAATCCACTGGTGCGCCGCATATCGGGGTGGTTGAAGATTTTGATACAAGGCAGGTGCGCCGCACCTGGCAAGTTGGTGCGTCGCACCTGTAGGTCGGTTCAGCAAGGGTTTTTTAGTAAACACTATAAATACAAGACTAAAACCCTCCCATTCGATATACTTTCACTTTGGGTCGATTTTAGGGTTTCTTGAGGCACTTTTCAGCAGCTTTTACGTTCTCCAAGATCTAAGGGTTGCTCGAGAAATTCAAGGCATTCCAACATCGATTTCTTTAGCTTTTCATTGTCTTTCACACTTTGGTACAAGATGTTTACTCTTTCTTTTGCTATTTGTGACTTATTTATGATTATGTCTAGCTAAATACTTCATCATCTACTGAGATGAAGTGAAATGAATTATGGTTGCATAATCTTTTGAATTCAAGTTGATTGTTAAACGTTTTGTCGTGATCTTAATATTTCGAGTTCTTATGATCTTATCTACTGATTTGTTGATAATGTGTGAATGATTTAGTGGTAGCTAAGTTTAGGAGCACATTGTTCTAGTCGATTGGGTACAATTGATAGGTGTTAACTTGTGGTAGCGAGATAATAAACAACAATAGATAATAGAATTCGAAGTGTTAACGGTTTGGTAGAATCGGTAGACAAGATTGTTTACAATAACAATACAAATTCGTCAATTTAGTAGGTCTTGATAGTGAACGTGGTAGCGGAATCTTAGGGATCGAACAATTGGTTAATGGGTCGGATAGGGTAATAAGCTAGGAGGCCTACTAGTGAGTTCCTTGTCTTAACTTAGTTATCGGAATCAACATATTTGAATTGGCTTTAACCTTAATGCAACCAAAATAAGTTGTGTCATGGAGTCGAGGTAGATGACTTTTAAACTATTGATTTAAATCACAATCTCTTCTTGCGATTAATCCTACGGGATTACTAACAATTTTAACTAACTTTTGCAACGTGGCAATTCGGCCATAAAACCCCCCTATTTTCTGTATCATTGTATTTAACAATTGCTTATAAAAGTCCTTGTGTTCGACCTCGTACTTACCAAGTAACTATATTGCATACGAACGGGTACACTGCCCGCAAGTGTGTAGTAGACAGTAGCTAGGTAGTTCGTGTTATAAATTTAAGACTCGAAATTACACATCAGTAATAATCTTGTTTCTTGGAAAAGTAAGAAACAAAATACTGTAGCCAAGTCCTCTGCAGAAGCAGAATATAGGGCTATGGCTGCAGTAACTTGTGAAATTATATGGATGTTAAACTTGTTGAAAGATTTTGGTATACTTCTTCTCTTCCTGTGCATTTGCATTGTGATAGTAAAGCAGCTATTCAAATAGCTGCAAATCCTGTCTTTCATGAAAAGACTAAACACTTTGAGATTGACTTGCACTTTATAAGAGAAAAAATTTGTTCTGGGGTCATTAAAACTGTTAAGATACTGTCTGAGGAAAACATGGCAGATATCTTTACCAAAAGTTTAAGTACATCTCAACATCAATTCTTATGTTCTAAACTGAAGTTGAACAATCTGTTTTAAGACTTAACTGAAGGGGGGATGTTGAATTATATAAGTTAAGTCTTAATTAACTTAAAATGTTTTTTTTTGTTGTCGTGTCTATTTTGCAAGGAAATAAAGTTTGAGGACTAATCTTGGGCATTTAGAAGATGAAGAAGTAAAGGGACTGGAAGAGTAGAAGATAGAAGTTCAAGGGTGCATTGCTCAAAATTCTGGAGGCTATATAATGCTGCTTATTACATCGATTAGGGTTAAGAAACCCATTCCATTCGTTCATCTGGTTTCTGCTTATATATTCTCTCTGTATATATATATCACTTTGATATATATATATATATATATATTTTCTGATATATATATTTATATATTATATATATATATATATATTTTCTGGTTATTGTTCTGGTTCAAATATATTTCTGGATATCAATCTTGATATCCTATTCTATTGTAATCAAACTCATAAACTCTTAATAATAATAATAATCATTCGATTTGTGTATTTCGATCTAAGTTCTTTCAGATATCATATTTATACATGGAATTACATATTTGTAACGGTTATCATTATATATTAAATAGCCTAATCAATTTAAGTATTTTTGTTAGATCGATTTTTTACTATATTTTGTTAAATAGTAATATTTTGCGATGCTTTTGTGTTTTGTTGGCTCTTAAGCTGTGTAAGGGTCATTTGACTCTTGATAATGAAAATAAATCCATACAATAATAATGTATGATTGAATTGTGGAAATCATACTTTTGCCAACACCAATAATGTAATCAAGAAAAGAATCAATAAAAATCCTGTGGAAAACAAATGCAAAAGACAACATATAAATGAATGAAGACATGAAGTTATTGACATCCATGTAAAAGGAAACGAGTTTGTTAGGCCTCTCCCTAAGCTAGAACACCCAACACCTCTTCCACACCTCTTCCACACTGCCACATCAGCTTTTCTCTCTCTTCATCCACCCTCTTCCACACTCACTCCCTATAACCCCTCTTCCACAACTTTTATTTATTTTATTTTATATTTACACAAAAAAATATAAATTATTCTTAAATCAAACATTACATTACCATTACATTAACTAAAATAATAAATACTAGTATATCATTAATATTTAGTATAACATTAATGTCAATAATATAAGTATATTTATCTAAATATGCAAGGTATGTAAACTAGAGGGGGCATAATGGAATTTCAAACAAATACAATGTCTTAAAAAACAATTATGAAATTGCAAATAAGCCTTCTTCTACCCATCAGTCCATCACCAGAGCTGCTTTCATTTTCTTTCAAAAAAACCTCAACACCCATGTAACAAATATAGAAAGAAAAAAAAAGGCAAACAAATAAAAAAAAAAGAAAAAAGAAACGAAATAAACTACAGCTCGGCCCCACTCCCTCTCCCTCCTTCTCGTCTACCCTCTTCGGTGCATGGAAACGGCTTGAAGGATGAGGGCTTCGACGATTTGCTCCCTAAGTCTTCGTGGTCGAAGAGCTTGTCGAAGAGGTGTCGACGAAGGCTTAGGGAGAGTTTGTTATGAAACAACAAAGTAAAAAACTTGACGCAATAATATTATTATCTTTATGAGAAAAGGATGTGCTCTATTAAATAGCATTTGTTCCAAGTATAAAGAAAAGATTATATGTATATAGTCACCTTTCTTTATATGATAAATAAGTTGTCATAAGTTTCTTGACATGAATGAAAAAGACGGTATTTTAAAATTGATTAAAACATTACAAACTTAGCCGGGAGGTTTCGAGGGACGTACCAAATTAAAGAGAAAGAAAAGTTTTATTTGGTGGTTTACTTTAAAGTCGAATGAAGATTGTACGTAGCTTAAGAAATATTGACGATTTAGTGTGATAAGTCAGTTTTTATTGATAAGATTTATTTATGTGCCTAAAAAGCATTGGAAAAGAAGAAAATTGCACAATAGAACGGTAACTTGGATAGATTTTTGCGCAACGTGTTAAAAACTCATATACCTATTTAGGCGTCTTATTTTTGAATTTACCACACAATACAATACTACTAAGTTTCTGTTATTCAAGTTTGGACCATGCTATTTTTATTATATTGACTAGTTTCTTATCTTACTATCATCTTTTTTTAAAAATAAAGTTAGATTGACGTTTGGAAAAAAATATCACTTGTTCAAATTTTCATTCGAATAAAACAAATAAGCTTAGTGTTGATGAAAATAAGGGTTTGAACTATTAAAAATTAGACTCGGTTCACTTAATAATTATTCGGTTGGAGCTCTAATAACTATTTAAAAGTGTGTTTGAGGTCGAACCCAAATATAAGTTACTATTTAAGCTCCAACTCGATACTTATATGTGTCTTTTACATTTACCTATAACTATATTCAATTAACTCGTTTATTTCTGGAATCTAAGCTCGAATAATTTCATTTATGAACTTGTATAACTTAATATTATAGTTAACAAACTAATAAAACTATCCAAACTTTATTGGACTTGTAAAGCTCGAATAGCTCGATCGATTCAAATAACTAAACAGATTTCCGAACGAGCCGAGTCAGATTTTAATTTACTAAGCCCGACTTGTAAAACTAATAAAATTAAGGAGAAATGTTAGGTAAAGCATGCAGTGCCTATCTTAGATAAAGCAGGGGATTATGTAAAATTCAGGGGGAGTTATGTATGTTTATCAAATTCAAAGATTTAATTTATAACTTTTTTTAACATGACAGTACCTAAGATATGTAACATGCTGTACTTTTTTTCCAACATCTATCATTTGCTATTGAAATCTTCGATCGCCCCCAGCAGTAGCTTCAAGACACCTATCGCGCCTTTCTCTTCGGAATCACCACTGCGGTTCTCACCGGTAAAATACTGATTCCCATCCATTCCATCCCCCATTTATTTCTTTGCATTATTATAATATACATTATTATATATTATATTGAAGCCCTAATTTCCCTAATTATTCTTAATACTTATTATAAATGTCCCTCCCCCAAATTTTTTATACACCTGAAAAGCTTATATTACATGTTTTAATATATCATACTTGTATCTGCTATGAACTGATAATTGTTAATATCTGCAATGTTAGATTTTGGGGAATTTTTTTAGGAAAAGTTATCAGTGAGAATAATAATGAGGTTACGATACGCAATGGTATGCTCGTCGAATCAGAATCGAAGCATGGAGGCTCACTTTATGCTCAAGAGGGAGGGTTTTGATGTTTGTTCGTATGGAACCGGCACTCACGTTAAGCTCCCGGGTCCTTCGTTACGAGAGCCGAATGTTTATGAATTTGGCACCCCTTACAAGCACATGTTTGATGACCTCAGGCGTAAAGACCCCGAACTGTATCCCCCCCCCTTTTTCCGTTCTATCTTATTTAATGGACTAATTTGATATATATATATATATATATAGACTGAAGATATAGATCAGATATATATATATATATATATGATATAGAAAGAATTATGTCTTTTAAAATGGCATAGAGTTCAGGGTTTTGAACGATGTGTTACTATTCTTAACTATTGTATAGTTATAAGCGCAATGGTATCCTCCCGATGCTCAAGAGGAACCTGGCTGTCAAAACCGCACCTCAACGGTGGCAAGAGAATGGCCCGGATGGGCACTTTGATGTCGTGTTCACATTTGAAGAAAAAGTATTTGATATGGTTGCTGAAGGTTAGTAATATCTTCATTTTTACATCTTGCAGACTGGATGAACATATAAGTCATAGTTAGGTTTTTTTGTGTAAATTATTATAGTTGTGCATAGTTTTACCATTTATGTTCCCATATACGAAATTGGTTAAGAAATTTGTAATTGCTATTTAGAAATGTGGATTACATCTATATTTGCAGGATTTGGTGCTCAATATATATGCATACCTTCTCTATCATATGTTGCATAGTGACCCAACTGCTCCACGGGTCTAATCAAATTGCTTTTTTGCGACTTTCACTTATAGCCCGATTTACCACCGCCTACATCCCGATGTGCCTCAACTATTCATTGACAAAAAACATGTTATCAATTATCTACATCACACTGCTTTAACAAATCTGTAAGTGGACACAGGTAGTTGAATAACCATCTGGAAGTTAGTCACAAAGAAATTCTTTATAGTGGTTGCATTAGTGTTTAACTTAAAATTATAAAAAACATCTGCGAACTTAGATTTGACAGTTTCGTTTCTGAATAGATAGCTTAGTTATGATTTTGAAAAATGCATCTAGTTGCCAACTGTAGGTGTGTTCTGTGGAGACCTGGGGGATACTTAACTCTGAAGTGGCTTGTAACTTTCCCATTAGAAAGGATGTTTCTTGTTTGAACATTTATTGATAGATCATGCTATTAGTATTACTTTCACTTCCCTTACTGATACTTGAGTCAGTTGATCGTTATTGTGGGGAAATAGATTAAAGAAAAAGTCATGGAGGATTTTACGTCAACTAGAAGAAAACTTGGTAATGTTTTAGAGGGGGGAATTGATCTTAACGTGACAGAATAATGCACATACTGAGACGAACGTAAAAAGTAACTCTCAGAGTCGCTTCTAAAGAAAGAGATAGAACTTGTGTCCGAAGACTTTTGAGTGTGAGCTACCACACATGCAGCGACAAGGCCTTTTCTTTTGTTTGTTTCATCAATGCTGGCCCAGTCGAGGTTCATTCATGTCTGTTGAGTTATTATGTGAACTTTTAATTGCATTACTAAACTTAGTTTAGGGCGATTTCATGAATATCCACAAAACTTGTTTTAGCCGTTAACTATAATGCTTGGATTTGGTTGAAACTAATTGTTCTGGATTTTCAGCTGAATGCGTAATTTGAGTTTATCCAGTTGTACTTGTATGGTTAAACGTTAAGACGGTAGGATATGAAGTCTTGCTGTTGTTTACTTTTAGTAAAGACGATTGACTAGAGTAATCTGTGATTTTGGCTACTGTAAGTGCAAACATCACTCATTTCTGTGAGCTTTGACTCTGCAATTGTTCACCATTTATTGAGTTATTAGATAAACAATTTCTTTTCTCCACTCTTAGTACCTGACCACCAGAGCATTGTTACGGTTTTTTTACATACGTGAAGTACTCATTTTGACAACGTTCTCGTGCGAGTTATTTTGCTTATATGTTGTTATCTTGTTAGATTAACAATTAGACGTATCAACTATTGAGATAACACAAAGGGGAGTTTCAAAGCTGATATTGATGATGCTTCTTTTCGGAGTTTCATTAATGATTAGCCATATCTTACTTGCCATTCCGTTTAAATGTAAATGTGAGAGTGAACGTTTAACAGTAATTTAATAGAAGCCTAGTGGGCGTGATGCTTATTGGTACTTTATTAGATTTAGCAATTTGATCCATTTACTGATGGACTGGTCAATTAGGTTGGTTGTTTTTTCTTTATCTGGAATAGTTCAAATAAAGACTTATAGTTGCCCAAAGTCTAAGTTATACTTACAACCTCCTCTAGTGTTTTCTTCAAAGATTTGAACTTTTATTGTAGTAATATTGTTTTGTTAAAGAAATATTTATGTGTCAACTGAGCATGTCTGCATGTGATTGTATAATTGAAGCTTAGTTAGAGACTACTAACTTGGGTTCGTATAGCGGATTGGATTGTGGGCATCAAAGGTCATAGTTCAAGAAAGGTTTAGGGAAGTTTGGAGTAGTTAGGCTCTTCACCTACATAACTTACAAGAATTTCAGCCAGTAGTGACCATCCATTTTTTGATCTAAGGATGAAGGATCCATATTGGTTCCTTAATTTCTTAGCAAAATAGGGTCTCAATAAAAGCTCTTTTATGTTGCTTTTGAGAATTTCTTTAAACATGCTGTGGTAAGTGTTCAAAAGTAGGATTATCTTGGTAATCATTTGAAATATAATTTACGGTTTAGGACATATTTGGCAGATGGATCAATCACTGTTATATTGTATTATGTATATATACACATCTTGTTTTCTACCGAACAAACGGAACAATATATGTATACACCAACGGGCGCCTCGCCTGAATTCCCAGTCTTTCCCTTCCGTCATTCGAACTATTACATGAAGCACATGAATGTCAACATGGTATCAGAGATGGCCAAATGTGTTCCATGACAAGTATTAGGTGGAAATAATAGCAGCTGATTAATCTTATGGGTGCAAAGACATAATCCCGTTCATTTATTTCAAGTTTATCCATTTTAGTTTTTGAAACCATGTGTGGGCCGAAGCTGTTATCAGGTTCATGTAATTCAACGTTTCTCCATTTTTATCTTGAAATTGCATTTGTTGATATTACATGCAGATCTCCATACTCGTGATCATATTCTTTTGAAACCTGTGCTGGTGATAAACTTGGAAGTAAAGGATAACCACGAGGAGGCTGCTGTTGGTGCTCGACAAACTTTGGCATTGTGTCATGAGGTATGTCCCATCTTGTGTTTCTAAACCCCATTCTAATCCTGAAAATTTAAAGTTGGCAATTTCAAC
>CM067173.1:61570026-61672526 GCA_034093135.1 Erigeron breviscapus
GTGAACAATGTTTCTACACTAAGGCGGATGAGGACACAAACTGGTTGTGGCACAAGAGATTATCCCATCTGAACTTCAAGAACATTAATAAGTTGTCAAGAAAATAACTTGTAGATGGGATACCCTCAATGTCTTTCAATAAAGACAAGCCATGTCCAGGTTGTGAAATGGGTAAGCAGAAAAGAGTTTCATTCAAAACAAAGCAAAATTTTAGTATAACTGAACCTCTTCACATGCTTCACATGGACCTTTTTGGACCAGTGAATGTTCAGACCAGAGCAGGAAAGAAGTACACCCTTGTTATTGTTGATGAATATTCAAGATATTGCTGGGTGATTTTCCTCAAAACAAAGAGTGAAGCTGCTGCTGAAATCATTGCCCTCATCAAACAAATTGAACTCAAGCATAAGCGAAAAGTTTGTCAGCTCAGAAGTGACAATGACACTGAATTCAGAAATGCCACTCTGGAGTCCTTCTGCACTGAAACTGGCATATCTCAGAACTTCTCTTCAGCACGCACACCAGAGCAGAATGGTGTTGTGGAAAGAAAGAATCGAACGCTGATTGAAGCCGCTAAAAGTATGCTCAATGAATTTGGTCTTCATAAGAATTTCTGGGCTGAAGCTGTTGCAACTGGTTGCTACACTAAGAACAGATATGCCTATGTCAAAAGACACAAGAAGACTGCCTATGAAGTGCTCAGAAATAGAAAGCCTAATATTGGGTATTTCCATGTATTTGGATGTCCAGTATATATTCTGAATGACTCCAGTCAGCTTGGAAAATTCGATGTAAAAGCTGATGAAGGTTACTTCCTAGGATATTCAACAAATCGCAAAGCCTTTAGAGTCTATAACAAGAGACTTGACAAGGTTGGTGAGTCAATTCATGTTACCTTTGATGAATCAAATTCTGCAATCTTCAATAAACCAACTTCTGTACCACCCTCAGAAAGTCCAATCAGTTTTGGTGAATCTGATCCTATTGATAAATCTGATCAGTCACCTGAACCTACTTTTAAACATTTCAGTTCAGAACCAACAAGAATTAAGACAAGCAACATACCATTTTATCCTTCAGTCAGTTTTAAACTACCTTCTGAACTGACTATTGGATCAGATGTACGTGTTGCTTCACCTCAGATATCAGTTTCCACTGAGTTACCCCAATCTGAAGAATTTCATGATGCAAGTCATGATCTGCAGGAGGAAGACGATGAGACTGAGATAGTCTTTTCTGAAGCTGCTCCAGAAGTAAATCAGAGGAGTTCTTGCACTGATATCATTATTCATCCTGGTCAATACTCTAAATGGACAAAAGCACATCCAATCGAGCAAATCATTGGAGATTCCAATAGAGGGGTTCAGACCAGAAGAGCCACTAGCGACCAATGCTTAAATGTCAGCTTCTTATCACTAATAGAACCGAAGAAGATTGACGAGGCTATGAAAGACCCAAGCTGGATTGAAGCCATGCAAGATGAGCTTAATCAGTTTAAAAGGAACGATGTTTGGGAACTTGTTCCTTGTCCCAGCAATCTGAAGAAGGATCCAATTGGGACAAGATGGGTCTTCAGAAACAAGATGGATGAAGATGGACATGTAATTCGGAAAAAGGCTAGACTTGTTGCAAAGGGTTACTCTCAAGAAGAAGGAGTAGACTTTGATGAAACTTTTGCACCTGTTGCTAGACTTGAAGCTATCAGAATTTTCTTAGCTTTTGCAGCTCATCACAAGTTCAAAGTCTATCAGATGGATGTTAAAAGTGCATTTTTGAATGGTGAATTGGAAGAAGTTGTGTATGTTTATCAGCTACCAGGGTTCATCAATGAAGAAAAACCTCACTGGGTATACAGACTGAACAAGGCATTATATGGTCTGAGACAAGCACCTAGAGCCTGGTATGATACTCTTACTAAACATCTTCTGAAAAATGGTTTTGAAAGGGGTGCAATAGATAACACTTTGTTCATTTTACATGATAAAAGTGATATCTTACTTGTACAAATTTATGTTGATGATATTGTGTTTGGTTCTACAAATGACAAAATGTGTAAAATGTTTTCTGAAATTATGTCTTCTGAGTATGAAATGAGTATGATGGGTGAACTGACATATTTCTTGGGTTTACAAGTAAAACAAACCAGTGATGGTATTTTTATAAATCAAGAAAAATATGTCAGAGATTTAATAAAGAAATATCAATTTGATTCAGTCTCATCAAAAGATACTCCTATTTCTACACCATTAACTTTGGACTCAGATCCCAATGGAAAACAAGTGGATCCCACAAAATATCGTGGTATGGTGGGATCACTTATGTACTTAACTGCTAGTAGACCTGACATAATATTTGCAACATGCCTTTGTGCAAGATTTCAGTCTGATCCCAGAGAAGCACACTTAAATGCTGTGAAAAGAATTTTCAGATACCTTAAAGCTGTCCCCAGACTTGGTCTTTGGTATCCCAAAGGCTCAAGTCTAGATCTAATGGGTTATTCAGATTCTGATCATGCAGGTTGTAAAATAGATAGGAAAAGTACCACAGGAGGTTGTCATTTCCTAGGTGGCAAATTGGTTAGTTGGACAAGTAAGAAACAAACTGTAGTATCACTCTCCACATCTGAAGCTGAATACATTTCTGCAGCCAGTTGCTGCGCTCAGATTTTGTGGATGAAGAACCAACTAACTGATTATGGTGTTAAGTATACAAGAACTCCAATCTTTTGTGAGAACACCAGTGCAATTGCCATCTCTCACAATCCTGTCATGCACTCCAAAACCAAGCATATCGACCTCAGGTATCATTTTATTAGAGATCACATTATTAAAGGTAATATTGAACTTCATTTCATTCCCACTGATAAACAACTCGCTGATGTTTTTACAAAACCCTTGGATGTCAAAACATTTAAACATCTCATCAGTGAGTTAGGTATGCTAAATCCTGTATAGCATCACCTCAGGGGGAAGTGTCAAATATTTTTGTTTAAAAGAATTTTTCTCTAAGGGGGAACTTTGCTTTCTGAAAAATATTTTGACTGAAATGTCTCAGAATTTCTGAAATGATTTCAGAATGGTTGTGTAAACTGAGATGGTTCAGATTTCTCAAATCTGATCATGCTCAGATTTTGTGTGTCATTTCTGAAATGAATCAGTCCTTTGTAGTGTCTTTTGGATACTTGGTCGTTGTGTGAACACGTGACAGTTACTGTATAACGTTTGAATAAAGATACCTTTTTGCTGACGTGTCACACAAGTTGCGCCGTAAATGTAAAAGTAATGATCACTTTTTATTAATGAAAGTTGAAAAGTTTTCCAAAATGTGGGCCCTAACCGTCTTTGCATTAAATGCGGACGTGTAACCAAAATTATTTCGGATTTCAAACCCGATCAAAATTGATTTCGATTAAAATAAAATTTCTTTTATGGGTTTGAATTTCAAAATTATTTTTATTTTATTTATTTTGGAAAAACCCTTTGTATTCCATCATAAATATAAATACCATTTTCTAAAACAATTCCTTCATTTACTCCCAATCATCATTCTCTCTCATTCTTTCTTCTTCAAAAATTCCAAAACCCTAAATCATCATCATTTTCAGTTTTCCCTTGTAGAAATTATGGCTAAAGTTTCCCAAGCCAAATCTCTTATAGCTTTCGAATACAAACCAACTAAAGTAGTCAAGGCTAGTGCTTCATGGCCAAAAGGGTTCGATCCATCGACCCTTCGGTTCAATATGAACAATTTTGTGGCCGCACTAAATGCCAAACACAAAACATTAATGGGGAGGATAAACAAGTTTCTTGAAGAATCCCCTCTCCATTATGCCTTGACTGCTGATCCTCAAGTATTGTATCATAGACTTTACTTGAATTCTGGTACACTGCTACATTAAGCAAGGATGAAAAATCCATTGCTTTTTCATTAAAAGAAGGCACGAAGCAGTGTATCATCTCACTTGATGGGTTCCGGGAGGCCCTTCATTTGAACTACCTTCCATCTCCTTCAGCATATGCAAAAAGGCTAAAGGGAGTTAATTTTAGGGAGGTACTGCACGCCATGGGTCACAATGACATGGTTGATGCAGAGCTCAATCTGAAAACATCTGGACACATATTTTTGTCTGGATTTGGAAATTGTTAGAGATATTTTTGGACTCAGATTATGGAGTGCCTTGGAGGAAACTGGGGTGGATTGGACCAGATTTCCTTGCCATAGGTTGAAATTGGGTATTATTTGTGGCATGGGATTGAGGTGGACTTCGCTGAGATACTCTTCTCTCAGCTAGTGGCAAAATTAAAAGGAAAAAGGAGTCCACATATCTCATTTCCCAGATTCTTGAGCATCTGCTTCATGAATATTCTTGGAGATGCGTATCATGTTGAGGGGTCTGAGTCTTCAGCAACAGAGTTCTACAGGGATATTCTAAAGGTATCAACTTCAGAACCTGAACTAGAACTTTCCACTGCAATGACTCAGGTAATTAATAAAACTGAAACAGCACGACCGGCTGGCTCAGAAAGGTCACCGAGTGGGTCACAAAAGAATGTGAGACCCATTGGTGCACCTGGTGGTAAATTATTGAAGTTGTTTAAAACCCCAGCAACTTCATCTACCCAACCACCACTCCCCTCTTCCACTGACCAACCTGAGGACCTCCCAAAAGGTCCCTCAGGATCTCCAAAGGGCGTATTAAAACATCGTAAATTTAAGAAATCGTCCTCACTGCCCAAGGACACTAGTGCCGATGCTCACCCTTCTGGATCTTCCCAACAAGATTCAGAAGAAGGTCAAATGGGAAACCCACAAGCAGCCATCTCCAAAACTTCTTTAGGAGGAGATGGTGAAGAATATATAAGTGTGTCAGCCCAGCACATAGTAGAGTCCGTGTCTGCACGTGCACCCCCTGTAACTTCACCAATCTTACACTCTTCTGATGCACGAATTGATAAAGTCTTTAATGTGACACCATTGGAGACTGAGATTCCAGACTCTACGGCCGATGAAGTGATTCTTGCAGATGGTACGAGAATCATTAAGGCAACCCCCGTGTCTACTATCACTGGCGATGATACTTTGGTTGAGCCAACCCATAAAACTGGTGACGATGCATCTGCAGCAGCAGTTGTTGAACCAGCAGCAGGTTCAGGTACCAGTGATCTGAACCTGGGCATATCTGATCAGACTGCAGTTTTAACTGACCTCTGGGATGAAGATGAGCCACCTCAGGGGAATCTTGATTCCTTTGCTGATTTTGAGTTTGATGAGAGGTTACTGGAGGAGAATCAGTCTTCTGACTCTGAGCCAACCTTCAGCCTCACAAACGTCCCTCCTCCCCCAGAAATCCAAAATATACTTGTTGAACAACCATATCGCAAACCACCAACTTCTCATGTGTTAGGTCTAGATTTACTGGACTCGCTCCAGACTCGACTACTGGAGCCTTACTGAAGATCTGTCCAGAAATGATATTTTACTGGACCTACTCCAGACTTGGAAACTGGAGTCCCTCTGAAGATTTGTTCAGAAATAATGGAAGACGAGTGAGCAAATACTTGTATAGGAAATCTGGAGACATCCTCCAGATTAGCTCACTGGACTTCACCCCAGTCCAGGTTTATTCTACTGAAGACATTCTCACTGAAGTCAAAGACTGAAGTTAGAATAAAGAAGAATGACAAATGGCGGAGTCCACTGGAAGTCTTACTAGATCTACGACTGGAGGATTGTCAGTGTTCTAGACCTTACAAGTCTGAACACTGATATCGAGAAATTGACTTTTGCCTTTACACACTTTCCAAAGAACATTCCACTTATTCTTTACTAAAGTATCTACGTGTGTAAAGGTGGTTGGTTAAAAGAATAAAGTCATATTGATATGACTTTATCTTTGTACCTTAACCAATGCATTTAATGACCTTGTCGGTTCATTAAATGTATGCAACCATATTTGTACGGCACAAATTCACTGGTGAATTTGTTTGCCTATAAATACAAAGTCATTTCTTCGTTAAAATTAGTTTTAGCATTAAAGGTGAATTTGTCTAAATACTCTCGATCTTAAACAGGGATACTTCACAACTTTAAGTATCTCGATCTAAAGGAGTTATTTGACAAATATAGATCATTTGTAATTCATAGGTTGTTAGGATACTTACTTATTTGTATTATCTTGATTCCGCACAACCTTGTATTTTATTTAACATCATAAATAAATTACACTTGAAAATATTACATTGTGTTCCACCTTTATTTTATTGCTTTTAGTCTTGTATTACTTTGTTTATATTCTTGCATTTATATTCAAGTAATACTAGTCCAATCTAGTGCTTATTAGACTTGTTGTATTTTACATTCTGGGTTAACTATCTAGAGAGTTTGGGACTCACAATTGGTATCAGAGTAGAAGGCTAAACATTGCCTAGATCTGCTTCTTTGATGGCCACCCCTGAAAATACACAAGGAAATTTTAATTTTGGTCCTGATCCTAATGTAAATGTTAATGATCAAAATACTGACCCACCCATTGTTAATAACATTAATCCACCTCCTCCTCCTACTCCTGCTTCTCCACATGTGCATGTGCACTACTCAAATAATCCTGTTCCTAAATTCAGTGGGAATAGCGATGAGTTTGGTACGTGGAAGGCTAGGATGATATTGCATATCACTGGTATTGAGAGAAATATGATGAAAATCTTAAATGAAGGACCTTATGTCCCCACATCACCTCTTAATGCTCTTCTTGATCCTACTGGTTCTAGAAGAGGTCGGGAAAAGAGGGAGGAACATTGGTCTGAAGAGGAGAGGAGATTGGTAAATCTAGATACCCTTCTCAAAAACATGATCCTCAGGCTGTTCCTGAAACCCTAATTCCTACACTAGTTCTTTTTCCTAGTGCTAAAACCATGTGGGGTGAACTATTGAACCAGCATGAAGGAGGAGATGACACCATTGTCACCAGAAAAGTCTCCTTAAACAAGAGGTATGAGTCATTTTTTGCTCAGCCAAATGAGTCTCTCACTAGTACTTACACCAGATTTATGAGTATCATAAACCAGTTGAGAGGTCTCGGGGTTGAGAAGGACAAGGATATACTTCTGGAGAAATTTTGTGATATTCTGCCCACTAAATGGTCTCACATGATCATGGTCTTGAGACAAGGTAAAACTCTGCACACTCACACTCTGTCAACTCTATATGGAGCTTTCAGATACACTGAGGAAAATCAAGCTCAGGGAGTTGTGGCAGAAAAGGTCATTTCATGAAAGATTGCAAGTCCAGTCAGTCTTCATCTAAGCCTGGTCCATTTACTTCAAATAATAAGCCTGATGATAGCTATAAATCTAAATATAAAAAGCTTAAGGCTCAGATTGCTCTCATGGCGCAACAAATGGAAAATAATAATAAGTGCATGATTGCAACAACTGAAGAAAAGTGGGTTCCTTCTGATGATTCATCTGCTAATGAAGAAGAAGAAAGAGATTGCTGTTACATGGCTCTGGCAGACAAAGAGCACCTGGTGAAGGAAGATGTCACATCTGGAAGATTAGTGGACATAGTTATCAAAAAGGTTAGTGATTATGATACTGCAACTAACCAAGAGTTAAAACTGGACATTGCTGAAGCTCTTAATACCAGTAATTGATAGGTTACCAGAGGGATTCAGGCCTATTACCATTTATGATGAGCCTGTAACTCCCAAGGCCAATATTTTCCCAGTTCAATCCCCAGAGGTTAAGACTGGAGCACTCCAGATGACTGCTCCAGTTAAAAAGGTTAATCGGAATAAACCTTTGCCTCAGACCAACTCCCTACCTAAGCCTCGAGTCCAGACAACTGGAAAGACGTGTCATCTGATAAAAATGTTTTGTCAAGGTTAGAGAGCCAGTTACAACTACTGACTCGTCAATTTCAAAGTTTTAATGCAAGATTAACCTTTATTGAGGGTACTTCATCTGGCCCTAGACAAAATACCAAACCTTTTTCCAAGAAAGACAAATATATTTCTCCAGTTGAGAAAAAGAAAAAGGTTTCAAAACTATCAACCCCAGTGGTCTTTTCAACTAAGACTACTGTTGAAGAAAGTGAACTCAACCAGATACCCCCAGGGACCTATAAGGGAGGGTCCAGTGAACCCATCAGTCGATGGGTTCCAAAATCTAATTGATATATCTGGTGGATGTGCAGGGCGATCGAAAGAAATATATCTGGTATCTTGATAGTGCAGCTGGCAGGACGATGACCGGATGTAAGACCCTGCTGGAGGAATTCATCATTTCTGATGGACCCTCCATTACTTTTGGAAATGATGGTTGTGGAAAAACTGAGGGATATGGTGTTCTGAACAATGGATAAGTCAAATTCAGACGAGTTGCATTTGTGAATGGTTTGAAATATAACCTGATCAGTGTCAGTCAACTGTGTGATGATGGCTATCAAGTTCTATTCAATATTGCTCAGGGCATTGTATTCAACAAGGACTGGAAGGTATTATTGATTGCTCCCAGAAGAGGAAATGTGTACGTGATGGATATGGAAAGCTCTCCTTCAGAGCAGTGTTTCTATACTCAAGCTGATGAAGACACAAACTGGTTATGACACAAAAGGTTATCCCATTTAAATTTCAAAAATATTAATAAGTTGTCTAGAAAACAACTGGTAGATGGGATACCTTCAGTTTCCTTCAAAAAGGAAAGGCCATATCCAGGATGTGAGATGGGTAAGCAGAAACGTACCAGTTTCAAGACCAAGCAGAATTTCAGCATATCTGAACCTCTTCATATGCTTCATATGGACCTTTTCGGTCCAGTGAATGTTCAGACTCGTGCTGGTAAAAGATACACCCTGGTGATCGTAGATGAATTCTACAGATATTCTTGGGTGATCTTTCTCAGGTCTAAGAGTGAAGCTGCTGCTGAAATCATCAGTCTTATCAAGCAAATTAAGCTCAAGTACAGTCGAAAGGTGTGTCAGTTAAGAAGTGACAATGGAACAGAATTCCAGAATGCAACTCTGGAGTCATTCTGTACTGACACTGGCATCTCCCAGAACTTCTCATCAGCCCGCTCTCCAGAACAGAATGGAGTGGTGGAAAGGAAAAATCGAACGCTGATAGAAGCTGCCAGGAGTATGCTTTCTGAATCTGGTCTGTCTACCAGTTTCTGGGCGGAAGCAATTGCTACTGCTTGCCACACCCAGAACCGGTCTGTGTACATCAAAAGACACAAAAAGACAGCCTATGAAGTCTTAAGAAATAGAAAAACCAAATATTGGTTATTTTCACGTTTTTGGATGTCCTGTTTACATCCTGAACGACTCCAGTCAGTTAGGAAAATTTGATGCCAAAGTTGATGAAGGGTATTTCTTAGGATATTCAGCCATTCGCAAGGCCTTTAGAGTCTATAGCAAGAGACTGGAGAAGGTCCATGAGTCAATTCATGTCACATTTGATGAATCATTTGCTCCAGTGGCTAGACTTGAAGCGATCAGAATATTTTAGCATTCGCTGCTCATCATCAGTTCAAGGTCTACCAGATGGACGTGAAAAGTGCATTTTTGAATGGAAAACTTGAAGAAGAAGTTTATGTCAGACAACCACCAGGTTTCGTTGATGAAAAGCATCCACATTGGGTATATCGTCTGGACAAAGCGCTTTATGGCCTCAGACAAGCCCCACGTGCCTGGTATGATACTCTGACTAAACATTTATTGAAAAATGGTTTCAAAAGAGGTGCAATTGACAATACCTTATTTATTCTTCATGAAAAAGGTAATCTGTTGATGGTACAAATTTATGTTGATGATATTATTTTTGGGTCTACTGATGATAAAATGTTCAAGAAATTTTCAAAAATATGAATAAGTTGTCTAGAAAACAACTGGTAGATGGGATACCTTCAGTTTCCTTCAAAAAGGAAAGGCCATATCCAGGATGTGAGATGGGTAAGCAGAAACGTACCAGTTTCAAGACCAAGCAGAATTTCAGCATATCTGAACCTCTTCATATGCTTCATATGGACCTTTTCGGTCCAGTGAATGTTCAGACTCGTGCTGGTAAAAGATACACCCTGGTGATCGTAGATGAATTCTACAGATATTGTTGGGTGATCTTTCTCAGGTCTAAGAGTGAAGCTGCTGCTGAAATCATCAGTCTTATCAAGCAAGTTAAGCTCAAGTACAGTCGAAAGGTGTGTCAGTTAAGAAGTGACAATGGAACAGAATTCCAGAATGCAACTCTGGAGTCATTCTGTACTGACACTGGCATCTCCCAGAACTTCTCATCAGCCCGCTCTCCAGAACAGAATGGAGTGGTGGAAAGGAAAAATCGAACGCTGATAGAAGCTGCCAGGAGTATGCTTTCTGAATCTGGTCTGTCTACCAGTTTCTGGGCGGAAGCAATTGCTACTGCTTGCCACACCCAGAACCGATCTGTGTACATCAAAAGACACAAAAAGACAGCCTATGAAGTCTTAAGAAATAAAAAACCAAATATTGGTTATTTTCACGTTTTTGGATGTCCTGTTTACATCCTGAACGACTCCAGTCAGTTAGGAAAATTTGATGCCAAAGTTGATGAAGGGTATTTCTTAGGATATTCAGCCATTCGTAAGGCCTTTAGAGTCTATAGCAAGAGACTGGAGAAGGTCCATGAGTCAATTCATGTCACATTTGATGAATCATTTGCTCCAGTGGCTAGACTTGAAGTGATCAGAATATTTTTAGCATTCGCTGCTCATCATCAGTTCAAGGTCTACCAGATGGACGTGAAAAGTGCATTTTTGAATGGAAAACTTGAAGAAGAAGTTTATGTCAGACAACCACCAGGTTTCGTTGATGAAAAGCATCCACATTGGGTATATCGTCTGGACAAAGCGCTTTATGGCCTCAGACAAGCCCCACGTGCCTGGTATGATACTCTGACTAAACATTTATTGAAAAATGGTTTCAAAAGAGGTGCAATTGACAATACCTTATTTATTCTTCATGAAAAAGGTAATCTGTTGATGGTACAAATTTATGTTGATGATATTATTTTTGGGTCTACTGATGATAAAATGTTCAAGAAATTTTCAAAAATAATGTCAACTGAATATGAAATGAGTTTGATGGGTGAATTAACGTATTTTCTTGGACTCCAGATTAAACAGACCAGAGATGGTATTTTTATTAATCAGGAAAAATATGTTAGTGATCTTTTAAAGAAATATGATATGAACTCTTCACCATCTAAACCCACTCCAATTTCTGCACCATTAACACTGGACTCTGATCCAGATGGTAAACCAGTGAACACCACTGTCTATCGAGACATGGTTGGTTCACTGATGTATTTAACTGCCAGTAGACCAGATATTATGTTTTCAACATGTTTATGTGCCAGATATCAGTCTAATCCAAAAGACTCTCATATGCTTGCTGTAAAGCGCATACTGAAGTACCTTAAAGGTGTCCCCAGTTTGGGTCTTTGGTATCCCAAAGGCTCAGGCATGGATCTAATGGGTTATTCAGATTCAGATCATGCAGGTTGTAAGAAAGACAGGAAATCCACTATTGGTGGATGTCATTTCCTTGGTGGCAAACTGGTCAGCTGGACCAGTAAAAAGCAAACTTCAGTTTCATTGTCCACTGCTGAAGCTGAATACGTGTCTGCAGCCAGTTGTTGTGCTCAGATACTCTGGATGAAGAACCAGTTGCTTGATTATGGTATTAAGTATTCAAAGACCCCAATCCTTTGTGATAATACCAGTGCCATTGCTATCTCGAACAATCCAGTCATGCACTCAAAGACGAAGCACATTGATCTCAGGTATCAGTTCATTCGTGATAATATTGTGAAAGGCAACATTGAACTCCATTTTATTCCCACTGACAAACAACTCGCTGACATTTTTACTAAACCACTGGATGTTAAAACTTTTGAATATCTTGTTGGTGAGTTGGGAATGTTAAACCCTTAAATCTGGAACCTTGATATTGAACGCCTATGTGTACTATCAGGGATCCTTGATTTAAAGATTTATAAATCTATGACTGTTTAGATATCGAACGCCTTAGTGTACTATCTTTGCATTAATAGATTTCTGGATCAACATTCCAGGGGGAAAGACTTTGAAAGATATATTTTTGTTCTTAAAAATGTTTTAAGTTCAGGGGGAATTTATTAATTTATTTTCTCACTGGACAAATTTTCCAGAAAATATTACTGGTACCTTGTAAATATGTCCCTCTCACTGGTAATTAGATAGGTTGAAGTGCATGTTTGAGGTGACTTTTTGTCTCCTTGTAAATGTGTCCCTCTCATTTGTCTGTATTAGTTGACGTGCATGTTTGAGGTTACCAGTCTCTTTCAAATGGTTTTCACTGGTACTTTACTGGAGTGTCCCTCCAGTGTACCATCAGTACATGCTTCACTGGAATAATCCACCAGTGATACTGGAGTATCCAGTCAACCTCCAGATGCACTGAATTGAGTCATAATATTTTTTACTTGGTCATTGTGCGTGCCACGTATGCAAAATCTTTTGAAAAGATATTTATCTTGATATTTATCTAATTATCCTACGTGGCATGTCATTTTTTCAAAGAAATGATGGTATTTTTACCTTGGGAAGACAAAAAGTGCAAGTTGGTACTGTTTGTGGGCTGTAAACCGTCACACATTTATGTGTGATGTGATGTAATTAATGCGGATCTCAGAACCCGATCAAAATTATATTTGATAATTTCAAAATTAACCGGTTGAGTTCCACATTCTCTCTCCTATATAATACCCACTTTCACTTTTATTTGCATTTACTTCGAACATATTTACTCCCAAATTCTTCAAATTGCTTCATTAACTCCATTTTTCATTCAATTCATAATCATAAATCTTTTTCACATTTAATTCATCAAATCTTCATCAAAACCCTAAATTCTTCAATTTCATCTTCATATATCTATCTTTCATATTCAATGGCACCAAGACAATCCAATTCACCTAAAAATCTGCTCGCCGCTGAATATGCTCCGGTTGCCAATGTTGTTAAGGCACCTCATATTACTCTTGAGGCTAAGGCCATCAGAATAAACATGAACATTTGGTTGGCTAGACTCACTAGCACCACTCATGCTCCCACCTCTCTCATCAGACGACTGAATGCTTTTTTCCTCAGTTGTCCACTCTATGGTGCTCTCACACATAATCCTGGTAAAATGTATCATGATTATTTGTGTGAATTCTGGTATTCTGCTATGTATGTTGAAAACACTAAAACCATCAACTACACATTGCAACAAGGCACCAGGTCTTTCACTCTCACTGTCGATTCTCTCAGAGATGTTCTTCAATTGAATTATTTGGCTGAAAATGAGATGGCAATTCCTCTCCCTACTGGTATCAATTTCAGGGATGTGTGCAGATTGATGGGGCACACTAAAATATTGGATGAACATGGCCAGTTATTAAGGAAAGGCACAATCTACATGAGCAAGCTGACTGACTCATGGAGATACTTTTTCACTCACCTTGTTGAGTGTTTAGGTGGCAGTTCTGGAGGATTGGACCAGATCAACCAAATGCAACTCCAGATTGCCTACTGTCTTTGGTTTGGGTACAGGGTTGATTTCGCTCAGATCTTCTTTGATGATCTGGTTGACCGTCTGAAGGTGAAAGGTAGAAAACCACATATTCCTTATATTCGTTTTCTTTTACTGGTATTTTTAAGAGCTTTGGGTCCTGAGTATGATTATGAAACAAATCATTTCTCTATGTGTGAATATCTGAGGGAGTTGAGTTCCCTAAAATCAAGAGCTGGTGAGGTTCAAATTCCTGTAAATATGTTGAATAATTTTGGAAATGATGCACCTGACGAGCAAGAAGAGGCTCCAGGTAGGGGTCAGATTGTTGTAAGACCCACTGGAGTCGTTGATGTTGAAAATGTGCAACCAGTAACCCAGGTGGCTCCTGTCACTGGACCTAGAACTGCCAAACGTCTAAGAAGAGGTGGAGTTCAGGTCAATCCGAATAGAGCTGAAACGAGCCATCCTGGTGATATTATGAACATAGATGGGTCTCCTATTTTTGAGGAAGAAAATGTTGTTCAGATTGATGAGAAGAAAATGTTGTTCAGATTGATGAGCAAGAAAATGTTGAGCAGGAAGAAAACATTGTACAAGATGCTGAGCAGGTAGAAAATATACAGATGGTTGAGCAGGTGACTGATGAACAGGTAGAAAATGTTGCTCAGAATGTTGAGCAGGCTGGTCAATTGGACTTGAATGTAGAAGTTGGTGAACAGGCTGGTGATCAGGCTGGTGATGAAACAGTTGGTGAAACATTTGTCTGGGATGAAGCTGATTCACCCATGTCAGAAGGTAACATTTTTGATACTGACATGAGTTTTCTGGGTGAAGAAGTAGAAAATGTGGTTTCTTCTGTTATTACTTCTGTCACCCAACCACTTACTGAAATGCCACCACCACCAGAATCCATTTTTGCACCACCTCCACCAGAATCAAATATTCCACCACCAGAATCCACTATGCCACCACCTCCACCAGAATCAAATATTCCACCACCAGAATCCATTTTTGCACCACCTCCACCAAATCAAATATTCCACCACCAGAATCCATTTTTGCACCACCTCCACCAGAATCAAATATTCCACCACCAGAATCCATTTTTGCACCACCTCCACCAGAATCAAATATTCCACCACCAGAATCCACTATGCCACCACCACCACCACCTTCAATTCCACAATCCACTCCATATTTCAATCCTCCCACAATTCAAATTTCACAAACTCAACCACCACCACTTGAAACTCCAATCGACTTATCTGAACAACGTGTGCTGGACTCAACAGTTGTAACTGCTGAAACTTCATCTGAAGAGGTCTGGGCACAAGTACCTTTAATGACCAGAATGACTTCAACTCTTGATCCTCCCAGTGGTCCCTCCTCTTCTTCTTCAGCCGAGGTCCAAGGCCTTTTAAGTAGGTGGCGGACCTGGAGAGATCACTCCAGTCTTCTTCACAGGTTGTTTCTGACTTCAAATCACTATTATCGAATAATCTTTCGTCAGAAATGAATGTGTTTGCTGGAAATGAGAAGCTGGTATTTGAAAAGCTGGATGAACTGGTACTGGCCACAAATAACAACACTGAAAATATCAAAGTGGCAGTCCAGGACTTGGAGACTAGGCTGGTGAATTCTGTCCAGACTGCAGTGAAAGCTGAACTTGTTCAACCACTGACAGGTCTGACAGATGAGGTTCAGAGGTTGACAACCAGGATTAGTAGTTTGGAGAGTAGGCCAATCCTTGATCAGAATGCTGTTGTTAGTTCAATCAGTGATGAGGTTACTAAGAAGTTCAGACATGGAATGTTAAAAGAAATTTCTGAAGAATTTCTGGGTCTGTTCTTAGAACAATTCAAGATAGTTTGTTGCCTCAAGTGGTTCATATGATTGAAAATGAAATGCCAAAGCACTTGTCTTCAGAAATTGAATTTATCAAGAAGGAAGTGACTCAATTAAGGAAGACTGTGAATATAACAACTCCAGTGGCTGGAAGAACGTTTGGTGCTCTAGACAGACATATGCTTGAACAGTTGTGGAATGATCTCAAGTCAAGAACTGGTGATCATTCCAAGGGGGAAAAGTCGTCTGTTGCCACTGAGTCTGTTCAAGAAGGTTTGGTAAGGAAAAAGAAAGAAGTGGTTGCCAGTGCTATTGAAAAAGCCTTTGCTACTGAAAGCATCGTGCAACAAGAACAAGTGACTGGTACTGAGGCCAGTGCACAAGAAGCACAGAAGGCACTTGGCACTGAAGCCATTGTGCAGGTTGAAGAGGCTGCTGGTACTGATGCCAGTGAGCCCCAGTTTGAATCTTTCCCAGATATCCCAACAACTCTGAAGTATGTAAAAGGAAAGGAACATATGGTATCTGGAGAAGAAAGTGAAACTGCTGGAAGGTCATCAGAATTTCCCACTACTGATGAAGACACCTCAAAAAGACTGGAGCAAGAATGTATAATGATAGAAATCTTCAAGAAAAATCAAAAGGATGAACTGCTGGCCCACCAAAGGGAGATGGCAAATATGGGGACTCTTGATTCATATAATGCTGGCAGGTTGGAGCATACATATTGATGTTTACAAAAAGATGAAGGAAGACCCCAGAGTTCATCAATGTCTGAATGCATTGGATGATGTACACATTCGCTCCAGGTATTCTGAAAAAGAGCAGGTTTATGATGCAGTTACGTATGGTGTCAGTGTACCTGAACTGATCAGACAGAGAACGGAGGAACTGGTGAACCTCCAAAAGAGAATAAGAAAGAATGCTGGTGCTCTGGAGATAGAGTACAGGAAGAAGATTAAAGGCTTGCCTAAACTTACTGCCAAACAGCTCAAAGCAATTAAAGATGCAGATCTGAGCACATTCATTCCTCTGGATACTTCACTCAAAATCAATCGTGAACAACTCCAGTCTGCCATGGAACAGCAGAGAGTATCCAAGGAAACTGAATATATGATCCAGATGTCTAAGCAGAAAGCCAAGTATGAAGATATGTTGAAATTCAGGGCTGATGCCAGAAGGATCATAGGTGCTGAAATAAAACTTGCTGAAAATCATGAAGGCATAACCAGGTTTAATATAAAGTTGACCAGAGAGGGTAACTTTACTGATGAAAGAAAGAATGCATCAGTCCAAGCTTTTGGATGGACTGAACTGAAGGAGATAGGATTAACTTTCAAAGGAAAAACTGATTTAACTCCTGATGTCAAGGCATTCATGAAGAGAATTGAAAAGGTTTGGAAAAGAATACAACAGATGGAAGTTGTACTGGGTATGAGACCACCAGTTTCTGTACCATCCTCTCCTTCACTAAAGAGAAAGGCTTCTGAAGATGCTCCAGCACAGACATCGAAGAGAAGGGCCTGACTCTTGTATCATTTACTTGTACTTGTATTTAATTTCCAAAATTGTAACTTATTTTCTGTTGATGGCTGTAAATATAGTTGCATATTTTGATTCACAAAGTAAATGATCAGATTTAGTCTAAGTTAGAACTAAAAGATGAAACTGAAAACACTGATGATCTATAAAGTGTTTTCCAGTAACTTAAATTTTTTAGACTAAGTCAAAACAAGTGTTTTTCAAGCATACAAAAATTGTATAGATATAAGCTTGAAAAACCTTGCATTATTTCTAAACAAATAGGGGGAATTTGTTAGGTCCAGATTTACTGGACTCGCTCCAGACTCGACTACTGGAGCCTTACTGAAGATCTGTCCAGAAATGATATTTTACTGGACCTACTCCAGACTTGGAAACTGGAGTCCCTCTGAAGATTTGTTCAGAAATAATGGAAGACCAGTGAGCAAATACTTGTATAGGAAATCTGGAGACATCCTCCAGATTAGCTCACTGGACTTCACCCCAGTCCAGATCTATTCTACTGAAGACATTCTCACTGAAGTCAATGACTGAAGTTAGAATAAAGAAGACTGACAAATGGCGGAGTCCACTGGAAGTCTTACCAGATCTACGACTGGAGGATTGTCAGTGTTCTAGACCTTACAAGTCTGAACACTGATATCGAGGAATTAACTTTTTGCCTTTACACACTTTCCAAAGAACATTCCACTTGTTCTTTACTAAAGTATCTACGTGTGTAAAGGTGGTTGGTTAAAAGAATAAAGTCATATTGATATGACTTTATCCTTGTACTTAACCAATGCATTTAATGACCTTGTCGGTTCATTAAATGTATGCAACCATATTTGTACGGCACAAATTCACTGGTGAATTTGTTTGCCTATAAATACAAAGTCATTTCTTCGTGAAAATTAGTTTTAGCATTAAAGGTGAATTTGTCTAAATACTCTCGATCTTAAACAGGGATACTTCACAACTTTAAGTATCTCGATATAAAGGAGTTATTTGACAAATATAGATCATTTGTAATTCATAGGTTGTTAGGTTACTTACTTATTTGTATTATCTTGATTCCGCACAACCTTGTATTTTATTTAACATCATAAATAAAATACACTTGAAAATATTACATTGTGTCCACCTTTATTTTATTGCTTTTAGTCTTGTATTACTTTGTTTATATTCTTGCATTTATATTCAAGTAATACTAGTCCAATCTAGTGCTTATTAGACTTGTTGTATTTTACATTCTGGGTTAACTATCTAGAGAGTTTGGGACTCACAATTGGTATCAGAGCAGAAGGCTAAATATTGCCTAGATCTGCTTCTTTGATGGCCACCCCTGAAAATACACAAGGAAATTTTAATTTTGGTAAATGTTAATGATCAAAATACTGACCCACCCATTGTTAATAACACTAATCCACCTCCTCCTCCTACTCCTGCTTCTCCACATGTGCATGTGCACTACTCAAATAATCTTGTTCCTAAATTCAGTGGGAATAGCGATGAGTTTGGTACGTGGAAGGCTAGGATGATATTGCATATCACTGGTATTGAGAGAAATATGATGAAAATCTTAAATGAAGGACCTTATGTCCCCACATCACCTCTTAATGCTCTTCTTGATCCTACTGGTTCTAGAAGAGGTCAGGAAAAGAGGGAGGAATATTGGTCTGAAGAGGAAAGGAGATTGGTAAATCTAGATACCCTTCTCAAAAACATGATCCTTGGGGCTGTTCCTGAAACCCTAATTCCTACACTAGTTCTGTTTCCTAGTTCTAAAACCATGTGGGGTGAACTATTGAACCAGCATGAAGGAGGAGATGACACCATTGTCACCAATGGTTGCTAAAACGTTCAACCGTTTCAAAGCAAGAGCAAATTGGCCATCTGGACAATTTGCATCCAGTTCTTCAAATGATAAGACCAATCTGACATGCTTTAAGTGTGGCAGAAAAGGTCATTTCATGAAAGATTGCAAGTCCAGTCAGTCTTCATCTAAGCCTGGTCCATTTACTTCAAATAATAAGCCTGATGATAGCTATAAATCTAAATATAAAAAGCTTAAGGCTCAGATTGCTCTCATGGCACAACAAATGGAAAATAATAATAAGCCTGATGATAGCTATAAATCTAAATATAAAAAGCTTAAGGCTCAGATTGCTCTCATGGCACAACAAATGGAAAATAATAATAAGTGCATGATTGCAACAACTGAAGAAAAGTGGGTTCCTTCTGATGATTCATCTGCTGATGAAGAAGAAGAAAGAGATTGATGTTACATGGCTCTGGCAGACGAAGAGCACCTGGTGAAGGAAGATGTCACATCTGGAAGATGGGTGGACATAGTTATCAAAAAGGTTAGTGATTATGATACTGCAACTGACCAAGAATTAAAACTGGACATTGCTAAAGCTCTTAATTCTTATTTAATATTTGTTGAAACTGTTAGATCTGACTGTGTAAATGGTCTAGAAACAGATTTTTCTGAAATTAATGTTTTAAAATCAAAATTAAAGGAAATTCAAGACATTGAACTAGCATTTCAAGCTCAGGTTCTGGTAACTGAACAATTGATTCAAGAAAAACAAGATCTTGAAGTCATTTTAGAAAAAGAAAAACTGGTGATTAAATCATGGCTTGAAACCAGAAAGCCATATGATGCTGGAATAAATCAATTTCCCACACAAAAACGTGCTTATTTAGATGGAAATACTCATGTGGCATCATTAATACCAGTAATTGATAGGTTACCAGAGGGATTCAGGCCCATTACCATTTATGATGAGCCTGTAACTCCCAAGGCCAATATTTTCCCAGTTCAATCCCCAGAGGTTAAGACTGGAGCACTCCAGATGACTGCTCCAGTTAAAAAGGTTAATCGGAATAAACCTTTGCCTCAGACCAACTCCCTACCTAAGCCTCGAGTCCAGACAACTGGAAAGACTCAGGTGTCATCTGATGAAAATGTTTTGTCAAGGTTAGAGAGCCAGTTACAACTACTGACTCGTCAATTTCAAAGTTTTAATGCAAGATTAAACTTTATTGAGGGTACTTCATCTGGCCCTAGACAAAATACCAAACCTTTTTCCAAGAAAGACAAATATATTTCTCCAGTTGAGAAAAAGAAAAAGGTTTCAAAACTATCAACCCCAGTGGTCTTTTCAACTAAGACTACTGTTGAAGAAAGTGAACTCAACCAGATACCCCCAGGGACCTATAAGGGAGGGTCCAGTGAACCCATCAGTCGATGGGTTCCAAAATCTAATTGATATATCTGGTGGATGTGCAGGGCGATCGAAAGAAATATATCTGGTATCTTGACAGTGCAGCTGGTAGGACGATGACCGGATGTAAGACCCTGCTGGAGGAATTCATCATTTCTGATCGACCCTCCATTACTTTTGGAAATGATGGTTGTGGAAAAACTGAAGGATTCCATCATACTATCCATACCCAAACCGTATGTTCAATCAATAATAACCAACCATAATAATATCAATAACACTTGGCCAAAGGCATAGATTGATGAGTTTGTGCTTGAGCCACTACTAAAACCGGTTATGTCCAAGATAATGAGGGACACATGCCGTCAATCATGTGCAATAATAATAAAGGGGTCGTGCCATGGAGACGACCAATAATATAAGGGGCGTGGTATGACCACTGATATAGTAGCTAGAGCACCGCGTGGTCGGACTGGGAATGAAGGTCGTCACAAAGGCAACCAAACATCCCACCGTTACTCGTTGGGTGAGGGGACAAGTCCTAGTTGCGCAACTCTCACACTACAGGCCTCTCGAAGAGTTAATAGTAGTGTACCGAGGTGAAACAGTTTGACAATACTCAAGCTCATCATATAATATATCACACGTTGAACATACAATATAATTCCCATATCATATTCATCGTTCATTCAATGTAGCATTTTCATAAAAGAATGTCAATTTAATTAATCATGCTTTTCACCCCGTAAGTAAAACACATAAAATGGTTTGAAAGGGGGCTATGACTCACTTGATTAGAGAGTGAAGTGGGCTTATCAAACGTGATTCCTCCGCCTAGATTTGTTACGCCTCAAGCAAGCCTAAACCATAACGTATATATTCACGACGTAAGTTCGCGTGTCATGAACTAGTGAGCTAGATCATGAGATGTATACTAGTAGACTTGCCCATCTTTGGTTGTTACTTAATTGTGGAGTTCAGGTGCATTATGATGCTCTCACTATTTGGTTAAAAGAGGTTTGGTGGTAGGAGTCGTTTTCTCATTATACGTTTTTGTACGTTTATTGGAATTTCGGTAGTTTGGCTTTGATTTATATGATCTCCATTGTATACTTTGCTTGGTAATAATATTTGACATTAGTGGTCTTATAATATTAATATTTATGTATATTCTCTGACTTGTAAGTATATATTTAATTTTAATAATATTTAATTACTTATTTATTCATTTTATTGATTTATTTACTAAATAATTCCTTAAAAATACTTTTAAGTGTCATAATTGCCTTTATAAATTATGAATAATTTTATTTGAATTATCTTCTGATATACATGCTCCTTAATTTATAATTTCATGATTTATACTTTTATTTGTGTATTTTCCATTTATTTTAATGATAATATTTAATTAGTTATTTTTACTTAATTATTTATCTTTAAATTATGTAACACATGTCTCTTGCCTTTTAACTATTTTTCTCCAGTAAGTTTTAGTTATTTTTATCAATGGTTAAGATGATTTAACCCCATTCTTGATTTACATAATTTATTTATTGATTTTTTGTCTTTTAATTACCATTTAAATTCAATAATTCATGGAAATTCTTAGAAATCATCACTAAACATTTTGGTCAAAAATCCCAGGCCTTTTAGGCAACTTTTATCAATAAAAATTCATATCAATTCAACCTCTCTTGTGTCTTGCTTATTTTGAGGATTTTAAACTTAAAAATCGTTTACCGAAATAGTGATTTTAGCCTCATTTCTTAAGCAATTAAAGTGCTTCAAAAGGGGTTTTCATTCTTGTTTCATTATTTCCAGAAATTTCATCATATTTTGGTGTCCAAAATCGTGATAGTGGTGGTGGTGTGATATGTGCAATTTAGTGCTTTCGGTTAGTGATTATTTGACCCGAAAAGGTGATTTTTGAGCTTATTATTGTCATGAACCAAAAGATCTGAGTTTTATACTTTTTATTTAACTTATTTCCAGTAGGTATATCATATTTCCTAGGTCATAAGATTATGGTGCATGTGTGTGCTCAAAATGCATTTTTGCGTGTTTTCGGTTTATGATTTCTAGCTTATTTTAACATGTTTTGGTCCAAGCTTTGTCTCTTTGTTATTTCATTAATTTTTCCAGAATATTAACATCATTATTAACATATTTTTCACTTATAACAAGTCCATATCCATCTCATAATCCAACAAAGGATCCAACTTTCTTAAATCTAGCATACATGCATTCAAATCAACACTTTTTAATACCAACTTTTATAGATCTAACATTCAACAACATAAAAACATCTTTTTAATAAAAATCTCAGAAATATATTTTTCAAAATATACAAAAACATATAGATCTATCAATAGGAAAATCACTTTAGAAGCTACTAATCTATAACAACACTTTTGGGTCTTAAACTTGTTGAATCATTGGATTTTTCTTCTTAGATTCGACATGCATGAGCATGGAAAGAAAGATCATATCAACTTTGCCCTCATTAAGTGTATATTACAAAGAAAACAAGAAGAAAGTATGAGTTTTTGATAAAACCTTTGAATATAAACAAGAACAAGATTAGATCTAGTAAAAAGGATGAAGATTATACCCTCTTGAACTTGGTTTTGATGGTGAAAATGGGCAGAAATTTCGTGACTCTTGAGGCCTCCAACAACCTTAATCTAACCCAAAAACAATCCTTAAACCCTTGCTTAATATAACCCTTTAGTAATCTAACTTAATCCCTTATTATTAATACTAGTTTAGATGAGTTTATGCTTGCCTTTTTCTCTTCCTTTTGGCCGTAGGTAACAAGAAGAAAGGAGGGAGGAGAGAAAGTTTTTCTTGAGAGAATAAGAGATTGTGTGTGAAGAGTGTAAAGAGTGTAAGAGTGTGTGAGTTCCAAGAGTGAAAGAGTGTATGTAATTTGAAATGGGTGTGTGAGGGTGTGATGGGGGGGGGGGGAGGCCTCATGGGGCATTTGAAGGGTTTTTCTCTCTTTTTTTATAAAATTTGTGTATAAAATGTATATGTATGTTAGATGTAAGTGTATATATGTTTTGTAAGGTTAAATGTGTTAGTTTGTAGTATAAGTTAATTTTTATCCTAGCATGTGTATATATATATCGTGTATATATGTATGTATGTATATATTTTTGTGTTTTTAATTTGTTACATAAGCCTTTATTTATAAACTTGTATTTATTTTAAGCATATATATATATACTTATTGTTATTTAACCACTTTTATGTACATATTAATTTTTAATTATACTTTGAGATAGAAATCTTTATTCTCATGTCATATTTACTTAGATTGGTTTGGTGATTGATTTGTTGGACATTTATAAGAATTTTGATTGATATCTCAACTTGTGAGGCTCATTTTATCATTTATAAATTGATTAATCATCAATGAAATTTTTGGTCAATGGTCTTTTATAAACTAAATTTAGAACTAAACAATAGCTTTAGATTGCTAATTTAGGGGCATTATCTACTAGTTTTAAGTATAACCATGGCTTGCGGGATCATAGACAACATCACTAGAACATATATAAATGTTAAAAAGTAGGGTTGTTACATCAATCCTCCAGTGTACAGATCTGGTAAGACTTCCAGTGGACTCCGCCATTTGTCAGTCTTCTTTATTCTGACTTCAGTCTTTGACTTCAGTCTTTGACTTCAGTCTTCAGTAGAGTAGATCTGGACTGGGGTAAGTCTTTGCTTCAGTCTTTCTTCAGTCTTTGACTTCAGTCTTTGACTTCAGTCTTTGACTTCAGTCTTTGACTTCAGTCTTTGACTTCAGTCTTTGACTTCAGTCTTTGACTTCAGTCTTTGACTTCAGTCTTTGACTTCAGTCTTTGACTTCAGTCTTTGACTTCAGTCTTTGACTTCAGTCTTTGACTTCAGTCTTTGACTTCAGTCTTTGACTTCAGTCTTTGACTTCAGTCTTTGACTTCAGTCTTTGACTTCAGTCTTTGACTTCAGTCTTTGACTTCAGTCTTTGACTTCAGTCTTTGACTTCAGTCTTTGACTTCAGTCTTTGACTTCAGTCTTTGACTTCAGTCTTTGACTTCAGTCTTTGACTTCAGTCTTTGACTTCAGTCTTTGACTTCAGTCTTTGACTTCAGTCTTTGACTTCAGTCTTTGACTTCAGTCTTTGACTTCAGTCTTTGATTAGTCTTAGACTTCAGCTGACAATCCTCCAGTGTACAGATCTGGTAAGACTTCCAGTGGACTCCGCCATTTGTCAGTCTTCTTTATTCTGACTTCAGTCTTTGACTTCAGTCTTTGACTTCAGTGAGAACGTCTTCAGTAGAGTAGATCTGGACTGGGGTGAAGTCCAGTGAGCTAATCTGGAGAATACTCCGGATTTCCTATACAAGTATTTGCTCACTTGTCTTCCATTATTTCTGGACAAATCTTCAGAGGGACTCCAGATTCCAAGTCTGGAGTAGGTCCAGTAGAACACGTTTCTGGACAGATCTTCAGTAAGGCTCCAATAGTCGAGTCTGGAGCGAGTCCAGTAAATCTGGACCTAACAAATTCCCCCTATTTGTTTAGAAATAATGCAAGTGTTTTTAAGCTTAAATCTATACAATTTTGTATGCTTGAAAAACACAAGTTTTGATTTTAGTCTAAAAAATCTAAGTTACTGGAAAACACTTTATAGATCATGAGTGTTTTCAGTTTCATCTTTTAAGTTTTAACTTAGACTAAATCTGATCATTTACTTTTATGAATCAAAAATTGAAACTACTAATACATGCATCAACTGATAAATAGTTTACAATTTTCATAAAACAATAAATTTACAACAAGTAAATGATAAGAGTCAGGCCCTTCTTTTTGATGTCTGTCCTGGAGCATCTTCAGTATCCTTTCTCTTTGGTGATGGAGAAGATGGTATTGATTCTGGCGATTTTATGCCCATTGCAACTTCCATCTGTTGCTTTCTTCTCCATACCTTTTCAACTCTTTTTAGAAATGCTTTAACATCAGTCGACACATTTGTCTTCCCCCTAAACGTTAAAGCAATCTCTTTCAATTCACTCCATCCAAATGCTTGGACTGAAGTACTTTTCCTTTCATCAGTAAAGTTACCCTCCCTGGTCAACTTTACTTCAAACCTGGACATGCCTTCATGATTTTCAGCTAATTTGATTTCAGCACCAGTGATCCTTCTAGCATCAGCCCTGAAATTTAACATTTCATTGTACTTGTCTTTCATTTTGGCTGTCTGGATCAATGCTTCAGTTTCCTTGGACACTCTCTTTTGCTCTACAGCAGATTGGAGTTGTTGACTATTGATTTTTCGAGAAGTGTCCAGGGGAATGAATTTGCTTACATCAGCATCTTTAATCGCTTTGATTTGTTTGGCAGTCAGTTTTGGTAAGCCAGTCATTTTCTTTCTGTACTCAAACTCCAGAGCACCAGCATTCTTTCTAATCTTTCTCTGGAGGCTTACCAGTTCCTCCTTCCTTTGTCTGATGAGTTCTGGTACACTAACGCCATAAATTATAGAATCATAAACCTGTTCTTCTTCGGCGTAAAAGGAGTGTACATGAACATTATTCAATGCATTCAGACATTGATGAACTCTGGGGTCTTCCTTCATCTTTTTGTAAACATCGATATTTATGCCTAACCTGCCAGCATTGTAAGAGTCCAGAGTACCCATAGATAACATCTCACTTTGATGGGCCAGCAGTTCATCTTTTTGTAAACATCGATATTTATGCCTAACCTGCCAGCATTGTAAGAGTCCAGAGTACCCATAGATAACATCTCACTTTGATGGGCCAGCAGTTCATCTTTTTGATTTCTTTTGAAGATTTCAATCATTATGCATTCTTGTTCAAGCTTTTTGGAGGTTTCATCATCAGCAGTAGCATATTCTGATGATTCTTCAGCAGTTTGCTCTTCTTCTCCAGATACCATTTTTTCTTTTCCTTTAACAGCCTTCAGTGTAGTTGGAATATCTGGGAAGGACTCAAACTGGGGCTCACTGGCTTCAGTACCAGCAGCTTCTTTAGTCAGCATAGTGGCTTCAGTGCCAAATGCTCTTTGTGCCAAGTGCTTCAGTGTCACTTGTTTTTGGTCACCAGACGACTTTTCCCCCTTGGAATGATCACCAGTTTTGGACTTGAGATCATTCCATAATTGTTCAAGCATATGTCTCTCCAGTGCACCAAATGTTCTTCCTGCCACTGGAGTTATATCAGTCACAACTTTCTTAAGTGCCTGCACTTCCTTTTTAATAGTTTCAACTTCTTTAGTCAGCATAGTGGCTTCAGTGCCAAATGCTCTTTGTGCCAAGTGCTTCAGTGTCACTTGTTTTTGGTCACCAGACGACTTTTCCCCCTTGGAATGATCACCAGTTTTGGACATGAGATCATTCCATAATTGTTCAAGCATATGTCTCTCCAGTGCACCAAATGTTCTTCCTGCCACTGGAGTTATATCAGTCACAACTTTCTTAAGTGCCTGCACTTCCTTTTTAATAGTTTCAACTTCTTTAGGCAAGTGGTTTGGCAACTTTTCTTCCAGTAACTTCTCCACTTGGGGTAACACCCCATCTTGAATGGTACGAAGAACAGTCTCAGAAAACTCTTCAGATAATTCTTTCAGCATACTGATTCTGAATTTCTTTGTACATTCATCACTAATTGTAGTGACAACTGCATCCTGGTCAAGTGTGGATCTACTCTCCAGAGAACTTATCCTGGAAACCAACTTCTGAACTTCTTCTTTCAGATCTGCCAGTGGTTGAACAAGTTCACCAGTGACTGCAGTCTGAACTGAACTAACCAGCCTTGTCTCTAATCCCTGGACTGCCACTTTGAAATTTTCAGTATTGTTGTTTGTGGCCAGTACCAGTTCATCAAGCTTCTCAAACACAAGCTTCTCAGATGCAAGGTTATTTGATAATAAGGATTTAAAGTCTGAAATAACCTGCGATGAAGTCTGGAGTGATCTCTCCAGGTCCTCCACCTTACTTAAAAGGCCTTGGACCTCGGCAGAAGATGAAGTGGAGAGACCACTGGGAGGTTCAAGATTGGAACGCAATCTGGTCATTAGAGGTACTTGTGCCCAGTCATCTTCAGTTGCAGCTTGTTCAGATACGGTGACTGGTGTTTCAAGTGGTGGAGGTTGAGATTGTGAAGTTTGAATGGTTGCAGGAGTGAAGTATTGTGTATCTCTAGGAATTGAAGGTGGTGGTGGTGGTGGCATGTTTGATTCTGGTGGTGGTGGCATTTTAGAAGATGTAATTGGTTGGGTGACTGAAGCAATAGCAGATGTGTCAATATTTTCTTCTTCATCACCCAAGAAATTCATGTTTACATCAAAACCTTTAGACATTGGGGAATCTACATCATCCCATTCTGGAGCCATCCCAACTGTCTGATCACCAGTCTGTTCATTAACTTGTTCACCAGCCTCTACATTCAAGTCTATTTGAGCCTCTTGCTCACCAGATACATGTTCATCAGTCTGAACATCTTGTTCTACTTCCTCAACAACCTGCTCAATAATCTGGGCAACATTTTCAATCTCCTCATCAGTCACCTGCCCAACAACTGGTACATTCTCTTGCTCAAAAATCGGAGACCCATCCAGATTCATTACATCACCAGGATGTCTTGCAGGATTTACCTGAAGTCCAACTCTCATCAGACGCCTGTTTGTTCTAGGTCGTCTGGAAGGTTCAATAGTTTATGGTCCTTGACCTTCAGGAGCCACTTGTCTAATAGGTTGTACAGCTTCTATGATCTGTACATCTTGGTCTCCAGAGGGTCCTTCAACAGCTTGACCTCTACCTGGAGCCATTTTAGCTTCTTCTCTCTGAAAGGAGAGCATGGACTGAGGAATATCTACCTCGTTCAGTGGAGATCTGAGGTTGACCAGATCCCTCATATACTCACTCACAGAAAAGTGAGTAGTCTCAAAATCATACTGGTCTCCAAGAGCTCTTTTAAACATGAGTGAAAGAAAATGGATATAAGGAACAAAGGGTTTTCTACCTTTCACTCTAAGACGCTCTACCAGGTCATCAAAAAGAATCTGAGCAAAGTCCACTCTAAGCCCAAACCATAGGCAGTAGGCAATCTGGAGATGGGTTTGATTTATCTGGTCTAACCCTCCAGAACTGCCTCCCAGACATTCAATAATGTGGGTGAAGAAGTATCTCCATGAGTCTGACAGTTTACTCATGTAGATAGTTCCTTTCCTGGATAGCTGGCCATGCTCATCCATGATATCTGTGTGCCCCATCAGTCTGCACACTTCACTTGTATTGATACCAGAGGGAAGTTCAATAGGCAACTCATTCTGTTCAAAATAGTTTAACTGTAGAACAGGCCTGAGTAGACTAGCAGTGAAACCAAGGGATCTGGTACCTCCCTTGAGAGTATAATTGATTGATGAAGTTTCATCATCATATTTTGCAGTGTACCAGAATTCACAAAGGTAATCATGGTACATCCTTCCTGGATTTAATGTTAAAGCACCATATAGAGGACATGAGAGAAAAAATGTGTTTAATCTCCCAATAACAGATTGAGCATCATGAACACTGGAGAGTGAAAGTCTGGCCATCCAGTTGTTCATGTTTATTCTTATGGCATTTGCCTCAAGAGTGATATGAGTTGCCCTGTCAACATTTTCAGAAGGAGTATATTCAGCGGCAAGCAGATTTTTAAGCGATTTGGATTGTCTAGGTGCCATTTTATAAAGAATAGATGAAGATGAAATTGAATATATATGGTTATGATGAAGATTTGATGAAGAATTGAATGGTAATGGAGTAAATAAGAGAGATAAATATGATTGGAAATTGAATGAAGAAGTAAATGAAGGAATTTAAAAGATTTGGGAGTAAATATGTTCGAAGTAAATGCATTTGAAAATGAAAGTGGGTATATATAGAAGAGAGAATGTGGAACTCAAACGGTTTAATTTGAAATTATCAAATAAAATTTTGGTCGGGTTTGAGATCCGCATTAATTACATCACATCACACATAAATGTGTGACGGTTTACAGCCTACAAACATTAACAAGTTGCTCTTTTTGACTTCCCAAGGTAAAAATACCATCATTACGTTGAAAAAATTTACATGCCATGTAGGATTAAAATATCTTTAAAAAGGTTTGCTTACGTGGCACGCACAATGATCAAGTATTTTTAAAAAAATATTATGACATATTTCAGTGCATCTGGAGGTTGACTGGATACTCCAGTATCACTGGTGGATTAGTCCAGTGAACATGTACTGATGGTACACTGGAGGGACACTCCAGTAAAGTACCAGTGAAAACCATTTTGAAAGACTGGTAACCTCAAACGTGCACGTCAACTAATACAGACAAATGAGAGGGACACATTTACAAGGAGACATAAGTCACCTCAAACACGCACTTCAACCTGTCCAGTTACCAGTGAGAGGGACATATTTACAAAGTATCAGTAATATTTTCTGAAGAATTTGTCCAGTGAGAAAATAAATTAATAAATTCCCCTGAACTTAAAACATTTTTAAGAACAAAAATATCTTTCAAGTCTTCCCCTGGAATGTTGATCCAGAAATCTATTAATGCAAAGATAGTACACAAAGGCGTTCAATACCCAACTCACCAACAAGATATTCAAAAGTTTTGACATCCAGAGGTTTAGTAAAAATGTCAGCGAGTTGTTTGTCAGTGGAAATAAAATGGAGTTCAATGTTGTTTTTCATAATATGATCACGAATGAAGTGATACCTGAGATCAATGTGCTTCGTTCTGGAGTGCATGACTGGATTGTTCGAGATAGCAATGGCACTGGTATTATCACAAAAGATTGGGGTCTTTGAATACATAATACCATAATCAAGCAACTGGTTCTTCATCCAGAGTATCTGAGCACAACAACTGGCTGCAGACACGTATTCAGCTTCAGCAGTGGACAATGAAACTGAAGTTTGCTTCTTACTGGTCCAGCTGACCAGTTTGCCACCAAGGAAATGACATCCACCAGTAGTGGATTTCCTGTCTATCTTACAACCTGCATGATCTGAATCTGAATAACCCATTAGATCCATGCCTGAGCCTTTGGGATACCAAAGACCTAGACTGGGGACACCTTTAAGGTACTTCAGTATGCGCTTTACAGCAAGCATATGAGATTCCTTTGGATTAGACTGATATCTGGCACAAAAACATGTTGAAAACATAATATCTGGTCTACTGGCAGTTAAATACATCAGTGAACCAACCATGCCTCTATAGACAGTGGTGTTCACTGGTTTTCCATTTGGATCGGAGTCCAGTGTCAGTGGTGCAGAAATTGGAGTTGGTTTAGATGGTGAAGAGTTCATATCAAATTTCTTTAAAAGATCTCTAACATATTTTTCCTGATTAATAAAAATGCCATCTTTGTTTTGTTTAATCTGGAGTCCAAGAAAATATGTTAATTCACCCATCAAACTCATTTCATATTCAGTTGACATTATTTTCGAAAATTTTTTGCACATGTTTTCATCAGTAGACCCAAAAATAATATCATCAACATAAATTTGTACCATTAACAGATTACCTTTTTCATGAAGAATAAATAAGGTATTGTCAATTGCACCTCTTTTGAAACCATTTTTCAATAAATGTTTAGTCAGAGTGTCATACCAGGCACGTGGGGCTTGTCTGAGGCCATAAAGCGCTTTGTCCAGACGATATACCCAATGTGGATGCTTTTCATCAACGAAACCTGGTGGTTGTCTGACATAAACTTCTTCTTCAAGCTTTCCATTCAAGAAAGCACTCTTTACATCCATCTGGTAGACTTTGAACTGATGATAAGCAGCGAATGCTAAGAATATTCTGATCGCTTCAAGTCTAGCCACTGGAGCAAATGATTCATCAAAATCAACATCTGACTGGCAAGTAGCCTTGTGCTACCAGTCTGGCCTTGTTTCTGATTACGTGGCCATCTTCATCTACCTTGTTCCTGAAGACCCATCTTGTTCCAATTGGTTCTTTCTTTCCAACTGGGAAACGAACCAGATACCAGACCTTGTTCCTTTCAAACTGGTGAAGCTCTTCTTGCATAGCAGTCACCCAGCTTGGATCTTCCATAGCCTCGTCAATCTTCTTTGGTTCCATCAAAGATAGAAAACTAACGTATAAGCATTGATTACTGGAGGCTCTTCTGGTCTGAACTCCTCTACTGGAGTCACCTGTGATCTGATCAATAGGATGAGCTTTTGTCCATCTGGAGTACTGACCAGGATTGTTACTGACAACAATATCAGTGCAAGAATTCAGTTGAGTCTCCTCTGGAGTTGCTCCAGGAGGAGGATCTTGCCAGACTACTTCAGTATCTTCATCTGAGTCATTTAAATCACAATTTGCATCATGAAATTCTTCATTTGAAGGCATTTCTTGAAGTACTGGTTCAGTTTGGAATTCTTCATAAGAAGACATTTCTGGTATATTCTCAACTGACACTGATACTGGGGGAGTAGTACGAACATCTGATCCAATATTAATTTCAGAGGGTAGTTTGAAAATAATAGAAGGATAGAATGGAGTACTACTGGAGCGTTTCTTTTTCTGAACAGGTTCCAGATCAGTATGACTGGAAACTGTGTCTTCTGAATCTTCTTTATTGTCGTTAATAGGATCAGATTCACAAAAGACAATTGGAGTTACTGGGGGAGTGTCAAGGGTTGGCTTCTTATTGATTGCAGCATTTGATTCATCAAATGTGACATGAATTGACTCATGGACCTTCTCCAGTCTCTTGTTGTAGACTCTGAAGGCCTTGCGAATGGCTGAATAGCCTAAGAAATACCCTTCATCAGCTTTGGCATCAAATTTGCCTAACTGACTGGAGTCGTTCAGGATGTAAACTGGACATCCAAAAACGTGAAAATAACCAATATTTGGTTTTCTATTTCTTAAGACTTCATAGGCTGTCTTTTTGTGTCGCTTCACATACACTGACCGGTTCTGGGTGTGGCAAGCAGTAGCAATTGCTTCAGCCCAAAAACTGGTAGACAGACCAGATTCAGCAAGCATACTCCTGGCAGCTTCTATCAGCGTTCGATTCTTCCTTTCCACCACTCCATTCTGCTCTGGAGAGCGGGCTGATGAGAAATTCTGGGAGATGCCAGTGTCAGTACAGAATGACTCCAGAGTTGCATTCTGGAATTCTGTTCCATTGTCACTTCTTAACTAACACACCTTTCGACTGTACTTGAGCTCAATTTGCTTGATAAGACTGATGATTTCAGCAGCAGCTTCACTTTTAGACCTCAGAAAGATCACCCAACAATATCTGGAGAGTTCATCTACGATCACCAGGGTGTATCTTTTACCAGCACGAGTCTGAACGTTCACTGGACTAAAGAGGTCCATATGAAGCATATGAAGAGGTTCAGATATGCTGAAATTCTGTCTGGTCTTGAAACTGGTACGTTTCTGCTTACCCATCTCACATCCTGGACATGGCCTTTCCTTTTTGAAGGAAACTAAAGGTATCCCATCTGCAAGTTGTTTTCTGGACAACTTATTAATATTCTTGAAATTTAAATGGGATAACCTTTTGTGCCATAACCAGTTTCTGTCTTCATCAGCTTGAGTATAGAAACACTGCTCTGAAGGAGAGCTTTCCATATCCATCACGTACACATTCCCTTTTCTGGGAGCAATCAACACTACCTTCCAGTCCTTGTTGAATACGATACCCTGAGCAATATTGAATAAAACTTGATAGCCATCATCACACAGTTGGCTTACACTGATCAGGTTATATTTCAAACCATTCACAAATGCAACACGTCTGAACTTGACTTGTCCATTCTTCAGAACACCGTATCCCTCAATCTTTCCACAACCATCATTTCCAAAAGTAATGGAGGGTCCATCAGAAATGGTGAACTCCTCCAGCAGGGTCTTACATCCGGTCATCGTCCCGCCAGCAGCACTGTCAAGATACCAGATATATTTCTTTCGATCGCCCTGCACATACACCAGATATTATCAGTTAGATTTGGGAACCCGTCGACTGATGGGTTCACTGGACCCTCCCTTATAGGTCCCTGGGCAATCTGATTTAGTTCACTTTCTTCAACAGTGGTCTTAGTTGAAAAGACCACTGGGGTTGATAGTTTTGAAACCTTTTTCTTTTTCTCAACTGGAGAAATAGATTTAACTTTCTTTGCAAAAGGTTTTGTATTTTGTCTAGGGCCAGGTGAAGTACCCTCAATAAAGTTTAATCTTGCATTAAAACTTTGAATTTGACGAGTCAGTGTTTGAATCTGGCTCTCTAACCTGGACAAAACATTTTCATCAGATGATACCTTAGCCTTTCCAGTCCTAGGCTTAGGTAGGGGATTGGTCTGAGGCAAAGGTTTATTCCGATAAACCTCTTTAACTAGAGCAGTCATCTGGAATGCTCCAGTCTTAACCTATGGGGATTGAACTGGGTAAATATTGGTCTTGGGAGTTACAGGCTCATCATAAACAGTGGTGGGCCTGAACCCCTCTGGTAATCGATCGATTAGTGGTATTAATGATGCTACATGAGTATTTCCATCTAAGTATGCACGTTTTTGAGCAGGAAATTGATTTACTCCAGCATCATATGGCTTTCTGGTTTCTAGCCATGATTTAATCACCAGTTTTTCTTTCTCTAAAATGACTTCAAGATCTTGTTTTTCTTGAATCAATTGTTCAGTTACCAGAACCTGGGCTTGAAATGCCAGTTCAATGTCTTGAAGTTCTTTTAATTTTGATTTTAAGACGGTTATTTCAGAAAAATCTGTTTCTAGACCATTTACACAATCAGATCTAACAGTTTCTACAAATATCAAATCAGAATTAAGAGCTTCAGCTATGTCCAGTTTTAATTCTTGTCAGTTGCAGTATCATAATCACTAACCTTTTTTAATAACTATGTCCACCCATCGTCCAGATGTGACATCTTCCTTCACCAGGTGCTCATCGTCTGCCAGAGCCATGTAACAGCAATCTCTTTCTTCTTCTTCATCAGCAGATGATTTATCAGAAGGAACCCACTTCTCTTCAGTTGTTGCAATCATGCACTTATTATTGTTTTCCATTTGTTGTGCCATGAGAGCAATCTGGGCCTTAAGCTTTTTATATTTCAATTTATAGCTATCATCAGGCTTATTATTTGAAGAGAATGGATCAGGCTTGGATACAAACTGGCTGGACTGCAATCTTTCATGAAATGACCCTTTTTGCCACACTTAAAGCATGTCAAATTGGTCTTATCAGTTGAAGAACTGGATGCAAATTGTCCAGATGGCCTATTTTCTCTTGCTTTGAAACGGTTAAACGTTTTAGCAATCATTGCAATGAGATCATCATCATCAGTTTCATCACAACAGTCTGGAGAGATTTGACTGGACTCTCCAGAATCCATGAGTTCAGATACCATCTTCTTCATAGAAAATACATTCTCAGAAGATATCAGTGTTGTACTTTGTGGTTCAGTATGACTAACCACATTAGGACTACTGGAGGCATGGTTAAAAGCATCTTGTTCTGCCACCACTCTCTGGGCTTGATTTTCTTCAGTGTACCTGAAAGCTCCATATAAAGTTGAGAGAGTGTGTGTGTGCAGAGTTTTACCTTGTCGTAAGACCAGGATCATGTGAGACCATTTGGTGGGCAGAATATCACAAAATTTCTCCAGAAGTATATCCTTGTCCTTCTCAACCCCGAGACCTCTCAACTGGTTTATGATACTCATAAATCTGGTGTAAGTACCAGTGAGAGACTCATTAGGCTGAGCAAAAAATGACTCATACCTCTTGTTTAAGGAGACCTTTCTGGTGACAATGGTGTCATCTCCTCCTTCATGCTGGTTTAAAAGTTCATCCCACATGGTTTTAGCACTAGGAAAAAGAACTAGTGTGGGAATTAGGGTTTCTGGAATGGCCCCGAGGATCATGTTTTTGAGAAGGGTGTCTAGATTCACCAATCTCCTCTCCTCTTCAGACCAATGTTCCTCCCTCTTTTCCCTTCCTCTTCTAGATCCAGAAGGATCAAGAAGGGGATTGAGAGGTGATGAAGGGACATAAGAACCTTCATTCAAGATTTTCGTCATGTTCCTCTCAATACCAGTGATATGAAAAACCATCCTAGCTTTCCACGTACCAAACTCATCACTGTTCCTACTGAATTTAGGAACAGGATTATTTGAATAGTGCACATGCACGTGTGGAGAAGCAGGAGTAGGAGAAGGAGGTGGATTAGTGTTATTAACAATAGGTGGTTCATTATTTTGATCATTAATATTGACATTAGGATCGGGACCAAGATTAAATCTTCCTTGTGTATTTTCTTGGTTAGCCATCAAAGAAACAGATCTAGGCAATGTTTAGCCTTCTGCTCTGATACCAAATGTGAGTCCCTGAAATACGATGGTTAACCTAGAAATTGTAAAATACAACAAGTCTAATAATCACTAGAATGGACTAGTATTACTTGTAAATAAATGCAAGAATATATAAACAAAGTAATACAAGACTTAAAGCAATAAACAAGTAAAGTGGAACATTATGTATTTTTCAATGGTGTATTTTATTTATGATGTTAAATAAAATACAAGGTTGTGCGGAATCAAGATAATACAAATAAGTATGTATCCTAACAACCTATGAATTACAAATGATCTATATTTGTCAAATAACTCTTTTGGATCGAGATACTTAAAGTTGTGAAGTATCCCTGTTTAAGATCGAGAGTATTTAGACAAATTCACTTTAATGCAAAATGTATGCTTAAAAGTATTTTTCTCAAGGAAATGACTTTGTATTTATAGCAACAAAATTCATCAGTGAATTTTGTGCCGTACAAATGTGGTTGCATGCATTTAATGATCCGACAAGAACATTAAATGCATTGGTTAATGGTACAAAGATAAAGTCATATTGATATGATTTTATTCTTTTAACCAACCACCTTTACACGCATAAACTTTGGTCAAGAACAAGTGGATTGTTCTTTGGAAAGTGTGTAAAGGCAAAAGTCAATTCCTCGATATCAGTGTTCAGACTTGTAAGGTCTAGAACACTGACAATCCTCCAGTGTACAGATCTGGTAAGACTTCCAGTGGACTCCGCCATTTGTCAGTCTTCTTTATTCTGACTTCAATCTTTGACTTCAGTGAGAACGTCTTCAGTAGAGTAGATCTGGACTGGGGTGAAGTCCAGTGAGCTAATCTGGAGAATACTCCAGATTTCCTATACAAGTATTTGCTCACTAGCCTTCCATTATTTCTGGACAAATCTTTAGAGGGACTCCAGATTCCAAGTCTGGAGTAGGTCCAGTAGAACACGTTTCTGGACAGATCTTTAGTAAGGCTCCAGTAGTCGAGTCTGGAGTGAGTCCAGTAAATCTGGACCTAACAATGAAAAAGGTTAGTGATTTTGGTCTTGAAAGTGATGAGGAATATAAACTGGACCTTTTAGTTCTTTTTGAGGCTGACATCTCATTTGTTGAGACTGTTCGTTCAGAAAGTTTAAAAATGTTTGAAAGTAATACTTCTGAACTGAACGCCAGTCATGCCAGATTAAAAGAACTGAAGGATGTTCAGTTGGCTTTAAAAAGTTATCAGTCTATGGTTGCCACCTTAGAATTGGAAAAGGAAGAACTAAAAACCATCCTTGAAAAGGAACAAAAAATCATTAAATCCTGGATGAAAGCACCAAATCCTGATGCTGCAATCAAAAATACTTTTGCTAATCAAAGAACAGCATATGAATCTGGTGATCTTCACTTGACATCTATTATTACTGATTTAGATGCTCTTCCAAAACAAATGAAGCCATAAATTATTTTTAAAGAAGTTGGCAAACAGAAACCTGTGACTGATAAGGCCCAGGAACAATCTGAGGGCAAATCTGAAACAGCTCAGACCACTATTTCAGAAAAGAAGGCTAAATCCAAAAAGCCATCCCCTCAGTCTTCATCTAAGGTTCCTAAAAGCCAAAAGAAGAAGAAAAATGTCTCCCCCACTGAGCCTTCTACCTCAGATTCAGGTAGGGCTCAGGTGTCTAATAAAGAATCAATTTTGTTAAGGTTAGAGAGTCAATTTCAATTATTGGCTAGACAAGTGCAAAGTTGCAATGCATGTTTAAAAATGTTTGAAAGTAATACTTCTGAACTGAACGCCAGTCATGCCAGATTAAAAGAACTGAAGGATGTTCAGTTGGCTTTAAAAAGTTATCAGTCTATGGTTGCCACCTTAGAATTGGAAAAGGAAGAACTAAAAACCATCCTTGAAAAGGAACAAAAAATCATTAAATCCTGGATGAAAGCACCAAATCCTGATGCTGCAATCAAAAATACTTTTGCTAATCAAAGAACAGCATATGAATCTGGTGATCTTCACTTGACATCTATTATTACTGATTTAGATGCTCTTCCAAAACAAATGAAGCCATAAATTATTTTTAAAGAAGTTGGCAAACAGAAACCTGTGACTGATAAGGCCCAGGAACAATCTGAGGGCAAATCTGAAACAGCTCAGACCACTATTTCAGAAAAGAAGGCTAAATCCAAAAAGCCATCCCCTCAGTCTTCATCTAAGGTTCCTAAAAGCCAAAAGAAGAAGAAAAATGTCTCCCCCATTGAGCCTTCTACCTCAGATTCAGGTAGGGCTCAGGTGTCTAATAAAGAATCAATTTTGTTGAGGTTAGAGAGTCAATTTCAATTATTGGCTAGACAAGTGCAAAGTTGCAATGCATGTTTAAAAATGTTTGAAAGTAATACTTCTGAACTGAACGCCAGTCATGCCAGATTAAAAGAACTGAAGGATGTTCAGTTGGCTTTAAAAAGTTATCAGTCTATGGTTGCCACCTTAGAATTGGAAAAGGAAGAACTAAAAACCATCCTTGAAAAGGAACAAAAAATCATTAAATCCTGGATGAAAGCACCAAATCCTGATGCTGCAATCAAAAATACTTTTGCTAATCAAAGAACAGCATATGAATCTGGTGATCTTCACTTGACATCTATTATTACTGATTTAGATGCTCTTCCAAAACAAATGAAGCCATAAATTATTTTTAAAGAAGTTGGCAAACAGAAACCTGTGACTGATAAGGCCCAGGAACAATCTGAGGGCAAATCTGAAACAGCTCAGACCACTGTTTCAGAAAAGAAGGCTAAATCCAAAAAGCCATCCCCTCAGTCTTCATCTAAGGTTCCTAAAAGCCAAAAGAAGAAGAAAAATGTCTCCCCCATTGAGCCTTCTACCTCAGATTCAGGTAGGGCTCAGGTGTCTAATAAAGAATCAATTTTGTTAAGGTTAGAGAGTCAATTTCAATTATTGGCTAGACAAGTGCAAAGTTGCAATGCATGTTTAAAAATGTTTGAAAGTAATACTTCTGAACTGAACGCCAGTCATGCCAGATTAAAAGAACTGAAGGATGTTCAGTTGGCTTTAAAAAGTTATCAGTCTATGGTTGCCACCTTAGAATTGGAAAAGGAAGAACTAAAAACCATCCTTGAAAAGGAACAAAAAATCATTAAATCCTGGATGAAAGCACCAAATCCTGATGCTGCAATCAAAAATACTTTTGCTAATCAAAGAACAGCATATGAATCTGGTGATCTTCACTTGACATCTATTATTACTGATTTAGATGCTCTTCCAAAACAAATGAAGCCATAAATTATTTTTAAAGAAGTTGGCAAACAGAAACCTGTGACTGATAAGGCCCAGGAACAATCTGAGGGCAAATCTGAAACAGCTCAGACCACTATTTCAGAAAAGAAGGCTAAATCCAAAAAGCCATCCCCTCAGTCTTCATCTAAGGTTCCTAAAAGCCAAAAGAAGAAGAAAAATGTCTCCCCCACTGAGCCTTCTACCTCAGATTCAGGTAGGGCTCAGGTGTCTAATGAAGAATCAATTTTGTTGAGGTTGATGAATATTCAAGATATTGCTGGGTGATTTTCCTCAGAACAAAGAGTGAAGCTGTTGCTGAAATCATTGCCCTCATTAAACAAATTGAACTCAAGCATACGCGAAAAGTTTGTCAGCTCAGAAGTGACAATGACACTGAATTCAGAAATGCCACTCTGGAGTCCTTCTGCACTGAAACTGGCATATCTCAGAACTTCTCTTCAGCACGCACACCAGAGCAGAATGGTGTTGTGGAAAGAAAGAATCGAACGCTGATTGAAGCCGCTAGAAGTATGCTCAATGAATTTGGTCTTCCTAAGAATTTCTGGGCTGAAGCTGATGCAACTGCTTGCTACACTCAGAACAGATATGCCTATGTCAAAAGACACAAGAAGACTGCCTATGAAGTGCTCAGAAATAGAAAGCCTAATATTGGGTATTTCCATGTATTTGGATGTCTCGTATATATTCTGAATGACTCCAGTCAGCTTGGAAAATTTGATGCAAAAGCTGATGAAGGTTACTTCTTAGGATATTCAATAAATCGCAAAGCCTTTAGAGTCTATAACAAGAGACTTGATAAGGTTGATGAGTCAATTCATGTTACCTTTGATGAATCAAATTCTGCAATCTTCAATAAACCAACTTCTGTACCACCCTCAGAAAGTCCAATCAGTTTTGGTGAATCTGATCCTATTGATAAATCTGATCAGTCACCTGAACCTGCTTTTGAACATTTCAGTTCAGAACCAACAAGAATTAAGACAAGCAACATACCATTCTATCCTTCAGTCAGTTTTAAACTACCTTCTGAACTGACTATTGGATCAGATGTACGTGCTGCTTCACCTCAGATATCAGTTTCCACTTAGTTACCCCAATCTGAAGAATTTCATGATGCAAGTCATGATCTGCAAGAGGAAGACGATGAGACTGAGATAGTCTTTTCTGAAGCTGCTCCTGAAGTAAATCAGAGGAGTTCTTGCACTGATATCATTATTCATCCTGGTCAATACTCTAAATGGACAAAAGCACATCCAATCGAGCAAATCATTGTAGATTCCAATAGAGGGGTTCAGACCAGAAGAGCCACTAGCGACCAATGCTTAAATGTCAGCTTCTTATCACTAATAGAACCGAAGAAGATTGACGAGGCTATGAAAGACCCAAGCTGGATTGAAGCCATGCAAGATGAGCTTAATCAGTTTAAAAGGAATGATGTTTGGGAACTTGTTCCTTGTCCCAGCAATCTGAAGAAGGATCCAATTGGGACAAGATGGGTCTTCAGAAACAAGATGGATGAAGATGGACATGTAATTCGGAACAAGGCTAGACTTGTTGCAAAGGGTTACTCTCAAGAAGAAGGAGTAGACTTTGATGAAACTTTTGCACCTATTGCTAGACTTGAAGCTATCAGAATTTTCTTAGCTTTTGCAGCTCATCACAAGTTCAAAGTCTATCAGATGGATGTTAAAAGTGCATTTTTGAATGGTGAATTGGAAGAAGTTGTGTATGTTTATCAGCCACCAGGGTTCATCAATGAAGAAAAACCTCACTGGGTGTACAGACTGAACAAGGCATTATATGGTCTGAGACAAGTACCTAGAGCCTGGTATGATACTCTTACTAAACATCTTCTGAAAAATGGTTTTGAAAGGGGTGCAATAGATAACACTTTGTTCATTTTACATGATAAAAGTGATATCTTACTTGTACAAATTTATGTTGATGATATTGTGTTTGGTTCTACAAATGACAAAATGTGTAAAATGTTTTCTGAAATTATGTCTTCTGAGTATGATGAGTGAACTGACTATTGGATCAGATGTACGTGCTGCTTCACCTCAGATATCAGTTTCCACTTAGTTACCCCAATCTGAAGAATTTCATGATGCAAGTCATGATCTGCAAGAGGAAGACGATGAGACTGAGATAGTCTTTTCTGAAGCTGCTCCTGAAGTAAATCAGAGGAGTTCTTGCACTGATATCATTATTCATCCTGGTCAATACTCTAAATGGACAAAAGCACATCCAATCGAGCAAATCATTGTAGATTCCAATAGAGGGGTTCAGACCAGAAGAGCCACTAGCGACCAATGCTTAAATGTCAGCTTCTTATCACTAATAGAACCGAAGAAGATTGACGAGGCTATGAAAGACCCAAGCTGGATTGAAGCCATGCAAGATGAGCTTAATCAGTTTAAAAGGAATGATGTTTGGGAACTTGTTCCTTGTCCCAGCAATCTGAAGAAGGATCCAATTGGGACAAGATGGGTCTTCAGAAACAAGATGGATGAAGATGGACATGTAATTCGGAACAAGGCTAGACTTGTTGCAAAGGGTTACTCTCAAGAAGAAGGAGTAGACTTTGATGAAACTTTTGCACCTATTGCTAGACTTGAAGCTATCAGAATTTTCTTAGCTTTTGCAGCTCATCACAAGTTCAAAGTCTATCAGATGGATGTTAAAAGTGCATTTTTGAATGGTGAATTGGAAGAAGTTGTGTATGTTTATCAGCCACCAGGGTTCATCAATGAAGAAAAACCTCACTGGGTGTACAGACTGAACAAGGCATTATATGGTCTGAGACAAGCACCTAGAGCCTGGTATGATACTCTTACTAAACATCTTCTGAAAAATGGTTTTGAAAGGGGTGCAATAGATAACACTTTGTTCATTTTACATTATAAAAGTGATATCTTACTTGTACAAATTTATGTTGATGATATTGTGTTTGGTTCTACAAATGACAAAATGTGTAAAATGTTTTCTGAAATTATGTCTTCTGAGTATGATGGGTGAACTGGCATATTTCTTGGGTTTACAAGTAAAACAAACCAGTGATGGTATTTTTATAAATCAAGAAAAATATGTCAGAGATTTAATAAAGAAATATCAATTTGATTCAGTCTCATCAAAAGATACTCCTATTTCTACACCATTAACTTTGGACTCAGATCCCAATGGAAAACAAGTGGATCCCACAAAATATCGTGGTATGGTGGGATCACTTATGTACTTAACTGCTAGTAGACCTGACATAATATTTGCAACATGCCTTTGTGCAAGATTTCAGTCTGATCCCAGAGAAGCACACTTAAATGCTGTGAAAAGGATTTTCAGATACCTTAAAGCTGTCCCCGGACTTGGTCTTTGGTATCCCAAAGGCTCAAGTCTCGATCTAATGGGTTATTCAGATTCTGATCATGCAGGTTGTAAAATAGATAGGAAAAGTACCACAGGTGGTTGTCATTTCCTAGGTGGCAAATTGGTTAGTTGGACAAGTAAGAAACAAACTGCAGTATCACTCTCCACAGCTGAAGCTGAATACATTTCTGCAGCCAGTTGCTGCGCTCAGATTTTGTGGATGAAGAACCAACTAACTGATTATGGTGTTAAGTATACAAGAACTCCAATCTTTTGTGATAACACCAGTGCAATTGCCATCTCTCACAATCCTGTGATGCACTCCAAAACCAAGCATATCGACCTCAGGTATCATTTTATTAGAGATCACATTATTCAAGGTGATATTGAACTTCATTTCATTCCCACTGATAAACAACTCGCTGATGTTTTTACAAAACCCTTGGATGTCAAAACATTTAAACATTTCATCAGTGAGTTAGGTATGCTAAATCCTGTATAGCATCACCTCAGGGGGAAGTGTCAAATATTTTTGTTTAAAAGAATTTTTCTCTAAGGGGAAACTTTGCTTTCTGAAAAATATTTTGACTGAAATGTCTCAGAATTTCTGAAATGATTTCAGAATTGTTGTGTAAACTGAGATGGTTCAGATTTCTCAAATCTGATCATGCTCAGATTTTGTGTGTCATTTCTGAAATGAATTACAGAATTGTTGTGTAAACTGAGATGGTTCAGATTCCTTAAATCTGATCATGCTCAGATTTTGTGGATGAAGAACCAACTAACTGATTATGGTGTTAAGTATACAAGAACTCCAATCTTTTGTGATAACACCAGTGCAATTGCCATCTCTCACAATCCTGTGATGCACTCCAAAACCAAGCATATCGACCTCAGGTATCATTTTATTAGAGATCACATTATTCAAGGTGATATTGAACTTCATTTCATTCCCACTGATAAACAACTCGCTGATGTTTTTACAAAACCCTTGGATGTCAAAACATTTAAACATTTCATCAGTGAGTTAGGTATGCTAAATCCTGTATAGCATCACCTCAGGGGGAAGTGTCAAATATTTTTGTTTAAAAGAATTTTTCTCTAAGGGGAAACTTTGCTTTCTGAAAAATATTTTGACTGAAATGTCTCAGAATTTCTGAAATGAATCAGTCCTTTGTAGTGTCTTTTGGATACTTGGTCGTTGTGTGAACACGTGACAGTTACTGTATAACGTTTGAATAAAGATACCTTTTTGCTGACGTGTCACACAAGTTGCGCCGTAAATGTAAAAGTAATGATCACTTTTTATTAATGAAAGTTGAAAAGTTTTCCAAAATGTGGGCCCTAACCGTCTTTGCATTAAATGCGGACGTGTAACCCAAAATTATTTCGGATTTCAAACCCGATCAAAATTGATTTCGATTAAAATAAAATTTCTTTTATGGGTTTGAATTTCAAAATTATTTTTATTTTATTTATTTTGGAAAAACCCTTTGTATTCCATCATAAATATAAATACCATTTTCTAAAACAATTCCTTCATTTACTCATATTTACATTTACTCCCAATCATCATTCTCTCTCATTCTTTCTTCTTCAAAAATTCCAAAACCCTAAATCATCATCATTTTTCAGTTTTCCCTTGTAGAAATTATGGCTAAAGTTTCCCAAGCCAAATCTCTTATAGCTTTCGAATACAAACCAACTAAAGTAGTCAAGGCTAGTGCTTCATGGCCAAAAGGGTTCGATCCATCGACCCTTCGGTTCAATATGAACAATTTTGTGGCCGCACTAAATGCCAAACACAAAACATTAATGGGGAGGATAAACAAGTTTCTTGAAGAATCCCCTCTCCATTATGCCTTGACTGCTGATCCTCAAGTATTGTATCATAGATACTTACTTGAATTCTGGTACACTGCTACATTAAGCAAGAATGAAAAATCCATTGCTTTTTCATTAAAAGAAGGCACGAAGCAGTGTATCATCTCACTTGATGGGTTCCGGGAGGCCCTTCATTTGAGCTACCTTCCATCTCCTTCAGCCTATGCAAAAAGGCTAAAGGGAGTTAATTTTAGGGAGGTACTGCACGCCATGGGTCACAATGACATGGTTGATGCAGAGCACAATCTGAAAACATCTGGATACATATTTTTGTCTGGATTTGGAAATTGTTGGAGATATTTTTGGACTCAGATTGTGGAGTGCCTTGGAGGAAACTCGGGTGGATTGGACCAGATTTCCTTGCCACATGTTGAAATTGGGTATTATTTGTGGCATGGGATTGAGGTGGACTTCGCTGAGATACTCTTCTCTCAGCTAGTGGCAAAATTAAAAGGAAAAAGGAGTCCACATATCTCGTTTCCCAGATTCTTGAGCATCTGCTTCATGAATATTCTTGGAGATGCGTATCATATTGAGGGGTATGAGTCTTCAGCGACAGAGTTCTACAGGGATATTTCAAAGGCATCAACTTCAGAACCTGAACTAGAACTTTCCGCTGCAATGACTCAGGTAATTAATAAAACTGAAACAGCACGACCGGCTGGCTCAGAAAGGTCACCGAGCGGGTCACAAAAGAATGTGAGACCCATTGGTGCACCTGGTGGTAAATTATTGAAGTTGTTTAAAACCCCAGCAACTTCATCTACCCAACCACCACTCCCCTCTTCCACTGACCAACCTGAGGACCTCCCAAAAGGTCCCTCAGGATCTCCAAAGGGCGTATTAAAACATCAAAAATTTAAGAAATCGTCCTCACTGCCCAAGGACACTAGTGCCGATGCTCACCCTTCTGGATCTTCCCAACAAGATTCAGAAGAAGGTCAAATGGGAAACCCACAAGCAGCCATCTCGAAAACTTCTTTAGGAGGAGATGGTGAAGAATATATAAGTGTGTCAGCCCAGCACATAGTAGAGTCCGTGTCTGCACGTGCACCCTCTGTAACTTCACCAATCTTACACTCTTCTGATGCACGAATTGATGAAGTCTTTAGTATGACACCATTGGAGACTGAGATTCCAGACTCTACGGCCGATGAAGTGATTCTTGCAGATGGTACGAGAATCATTAAGGCAACCCCCGTGTCTACTATCACTGGCGATGATACTTTGGTTGAGCCAACCCATAAAACTGGTGACGATGCATCTGCAACAGCAGTTGTTAAACCAGTAGCAGGTTCAGGTACCAGTGATCTGAACCTGGGCATATCTGATCAGACTGCAGTTTTAACTGACCTCTGGGATGAAGATGAGCCACCTCAGGGGAATCTTGATTCCTTTGCTGAATTTGAGTTTGATGAGGGGTTACTGGAGAAGAATCAGTCTTCTGATTCTGAGCCAACCTTCAGCCTCACAAACGTCCCTCCTCCCCCAGAAATCCAAAATATACTTGTTGAACAACCATATCGCCAACCACCAACTTCTCATGAACATCCATATTTTCCACCTGGCTCAACACCTGCCTATGTTACTTCACCTCGTTTTCAACCACAACTTCAACACTTACACCCACAAATTCATCAAGTACCAAGGCCCATCAGTTATGATGATCAGACTGAGAAAGAGTTGGACTCTGCTACTGAATCTGAGAGTCCAACTGAAATGCAACTAGAGAAGGCATTAAATGGGCTTGGTAGAATTCCCTTTGTGGCTTCTGTTTCTGCACAACCACCACCTCCTTTGAGTGTAGAAGCACGGTTAGAGAAACAAAACCCCGAATTCCATAGCCTACTTCTCAAGTTGGAGGACTTAACAAAAATCTCTAACTACCAATACTAGTTCCATTGCTGAAATGAAGGGTGCTCAGATGTTCCTTGGCACTGAGTTAACCAAGTTGCTGAAATGAAGGGTGCTCAGATGTTCCTTGGCACTGAGTTAACCAAGGTTGCTAGAAATGAGGGACTAGTAAGTGGGAAGCTTAATGAGCTGGTACATGCATGTAACAAAATTAGTTCAGCCATCAGGGAAGCCTTCAGACTGACCAAAAGAGATGTGCAAGCTTCAGTTGTTGCGAACTTGACATCTAGTGTTGAAACGATGAAACAAGATGTTCTGGCAGTCGGGAAGGAAGTAAATGAATTGGTGAAGAAGCCAAGTGTCAATGAGAAAGAACTTGGGACTTCAATTGGTGATGAAGTATATGAGAAGATGAAGTCTGAGCTATCTCAGGAGCTTGTTGCTCAGATTTCAACTTCAGTGGCTGAAAAGGTTGAAGAGAGGGTCAGAAGGATGGTCGCTGAACTTACCAAAGATACAAATAAAAGAGTGGATAAGGCTGTTAAAGAAGTAAACAAAACTGTATCCACTCTTGACAAATCTGTGAAGGACTAGTCCAAGCAGTTAGATGAAATTCTGACCTTGCTTAAGAATGAACAAGTTGTTGCTCCTCCTCCTCCTGCTTCATTCACTGAAGAGGATAGAAAAATGCTGAAGGATCTCACTGAAAAAGAGGCTCTGACCCTTAACTCTTCCTTCAGATTAAGGGCTCAGTTCTCTACTATGGCAAATAGCATTTCTGATTGCCTTCAGCAGCAGAGTTGGGAACCTCTGAAGGCCATGCAGATGGCAAATGATTTATACTCTAAGATGCCTTCTGAGGTCCCCAAAGGGGGAAAAGATGTGCCTCTTGGTCTGCTTGCAAGTACTCAAGAATTGATAGAAGCAATCAAGAAGCAAGCTGAGGTGCAATCTGGAAGTGCCTCAGTTCAGGGGGAACAAAGCAAATCTGAAATCCAGCAGTCTGAGCCTGCAAAGAAAGATAAGGGCAAGGCCCAAATGGTGGAAGAACCCAAGTCCAAAGGTTTTAAGGGTACTGGACTTGTGGTTGGTGAGAATGTTGATGAACATGGTTATCCCTTGCATGATCTTGATGCTGATGGCAAGAAGTTAGAGGCTCTGCAGAAGCAAGTCTCTAATCAATTCATTATGTGGAGGGAAAACAAGGAAAGAGAAAGGGAACAACATCTGAAGATGGGTACCCTTGATCATGTTGATGCTGCAGCTCTTGGTCTTTCACTGGAGAGATATCAGAAAATCAAGAATGATCCAAGAGTGCAGAAAGCCTTGGTTGAAATGGGTGAATATGAGTATGGGAGGATGTATTCTCCTTTGGAACAGAAGCTGGAAAGTCTCACATTTAAGATGTCCACTGAGGACTTGGTGAAAAATAGAATGAGTGAGATGGAAATAAAGAAGAAAGAAATTCTGGCTGAAGTTCTGAAGGTTGAAAAACAATTGGCAAGGCCACCTCCAAAGGCCAAAGTGACTGGACCTAGATCTTCAAGAAAACATGCTCGTGATGCTGATCTTTCCACATTTCAGCCAATTTCTGATGATGCTGCTGAGATCCAAAAGAAACATGAAAAGGATCAGTATGATCATTATATGAAGCATCGATCCCATCCAGCTAAAATAATTGATGTGGAAGTAACAAAAGCTGATGGATTGAAGCTTTATTTATCTAAAAATAATTGGCATGAGGCATGAGGACATATCCCTTTGCCTTTTGAGATGATTTACTCTTTGATGGAGGTCTTTCTGGTCCTCCGTCTTTTTCCCGAAGCTCCTTAGTATGCTGTTTTTTCTTTTCTCAACCTCATTTTTTATCCTTGTTGCTTGGCGGATACCTTTAACTAGGTGATCCAGCTTTCCCGATTCCACAGCTTCTTCTATGGCTTTCCTTAGATTTTTGCAATTGTTTGTGTCATGTCCATGGTCTCTGTGATATTCACAGTATTTATCCATGTTCTTCTTTTGAACCATGTTGCCTCTGGGGCCTTTGCCTTTATGCCTTGTAGGATTGAATTTTTATTCCTTTGCTCGTTTGATGGGCTTCGGCTTCTTTCTTCATGCTTTATTAGCTCCGTAGCTGAGTTGGATAATATTGTTGCTACCCCGAACTTCCTCACTGCTTCTCTCCCAAGTATTGCGTTGTTATCAGAGTTTGCCGGTATGACCATGAAGGTGATCCTTTCTGTTTTCCATTTTGGATATGTCCCAATTGTTACTTCTGTCCTTAACTCTCCAATTGGCCATATTCGTTCTCCTGCAAATCCTGTTAGTGGTTTTTCCACTTTTCTTAGCTTTTCTCTGACACTTCTTGGTAACCTAGAGAAGCAATTCTCATAGAGGATGTCACATTCGCTTCCTCCGTCTATCTAAACTTCTTTCATCTTAGTGCCTGCAATGGTAGCTTCGATGATGATAGGTCCGTTGGATGGCACTATCTGCCCCAGTGGTGCGAACTGGTAGTGTTGTTCCTGTGGGTGCTCTCTGTGTATTTCGGAGCGTATCATAAGAATCTGTGCTGGTGCTGTTTTTTCTATTTTCTCAACGTCATTTTTTATCCTTGTTGCTTGGCGGATACCTTTAACTAGGTGATCCAGCTTTCCCGATTCCACAGCTTCTTCTATGGCTTTCCTTAGATTTTTGCAATTGTTTGTGTCATGTCCATGGTCTCTGTGATATTCACAGTATTTATCCATGTTCTTCTTTTTTGTTATGAGCTTATTTGGGATTGGGAAAGTTGAAGCAACTCGCTCCGTGGCCAGAATTTGCTTTGGTGTTTTTGTGAGACTGGACAGGATATCGATCCCGTTATCTCTGTCTCTTCCGGCCCATTGGTTATCGTCCCTTGCGTACCGGGGGAATCATCCATTCCCTCCGTACTCCTTTCTTTTTCTTCCTGAAGTGTAGTCTACATTGGTCGCTTCTCTTGCATCTAACCAGATATGGGCCTTGTCTGTTAGGCCATCATATGTTTCAGGCAAATCGGTGCTTAGGTGCTCAATTAGGTCTATTGTGCGAAGCCTGTGGATGAGCCCTGAAATTCTTTGGCTTTCTGGTAGTCCTCGTACTTGCTGGGTTTCATTAGTGTACCTAACGATGAAGTCCCTGGTCCTTTCTCCTTCTTTTTGTTTAATATTGTGCGCGGAGATATGAGTTTTTCTGTGCTTTTTCTGCATGCTGAATTGGGACCTGAATTTATTTTTGAGCACCTCAAAGCTGTCAATGCTATTCTTGGGTAGGCCATCAATCCATTCTCGCGCATCTGTCAGTGAATAGGAGAATGCGTAGCATGTGGTTGGCATATCCCATCTTTGAATCAAAGTTGCTCCGACAAACTTCTTTAAGAAGTCGTCTGGGTCGCTCTTTCCGTCGTAATACCCCAAATGTTCAGGGTATTTCAATTTCACAGGCAATGGATGGCTTTGTATGGTCACAGAAAATGGGCTGTCAGTATTTACCAGGTGGGATAGATCAACCGGTTCAGGATCCTCCCATTCATATGAATCGTAATCCGGACGACTACATTCCTTCGGGGGCGTATGGTCCCTTGGTGGTGTCTTCTTGATGTACCCTGGTTCTGTTAAGATGGCAGGTTGTTCTCCAGACCTCTGTCTAAGCCGGGTAGATGCCCTCCCCGTGTTCTCCGGAGGGCTGTTTCTTCAGCGTTGGTTGGTGCATTCCTTCCCCCTCCTATCCATACCTCGGTCGTTCTTGTTGCGGGGGTTGTGACTGCCTGAGTACGCCTTTCTTTCTGTGACTGGATCCTTTCGTTTGACCTCCCCAAGGGGGCCTCCATCTCGATGTATTCATCTACTGAGTCAGAGTCATAGTCGTTTTCCATATTTCTGGTAACATTGTAGATCTGACCCGTTTCTCTTAGGCGGTGCATGATTGTATTTAACAAATCATAATTAGCTTGCACATATGCATCGTTTATTTCGTGCTCTGCTGATGTTGATGCCCTATTAGTATTTCCAGGGGACCGCAATGTTCCTTGATTCTAGAGAATGGTTTCGGACCTGTTCTGTCTCTGGCCTTGGCCTTGGAGTGGTGTAAGCACGAAGCTGCTCCGGCCCTGGGATGGCGTGATAACGGGTCTGTTGTCATTCTGGATTTGAGGGGTTGCCGTGGATCTGTCTATACCTTGACCCGGTGATGTGGATCTGTCTAGACCTTGACCCTGCGATGTGATCATGGATCTGTCTAGACCTTGACCCTGCGATGTGATCGCGGATCTGTCTAGACCTTGACCCTGGGGTGCGATCTATCCGGGCCTTGACCCTGCGACGTGATCGCGGATCTGTCTAGACCTTGACCCTGGGGTGCGGATCTATCCGGGCCTTGACCCTGCGACGTGATCGCGGATCTGTCTAGACCTTGACCCTGGGGTGCGGATCTATCCGGACCTTGACCCTGCGATGTGATCGCGGATCTGTCTAGATCGTGACCCTGCGATGTGACCGCGGATCTGTCTAGACCTTGACCCGGTGAAGTGGATCTATCCAGACCTTAACCCTGCGACGTGATCGCGGATCTGTCTAGACCTTGACCCTGCGATGTGATCGCGGATCTGTCTAGACCTTGACCCTGCGATGTGATCGCGGATCTGTCTAGACCTTGACCCTGCAATGTGATCGCGGATCTATCTAGACCTCCTTGTGTGTTCGATGTTTCACCTGCACCCGCACTGTAATCGCCTGTAATAATAGGTGGGTTGAAGCTCGACACAGGCGTGTCAAAGGAAAAATGTTCCTGAAAATTCAGTCCTCCGGGGGGTATTCGAGGTCCCCCCGAATTGGGTGTTCTTGGTGAGTAAATGATGTCTCTGTCGGCCATGATAGCTAATTATTCTGATCGTGGGTGGGTTTGAAGGAATTGTTGTTTTTGAGGGATTTGTCCCACGGATGGCGCCAATTTGTTTGATCAGATAATCGCACTATGGCACAATCGAAGGGGTGTGTGGGTTTAGGAGGTGATTTGTAAGCGGTTCCCTTGAGGTCAGAGGGCTACGGCCGCTTTACGCCTGATTGATTGCTTATGGTTTATCACCGAGCCAAAGGGTCGGTGTTATGTTGTGTGCGTAGGGTCTGAGAAGATGATCCTGTGTCGTATGGCATCTCCTCTTTATATAGAGGGTAGGAAACTTGGAGAGGAGGGTAAGAGAATTAGGGTTAATCTCTTCCTCCATTAAGGATATCTTCTATTTGTTTAAGAAGATTTACGATGATCTTATCGTGAGCCGTGTCCGAGGCATTCGGATTTTAAGTATATTGTTTTATTCGGATAATCATGGAAAGAATCTATGTATATCCAACCTTCTTAACGTGTTTCTTCGGAGCTAGGTATTATTACCTTGGGAGCTCCGGAATGATTTTGGTAAACGGAGGTTATGCTTCGTTCTGAATATATAAGTAATTTTTACATGTACGAAGGTGTCTTCGCGTTTGCTTCGGGTACGAAGATAAAGCTCCGTATAGGATATATCATCAACTTCCTATACAATCCTGTATCAAACAATGAACTTGAAAGATTGTCGGATCTCCTAGGGCAGTGGTTGACAAATAAGGGTTATATTCAGATAACGGTCGGTCTTCTACATCACTCCAACCTAGGTTGTCTAGAAACCTATTTATTCCAACTAACAACCTACTTCCCTTATCTATTCCCTTTTCCGTCTCTTCTAAAAGCTCTTCCAATTCCTTAATGTTGGTTTCTCTATAAAGCATACACAATCCTCTCCTATGTGGTCTGGATAAATCTAGGCCTTCATGAAATGAGAAACTATGGGCTTCCCTAATGTAGTAGTCTATGTCTAAGGGTTTTCTGTCATATTCACTTTCAACACTTAGACACATTTCACCATAGTCGACATCCCTAGAGTCTAAAACAAGCAAATTGACTCGTATTTGACCATTTGACAAAGATATTTCTCTCTTAAGAACATGGATGATAGCATCCGCAGCATGCAAAAATGGTCGGCCTAGAATTAGGGGTGTCACTATCTCGTCTACCGAATCAAGCACAACAAACTCAGTCCAAAATTCTAATTCCTTAACCCTAACATGGACTCTTTCGAGAATCCCCTTGGGATGTCTATAAGTCTTATCGGCTAACCGAATGCTCATGTTGACGGGTTTCAGCAAACAAAAGGTAAGTTTCTCAAAAATCACAGTAGGCATAACATTAATACTTGACCCTAAATCAGCTAATGCACACAAAAAGTACTCATTATTAAAAGTGCAAGGAATAAGAAAACTTCCTGGATCTTCAGATGCTTGCGGTAGCTGTGTCCCGTCATCCGGTACCTCGAGGTCTTGAACTTCATCCTTACTGCCCGCATCGTCCCCTTCTTTGATTTTGCATTTTGAAGCGAATTGGGTCTCGATATCTCCTTGAAATGCAGCTGAAAACAAATTTTCGCGAAAATCTGGGCTGCTGGAGCTTCCAGCGGTGCTGGACCTGGGCCTGGAGCGGCGCTGGTGGTGTCTGGACAGATTCCAGTTTTGCATTTTTGCCCGTTTCTTCTCCGTTTGGCTCCCGTATGACCTGTACCTGATTGGACACTTCACAAAAATCATTAGAAAGCTCAGTTGAGTCATTACCTTCTGTGAATATTGCATTCACATTCTCGTTTCGCGTGATTGGTAGTTGATACTTTTGACTCGAACTCGGGCCTCCTTGAGGGTTCGGCTTTGGATTGGCTTGTGCATTGCTTGCAAGAAGACCATTTTCCTTCTTAGCACCCTGCTCCATCCATTTTTCCAGCTTTCTCTCCAAACCCTTGATCGCGGATTGTTGATCTCTCACCACGGCATCCACTTTATGGTCAAGATTGGCAATTTTCTCATTTAGGAACCTCATGTACTTGTCCAAGGAGTCGTGCCTCTGGTCATTCATCTCCATATACTTCTCCATCATGTTGGTGAGCTTGGCGATCAGATCCTCCTTGGTTTCACTCTCGGCCTTCGGTTGCTCTTGTTCCATATTGCTCATTTGCCACCTATTTTGAAAAGAACCAAAGTTATTTCTAGCATAACTAGAATTAAAGTTAGAATTACCGGGGTTTCTTTGGAATAGTCCTCGTTGATAGCCTCCTCGGTATTGGTTCTAAACGTAGTTAACTTCCTCGGTAGCTCTCTCCTCGCAATCTTCGGTATAGTGCATTCCTCCACAATTGTTGCACCCGTGTGCAACCACTTTGAGGTCCTTGTCCATAACTTCCAACCTATTTTCAAAAACAGAAAAACGGTCAGATAAAGCTTTAAGTTCGTGAATTACCTCATTTTTGGAGTTGCTTTCAATGCTAGCCACGGTCCTTCTCGTCCTCCTTTCTCGGTCCTTGTCTTCCGTGTCACGAGCTAAGCTAGCTTGCACCATATCCTCCATCATTTTGTACGCGTCATTGGTAGACTTGTACAAAAAGTTACCACCGCCGGCTAGGTCTAGATCCTTTTGGGAATTCCTTGTTAAACCATAGAAGAAGATTTCCATGATTTCGTCCTTTTCTAGTCCGTTCCCATGACAATTCCTTATCATTTCCCTAAGCCTTTTCCATGCATCAACTAGTGATTCACCCTCGTCTTGCTTGAAAGCCTTGATATCTCGAAGCATTTTCCTTGCTAAACTAGGGGGAAAGAATCGCGAGACAAACTTTTCGCGAAGTTGATTCCATGTAGTGATGGTACCTTCATCGAGCTCATCGAACCAAGTACGTGCCTCTCCGGTGAGAGACGACGGAAATAAGCTAAGTTTCACATCGTCATCGGTGACGTCTCCTCCATATTTGAACATTTTGCACAAACTAGTGAACCTGCTTACATGCTTATGTGGGTCGGATTTGGCTCGGCCGTCATATTTGTTGTCTTGGATTAACTTAAAGGTGGTGTCCTTTGACTGAGAACGAGTCTCCTAGGTTTAGGGGTAAAATAGCCGATCCTGGTGTAGGTGGGACGGCTCTCGTTCTCTCGATCATCGGTCGGTCAAAAGCATCCATTGCTCTAGGCGAATTCGGTTCGGTTGGTGGTTTAGGTGGTTTGGTTAAGGCTCCTACTAATTGGTGTATCCTAATTTTCGGTGGTGATGGTGCCCTAGTGTTCTTGTTCTTCGAGTTGTCCTCCAGTTTGGTTACCTAAGTAAAACTGCAAAACTTCGAAAAAACGTCAAACGCGCCAATATAAAAATGAAATGAAAAACTAAACTACACTACTTAAACTAAAAATGATAAAATGAAAAAAAAAATTGGGTTTTTGAAAATTTAAGAAAATGAAAATTCTAGCTAAACTAACTTAAACTTGTTAAGTAGAAATTTAAGCTCGATTTGAAGGTTTAATGGAGGATTTTGGTTAGTGTGTGAAAAGTGTGTTTGTGTGTGAAATGGAGGTTGAAGATGAGTTTAGAGAGAGAAAGTATAAGATTAGAGAGAAGTAACTATGGAATTATGTTAAAAGCTTACAATTTTGGGTATGGAGAGGAGTATTTATACACTTGACTAACTTTCACTAATACTCCTTCCATTATTAAAATAATTACATTTTAACACCATTTTAGATTTCTAACATTCTTCCCCTTGGTGTTGAAATGTAATTCATGCACGATATCATCTATAAATACGAATTTGTTGATGAAGGTCTTCGAAGCTTTCTCATTGTCTTCAAGATCTTCCATCAAACTTGTCTTTATGTCTTTAATCTTCACACTTACCTTAAAGATGTATCTTTAAGTCTTGAACTTCTCAGAGTTTGAGCATTGCGGAAACTTGATCTTGGCTCTTTAGATTTGAACATGATAGCCTCTTCTTGACAATCTTAACTTTGTCACACTTCCCCTTAATTAATGAATCTTTCTCTTGAAGCATTTGGACAAACATCTTTTTCATCACAAACTTCCCCTCGATCAAATAATCATATTTGCGTACCACCAACGCTTATGTATAGGGTGTACCCGCGGCGTACCCACCACGTTGGCGATAACTATCTTCAAAGAAAAATTTGGGGATCACTTTAGTCAACAATTTATCTTTCTTCCCCTCAACTGATAAATTCTTCTTTCAAATAAACTTTTTCGACTTCATTATCCTCTTTCTTCCTTTATTTCTCATTTCTAGTGCTTAGAGGCTTGTAGGACGATCTCCTCAAGATCGTCTTGACAAGTAGTTGTGTTGTGAAGTGTTTGATTGTGGCTAACTAATCCAGAAGGATTGGTTTGGTCAATTCAAATTCTTGGAAAGAAAAACAAGACGATCTTCACCAAGATCGTCTCATCATTCTGAAACTAAGACGATCTTCACCAAGATCGTCCCATTTCCTCTGAACTTAAGACGATCTTCACCCAAGATCGTCCCAGTTCTTTGAATCGTTTCATTCCAAACTCATTTAGTTCAAGATCGTTTCATTTTTCATACTTAACCAAATTTTCACAAAAGGTTCCAAGACGATCTTGCTTAGAACGATCTCTTCCAAAACGATCTCATCCAGGACGATCTTCACAAGATCGTTTCATTTCCTGTTTCTCAAGATCTTTTCATTTTCTATTAATCACAAGATCGTTTCATTTCCTGATTCTCAAGATCTTTTCATTTTCTATTAATCACAAGATCGTTTCATTTTCATACTTAACCAAATTTTCACAAAAGGTTCCAAGACGATCTTGCTTAGAACGATCTCTTCCAAAACGATCTCATCCAGGACGATCTTCACAAGATCGTTTCATTTCCTGTTTCTCAAGATCTTTTCATTTTCTATTAATCACAAGATCGTTTCATTTCCTGATTAACTCAAGATCGTTTCATTTCCTGATCTTACCAAGATCGTTTCATTTGCCATTATAAATTCAATTCAATTTTTCAAATCAAATCAATCTCTAATGGCTTCTCGTGAAGCATTGGCATTGGGTTCAGATACAAGACCTCCAGTTCTCTACCGTGGTTCTTACGGACTATGGAAGAAACGATTTATGGACTATGTGGAAAGTCAGACAAATGGTCACATGATGAAAGATTCCATCCTTAATGGACTTGCCGTTCATCGCCATCCCACTACTGATGCAATTATTCTGACTCCTGATCTGTTGAATGCTGAACAAAAGGATCGAACAGCTGCAGATAATAGAGCTAGGTCATGCCTATACAAAGCTCTACCAGATGAAATCTATGGCTCTGTTGATTCTTATGATACAGCCAAGGAGATATGGGATGAGGTGGCTAGACAGATGGAGGGAGCTGACGTGACTTCGACCATAAGATTGACAAATATTCTGACTGAGTTTGACAACTTCTCCAAATTGCCTAATGAATCTCTTGAAACTGTCTACTACAGATTCTGCAATGTCATAAATGAGCTAAGGAAGAACAATGTCAAGAAAACTGAGATTGAGCTAAACATCAAATTCATCAAAGCTCTTAGTCCAGAATGGGAAGATTTTGGAACACAGATCAAGCAACATCAAAATCTGACCAAGTTCACCATTCATACTCTTTATGAATCCTTCAAACTCAATGAAAACCAAGTACTAAGCAAAGCTTCATCAAACAAAATGCCAGAAGTTGTATCTTCTGATCCTTTGGCATTGATAGTTGAGAAGAAGATTTCTGAAGCTCTTAAGAGGCAAATGGTGGTTGTTTCTTCGTCTGATGAGGAGGGAGATGATCTGATGGCTACAAGAGATGGTGTTTCAGATGAACTATATCAAGCTCTTGCTGCGGTAACAAAGCATTTCAAGAGGAAATTTTACAAAGCGAGGCCAACAAACAACAATCTCCGCACCTCTTCTACAAGTGCATTTCCCAAGAAGGAACACTATCATCCAAGGAGCAATGAGCAAGGTGAAGCTAATGGATCAAGGTATGGTGAAAAGAAGGAAGAATGTTAGAAATCTAAAATGGTGTTAAAATGTAATTATTTTAATAATGGAAGGAGTATTAGTGAAAGTTAGTCAAGTGTATAAATACTCCTCTCCATACCCAAAATTGTAAGCTTTTAACATAATTCCATAGTTACTTCTCTCTAATCTTATACTTTCTCTCTCTAAACTCATCTTCAACCTCCATTTCATACACAAACACACTTTTCACACACTAACCAAAATCCTCCATTAAACCTTCAAATCGAGCTTAAATTTCTACTTAACAATTGGTATCAGAGCAAAATCAGTTAATCTGAACGATCCATAGCTCGATTTGTTGCAATTCTCATCCAATTTTCAAATTTTTATTCAAAATCGATCTTCACTGTTCTTCAATTTTTCACCTCTCAAATCACATAAAATCACAGATATTTGTTCACCAATAGATTCCTAGTAGTTGAAAACATAATCCTGTCAAGTTTCAAGTTCCAATTCGATCTAAATCTCTAGTTTGAATTTTTGGATTTTGGCGCGATTTTTGGGTTTTGAATCTGTTGTGTTTTGTGTTGAATTTTGTTAATCGGTGTGTTGCTAAGGTGAAAACAAACAGTTTGCAAGTGATTTCAAGTTCTAACTCCTAGTAAATCAAAAGTTATTGAAGCTTTTTGTAGTTGTTAATGGAGTTCATGTTCAAAACTGTTCTGATGAAGAAGATGATGACCCTAGGACGATCTTGCACTAGGACGATCTTGCCAAGATCGTCCTAGCCTTTATTCCTTTATTTCTCATTTCTAGTGCTTAGAGGCTTGTAGGACGATCTCCTCAAGATCGTCTTGACAAGTAGTTGTGTTGTGAAGTGTTTGATTGTGGCTAACTAATCCAGAAGGATTGGTTTGGTCAATTCAAATTCTTGGAAAGAAAAACAAGACGATCTTCACCAAGATCGTCTCATCATTCTAAAACTAAGACGATCTTCACCAAGATCGTCCCATTTCCTCTGAACTTAAGACGATCTTCACCCAAGATCGTCCCAGTTCTTTGAATCGTTTCATTCCAAACTCATTTAGTTCAAGATCGTTTCATTTTTCATACTTAACCAAATTTCACAAAAATTACCTAAAACGATCTTACCTAAGACAATCTTCTCAAGATCGTTTCATTTCCCATTTCTACTAAACTTAAGACGATCTTGTCAAGGTCGTCCCAGTTCCTTTGAAGACCGTTCCCTAAAACGATCCTCACCAAGATCGTTTCACCAAGATCGTTTCACCAAGATCTTCACAAGATCGTTCCAATTCCAAACATCATAAAAAAAAAAAAATTTGGCGGGAAAAATAATTTTTGCCCAGGGTCTTAAAAAGGGATAATTCATGAAGATTTAAAATTTGATAGCGTTAAAATTTTTTAGGCCAATTTTCATTCGTTATCGACGCGGTTTTGGCGAAAATTTTTAGAAATTATCAAAATTTTCCTATGATCATGATATCCAAAGTTTACATGAAATTCAAAGTTTCGTGAGAACATATTTCGGCGGCAAAAATTTGGAGGGAAACCTGAAGTACAAAATCTCCAAATTTCAATTTTAATTCTTTCACTTCAATTTCAATCACAATTACCTTTTCATTTCATTTCACCCTTTGCTTAACAAAATGTCAAGTCCAAGTATCTCAAATTCAGTCAAAAATGATTTCGTCTTCAATTTGTGGTTAACTTCCTCACCCAAGACACCTACTTCATCTGAAGAGAAACTTCATAAAGGTGGACTGTGCTCATGTTGTATGACTACTCATTTGCGATCTGAAACAACTCCTTGTCAAGTGATGAAGATATTGATTCATTCGATTGCCACTGAAAATGTCAAGTTTCAAGAGGAAGTAGTCACGTTACAAGCTGAGAATGTCAAACTGAAAGAACAAATGATCTACTATCGAGCTGGAAATGTGAGACTTACAAATGAGATGAAAGAACTTCAAGTTGAATTTGGAGACCTTGCAGTTTGGAATGAAATTGACAAACAAACTTTGAAGAAGAATGATGAGTCACAAATGAAAGCTGCGATAAAAGAACTTCAAACAGAATTGAAAACTTCCAACAAGAAGCTGAATGATAGTATCTTGGAAAGCAAATCAAGAGAACTTATTTTGCAAGAAAAGATTTCAAGTTTTCAATCTCAGTCAAAAAATGAGACATCTATATTCTTAACCATGGAGAGCAAGTTTATTGATGAGATGAACAAAGTTGAGAAAGAGAGACAAGATGTTTGCAACAAAATCAAGACTCTTGAAGAGAATTATTTGCAATATCAATCAAATGAAACATCTCTACGAAAGAGAATCTCTGAACTTGCGATGGAATTGCAAACACAATCAACATCTTGTGACACTCAAAGTGATGATGGCTCAGTTTATCATGATGCAAGTCCAATATTTCCAACTGAACTTGATGCTCAAAAGAAAGTTTGCACTGAGTCCATCCCAAAGAGCTCAAAGATCAAAGTTTCATCTCCTGCTAAACATAAAGCTTCTCAATTTACTAACTATGCCTTATTCAAGGATAGAAAGTATTCGTTGAAGCCTACTATAGATGGAACACAGACTCTCATTCCATTCTTGTCATTTGAAGATAATACCAAGTTCATCTCTCAAGCAAAAGCTCAGTTGACCAAGATCAAATGGAAACCTGTCTACAAACCAAAGTCAACTGAGTCAAAGACAATCAAATACTCACTTTGGCAACTCTATGAACTTGCACCAAAACTAATTACCGTGCAAGAAGTGAATGTCTTTGCATCTCCACTGCGTCCACAAAAACTCAACTTTTCAACAACCTCGAGTTTTCACCTACCATGGACTGCAGATTCTATTCGTCGAATCGATGACACGTACATTTGGAATGTCAAGACAAAAACCGTTGGGCCTACACAAAAATGGGTCCCAAAGGTTGTTTGTAAGTAATTCGATGAAATGGCTTATACACATGTCAGTGTATAACCCGGGCTAAAGATGTTGTTTATTGAACTACTACTTCATAATGGTTGATTCCCCAGTTTCGACTTCAAAGAGACATGATGAACATGTTGCCACACATTCATCATGAGGGGAAGAAAGAGGATAATGAAGTCGAAAAAGTTTATTTGAAAGAAGAATTTATCAGTTGAGGGGAAGAAAGATAAATTGTTGACTAAAGTGATCCCCAAATTTTTCTTTGAAGATAGTTATCGCCAACGTGGTGGGTACGCCGCGGGTACACCCTATACATAAGCGTTGGTGGTACGCAAATATGATTATTTGATCGAGGGGAAGTTTGTGATGAAAAAGATGTTTGTCCAAATGCTTCAAGAGAAAGATTCATTAATTAAGGGGAAGTGTGACAAAGTTAAGATTGTCAAGAAGAGGCTATCATGTTCAAATCTAAAGAGCCAAGATCAAGTTTCCGCAATGCTCAAACTCTGAGAAGTTCAAGACTTAAAGATACATCTTTAAGGTAAGTGTGAAGATTAAAGACATAAAGACAAGTTTGATGGAAGATCTTGAAGACAATGAGAAAGCTTCGAAGACCTTCATCAACAAATTCGTATTTATAGATGATATCGTGCATGAATTACATTTCAACACCAAGGGGAAGAATGTTAGAAATCTAAAATGGTGTTAAAATGTAATTATTTTAATAATGGAAGGAGTATTAGTGAAAGTTAGTCAAGTGTATAAATACTCCTCTCCATACCCAAAATTGTAAGCTTTTAACATAATTCCATAGTTACTTCTCTCTAATCTTATACTTTCTCTCTCTAAACTCATCTTCAACCTCCATTTCACACACAAACACACTTTTCACACACTAACCAAAATCCTCCATTAAACCTTCAAATCGAGCTTAAATTTCTACTTAACAAAACTAGACTTAACTACTAAACCTAAAATGAATTAACCTAAAAACTGAAAATTAACTACCTCGTGCCGAAACACAAAGTAGGTTCAAACTACACTACTAAACTAAGAATGCGTCGCGTCCCCGGCAGCGGCGCCAAAAACAGTATGATGCGTTTCGTTTTTTCGAAAAATGGTTTTTAATTATGAAAACACTGTTTTAAATTTATAAAAAGTTGTACAAGTAAATACCTCAACAAAACGCAAACTAACGAGCAGTGGACCCGATCGAAAGTAGATAGTGTTGTGGTAAGTGCAGGATCGTTCGCAGGGATGCTTGCACTACCTAGTCTAATAATGTGTGTAATTCTAGCGGTTGGGGGTTGTCACGATTTCCTATTAAACTAATGCAAATAAAAAGAAAATAGAAGCCGCAACCGCTTATTCAGCGAGAGGCTTAATCTGAAAAAGAGTGAATTGAAAGCAAATAACAGTAATTAAATTAAAATACTTGTTTGGCATCTCCGATCTCATAGTACGACCAGATTACTTATCCTACCCATTTGCTAGACTGTTGGAAAACTTAATCACGGCTTAGATTCTCGTTAGATTCACTTTGCCTAAGTAACTAGTGTTGTCCCTAGACTCACACTACTCTTTAAACAAATTCTCGTTAGATTCATTGTTTAAGCTTTAATCACCTAAGTCTGTGTTACTAATCCATCTTTTAATATACCCGGCTCTTGAGCCATGACCAGATAATAATTCCCTCCGGTGACCACAGTGCACGTTTCCATGTCACTGGATCACGTCTGACATTGTTAAGCATCATGTTCAACTTATTCTAATTATTATGGTTCTGGATCCCTCAGTTATAAATGAATCACCTTTTAGACCTAGTTATAGACCGACTAGTGTTTTCCATCTTAGCATATTAGTCCTAGTGTATGATCATAGACAACCATCAGAATTAAACTAATATATTCAGATATAGAACCGATAACAATATGAAGAACTCATTAATCATGGATCTACGACAAACAGTAAACACAATCCAACAGATCTAACAAATAAAGTAAAATAAATAAACGTCTACATGATCACATCGATCCAAACAAGTATTCGGCCTACTAGCCTGACATTATTAAAGGAATAACAAAGTCTGAAAAGATGAAAGACATTGTTTACCAACAGAAAGTAAATAAAAGAGATAGATCTAGGTAGAAGATGAAGATCAGAAGGTGTTAAAAGCTCTAAAACCTCCTTGGAATCTGCAAAGTCGACCTAGGGTTTGTATGTGGCGGCTAGGGCTGCTGAATCGGCTCTCTCTTAGGGTTTTGAGGGTTTCTTTCGTATTTATAAAGGCGAAAGTCGGTTGCTGAACTGGGCCGCCCAGCGGCGCTGGGAGATGGGCCCAGCGGCGCTGGGGCCTGCTGATGTTGGGCCAGCGGCGCTGGCGCTCCTGCTGCACTCCGATTTGCTTAAAAACGCCTATATATAGTATTTAAGCTAAGTTTTTGCTATATAAAATAAGTTTGTTTATTAATATCAAAAATCCAAACGTTGTGAATTATGCAAATCAAATTAAAATAGTCTTGACCCGAACAGTTTCATGTATCAAGTATTGGGCTTTTCCTTCGGGTTTTATTTTGCCTATCTTTAAAAACATTTGAATGAAAAGAACATAAATAGTTAATTACGAGTTAATAAAGCCATAATACCAAAGGAGAAAGATTACAATTTGCCGATAATATGATTATTAATTTATGTTAATTAAATTATAAAATATTAGTGGCTACGTAAAAAAAGTATAAGTGAGTAAACACCCAATGCCATCTTCTACGGTTTTGGGTTTCAACACCTCGATGTGTATGAGAGAAGTTGAGATGTAGACAGTCTTACCCTTACCACGACGGTGTAAACATGCTGCTTTGGGCCAGCGGCGCTGGCAGCTCCTGCTGCACTCCGATTTGCTTCGTTCGACTCCGGAATTGCCTCATTGTGTCTTGTAACTTCATAGGCCTTCATGTTGAGTTGATTGATGTCATTTACCCTCACTCGCATCTTCCGTGAACCTGCATTTACATCAAATCCATTAAGTACCAATAGTTCCGGAATATTAACTCATTTAAGCATTGAAATGTGGCCTTATGATAGGGGAATTTATCACAAAATGAACGCTCATCATATATATAATATTATATTATATATTATATATATATATAGGGAAAAGTGAGTGTGAGGTTGTCACACACCTAACTTAGGTGAAAAACGCCTCACATACTCTTTTTTAAAATTATTTTGTATAATTAATAAATGATTGGGCCCTATGATTTTTATGGAATAGATGTGAGGGGTTTTTCACTCAAGTTAGGTGTGTGACAACCCCATATTCACTTTCCCATATATATATATACATATATATATATACATATATATATATATATATATATATATATATATATATAATATATATATATAGTATTTAAGCTAAGTTTTTGCTATATAAAATAAGTTTGTTTATTAATATCAAAAATCCAAACGTTGTGAATTATGCAAATCAAATTAAAATAGTCTTGACCCGAACAGTTTCATGTATCAAGTATTGGGCTTTTCCTTCGGGTTTTATTTTGCCTATCTTTAAAAACATTTGAATGAAAAGAACATAAATAGTTAATTACGAGTTAATAAAGCCATAATACCAAAGGAGAAAGATTACAATTTGCCGATAATATGATTATTAATTTATGTTAATTAAATTATAAAATATTAGTGGCTACGTAAAAAAAGTATAAGTGAGTAAACACCCAATGCCATCTTCTACGGTTTTGGGTTTCAACACCTCGATTGTGTATGAGAGAAGTTGAGATGTAGACAGCCTTACCCTTACCACGACGGTGTAAACATGCTGCTTTCAGGTTCCATCTAAGATAAAAAACGATCTTAGGCCTTGCAAAGCATGAAGATAGAAATCTTAACTTATGTCGCGCAAAATTATGAAGATGGTTGCTTTTAGGTTCCAGAGACAATGGTGTTAACCACTTATCCAACTTTAATGGTATTATAATATGGCTCGTATTTTGGGTATTTTTCTCAATGTATATGGATTAACATTAACATTAACTTCAACATAAATTAACTTGTTACTCTAATTTGTGACTATGTCGTGCAAAATTATGAGGAGTACGGATGCTCGCACGAACACTTAATTCGGCATCCATGCTTTCCTGCGCTCATAATAACCCTTTCAACACAATTTTAAACCATTTTTCCTTAGACATAACACGACATATCCTATACCGTTTTAAAGTTAATTCACAAAATGGACCACCACTTTTCCTTAGACTTCAAAACATCAGCAGTTTTCAAAAAAAATAACATACTCGTATTTAATATGTTGGAGACTTTCGTAGTTTTGTTCCACACTTCCACTATCGGGCTCAACTGGGCCAATCTGGCCAATGGGCCAATTTATATGTCGTGTATATTAGAGTTGAGCTTAGACGGGTAAAAGAAATGACTTAAAAAGGTGTGATCAAAGTAAAGTTATGTTGTTCGAGTATGGTTTGTGATACAAAGCAAAAGATCAAACAAAAGATCATCCTAAAATAAAAAGCCCAGCTAGTCTTAATATTGCACGTGTGAAGAGATATAGAGACACCACACCACTATATTGTTTGTTGACTTTTGAATTTTGTCACTTTTGTGCGGTTTCATATTTTTGGGCCGTAAACATCAACCCAACATTCTCGTTTTCTTTTATTTCGAACCGATCAGGCCTTTTTTTTTTTTTTTAAAGGTGAATTTCGCTGAAAACTTTCGCTGAAAACTTCTTGTCGCACAAAAAAAGCTCACTTAATCCTTGTTTTTGTTTTGGTCTTATGTCGGCTGGAGGCCTGGAAGTCTGGAACCCTTCACGTCCTTAACGGCTTAACCAAGTGATACGGAAGAGACCGGTTTGACATTAAAGGCACGACCATATTTTGTTTAGACACTCATATGAAAGTAGTGGTCTGGTCCCAATTCAAATAAACATATATCTATAATATCAATATCAATTTAACCCGATGTTTTTTAAAAACAGGTCCCTAAAATACGTCGTCAAATCATCATATATTTTTTATTCCCAGCTAAAGAGATCCACCCTGTTAACTGTTGCCTTTGCCCGTGCTTTTTCTTTGATTGCACACAACGTGTTTGATAAAAGTCCTGAAAGAAACATAGTAAGTATGAATGACAATGAGTACCAAAAGTTGGCAACTTTTGTGCATGAAAATAGGTTAGGCAAGAAACCAACAAAATTTGAACTTTGTTCTGTCCTTAAATGTTGCGCCAAGAAGCGGAACTCGCTTCTTGGGTCGCAAGTCCATGCCAAGATTATCCGTATCGGTTTAGGTGATAATTTGTATATAAATAGCGCGTTAGTTAATGTTTATACAAAATGTGGAGTAATTGGTGAGGCGATGAGGGTGTTTGATAGAATGGAAGTTCATGATGAAGTGTCGTGGACTTCGATTATATGTGGGTTTTCGCAAAATGGGCAAGGGAGGGAAGCTGTTTGTTTGTTTAAGGAAATGTTGGTGACGGAAGTTAGACCGAATTGTCAAACGTATGTTAGTGTTATTAGTGGTTGTAGTGAGCAAGAATCGGTGTTTAAATGTGGTGAGTTGCTTCATGGGCATGTTATATTATTGGGACATGAAAGGAATGATTTTGTGATAAGTTCTCTTATTGATTATTATTCAAAGTGTGGAAAGATGGATAAAGTTGTTAAGTTATTTGAAGCATCCGCGAGTAGGGATGATATTCTTTTAAATACTATGATTTCAGCGTATTCTCGTAATTTACAAGGCGAAGATGGACTTCAACTTTTTATGAAAATGCGTAGTGCGAATGTGAGTCTGAGTGAACATGCTTTGACTAGTGTTTTGGATGCTTGTGGGGCGCTGACGGTTCTGCAACAAGGAATCCAGGTGCATGCTTTGGTAACGAAGATGGGTTCTGATCAAAACGTGTTTGTGGTTGGTGCTTTGATCGATATGTACTCAAAATGTGGGAATGTTGATGAAGCTTATCGTGTTTTTGATTGTGCACCATACAAAAACAACATATTATGGACTTCAATGATTACAGCGTTCGCACAGAGTGGTAGAGGCTTGGATGCTTTAGAACTCTTTGATCATTTGGTGATGGAAAGAAGATTTATCCCGGATCATGTTTGTTTTACTGTAGTGTTGACCGCTTGCAATCATGCTGGACTTCTTGACAAGGGTATTGACTATTTCGATAGGATGAAATCAGAATATAGTTTGGCTCCTGAAGTGGACCAATATGCTTGCTTGATTGATCTATATGCAAGGAAAGGCGAGCTTAAAAGGGCAAAACAGGTAATGGAGGATATGCCATTTGATGCAAATGCAGTGATGTGGAGTTCTTTCTTGAGTTCTTGTAAAAAGTATGGGAATGTAGAGCTTGGGAGAGAGGCAGCTTATAAGCTATTTAAACTTGAACCAAATAGTTCCGTGCCATATCGGGTTTTAGCAGATATATACGCCGGGGCTGGTTTATGGAATGAAGTGCAAAACATAACGAAACTGATGAATGACAACGGAGTAAGAAAAACAGTGCCTGGGTGGAGTTGGGTTGAAGTAGATAATCAAGTCCTTGGATTCTCTGTGGGTGATTCGTCTCACCCTCGGTCAGAAGAAATTCATTTAGAATTGAGAAAGCTTAGTTTGGAGATGCTGAATAAACGTACTCTAGAGTATATCACTTAGAACTTCTTGTTAAATTATAATACGATACACCTTTGATATACACTCACAGAAACTCACACAAAGTGATTTAGAGAACAAATCTCTTATATGAATGAAACACTCAATTTTCTGATAGATAAAAATACGAATACAGAAGTGAATAAATAAGCAAAACTAAGCTGAAAACCAGGGCCACTAATGCCACTATCCCAACGTCCTACTTTCTAAAGACTCGGTAAACAAAACTAAGTAAGTAACAAACTCTAACGTGCAAAACATGAGAAGATAAACTTAATCTAATAAAAAGATAAATATAACTAAAATAGGTAGATGCACACACGTGCAAATCTTGAATCCAGCTGGCAAAAGTGAAGTTGCAACTTTTAACACTCCCTCTCAATCTTCACTTGGAACACATCCAATCTTGCTGCAAAATTCCAGTAGCTTTGCCTTTGAGAGAGACTTTGTAAACATATCAGCAACTTGCTTGTTAGTCTCAACCCATTTCATTTCAATATCTCCCTTTAAAACTTTTTCTCTGATGAAATGATAATGCACCTCGATATGCTTTGTTCGAGCGTGAAAGACTGGATTTTCAGCCAACTTGATGGCTGACTGATTGTCACACAACAGCTTTATACCATACGAAATAGGTTGATTCAAATCTTTGAGCAACTGAACCAGCCACATGCATTCTTGAGCAGCCATAGCTGCTGCTCTATACTCTGCCTCCGTCGTTGAAAGAGATAATGTTGGTTGTCTTTTGCTGCACCACGAGATAGGACTCGATCCATACATAAACACATATCCCTTTGTTGATCGCCTTTCATTTAGATCACCTGCATAGTCTGCATCACACATACCCGTTAAAATAGGATTTGGCTCCCTCTTGAACATTATTCTATTCACCGTGCCTTTCACATATCGAAGTACACGCTGAATTGCTAAGTAATGCGGCTTTCGAGGGTCTTGCATGAAACGACTTAGAACTCCAACAACAAATGATATATCCGGCCTAGTAAGCGTAAGATATATCAAACTGCCCACCATCTTTCTATAGACTGTTGGGTCTTTGAGCTCCCTTCCAATACTTGAATACAACTTTATTCCACTGTCAACAGGTGTTAACGCTGCCTTACATGAGACCATGCCAAATTTGTGAAGCATGTCAGTTGCATACTTTTCTTGATGCAAGACTATACCATCTTCCTTATATGACAGCTCCAAACCAAGAAACCTGTCGAGCTTGCCCAAATCCTTCATACGAAAGCGAACACATAAATTTGCTTTGAGTTGAGCAATCTCTTCCTCTACATCTCCAGTAATGATTAAATCATCCACATAAGCCAACACTATCACAACTTTGTCGCCTATTTTCTTGACAAATAAGCTGGCATCTGCATGAGTTAAAACAAAACCATTTAACTCTAAAAATTCAGCAATCTTACCAAACCAAGCTCTCGGTGATTGCTTTAATCCGTAAATAGCTTTCCTCAATTTGCAAACGTATTCAGGGTGTTCCTTGCTTTCAAAACCACTCGGTTGATCCATGTAGATCACATGATCAAGCTCACCATAAAGGAATGCATTATTGACATCCATTTGTGCCAATTTTCATCCTTTACTTACCGCTACAGCTAACAGAACCCGGATTGACGTCAACTTAGCCACTGGACTGAATGTTTCTTCAAAATTTACACCATATTCTTGAGAAAAGCCACAAGCTACCAGTCTTGCCTTAAACCGCTCCACAGATCCATCAGCTTTCTGTTTAAGTTTATACACCCACTTGCAGCTAACCGGCTCTACATCAGCGGGTTTTGGAACCAATTCCCACGTTTCATTCTGATGCAAGGCAGACATCTCCTTCTCCATTGCTTCTTGCCATTCTTGTTTCACACAAGCTTCTTCATATGTGCTTGGTTCTGCCCAAAAATCATCAACAATAGCAACATTAGCATATTTTGCATTAGGTTTGCGTACCCTTTCTGATCTTCTTGGACCAGATTCAACTTGTTTGTCGGTTTCACGGTTTGTATCACTTTGCTCCCCATCATCTTGATCTACCAGAACATCTTCAACATACAGATCACCTTTGTTAAAACCCAAAGTAACTTCTGAGTTTTAAGATCCTCCTTGATCTGATTAGTGTCGGGGAGTACTTGATTTTCAGGGGACCACCAGGATGATTGTTCATCAAAGATGACATTCCTTGATACATAGACCTTCCCACTATTAGGATCACAACAGCGCCAACCTTTCCTCTGCTGATCGTACCCTACAAACACACACCGAATGGCCTTTCTCTCCATCTTGTGACGGAGATGAGCAGGTACAAAAACGTAACATACACAACCAAATACACGTAGATAACTTACATTGGGCTTGGTTGTCGTTAACTTTTCATATGGTGAAACATAATTGAGATTTTGTGAAGGTACTCGATTGATTACATAACAAGCAGCTCGCATTGCTTCAGCCCAGAATCTACCAGGCATATTCTTGTCATGCACAAAACTCTTAGTCACCTCTCCTAGGTGTCGATTCTTCCGTTCTGAAATCCCGTTTTGCTGAGGAGTGTTAGGACAAGTCAGATGCCTTCGTATCCTCTTCTGCTTCAGATAGTTACTGAATTCATGGGATAAATATTCTCCCCCATTATCAGAACGTAAACACTTTATTTTGCGACCAGTCATCAACTCAGAATCAATCTCAAATTCCTTGAATTTTGAGAACACTTCGCTTTTCTCTTTCATGAAATAAATCCAAACAAAGCGAGAAAAATCATCGATGAATGTAACCATAAACTTCATACCTTGCATCGACGATTGCTTGACCGGGACAAATACATCAGAGTGAACGAGTTGCAATGGTGTAGTTGAACGGTGCTTTGACGATTTGAAGGGCAGTTGGGTAGCCTTGCCGTATTGGCAACCTGACACAACATTTTTGTTTACCTCGAGATTGGGCAGACCTTTAACTAAGCCCTTCTTCACAATTAATCCCAATTTGTCAAACCCTATATGCCCCAATCTTTGGTGCCACAACTCAGCCAATTGCTTTCCCTTTGTCTTCTCTACATATGGTGACTTCACATTGAGAACATACACCGTCTCCGTTTTGCGACCTTGGAGTATAGGTGTTGATGGAGTCTCAAAATCTTTGAATACCTTGACATCTTTTGGACCGAGTAGAACATACAAACCATCATCAGTCATTTGTGGGACTGAGATCAGATTTTTCTTCACTCCAGGTACATGATAGACATCTCGTAGAGTTAATTCTCTCTTATTGCTGCGCGATGGAAACACCACATCACCAATGTGAGCAATGGGATGTTTCGAATTATCTGCAATCACAACTACCCTACTGCCACCATATTTGATTGGGTTCTGAAGTCGGTCCTTTTCTCCGGTTAAGTGATTTGATGCACCCGAATCCACGATCCATTCATCCAAACTGTTTTTCTTCTTTTCTGTACTTGCTGTAAACGCGACTACATCTTCAGTTTGAGCTACTAGTGCCTAGACATCCCAACCATCCTCTTGATCCACCGTGGCTGTATTGCCTTCTTCATTGACCTTCACTCGACAGTTTCTTGCTATGTGACCCTTGTATCCACATTTATAACACTTAAAGGAAGGTTTCTTCCCGTAAGTTTTTCGATCATCGGGTCGTTCCCCTCGATCTGAATCAGCATGCTTCTTTTCACTTTGGTCAGAACGCTTGTACCTGTCGTTGTATCGGCTAGGTCCCCGATGTTTGTTGTTTGACCTGGACTTGGCTTTGCCCTTCTCAGCATAGAGAACTTCATCTTCGTTCTTAGATGTCGATCCAATCGACATGTTTCCCATTTGCTTGGCTAAGGATTCTTCACTTGCCAAAAGATTCTCAAACTCAACCAACGAAGGTTGAGTTGGCCACCCTTGGATAGCACCCACATAGGATCTGAATTCTGGTCTTAGACCATGGATAATGATCCTTTTGATACGAGGATCAGCAATCTTTGATTCAGCATCCAATTCTCCAATCTCCCTGCACAGCGATTTGACTTTATGGAAATATTGAGGAATCGTAAGATCCCTCTGTGATATAGACAACACTTCATTCTCAAGCAACTGCAACTTTGCATCGTTTTTCTTTGAGAATAAAGTCTTCAGTGCATCCCAAGCTTCTTTGGGTGTGGTGAAATCTCTTATGTGCTCAAGCAACTCTTCATCTATGGTTGTTTTGATGATAAACAACGCCTTGCCTGCCTTCACACGCCACTTGTGTATAGCATTGTTGGTGTCAATCGTGGGTTCCTTGGTGTTTTCTCCATCTACAACGTCCCAGAGATCTTGCCCAAGAAGGTAAGAACTCATACACGTTGACCACGAATTATAGTTGGAATTACCCAACTTCTTTACACCACCGATAGCCTGGAACTCGGACATCTCTTCTTCAACAAGGTGGCTCTGATACCACTTGTTAAATTATAATACGATACACCTTTGATATACACTCACAGAAACTCACACAAAGTGATTTAGAGAACAAATCTCTTATATGAATGAAACACTCAATTTTCTGATAGATAAAAATACGAATACAGAAGTGAATAAATAAGCAAAACTAAGCTGAAAACCAGGGCCACTACTGCCACTATCCCAACGTCCTACTTTCTAAAGACTCGGTAAACAAAACTAAGTAAGTAACAAACTCTAACGTGCAAAACATGAGAAGATAAACTTAATCTAATAAAAAGATAAATATAACTAAAATAGGTAGATGCACACACGTGCAAATCTTGAATCCAGCTGGGAAAAGTGAAGTTGCAACTTTTAACACTTCATTTTCTCTAATTTGAATAATTGTAGGTAAGGTATGTATTCTCTCTTCTTTTTTTAGATATCTATTTTTTTTAACTACTGGTAGATACAAATAGATCAATGTGTACGTAGGTATATATGCATATCACCATTTTACTTTATGTTATCAATCGCTACTTTCCGTGTCATATGTTTTGAAATTATAGATGAATCCAGTTCTTCCAGTAACCATCAAGCTTATGAAGGTTGATCTCTTGTGTCTGATCCAAATAATCTATCACGTTGCTTATCTATAGTTGATCATAGTGAACAAGTTTCTATCCGGTAGCATTACATTCATGATAATTAAATGAAATCTTGGAAAAAGAATATCGGTCAATCAATGGTTTGAATTACTGACTAAATGTTTAATTGGTAGTCTTTAGGAACCACTTCAATTTCTTTGATACTTGGTACTTTGTAATTACATGATAGTGATTTTGTGAGTTAATAGGCATACGACTTTGATATTTGATGATACCTTTAGTAATTACATGCACTGAATTTTATGAAACAAACTTTTCGGGTTTGAGCTGGCTTGGTTTACCAGGTCTGTAAACAACCCATGGAGGTAAAGTTTAGGGTAAATTGTTTTGAAAGTACTCCAACTTGTCTCAAATAGCTTTATGGGAGTCGGAACAAAAATTGCTTCTTTTGTGGGCTAAACTTGGCAAAAACATCAGGTGGAGTATTTGGTACTCTGGGATGATTTCAGATAACATAAACCTGCAAAAATGTTGTAATAAACACAGTCACTTCCCAAAAATTTAAAGGTAATTAGAGTGGTATAGCTATTGTGCATAATCCTTAGAAGGGGAGAACAAGGCACCTTACACATTTTGAAGCGATTCTAGACGGTGCTGCAACTCATGGACAACTTGTTCCATCTTCAGGCGTTGTGGTGGACTGGTGGGGAACCTACTGAGCATAATACTCCAAACTTGATAGTTAAAGCCAGACATTCCTCTATTTTACTTTTTTCTACCGTACTTTTCATAGCAATTGCATCCTCAGCTTACCATCGATATCATGAGTTACATAATCTGGAAAGGCCATGTATGCATTTTTATGAAGGCTAAGGTCTATATAAAACATGTTGTCTTGTTGGCCTTTTTCCTATCATTACCTCCAATATTAACATTCTAAAACTGTAGACATCCCCACTACTAGTCATCTCATTCCTTACACCATACTCTGCAATTTGCAATAAATTTGAGTTTAAAAAGGTAATAGTGTAAATAAAAAAGAGCATCCGGGAATTCATGAACTTTATCAGGTTGTGCATACCCAATTGTTCCTCTAATCCCAGCTGAGCTGTTTTTGATTGAGTCCATTCCACAAAATCGTGCTAACCAAACTCTCCAACATGTACCACCATATCATCATTGAGATTATGGTTATATAATACAATCCTTTTTATTTCAGGATTTATAAACTTGCTTCCTGTATGCAGTTTTCAAATCTAGGACCTCATGAAACACATGGGTTTGCTAGAAACAGGTTATGGACTTTTGATGATGACCCCCCTCTGCTCCCTTCTGATGCTGCCAATTAAGTTTTCATTGATTTGATTCTTTGGCCTACAAAAAGTATTTGAAAATATGGTCTCACTGGGGGACATCCCATAAATTATCCCGTTTTGATTCATTTGCTTTGTATAGATCGGGTATGTAGACTTTGAAAGGCATGCTGCTGGAGGAGCAAACATATAGTACTTTGATCTTCTTATCAAGCTAAAGACAGAGCAAAGACATCTTTTTCGTAACATTTAGAGAAGTGAATATCATAATTTGTTGTTTTTATACGGTGAGTACATTTTTTGGTTAGTTTTGAGACCAATAGCATGGATTCCTAATAATGTTATTATAGAATCACTGCAGGTCAAAGCCTATAATAATCATGAACTTGGGATGATGTGCCCAAGCTCCAGATGGGATTGCGGTGGTTCTGCAAGATGAAGAGGATGATGCCGTTGACCTCATCTTAAGCGAATCAGGAATGCATTTGGTGTAGAAGAGAGTGATGAGCAGGTAAGTGTCTCTTTATCCTTCTACTCTCACCTGGTGGGTAGCAAAGTTTGTTTAGGGTATAATGTTATGTTAATCTTTTATTGAGATGTCTAAATGGTTGTTTCATGTGTGGAGTAATGGGTCTAAATCTGTTATGGTCAAATAAGTCATTTTATGAAGTCACAACAGGTCAGACTGTGACTCGAAAGACTTTTGGATGAAACTATTAATTACACGTATAAAGTAATTAGGTTGCAAGTAGGATTACAGATACTATATTAGTATTTCAGTACTAAAGTAGTTTTTGACTATAATATATGAGGTTATACTTCTGTGCATTTTGATGACCATCTATGTGTCTGTCTCCTTTTTGAAGTCATTACCTGTGTGTGTGTGCGTGTGTTTGTCAGTGTGTGTATGTATGTATATATGTGTACAGGTGTGCATATCTTGCCTTCATTACACTGCATATGAATATCATTCTTACACTGCTTAACTGTTGATTGCAGAGTGTTCCCTGGAAGGAATCCAAGAAAGAACCTACTGCTTCAAAAGCCTCTTCAAGTAAGAAGAGGTGCAGTGATTATGGGTCTTTAAAGAATAAGAATCAGGAGAAGAGAAATGATCCAAATGCACCCAAGAGAGCAATGAGCGATTTCATTTTCTTCTCGCCGTTTGAACGAGAGGTTGGTTATACTAGTCTGTTATATTTGCTGTTATTAGTTATTTGAAAAATGTTAGAAAAACCCAACACACTTATAACTTTTTAATTAAGCCCGGTCTAAAAATGTTAAGAAGCCATACCCTAAGCCGTAACTAAAGCAAATATATGAAAAAATATCCAGGTTCCTTCATATGGTTTTAACATGAATGACATTATCTTAATTTCCAAATCATGTAACCATTTCCTGTATAGAAATGTTGTTTTCGTTTCTAAGTATCAATCGATAATCTGTTCTGTTTATGTGAATCTACATATATATGGCAGACCTTCTTATTCATTTGGTTGTTTTATAGTCTTGAATGTTCGTGAACATTATGGCATGGGCAACGAGAGAAAGGTGCAGTTTGAGGCTTCATGTAAATTTTGACATCTTGGCTTATTGGACCGATTGTTCCATTTACATTCTACTAAACTTCAAACTTATTAATAAGGCAAAAGCTAAACTTATGTATTTTATTACCAGATCATTATCATACACAAAGTGTGCGCAATTCTTTGTTAGTTGGTTTTATTAACGTTGATATCGCGCTAGACGTGGTGCTGAAGTTCTGTTGGAAAATATTAACGCCTTCCTAGTATAGACCAAAAAGTTTTGAAGAATTGGATTTGATGATGTATTTCAGTGCTAAAAAACAGTCGAAGCTAGACAAAGAGTCAAAGATGGAAAGAGATGCTCAGTGCTAAGAAAAATAAAACGCAATGTTCAGCCCCCAAATGCATCGGGTATTTCGACTCTGACTTTTGTGACAAGGATAACAAGGTTACAATTATCAAATGAAAAGAAAACTAAATACGTACACCACTTAATTTTAGTCGTATACCACCAATGTGCTTTAAGGTGTCGTACTGTACAATATTGTGAAATACATTTGGTGGTATACAGCTAAAATTAAGTGGTATACAAATCATCACTCTTTTAAGTGTCGAACAATTTTTTTTCAACTTTGGCGTAAATATTTTCTTTTGTGTTGTAACATTTGGTATAGAATATATAAATATATTAGGTTTTAAACGTTCTCTTCATTAATATAATTTTGATCAACTAATATATAATACAGATAAAAAATATTTATTTTTAAAGTTGATAAATACTTAAACTAAGACATTCAAAATGAGACGGAAATAATATGATATATTATTTTAATAGTATGATTTTGCAACCTTTTTTTTTTAAATCTATTTGAACAATAACTTTTGTTATTTTAATTGACTTAATAATATATCTTGGTTTTTTAAAATAAAATTTATGAATTTAGCGTATTAAGTTATTAGTCTTCTTCTTTGTTTCGGATTCTACCTTGGCCTATTCATATATACAAGTTATCCATCCAATTATAATAACGCATATGATATAATTCGATCTTTCATAAAAACCGAACGAATTTTTTAATTAATTCGTCAATAATGTCGACCACCACCTTTGAAGACTCGCTAATATCGTTATGCTGGTGCAACACATGCACTAAACTCGTAACTCTTGAAACTCATAATTTGTCTTCCTCTTCTTCATCAAGCAGCATATTATGTCCTAATTGCAAAAATGGTGCATAAACAAGATAACTCGTGATCAACTTTCTCCATCACTTGAAATCCCTCACGAAATCACCGATTATGACCACCCGTATATCTACATCCGTCGTCAACCAGATAACACTACACAGGAAGAAGAGTTTGATTGTTATTTTGATGATGGATCAGGGTCGGGTTTTACACGATTACCATCATCAGAGTCGGAATTGTCAATGGAGTCAGATGATGTCGATGATGAGTTTAATTTCGATGATGTTATGGATTGTTTGTTAGCAAGAGATGATAAACGTAAGTTTGCTGAAGAAGAAGTGGTCGGGTTAGTAGTATGGCGATTGCCAGATGGTTCGTTAGCGTTTGGGAGGTTTTCGGGTGGTGAAAGATTATTTCAAGTGGTGTTTAGAGTAGAAGCTAAAACGGTAAGAGAGATAATTGACGATTTATTCGAGTTTGTAGAAGAGATAATTGACGATTCATTCGAGTTTGTAAAACTTTGTGTATATACATGTCTTAGTACGTTGTGGTCGATATAGACAATTTTCCGGAAATTGCCAATGGGGTTGGTAGCCCATTGGTAAGGTCTTTGACCTTGAGGGAATCCACCTGGGTTCGAGTCCTACATTTGTGGGGATGGAGTAATAGGGGATTTTTCGAGAGTTCTGGTTTCATCTCATGCATGCATGTAATTAGGAGTAGATTTATTTAGATTAAAATGCCGTTAAAAAAGAAGGGAAAAAAAATTTGGAAATTTGTTTTTTCTACCATTATGCTCTTACTTTAGTCTATCTAATTGTTTGTACTGTACACATATAGATTCTCATAGTGTGAACATAATCTATCTTTGTTTTTTTTCTTTCTTTCGCCGCTAATGAGGGGGGGCCCGATAAAATTCTGTCAGATTAGCCATTAATGACATGGGGGCCCGCACTTTCCGCGGCGATATCGCCGCGGAAACTTTTGTCTTTTCCGACTTTCCGCGGCGACATCGCCGCGGAAAGTTTCTGGTCCGGTTACCCTTTATTCCATGGTCGGGGTACGCATGACGTTTTTTTCTTTCTTTCATCTACTATTATGTTTGAATCTAATTGATAGTTGATTCAAAGATCAAAATTCAATTATAACATGTTATTATAACATGTTATCATCATGAGTTCTTGCAATTTTGACCCTTAGATTTTAATCAACAAATATGGCTCTTAGTTCTCAACTTTACTCTTGCAATTACAGAATTTGAAGAATCTACCACTGTTGTGCATTGCATACTTGTACAGTGTGTTATGAAATATACAAAATGTATTCACTTCCCATTCAACAATATGTATCTCACTTTCATTCTTGCATATATTTTAACGAGTTAATGGGTTTTAATTTCTGTTTCATGAATAGCCCAAATAGTTGAAATTTGAATGAGGCTCGTTTTTACACGTTCAAATATCAAGAATTGAAACTGGGAAGAATTGGAAACAAGTTAACTAATGATCAAGATTATTTTTATTCAACGTGACAAAAAAAGTAACAAAAATAATAATGTTAACAGCATTATAATGTATTAATGCAAAGTTGCAAACCTCCATTAATATTTAAGCTAATAAACCTCCGTCTTGATTCTTGAGCATCATTATAGATGTTAATTGCCAATGATGCCTAGTCCAACTTGTCAGAGGCATCACAGGTTTTACCTAAGGTCTTGAGTTCGATCCTTAGGGATGGCAAGTCTTGTGGCGGCAACGGTGTGGTGGTGGGGCCACTGTCGGTGGTGGAGGCGGCGTCGAGTGGTGTAGATTATTGATGTAAAGGTAATTGATGTAAAAGGTTAATGGAGATATTTTGGATAAATGATATGTCGTATTTTATACCCATTTCCCACAACGTATTTAGTTGATTTCGCATGGTTTATAAGTCGTTTTTGTATACAATTGGTGCGTTTATGTTACTTGTTAGTGTTTCAAGGTACTGACAGGTATTTAAGCGCAAATCTGGAGAAAACGACGTTGTTGAGATGAATTAAGTGCTAACGAAAGATTTCGGAAGCATTTGGATGAAGATTTCAGAAAGTCAACTAAAGTCAATGCTGAAAAAGGCCAGTTGCGCCGCAACCCAATTCCAGAAAGATAAGTTGCGCCGCAATCTAGTTGCGCCGCAACATGGAGTTGCGCCGCAACCCAATTCCAGAAAAATAAGTTGCGCCGCAACTCCCTCTTGCGCCGCAACGCCTCTCTTTCCTGGCCAGCCACGAGTCAACATTAGTCAATGGTCAACGCAAGTCAACGCTGAGTTGCGCTGCAACTCTTTGTTGCGCCGCAACCCAAAACCAGAAGTATAAGTTGCGCCGCAACGTCCTTCAGTTGCGCCGCAATGGATTCAAGTTCAAGCCAGCGTTGGTCAATAAAAGTCAAAGTCAAAGCAAAAGTCAAACCCCAGTTGCGCCGCAATGCTGAGTTGCGCCGCAACTGGTCGCGAATCTGGCAGAATTCTGAGGGCATATAAATAGCTTGAAAATTATGCCAAAAACACTCTTCTCTTTTAGCAGCCGTGTGTGTGAACCCTAATTAGAGATTTTTCCAGATCTTCATCAATTTCTAGGTTTTCAAACACGATTTGATCATTTTCATTCGTAGCTTTCGATTATTATCATTAGGTAACAATGAATTCTTCTTATTTCAATTGCTATTCTTATTTTAATATGAGTGGCTAATCACTTCATCATCCATCTTGATGAAGTGAGACAATATGTAAAGAATGCAGAATTTATTTAATTCAATGTTGATTTCATTTAACGTTATATCGAGATCTTAGCGTATTTCTTCCTTATTATTTATCTTGAATTGATTGGTGATTTATGTGTGTCTTTAATGATAGTTATTGATTACATATATTTCATTTTGATTGTTTGGGTACAAACGATTGGGTCTATGACGGGTACGGTAGATAATCGTTCTTGATAATAGGAAGAAATGTGTTAACGGTTGAATACAATCGATAGGTATAATTGTTATTTCAATAACCAAACCAATTGTTTGATTAGGGAAGTTATAAAAGATGTCTTGGGGTACCGGTCTTTGTAACGAAACTAGTTTAAGCAAGAGAGTCAAATGATGTCTTCAACTTGACGGGTACGGGGTTGGTACTTTGTTTGAGTCTCGGTTATTTAATCAACTAAATTTGGATTTGAACTTTATTTATGTGCAATCTAAGCATGTTGTTGAGCGGATTCAAGATGGATGACCGTTTAAATTATTGTTTTAAACAAATTCTCTTCTCGAATAATCCTGAGGGATTACTAATTATTCACTAACTCTTGCAACGTGACAATTCGGTCACAAAACCCCCTTTTACTTGAATTACTTAATGTCGACAATTACTTAGTTTTAGTCCCTGTGTTCGATCCTGGACTTACCTTTTAGCTATACTATATACGAACGGGTCCACTGCCCGAGAGTGTGTAGTAGTCAGTTTTGGGGTATTTCTTGTTTTAAATTATTAAACTCGATTTTACATATCAAGTTTTTGGCGCCGCTGCCGGGGACTTAATTTTAAGTAGTTGTTTATTTTGTGATTCGATCCTTTTTCACATTCATTTGTGAGAAAGTTATTGCTTTACTAGATAGTTTGTATTTTATTTTATTTTATTTCAATTATACCACAGGTGCGGTTGACGGTTTGTTTGTGGTGAGTGTGCAGGTTCTTGTTAGTTGATGAACACAAGAGCTTCTGGCCGACCTTTGCTTAGCCCATTGTCTAATCCAGGGAAAGTCAGACGTCGACTTGTGTCCAGAGATAACCGGGAACAATCTACACCAATCAAAATAGATTTAGAAACCGAAACCAGTGTCCCACCCGTTCAGGATTCAGAAGATCAGTTGGTTAATAAGTTGAAAGAAGCAGGTAGAGTGTTTGGAACAGGTGAAGATTCAGAAGAAGAAGAAGAAGAGAAAATTCAAACACCTGAACCGAGTACTATTGTCATACCTAGAACCAACCTTAATATTAACCAACAACAAAGGGGTAGAAGAATGGGTGATGAACAACCGGTGGATCCGAATGCCCGTCCTTACGGGGAGAGAAGAAGAAATATACCGGCGGACCGGGGCACAGCTATTCGCCCTCCGAATATTTCAGTGGATTTCTCTTTGAAAGGTAATCACCTCAAGAGTGTGGAAGAGGATAAGTTTGATGGGATTCGAAGAAATAACCCATATACACACCTTGAGAGGTTCGAGAAGATTTGTAGGCTATATCAATATGGTACAGGGCAAGCGGAAGCCGTTAAGTTGGAACTATTTCCTTTAACTCTCTTTGGATATGCATCTTCATGGTTTAAGGAGTTACCCGAAAACTCATTCACCACTTGGGCCGAACTTCGAGAAGGATTCATTGATGAGTTTTATTCTGTGAGAACTCAAAGGCAATTAGAAAATAAAATCAGAGGTTTTTCTCAAGAACCCGGTGAAGATGTTGTTGATGCATGGAAAAGGTTTAAGGAAATGTTAAGAAATTGCGCCGGACATAGTATGGGCACCGAAGAAAGCTTCGAGATTTTCTATGACGGTTTGGATAGAAAAACCAAAAGGGAGCTCGGTTATGCATTTGGGGGAAGTCTCAACAACATTTCCCCAAATGAAGGATATAAGATTCTAGAGCATATGGCTAGAGAGTATTCTACAAGAGATGAGGACCGAGATAAGAGATCTAGTAGAACCACCGTGGCTAAGGTGGAAAGTAGTGATGACTCTAAGCTTATCACCGAAGTCAAGGCTCTCTCGAAGCAAATGAATGAGAGATTTGATAGTCAAGATACTAGATTTAAGAGCCTTGAGAGAGATGTTAAGGTTATGGCCGACGGTTGTGAGCATTGTGGAGACTTGCATTATACGGAGGATTGCCCGGATAAACCAGTGAAAGATGTTAGTTATGTTCAGAATCAAGGGAATTTCAACCAAAATACCGATTATCAAAACCGGCCCTCAGGTAGTTCTTTCCCTACTTCATCTTTTAATGCTAACAGTTCTGGTTATGGTGGTAACAGGTTTAGTAGGTTCACCAATCAACGAGGCTCGGATCCGGAATTAAGAGACATAGTGAAGGAGTTCATTGGTGCCCAAAAGGCAACTAATGAACAAGTTGCAGAAGAGTCAAAGAAAGTGATTTCTGTTTTGGATGCTTTGACTACCCGCTTAGATGGATTGGGGCACAAGTTGGATCAAGGAGCAAAGAATCAACAAGCCACCATCAAGGATTTAGAGGGAAGGATTGAGAGGCTAGGAAACTCGAATAGGCAGCCCGGTACTCTACCGAGCAACACTCAACAGAATCCAAAGCCTCAATTCAATAACCAAGGGCAAAACAGTCAAGGATCGGGACAGAAGTATACTCCTCCAAATGCTCGAAATGAGCAAGTGAATGCCATCACTACAAGGACGGGTAAGACTTATGACTCTGCAAACCCTTTACCTAATGATTCTTCTCCACTTGTGCAGGATAATGAAGAAGAGGAGACGGTTGATGAAGAAATTGGTATGGAACCGAACCAAATCGTGTCGAAACCGGTTGTTCCATCCAAACCCGCTGAGAAACCGACGGTGAAGCCGTATCAACCTAAGATTCCATTTCCTCAACGATTGAGGAAAGAAAAAGTCAAGGAACATTTTAAGAAATTTGTTGATCTTATTCAGTCTGTGAATATAACTGTTCCTTTAGTTGATTTGCTTGCAGGTATGCCTAATTATGCAAAGTTCCTCAAGGAACTTGTAAGTGACAAGAAGAAGCTTGAAGAGGCTAAGACTGCGGTTATGAGTGCCGAATGTTCAGCAATCATTCAGAATCAGATTCCTCCCAAATTGGAAGATCCAGGGAGTTTTCTAATTGCTTGTTCTTTTGGTGCTTATTTGTGTGAGGCATTGGCCGATCTTGGGGCTAGTATCAATTTGATGCCTTATTCTGTTTATAGAAAGTTGTCTCTAGGAGAGTTAACCCCTACCCGCATGAGCATTAGGCTCGCGGATCGTTCTTTCCAATATCCTATGGGGATAGCGGAAAATTTGCAAATTAAAGTAGGGCATATGATATTTCCGGTCGATTTTGTTATTCTTGAGATGGAAGCGGATGCCAAAGTTCCCCTCATTTTAGGCCGACCCTTCCTTATGACCGCGGATGCTATCATCCGGGTTAAAGCTAAGGAAATTTTCCTAGGTGTCGGTAATGACCGAGTTGTTTTTAATGTTGATAGAGCACTAAAGCATCCTTACTCTTGTGATGAAACTTGTTTCAGGTTAGATGTGATTGAAGAAGAAGATGCTTTGGAGAAAGAGCTCATGGATTTCTTGGACATGGAAGAAGGGGAAGCATTGCTAGCTTGCAGTGAAGAAGAGCAAGAATTGGTTGGAGATATGATGCAAGAGATTATGGCATTAAGTGTTGATGAAACTCCACCGGAAGACGAGACTTTTGAAGAGATCACCCCTAGTGATAGCACACGAGTGCTAACTTCGGTAGAGAACCCTCCTACCGACTTGGAGCTCAAGCCACTTCCGGACCATCTTGAGTATGCATATTTGGAAGGTACATCTCTTTTACCCGTTGTCATCGCATCCTCATTAATGGAGGATGAGAAATCTAGACTTATGACTCTGCAAACCCTTTACCTAATGATTCTTCTCCACTTGTGCAGGATAATGAAGAAGAGGAGACGGTTGATGAAGAAATTGGTATGGAACCGAACCAAATCGTGTCGAAACCGGTTGTTCCATCCAAACCCGCTGAGAAACCGACGGTGAAGCCGTATCAACCTAAGATTCCATTTCCTCAACGATTGAGGAAAGAAAAAGTCAAGGAACATTTTAAGAAATTTGTTGATCTTATTCAGTCTGTGAATATAACTGTTCCTTTAGTTGATTTGCTTGCAGGTATGCCTAATTATGCAAAGTTCCTCAAGGAACTTGTAAGTGACAAGAAGAAGCTTGAAGAGGCTAAGACTGCGGTTATGAGTGCCGAATGTTCAGCAATCATTCAGAATCAGATTCCTCCCAAATTGGAAGATCCAGGGAGTTTTCTAATTGCTTGTTCTTTTGGTGCTTATTTGTGTGAGGCATTGGCCGATCTTGGGGCTAGTATCAATTTGATGCCTTATTCTGTTTATAGAAAGTTGTCTCTAGGAGAGTTAACCCCTACCCGCATGAGCATTAGGCTCGCGGATCGTTCTTTCCAATATCCTATGGGGATAGCGGAAAATTTGCAAATTAAAGTAGGGCATATGATATTTCCGGTCGATTTTGTTATTCTTGAGATGGAAGCGGATGCCAAAGTTCCCCTCATTTTAGGCCGACCCTTCCTTATGACCGCGGATGCTATCATCCGGGTTAAAGCTAAGGAAATTTTCCTAGGTGTCGGTAATGACCGAGTTGTTTTTAATGTTGATAGAGCACTAAAGCATCCTTACTCTTGTGATGAAACTTGTTTCAGGTTAGATGTGATTGAAGAAGAAGATGCTTTGGAGAAAGAGCTCATGGATTTCTTGGACATGGAAGAAGGGGAAGCATTGCTAGCTTGCAGTGAAGAAGAGCAAGAATTGGTTGGAGATATGATGCAAGAGATTATGGCATTAAGTGTTGATGAAACTCCACCGGAAGACGAGACTTTTGAAGAGATCACCCCTAGTGATAGCACACGAGTGCTAACTTCGGTAGAGAACCCTCCTACCGACTTGGAGCTCAAGCCACTTCCGGACCATCTTGAGTATGCATATTTGGAAGGTACATCTCTTTTACCCGTTGTCATCGCATCCTCATTAATGGAGGATGAGAAATCTAGACTTATGACCGTCCTAAAGGCCCATAAAAAGGCCTTTGCATGGAAAATTTCCGATATTCCGGGTATAAGTCCAGAATTTTGCAAACATACCATAAACTTTGTTGATAATGTGAAACCGGTTGTGCAAAGGCAACGAAGATTAAATCCAAATATGAAAGATGTGGTTAAAAAGGAGATTATAAAGTTGCTTGATGCGGGAATCATATTCCCCATCTCGGATAGTCCATGGGTAAGTCCGGTACATTGCGTACCAAAGAAGGGTGGGATGATCGTAATTTTAAATGATAAAAATGAATTGGTTCCCACAAGGACTGTCACGGGGTGGAGGGTATGTATTGATTATCGGAGATTAAATGATGCTACCCGCAAAGACCATTTCCCCTTTCCCTTTATTGATCAAATGCTCGAACGGCTCGCCGGTAATGAGTATTTTTGCTTTTTGGATGGGTTCTCCGGGTACTTCCAAATACCCATTGACCCCAAAGACCAAGAAAAGACCACTTTTACTTGCCATTTTGGCACTTATTCCTATAGAAGGATGTCATTTGGTCTTTGCAATGCTCCAGGTACTTTTCAAATATGTATGATTGCCATATTTCAGGATATGATTGAAACATCCATGGAGGTTTTTATGGATGACTTTTCTGTTTTCGGTAGTTCTTTTGAAAATTGTCTTGAAAGTCTTGATATAATGCTTGAAAGGTGTGAAAAGGCACACTTGGTCTTGAATTGGGAAAAGTGCCATTTTATGGTGAAAGAAGAAATTGTTTTGGGACACAAAGTTTCAAGGGCGGGTTTAGAGGTAGATAAAGCAAAGATTGATGTTATAGCTAAATTACCTCCACCCACTAATGTCAAATCAATTCGAAGCTTTTTGCGTCACGCCAGGTTTTACCGTCGATTTATAAAAGATTTTTCGAAAATCACCCGGCCAATGACTAAGTTGTTAGAGAAAGATGTTCCATTCAATTTTGATAAAGAATGTCTTGATGCATTTAACTCACTTAAAGTTAAATTGACCAATGCCCCCATTATGTCTCCACCTAATTGGTCATTACCGTTTGAGTTAATGTGTGATGCTAGTGATTATGCTTTAGGGGCCGTTCTAGGCCAAAGGGAGGATAAGCATTTCCGCCCTATTTCCTATGCTAGCAAGACCTTAAACCCGGCTCAACAGAACTATACCGTGACCGAGAAAGAGTTATTAGCCGTGGTTTATGCCTTTGATAAGTTTAGACCCTATTTGGTTTTGAATAAGACTATTGTGTTCACCGACCATTCGGCTTTGAAGTACTTGTTCTCGAAACAAGATGCTAAGCCTCGTTTAATTCGTTGGGTCTTACTTTTACAGGAATTTGATATTGAGATCAAAGATAAGAGTGGGGCTGAAAATGTGGCAGCCGACCACTTAAGTAGGCTCGAAAACCCTCACCTTGAGGAGTTAAAGGAGCATGATATTAATGATTCGTTTCCTGATGAGTTTCTAATGCAGGTGGATGTGGAAGAAGATCCATGGTTTGCAGACATTGCTAACTATTTATGTGCAGGTGTTCTTCCTAAGGAAATGACTTATCAACAGAAAAAGAAGTTCTTTTATGAGATTAAGCATTATTTCTGGGAAGAACCGTATTTGTTTCGAATGTGTGCAGATGGCTTGATCAGGAGATGTGTGGCCGGTGCAGAAACCCGGAAGATTTTGGATGCATGCCACTATGGACAAAGAAGTAATGATTGGAATGTGTGCAGATGGCTTGATCAGGAGATGTGTGGCCGATGTAGAAACCCGGAAGATTTTGGATGCATGCCACTATGGACCAACCGGTGGTCATTACGGACCATCTGTAACCGGTAAGAAGGTTTTTGATGCAGGATTTTATTGGCCTTCGATCTTCAAGGAAGCTCAAACCTTAGTGGAGACGTGTGAAGTTTGTCAACGTCAAGGTACCATTTCAAAGAAGGATGAGATGCCACAAAACTTCATTCAGGTTTGTGAGGTATTTGATGTTTGGGGAATTGATTTTATGGGACCCTTTCCACCTTCAAATAAGTGTCTTTACATTTTAGTGGCGGTTGATTATGTGTCGAAATAGGCCGAGGCTAAGGCCTTGCCAACTAATGATGCAAGGGTTGTCATTGATTTCTTAAAGCAATTGTTTTGTCGTTTTGGTTGTCCTAAGGCCTTAATCAGTGATCATGGAACTCATTTCGCGAATCATCAATTTGCTAAGGTATTGAAGAGGTATGGTGTTCATCATCGTTTCTCCACTTCTTATCACCCTCAAACGAGTGGCCAAGTAGAGAATACTAATAGGGCTTTAAAACGAATCTTAGAGAAAACTATAGGTGATAATCCTAAGAATTGGTCTAGGAAATTGGATGATGCATTATGGGCTTTTAGAACCGCATTTAAGACTCCAATTGGGACTACACCTTATAGGTTGCTTTATGGTAAGACATGTCATTTGCCTTTAGAAATAGAGCATAAAGCTTATTGGGCTCTTAGGAATTGCAATATGGACTTAGTTGAAAGTAATGAATTGAGAATGTTGCAATTGCATGAGTTAGATGAGTTGAGGTTGAATGCTTATGAGAATTCCATGCTCTACAAAGAGAGAACTAAGGTTTGGCATGATCGTAGGATTAGAGAGAAGGATTTGAAAGCCGGTGATAAAGTCTTGTTATTCCTTTCAAAGTATAAGTTCAAGCAACCTAAGTTGACTTCTAGGTGGACCGGCCCTTTTGTGATCAAACATGTTTATCCGTCTGGTTATGTTGAGTTGTTTAAATCGGATGGAACTACTTTTATTGTTAATGGTCACAGGTTGAAGCTCTATCATGAAGAAGAGGAAAATGTGGGAGTCGTCGTTGACGAGCTTCCATTTTTCGAAAGAAATTGATGAAGAAAGGACAGTGAGTCGAGCTAAAGACTCGTAAATAAATTAAGCGCTTCGCGGGAGGCAACCCGTGTTTCTTGTTTTCATATTATTTAATTGTCATTGGTAATGTGTTTTAATAAGAATTGCAGGTAGGAGCCGCTCTCATGCCTTCCGGTAAGTCGTTTTCTAGGAAGAACCAAAAGGTAAGTGTGGGGGGGAGTTGCCCCGCAACTCAAGGTTGCGCCGCAATGGATCTGTTGAGTTGCGCCGCAACGGGTTGGGTTGCGCCGCAACTTATTCCTCTGTTTTTCAGTTGCGCCGCAGTATGTTTGTTGCGCCGCAACGCTTGGTTGCGCCGCAATGCTGTTGAGTTGCGCCGCAACTTATTCCTCTGTTTTTCAGTTGCGCCGCAGTATGTTTGTTGCGCCGCAACATGTCTTGCCACGTGTCATGTTCAGAAACGTCTGTAATTTACGTTGCGCCGCAACTCAAGGTTGCGCCGCAATGGATCTGTTGAGTTGCGCCGCAACGGATTACGTTACGCCGCAACGCGGGTCAAACCGGATCAACTGAGATTTTAATCAATAAGGGGATCGGTTGGGTCATAGGTCACATACACTTATTATCTCAATAATTGATTTCAACTTATTCTCTCAAGCCTATCCGATCCAAATCCACTTCCTACTCCATTTTCTTCTACTTTTCTATTAAATCTTCATTATCATTCACCATGACTCGATCTGGAAAGGTTAGTTTTATCCACCCTCCAATCTCACTATTTGTTTGTATTTAATTCTCACCATTTGTTCTTGTTTCAATTCGATTTTGCTTGATTTCATGCTTTCTTTACCTGTTAGAGGTCGAATTTGAGATTATTTGGTTTAAAGAACAATGTGGGTTGGGATAATTTGTTACAAAGATTGATGTTTTGTTCATGAGTTGGGTGATTAAATTAGTTAGGGTTAATTCGGAGTTATATGAGAATTGAAAGTTTAAACCCTAAGAATTAAGTTGTTAATTTGTTTGTGGGGATTTTTGTGTTCATACCTGCTGCTGCTCGATCTCAACCCAGAAAAACATGTGTTGCGCCGCAACTGCACAACAGACAGATAAGTTGCGCCGCAACTCATCCAAGTTGCGCCGCAACTGAGCCTTTTCCAGACCTATGTTGTTTCACCTTATATATACATGCTTCTATGTCGGGTTTCCATGTGTTGATTGTTTCTTGTATGTGTAGGAACCCGCTTCTTCTAGCCGGGCAGGACGAGGCAAGGGAAGAGCCTCGTCGGCTGCTGCCCCAATTGAAAGTGGTCTGACTCCCGAAGCGACTGTCATGGGCATTCCTACTCACCCATGGTTACGATTTCCGAGAGCTACTCCAGAGAAAAAGATTGAATACACCAACAGGTTAGCAACTATCTATCAGAAGGACATAATTGAACCTCGGTATATGGAACCGAGTATGTTGGATTCGTTGAATGCTCGTGCGGGCATTAGTAGGTATATGCAGCTGATGGGTAGTACTAATGATGAGGATGGTAATCCAGTAGCTAAGGAGTTTAGTCTATGGTTTGATATATTTAGGAATCGGGAAGTCGTTTGTAAAGAATGGTGTTTAGAGGTCTACTCAACTATTTCGGTTGAGAATATAGAAAAGGTGAAGGATATTTTTGCTGAGCCGGTTATATTTTTTCGTTGTGGGGGTCTTAATAGAACCCTCACTATTGCTGAGTTTGGGTTGTGCACGGGGATGTACAACCAAGAGACCTTGGATGATCCTGCATTTGAGCGTCTTTTAGACATTTCTGTTAGGAATACTTCCGGTTTTACTAGGGAGGCAGGTGATTTCAGGGATTACTATAACCGGGTTTCTGGGGGCCGCGCTTGGAAAGCGGCTTGTGGGGCAAATACACTCCAATCGCCTATTTTGCGATTGTTCCACAAGATGTTGGTCCATTCTTTTGTCCATAGGACCAATCACCCGGATAAGCTTTATATGGAAGATTTGTGGTTGTTGAGGTTGTTCGATGAGGGAGATGTGTAGAGGAAGGCATGTGGTGGGGGGGGGGGGGGGGGGGGGGGGGGGGGGGGGGGGGGGGGGGGGGGGGGGGGGGGGGGGGGGGGGGGGGGGGGGGGGGGTTGAGGTTGTTCGATGAGGGAGATGTGAATAGGAAGGCATGTGCCCCCTATGTGTTGGCAAAACATATGGGGACGAAAGGAGTTCGGGATAGAGGTTTAGTTTGCGGTCACTTCATTTCCAAAATGGTGAGGTATTTTGAAGGTGTTGATAATGCAGGGGCTTTGAACTGCAAATCTATGAAGCCCTTTACTTGGAATGATTTGAAGAGGTGGAAATTAATTAAGCCTTTAGCCCATAAGCATGCTATTCCGGAGTTATTGATTTTGGGGGTGGTGATTCTGATGATGATGAGGAGGATTCAGATGATGATGATGATGCTGAGATGGCGGATGCACCAGAGCAGCCGCTAGAGCCCGCACGATGCACTAAGCGTCGTGCCACCACTACACCTTCTGAGGGACCATCTTCTTCTGCTGCCGCCCATTCAGTTCCATGGGATTTTACTTCTTTGGGTACTTTGATGAATAAGATGTGGGAGTCTCAGCAGACCTTTCAACAATCCCATGGGCAGTTTCAGTCGAGGGTGGGCAATGATTTTAGGTGGTTGGGTTCAGGTATGGGTCATTTGATGCATGATCATGATAGATATCAGCCCATGTGGGAGGCCCAGTATAGGGGTGAGCAGTTCCATCCACCTCAGCCGATTCCAGACTACAACCCTCCTAGTATTTTCATTCCAGACCACAGAGCAGGCGGTGGATTCTTCTATCCACCAGAGCGTCAGTACGAGGTGCCCCCTTCCCATGATCTTGGAGGGACGGGGCCTGATAACCCTGTGAGCTTTGGATCTTTTGCAGGTACACAGGCTGGTGCGGATGCTGGAGGATCAGGTTCGACAGAACCTTCGTTGGCTGAGCAGTTGGTTGGATCGATTTTTTGTTCACCTATGCCTGGCTACCTCTACCCTCCTCAGTGATTGTTGATGAGATGATGCTGCTGCCGTCGGTTGGTTATGATGGCTTGTAATTGTATTTGTTTGAACAATTTCATTTCCGTACTTTTATTTATTTTCATTTGTTGGTCTGTAATCACCCTTAAGGGTGCTTGAACATCGTATTTTACTTTTTCATTTCCGTTTATCAGGGATAGGATTTATGCATGGTTATTTGATTATGTTGCTCGTTAATGGTGTGTTCATGTTGATAGCAAGTTGAATGTCATGTGCATATGCTGGCAGTAAGTTCAGCGACATATTTTGTTGGCATCATATTCAGGCATGGAACATACATCATACCCGACAAGTTTTCTTGTTCTTGATTTTGTTTTTGTTTACTTTCCCCTATTTCCCATAGTTTGCCTTAGTTCATTGGACATTGAGGGCATTGTCCAACTCAAGTGTGGGGGGGTGGTAAATAGGAAAAAGTCGGGTATTTTTGACGAATTTTGAACTTTTGCATGCTTGTCCTTGTAGTTAATTGCTTTTGTCACCTAATTATAGATTTTAAGGAGCAATTTGACTACACCTTGGGTACAAAATTTTAATATGTGGAATGTGTTTTGACTGATTAATTAGGCAATCCCTTCTGGATTAATAATATGACTAGCACGCTCAAAGCACCAAAACACCCAAATTGTGAGATAATTGATTCATTGCTAGTTATGATAGGTGTTACGGTTTTGGATGTATTAGCCTTGTTAATTTGTCCCTCTCGTAGGCTTTTGGATTTATTCAAGAATAAGGGTCTCTTTTAGAGCTCTGAACTATGATGTGCAAGTTTGAGGTTGATTTTCCACTTCCGGTTTATTTCATTTGCTATGAGTGTGCCGGTGATTGCATTGATTCTAGAACTTGTCCTGGTTGATCATTCCGTGTTATTTATCAGAAGAGGCAAATTTAGGATAAAACCTTTGTTCTTTGTATTTTCACCCCTTGTTTCGTAAAATTTGTTATGTGCATGTTTTGTTAATGTGCTTAGTAGCTAACTACACTGGTTAGTGAACCACCTGTTAAACCCTTATGTTGCACTGATGTGTAATTTGGAGAGTATTTTGTTGAATCGTTTTGCTCGTAAAAATCACCCAAGTTTTAAATTTATAAAACAAGGATATACTATAGTTATATTACACACGGGCAGTGTACCCTGTCGCGTATAGTATAGCTAGTAGTAAGTCCAGGATCGTCCACAGGGAATTAGTTTTAGTAGTAAATAAAACTATTAAATTTAATCTAAAAAGAAAGTGTAAAATTGGGGGGTTGTGACCGAGTTGTCACGTTGCTTAACAAACTACAAGTGATCTTTTGAAAGCTTTTAAATGACTAAAAAGGAAATTTTGGCGTAAGAGGAGCAAAAGATAAATCTTAAGGTCATTACAGCCTAAAAATAGTTCTTTAACTATTTTCACGAAAAAGAGTTTGTTTGATCTTTAGAACCAGAAAATGTTTTCAACCCCCAGTTTATAATCGGACTGTCACTATCCGATTAGTAAACTAATAAGTGAAAATGACTAACCTGTAATTCAAACGATTAATAATAACACAAGAGCTTAACTCTTACGACGACGACGTGTACTTAATCCTCCATAATTTGAGCAACCAAACTTGTAAATTAAATGTAGTAAACTAGACAACTGACTTAAATGAACTAAAGTTGACACTGCATGAATCGTGACTTTCACCTCACTTGTTTGAATTTTGGAATCAAAGAAAATCGAATAGACTAGCACCGAACTAGCAACTTTGTCTCACTCAAACTAGCTACTACGGTAATCGTTGAACCTTTTACTTCTTAACACGGCTAGAATACACCACAATCTAACTATAACGACACTCAAATGAACTTGAACCCTCCACAATTACCCCGTAAACTATATCGAAAATCCCGAAAAATACTCGTAAATATTTTTCATGCGAACATGTGAACTACAACGGAACTTCACGAAACTTAACACACTACTTTATGGATCATAAACGAGCTTATAACAAATTTTAGAACGAAATTTTAACGTACGGATTTTATGCAAATTGAAATCGAAGTTTACGAACAAACTAGCGAACTAGATTAGAACGAGAGCCAGAATTGTCAAAGAAAACTTTATATAACTTGAAGATAGCGACTAATATATTAATTACGTAGTACAAACTGATTAAGTAACAGTGATCGGACTTTTGATCTGAATGAGAAATGTAACAGGAGATTTTGCGACTTATAAACTAAAACAACTTTATTACAAACTAAGATTGAAATGACGATTTGGAAAGTGTTTGTGACTGAAAATGTTTGGAGACCATAGGAATCTTAGCTTCCCAGGCACACCTTGGACGTTCTCAGGAAGCTCCCTTTTATAATCATCTTCACCAACTGCCTTCATTATTGAGGAGACATGATCAAGCCATACTACAGTTATGAATAGGAGGATTCTGCTCCAAATAGTCAAGCAAATGTCAGGTGTTGAAAATATGGCAGGATGCATATTTTGACTCTTCAATTTTGTGCTTTTGAATGTCAAATGGCATTAAATGCATGGTGAATGTCTTCATTTCGTGGCTTTACTGACTTGATTACATCCTCTATTGGTAAAATTAAAATTGGCAAGTTGTAGATTTTTCATTCATCTTCGCGTGGCCAGCTTGTTCGTTAAAAACGGATATCGGATGAAAAAGTTGTTAGCAAAACAGTGCAACAACGTCAATTTGTCACTTTTCAAGCATTTTTACACCAAAATCCATTGCAACCTGTAAAATCACTCATACACACAATAAGTAACTAAAATACATTAATTTACATTCAAATGGGTTATAATTATACGTTAACTTGCACAATAACGCTCAATGAAATATGTATAATTTGAGCGTTATCAAATTCCCCCACACTTGAACGTTGCTTGTCCTCAAGCAAACTATCATTTAAACATAGAACTTCCTTGACTTGACTTTCCAAACGTTCGATTTCCAAAAAGATATAGAACTATTTCTAGTTCTATGCGATTTAAGTTAATTCATGAAAATCGAGATGTTCAATGATTCTTAAGCACGAATATACATGACTTAGCACCTGCTCAATGATAGTGTATGATTCTCACATCTCTAAAATATCTATCAATCTAAATATCTCACGAGGGTGTATATTTGAATCACTCTTATATGGCCAAGTCATGTTGCATAAATAATCATAGACTTGTAATAGAATCATTTCTCCACCGACATGGCGTAAGCACCTAGCATGATCATCCAAAAAGGTAATTCAATCGGTTGTAATGTTTCTGAAGGCTTAGGGTTTAATGGGTATGAAAAATGGGTATAGAAAGGTATTTGGTATTTATTGAATTGGTTTTAAAGAAAAATTATAGTCTAATCCAACATAGCCTGTGTTATTAGTTGCCAGAAACCGCAAACCCTTAAAATGACTGTCAAAATAAAAAACAATACAATAGATCAATACAGATTGACTATTGTGGTGTACAATATTCGAACTGACATAAAACCTTTCAATCCTTTGCTGTTAAAATGTGAGTTTTGTGCACAAGAAGTGATTTGTCCTATGAGAATACCGATAGACAGTCCTAGTTCTTTTTTTTTTTTCTTTTTTTTTTTAATAAAGAAAGGAAATCACTCTCCTACTGTGGTCTTTCAGAAAAGTTGAACTATAGCGTCCTTTGTTTTCCCAGAACTGGGTCCAATGACATTTCGGAGTACATGCCTGTAACATCCGTGAGTTTTGACCCGTTGACTGTGCGTGTAATTTGACTAACAATCTAAGTTAATGAAATATTTGGTTCATTTCGTGATTAAATGACAATGTAGTATGTTTGTCGGGTCGATAGTATAACTTAACCGATGATTAAATGTATAACGGTATGTAATTTGGCTTGAAGGGAGAAACGGGTCGACCCGTGGGTTACCCATGACCCACCAGCCATGTTGACCCAACCCTATCCCTCCTTAACCCCTTTCCCATCCATTCATTCTTTTCATCCTCTCTATCACTCTCTAAATACTTGCAAGGAAGCTCTCACACACACACACTCTCTATCTCATTTACTTCTTGCATTTATTTTGTTCTTGGCTTGATATTGTGTAAGAAACATCATCTTTAATATCATTACTACATCATATTCCAATTTGGGCTCTTCAAATTGCAAGAATTATCCAAGTGGGTTGATTTTCGGGTTTGAGCTTTGTGGTAACCTTTGGTAAGTAAAACTTCATTCAAATTACTCATTTCATGGTTATTATCTTGTTTCTAAGCTAAGTTATCGAGTTTCAAGTCGAAAATCAAGTCTTTGGCTCATTAGGGTTTTACTTTGACTTTTTAGGTCAAAACCGAATTTAATGCAAATTTCATGTTACGAACAAGATTTTGGTGTGGGTTTTGTTACTACTAGTTAGAATATGTTAAAATGAGTGTGCAAGATCATTTAGGTCGGGTCAAAACCCAACGGGTCTGATTTTAGGGTTTCTTGGGTAAAATTAGGGTTCTTGGGCAAGAATGGGTCAAGAATCGAATGTGATGATTTTTGGATGTTATGGAATGGAAAATGTGATTGAGTTAAGTGTATTTATGCATTAGAACGCCTTATCTCACTTAAAAACTGGTCCATTAACATTTTGGTTCGATTTAGGGTTTTGGTTCATGAAAAATAAGGTTATGGGTCATTCTTCCTGCACTAAACTGCTGCTGCTGCTCGTGGGCTCAACCCACCATCTGGAATGGTCCAGGCACTGTCTGAGATGGTGCTCCCTAAAGTGTAAATCAATGAGACGGTGGCCAGACGGTGAATTCTTCTGCTACACGGTAGAACGAGACGGTGAAACAACAAAATCCAAGCCACCGTCTGAGACGGTGGCACAGACCGTTTGAGACGGTGGTACTGGGCCGGCTGACCGTCTGAGACGGTGGACTGCACCGCCCTGCACGGTGGCTCAGTGTTGGACATTTCCAGTTTTTCTTGTTTCACTCCTTTCTTCTTTGAATCGAGTCTAGCCCTTCTTAAACCCTCCTTTGGTTATTCTAGTGGACCTTTGAGTCATGAAAAACCTTTTATAGTTAGATGGATCATTTGAAACACAATTAGGTTTATTATTAACCTAAGTTGAATATTATGTATGTATATGTATGTTAACGTGTACGAATATTATCGATACATAGGTGGCGGACGCGTGGCAACCGTTGAACGATTATAATCCCGTTTTATCTCGATAATAACATCTTATTGCCGATCAAGGTGAGTTTCGTATCTCCCTACTCGCTTGAGATTCGGGCTGAAAAGTGTAAAAATTGCGTGTTTACTTACGTTGTTGATTGATTGATTGATTTTGTTTAAACGTTGGATTGATGAGACGGTTTATCACGTTTGATTGACTTGGTTTATGTTTTGTTAAGTATTTCATTAATATTAGGATAGACGTACATAAATGGAAGTCGGTTATGCCTTCAATGGGTTTTAGATGTGGTGGGAAGGCTGCGGGTGACCCTATATATAAGCATCGGGGACTCAAAGAATGGATAATCCTCTTAAGTGTATGTACGTATAGTTGGTTTGAATTGTGATTATTGGTTTATGATTGACGAATATTGGTTGTTGGTTTATGACAGACGATTTGTGATTGATGCATTTACGATTGATTGTAAGCATGCAAACGTAGTTACATAATCCCTCGGTTGAGGACTCAAACATCCAAGTGTATAGATGTATACACTTAATCTGTAAGATGTTGGTGACATGACTCCGGGTATATAGACATATATACGCCGATGATTTTGAGATACAGCCTTGTTCATTGTGATGACAGGCGGGTATCGTTGCATAGGTGACTTGAGTTCACGCATAAGATAGGCATGTTGGCTTATTTATGCATTCGGCACTTGTATTGATTTTACATCATTCGTGCATATTTATTACACATTTACTTATAGTTGTGTAATCTTGTTGTTGGACGTTATTGTGTTACTTAGAGGCTCGCTGTAAGTCATGTCTAGCCTCTACTCGTATATTGTGATTATTGACGACGGTTCCTTATGGACCATTACTACGAACTCACCAACCTTGTGTTGACTATGCTTAGTACACTTTTCAGGTAATCAAATTATCCCCGGATGTGGAGTTTAGTTGCTTGCTTGCTGTTGAACCCGGGCATTGGACCTTATGAATCAAGGATTCATTGACCTTCTCTTTTGCATTATACTTAGGATCGATTTGCCATCTTCTGGATGTTCTTTTGTAAACTTTGATGGTTATTTGCTCCTTATGTATTTTGGTACTTGTTTTGTATTGTAATGGATTCACTGAATCTTTATTTGCATTTAGTTCTTGTTCTATTGTAATTCCACCTTGCGCTATATGATTTCCGTGATATTTCGAGCCTCGGCTTGGGGTGTTACAGAATGGTGGCCCATGCGTGGTCGTAGAGAATTAGGCGATTTGACCTAGACTACGGCTTAAGTTAAAACTCTTCATATAGCATGCATGGTTAGGAAATTCATGTGCAATGTGAATTATGTGAATCCCCGTGTGAGTTCGTAGTTAAAGACCACTTGTGTGATAGCTTGAATTCAATGTGATGAATGTGGAATGCGGTTAATACGGTTTGTTGTTGTTATTGGTTGGAGCTAATTTGATGATTTAGGGAAAAATGAAGTTATGCCATTAACTTAGTATAATATTGTGGCAACCCTAAAAGAACCCGATCAACTCTTTTATGGTTACCCAACATTATAACAAGTTAATGACATCGTGGATTGCGCACGTGTGGCTTAAAGTATAATAAGGAACCGATATGCTTAATGGAAGTTGATTAGGTGGAGGGTTAGCCATTGGTACACTCTGTATACATACCCGGTCAATAACTAGAGAGCATATCGAATTCGGATTATACTTTGAATCATTCGTGTTAGTTGTTTGATTGCATGATGTAATGAGCATGATTACATGAGTTAATGATAGACAGTTGTAATGATTTGACATGATGATATGCTAAGTAACAATCCCATAGGATTCCAGCACTCTTGCCTTAGCTTAATGATATGAAATAAGTATGTGGTATCGGTATGAGAGCATTGACTACTTGTGTGACTAACATGTGAGCATTTAAGACTAACTCTCGGGTCAACGTGTCACTTGTTTTATAGAAATGGTGAGACCAAGGAGAGCCGGAATGAACTATAGGGCTGAATCGGAAGAACCTCAACAGGAAGCTCAACCGGAGGTACAAGGAGGTAGAGGTAGGGGCCGTGGTAGAGGTCGTGGTAGAGGCCAAGGAAGGGGTCATGGTGAAGCTCCCGGGCCAAACTTGGCTGAGGTGATCGCTCAAACGGTCACCAATATCATGCCGACCATTATTGCTCAAGTCACGGCAAGTCTTGGGGGAAACAATGCGGCTCAAAACAATGAAGCCCCAATTAATGTGAATAATGAAAATGCTCAACCTCATGCTGTGGAGGAGGAAGAAGAGGAACCAGTGGGAGTTGATAACCGTATGCCCATGTATAATCAACATGGAGGATACCGACAGGGGTGTATATTTAAAGACTTCAAAAGCTGTGGGGCACCGGAGTTTGATGGAAGAGGCGGTCCCACATAGTGTATAAGGTGGTTTGAGGAGATCGAGGCAGTGATTGAGAGAAGTCATTGCACCTATGACGATCGGATTTCTTATGCATCCGGCATCTTTAGACATGACGCCTTGAGTTGGTGGAACCAAGAGATAACTTTGGGGCGGACTTATAACTTGGAATGGATCAATTTCAAGAACAAAGTGAAGTCAAAGTTTTGTCCTCCCTATGAACTACAAAACTTGACCATTGAGTTTGCTAATCTCAATATGGAGGGAGCCGATTACAAGAGCTATGTTAGACGATTTCAAGAGTTGTCTACCCTCATTCCTCACTTGGTGGATTCCGAGTCTCGGGCCATCGAGAAGTTTGTATTGGGCTTGAATCCTCAAGTCCGATCTTATGTGAATTCTAACATGCCTACTTCTTTGGCCGATGCGGTTAACCGGGCCGGTAGCGTGACCGAAGACTTGTTAAGGAGCGGTGTTTTAAGCAAATCCTCAACATACAAGAGGAAGGAAGTGGGAGAGTCTAGCGGGGTAAAGAAAGTGGGAAGGTTTGACCCCAAGAATGCAAATAGGGGTAGAGTAATGGCGGTGGTGGAACCGACTAGGAAAGCTTATACTGGGCCTCATCCTTTCTGTGGGAGATGCAACAGGCATCATCCCACCAATGTCCAATGTGGGGCATGCTATAATTGTAACCAAGTTGGGCACGCCTCCAAGAATTGTAGAGCTCCAAGGGCGGGCCAAATGAATGTGGCTCCTATTCGGGTCGTCCCTCCTCAAGGTAATCAACGAAGAGGTGAATGTTTTGAATGTGGTAGCCATGACCACTATCGTAATAATTGTCCTTGATGGGTGGGACAACAAGTTCAAGTAGCCGTCCACCCCAACCAACTACAAATGGTCGGGCCTAACCAAAACCGGGGACAACAAGGCCATCAAGTGCAACCCCGCGGCCGAGCCTTTGCGGTCAATGCAAATGAAGCCCGTAATGACCCCAACGTGGTAGCAGGTACCTTTCTCCTTAATGGTCACTATGCAACAGTTTTATTTGATTCCGGAGCCGATTATAGCCTCGTGTCTTCTAACTTTGTTCCTTTGATTGATGTGCATCCTTGTGCTCTAAACTATGTGCTTGACATTGAAATGGTAAAAGGGTCACTAACTAAACTTAGTCAAATAATACGTGATTGTGTCTTGACTCTAGACGATGTTGAATTCTTCATAGACCTTATGCCTTTCGATATTGGGAGTTTTGATGTCATTGTGGGTATGGATTGGTTGACGGCGGTAAATGCGACTATTGAGTGTGGTGAGAGAGTGGTTAAGATACCTTTGACTAACGGTAGAATTCTTAGAGTTCAAGGCGAAATCTCCGATTCCTCTAATTCTAAAGTCTTTAGTGCTACCGTCGCCAAGGTAGAATTGAAGACCGTTCCTATTGTTTGTGAATTTCCCGATGTTTTTCCGGATGACTTACCGGGATTACCTCCAACTCGTGAACTTGACTTTCGTATTAATCTTATCCCCGAAGTCGCGCCCGTAGCAAAAGCTCCTTATAGACTAGCCTTAACCGAAATGCAAGAGCTACAAACTCAACTCAAGGAACTCCAAGAGAAGGGTTTCATTCGCCCTAGTCAATCTCCTTGGGGTGCTCCTGTTCTCTTCGTCAAAAAGAAAGACGGGTCCTTCAGAATGTGTATTGATTACCGGGAATTAAACAAGCTCACTGTGAAGAACCGGTATCCCCTCCCTAGAATCGATGACTTATTTGATCAACTTCAAGGTGCTAAGCACTTCTCTAAAATAGATCTTCGCTCGGGTTATCATCAACTCCGGGTACATGAAGATGATATCCCCAAGACGGCTTTTCGCACAAGGTATGGCCACTTTGAATTCACCGTGATGCCTTTTGGGTTGACTAATGCACCGGCGGTGTTCATGGACTTGATGAACCGAGTGTGTCAACCATACTTAGACAAGTCTGTCATTGTGTTCATTGATGACATACTTGTATACTCGAAGACAAAGGAAGAGCATGTTGAGCACTTGCGCGAGGTGCTCGAACTACTAAGGAAGGAGAAGTTGTATGCCAAATTCTCCAAGTGTGAGTTTTGGTTGGAAGAGGTCCACTTTCTTGGTCACGTAGTGAGCAAGGATGGTATTCACGTGGACCCAAGCAAGATTGAAGCGGTCAAGAATTGGAGAAGACCCGAAACGCCATCCGAGATCCGTCAATTCCTTGGATTGGCGGGTTACTATAGAAGATTTATTGAAAATTTCTCCCGTATTGCACAACCACTCACCCTATTAACTCAAAAGGAGAGAAACTTTGAATGGGGCGAGAGACAAGAAAACGCCTTCCAAACTCTTAAAGATATGCTATGTGACGCTCCTATTTTGACGCTACCGGATGGAATTGAAGATTTTGTTGTTTATTGTGATGCCTCGGGACAAGGTTTGGGTTGTGTTCTTATGCAAAGGGGTAAAGTCATTGCTTATGCCTCTCGTCAATTGAAGGTGCATGAGAAGAACTACCCGACCCATGATTTGGAATTGGGAGCGGTTGTGTTTGCTTTGAAGTGTTGGAGACATTATCTCTATGGCACCAAATGTGTGATTTATACCGATCACAAAAGTCTTCAACACATCTTTAACCAAAGTGAATTGAATATGAGGCAAAGGCGTTGGCTTGAACTATTTAGTGATTATGATTGTGACATCCGTTATCATCCGGGCAAGGCAAATGTTGTAGCCGATGCCTTGAGTAGAAAGGAGAGAGTAAAGCCGAGACGGGCTAGAGCTATGAGCCTCACGGTGGGGCCAAATATTCGTGATCGGATCATTGAAGCCTAAATTCAAGCCACCCTACCGGAAAACTTTGGGAATGAGAACCTATATGGCATGGAACAACAATTTGATAGAAAGAATGATAATGGGCTATACTTGGTTGAAAGACTTTGGGTTCCTATTTTCGGCAACTTAAGAACACTTATTATGAATGAAGCTCACCAATCGCCTTATTCGGTCCATCCCGGGTCGGATAAGATGTACTTTGACTTGAAAAACTTGTATTGGTGGCCAGGCATGAAGCGTGATGTGGCTAAGTATGTGAGTGAGTGTCTTACTTGCTTACAAGTCAAAGCCGATCACAAAAGTCTTCAACACATCTTTAACCAAAGTGAATTGAATATGAGGCAAAGGCGTTGGCTTGAACTATTTAGTGATTATGATTGTGACATCCGTTATCATCCGGGCAAGGCAAATGTTGTAGCCGATGCCTTGAGTAGAAAGGAGAGAGTAAAGCCGAGACGGGCTAGAGCTATGAGCCTCACGGTGGGGCCAAATATTCGTGATCGGATCATTGAAGCCTAAATTCAAGCCACCCTACCGGAAAACTTTGGGAATGAGAACCTATATGGCATGGAACAACAATTTGATAGAAAGAATGATAATGGGCTATACTTGGTTGAAAGACTTTGGGTTCCTATTTTCGGCAACTTAAGAACACTTATTATGAATGAAGCTCACCAATCGCCTTATTCGGTCCATCCCGGGTCGGATAAGATGTACTTTGACTTGAAAAACTTGTATTGGTGGCCAGGCATGAAGCGTGATGTGGCTAAGTATGTGAGTGAGTGTCTTACTTGCTTACAAGTCAAAGCCGATCACAAGAAGCCACCCGGATTGTTGGTACAACCGGTGATGCCCGAATGGAAGTGGGAACATATTTCAATGGACTTCATTACTAAATTACTGAAGACGAGAAGCGGTCGTGACACGATTTGGGTGATAGTAGATCGGTTAACGAAGTCGGCTCACTTTTTAGCCATTCGTGAAACCGATAAATTTGACACATTGGCTCGTTTGTACATCAAGGAAGTAATATCTAAGCATGGGGTGCCGATTTCTATCATTTCAGATAGAGATGCCCGTTTCAAATCAAACTTTTGGGAAGCTTTTCAAAGAGCAATGGGTACTCGACTCGACATGAGCACGGCGTTTCATCCTCAAACGGATGGGCAAACCGAGAGAACCATTCAAACCCTTGAAGACATGTTGAGGGCTTGTGCAATTGATTTTGGTGGAAGTTGGGAAGACCATTTGCCACTAGTTGAATTCTCGTACAACAATAGCTACCATGCCACCATCCAAATGGCGCCCTTTAGAGCATTGTATGGTAGGATATGTCGTTCTCCTCTAGCTTGGGCGGAAATTGGTGAGAGTCAACTCATCGGGCCAGAAATTGTAGTTGAAACGACAAAAGTGATTTCTCAAATTAAGGAGAAGTTGCAATTGGCCCGTGAACGTCAAAAGAAGTATGCCGATGTGAGGCGGAGACCGTTAGAGTTTGAAATTGGTGATTATGTACTTTTGAAAGTGTCACCTTGGAAAGGTGTTGTACGTTTTGTGAAGCGGGGAAAACTTGCGCCAAGGTATATTGGTCCTTTCAAGATTCTTGAATGGGTTGGAAAGGTTGCCTACCGATTAGAATTACCACAAGAGCTTAGTGGGGTACATGATGTGTTTCATATTTGTAACCTACGTAAGTGTTTGGCGGACCCTACACATCATGTGCCCATGGACGAGATTAGGGTGGATTCGAAGCTTAATTTTGTTGAAGAGCCGGTAGAGATCTTGGACCGCCAAGACAAGAAGCTAAAGAATAAACGCTACACGATTGTTAAGGTTAGATGGAATGCTAGACGTGGAGCCGAGTTCACTTGGGAGCGAGAGGATCATATGAAGTCTAAGTATCCGCATTTATTTAGTAATTAGTGTTTTGTTGAATTTCGGGACGAAATTCTTTTAACGGGGGAATAATGTAACATCCGTGAGTTTTGACCCGTTGACTGTGCATGTAATTTGACTAACAATCTAAGTTAATGAAATATTTGGTTCATTTCGTGATTAAATGACAATGTAGTATGTTTGTCGGGTCGATAGTATAACTTAACCGATGATTAAATGTATAACGGTATGTAATTTGGCTTGAAGGGAGAAACGGGTCGACCCGTGGGTTACCCATGACCCACCAGCCATGTTGACCCAACCCTATCCCTCCTTAACCCCTTTCCCATCCATTCATTCTTTTCATCCTCTCTATCACTCTCTAAATACTTGCAAGGAAGCTCTCACACACACACACTCTCTATCTCATTTACTTCTTGCATTTATTTTGTTCTTGGGTTGATATTGTGTAAGAAACATCATCTTTAATATCATTACTACATCATATTCCAATTTGGGCTCTTCAAATTGCAAGAATTATCCAAGTGGGTTGATTTTCGGGTTTGAGCTTTGTGGTAACCTTTGGTAAGTAAAACTTCATTCAAATTACTCATTTCATGTTTATTATCTTGTTTCTAAGCTAAGTTATCGAGTTTCAAGTCGAAAATCAAGTCTTTGGCTCATTAGGGTTTTACTTTGACTTTTTAGGTCAAAACCGAATTTAATGCAAATTTCATGTTACGAACAAGATTTTGGTGTGGGTTTTGTTACTACTAGTTAGAATATGTTAAAATGAGTGTGCAAGATCATTTAGGTCGGGTCAAAACCCAACGGGTCGGATTTTAGGGTTTCTTGGG
>CM067173.1:61680026-61718287 GCA_034093135.1 Erigeron breviscapus
TCTGAGGTCACTCAGAATTAGTTCACTGAAACTTCACTTCAGTTCAGATCAACGTATCAGAATACCGTTCAGAATGAAGTCAAAGACTGAAGTCTGAAGAATGAGAATCAGTTCAGATGTGGAGCTCAGAAACTGATTCTACCTGATCGAAGACTGAAGCATCTCAGTGTATAAGTACTTACACACTTTTACACTGATTACGAGGAAGACTTTTTACTTTACATATCTTTACCCGGTTAATAGATTTAACTATTAATTAAAGTACAAGGTAAAGTAAAGGTTGGGAATAAGGTTTGATAAGTCACATCAATGACTTATATACTTAAACCTTAAAAGTACGTATGTAAGGAATTAGCTTTAATTCCTTAAATACTCCCAACCATATTTGTACGATCTGGTCCACGTCATCATGGACTTAGGTCTATAAATATAAGCCTTCTCACAAACTTTCAAATGGCTTGAAACCTTTGCATTGCAACTTATGAGATATAATCTAAGTAATCCTTACGAGTATTTCCAAGTCATTAGATCACTTGTATTTCTAGGTTGTTTAGATATTTACACTTGGGTGTTTATCTTTGTTCCGCAACAACCTTTGTATTTGTTTATATATCAATAAATCAAATACCTTGAAAAATACATCATGTCTCAATGCTACATACTTGATCTATACATATTATTTATATAGTTTCAGCCCTTATTGTTTCTTGCATTTACTTTCAGTACCTTTATCGTATTGTTCATCCATATCTGGATCGTATTCTGAACTGGTCATCTTCCAGTTAGAATTACTTGCCAGTCGGGTATTAAGTCATCTATATTTGGGACTCATAATTGGTATCAGAGCAGCAAGGTTGAATTATATCAATTCATTAACCTTTGATCTGCAAAGATGGTTGACCAAATGTTCAATACAGGCCCTGACCCTAATACTAATGCTAATGCCAATGCAAATGCTAACACTACTCTACCCCCTATCATCAACAACAATATACCATCGCATAATGTGCATGTACACTTTCCAAATAATCCTGTTCCCAAGTTTGATGGGAACAGTGAAAACTTTCAAACATGGAAAGCATGCATGCTAAAATATATTGCTGGTGTTGAAAGACATTTGACCGATATTCTCAAAGAAGGACCCTTTGTCCCCTTGAATGCCTCCACTTTTGTCAGAAATGCCGATGGGACTCCTAGGGTTTCACCCAAGGAGAAGGATCATTGGTCTGAAGAAGATCATAGGCTGGTAGACCTTGATACCAAGCTGTAAAATATGATCTTGTATGCTGTTCCTGAAACTCTTATGCCCACCCTTGTTTTACTTAAAAATTCAAAATTAATGTGGGAGGAACTCATGACACAATTTGAAGGCACCAATGAGACAATTGTCACAAGAAAAGTTGCTTTAAATAAAAGATATGAGTCTTTTTTTGCTATCCCTGGTGAAACTTTAACACAAACATACATCAGATTCACTAATCTGGTAAATCAATTGAAAGCCCTGGGTGTAACTAAAGATAAAGAAATTTTGTTGGAAAAGTTTTGTGACATCTTACCTTCTAAATGGGAAAACTTGATCTTGGTTTTGAGACAAGGAAAAACCTTGCACAGTCACACTCTAGCCTCCCTGTATGGAGCCTTCAGGTACACTGAAGAGAACAAGGCTGAGAGAGCTGTGGCTGAGCAAGATGCCAAAAATCATGCTTCTACCAGGTCAGTCATGGTTCATAATTCTGAACCACATGGGACTGCTCTAATATCTTCTGAGAGTGATCATTCTGACTCGATGAAGAAGATGGTCTCTGAAATGTTAAAAACTGGTATTTCTGGTAATGTAACTCATAGTTGTGATGAGGATGACAATGATGATCTGGTTGCCATGCTGGCTAAAACGTTCAATCGTTTTAAGGCCAAATCTAATCGATCTGGCAAAACATTTGCTTCTTAGTTGCTTCTGTCAATTCCTGAGTACTTGAAAGCAGACCAATAGCATTCTCTCTCCTTTTCTCATTCCTTCATAACTTCAAAACCCTAAATTCATCTATTCACTTTCAGTTTTCCCTTGTAGATATAATGGCTAAAGTAATCAAATCTCTAATTGCTTTCGAATACAAACCATCTAAGGTGGTCAAGGGCAGTGCACAATGGCCAAAAGGGTTCGAGCCATCGACCCTTAGATTCAATATGAATAATTTCATGGCCGCACTAAATGCCAAAGGCAAAACTCTAATGGGGAGGATAAACAAATTTCTTGAACATTCCCCTCTCCATTATGCCTTGACTGCTGATCCACAAGTAATGTATCATCGATACTTACTTGAATTCTGGTATACTGCTACTCTGAGCAAGGATGAAAAATCCATTGCTTTTTCTTTACAAGAAGGCACAAAGCAGTATATCCTTTCACTTGATGGGTTTCGGGAGGCCCTTCATTTGAACTACCTTCCCTCCTCTTCAGCCTATGCTAAAAGGCTTAAAGGGATTAATTTCAGGGAAGTTCTGTTGGCCACTGGTCATAATGACATGGTTGATGCAGACGGCAATCTGAAGACATCTGGACACATCTTTCTATCTGGATTTGGAAACTGTTGGAGATATTTTTGGACTCAGATTGTCGAGTGCCTTGGAGGAAATTATGGTGGCTTGGACCAGATTTCCTTGACACAAGTAGAAATTGGGTATTACTTGTGGCATGGGATTGAGGTGGACTTTGCTGAGATACTTTTCTCTCAGTTGGTAGCAAAATTAAAAGGGAAAAGAAGTCCACATATCTCATTCCCTAGATTTCTGAGCGTTTGCTTCATAAGCATGCTTGGAGATGCGTATCACTTTGAGGGGCTTGAATCTTCAGCGACAGAGTTCTGCAGGGATCTTTCAAAGCTATCTACTTCAGATCCAGAACCAGAGCTCTCCGCTGCAATGCTTCAGGTAATAAATAAAACTGAAACAGCATAACCGGCTGGCTCAGAAAGGTCACCGAGCGGGTCGCAAAAGAATGCGAGACCCATTGGTGCACCTGGTGGTCAAATGTTGAAGTTGTTTAAAACCCCAGCAACTTCTTCTACCCAACCACACCTCCCTCATCCACTGACCAACCTGAGGATCTCCCAAAAGATCCCTCAGGATCTCCAAAGGGCGTTTTAAAATGACGTAAATTTAAGCAGTCCTCACAGCCCAAGGACACTAGTACCGAAGCAAACCCCTCTGGATCTTCCCAACAAGAACCAGAGGAATCGAGTCTAAAGGGAAACCCACAAGCAGCCATCTCCAAAACTTCTTTAGGAGGTGATGGTGAAGAGAATATTAGTGTGTCCGTCCAGCACACAATAGAGTCCGTGTCTGCACGCGCACCCCCTGAAACTTCACAAATCTCACACTCTTCTGCAGCACGAATTGATGAAGTCTTTGGTGTGACACCACCTGAGACTGAGATTCCAGACTCTACGGCCGATGAAGTGATTCTTGATGACGGTACGAGAATCATTAAGGCAATCCCCGTGTCTACTGTCTCTGGCGATGAAGCTATGGCTGAGCCAACCAATAAATCTGGTGACGATGCATCTGCAGTAGCAGTTGTTGAACCAGAAGCTGGTTCAGGTACCAGTGATCTGAACCAGGGCATATCTGATCAGACTGCAGTTTTAATTGACCTCTAGGATGAAGATGAGCCACCTCAAGGGAATCTCAATTCCTTTGCTGACTTTGAATTTGATGAGGGCTTACTGGAGGAGAATCAGTCTTCTGATTCTGAGCCAACCTTCAGCCTCACAAACATCCAACCTCCCCCAGAAATCCAAAATATAATTCTTGAACAACCATATCGCCAACCAGAAACTTCACATCAACACCCATATTTTCCACCCGGCTCTACACCTGCCTATGTTTCATCACCACGTTTTCAACCACAACTACAACACTTACACCCACAAATTCACCAAGTGCCAAGGCCCATCAATTATGATAGTGAGATTGAGAAGGAGTTGGACTCTGCTACTGAATCTGAGAGTCCAACTGAAATGAAGTTAGAAAAGGCATTGGATGGGCTTGGTAGAATTCCCTTTGTGGCTTCTGTTTCTGCACAACCACCTCCTCCTTTGAGTGTAGAAGCACAGTTAGAGAAACAAAATGCCGAAGTCCAAAGCCTACTTATCAAGGTGGAGGACTTAACTAAATCTCTAACTGCCAATACTACGTCCCTGGCTGAAATGAAGGGTGCTCAGATGTTTCTTGGCACTGAGTTCACCAAGGTTGCTGGAAATGAGGGACTAGTAGGTGGGAAGCTAAATGAGCTGGTACATTCATGCAATAAGATAAGTATAGCTATCAGGGAAGCCTTCAGACTGGCCAAAAGAGATGTGCAAGCTTCAGTTGTTGCGAACTTGACATCTGGTATTGAATTGATAAAACAAGAAGTTCTGGCAGTCGGGAAGGAGGTGAATGAGTTGGTAAAAAGGACAAGTGTCAATGAGAAAGAACTTGGGTCTGCTGTTGGTAGTAATGTGATTGAGAAGTTGAAGTCTGAGATATCTCAGGATCTTGTTACTCGGATTTCAGCTTCTATGGCTGAAAAGGTTGAGGAAGGGGTCAGAAGGATGGTCTTAGAACTTACTCAAGACACTTCAGAGAAGGTAGATAAAGCTGTTGAAGAAGTTCAGAAATCTGTATCTACTCTCGAAGAAGTTGTTAAAGGCCAGTCCAAACAGTTAGATGAAATTCTGACCCTCCTTAAGAAAGAAAATGTTGTTACTGCTCCCTCTCCTCCTTCATTCTCTGAGGAAGATAGGAAATTGCTGAAGGAGCTAACTGAAAAAGAGAATCTGAACCTTAACTCATCATTCAGGTTAAGGGCTCAGTTCTCTACCATGGCAAAAGGCATTTCTGATTGCCTTCTGCAACAGAGTTGGGAACCTCTGAAGGCCATTCAGACAGCGATTGATGTATATGCAAAGATGCCTTATGAGGTCCCCAAAGGGGGAAATGTGCCTATTGGTCTGCTTTCAAGTACTCAGGAATTGATAGAAGCAAGCTGAGGTACCATCTGGTAGTGCCTCAGTTCAGGGGGAACAGGTTCAGAGATCTGAAATGCAAACTTCTGAACCAACCAAGAAAGATAAGGGCAAGACCCCAGTGGTGGAAGAACCTAAAAAGAAAGACTCTAAGGGTTATGGTTTGGTGGTTGGTGAAAATGTTGATGAACAAGGTTATCCCATTCATGATCCGAATGCTGATAGCAAGAAATTAGAGGCTTTGCAGAAGCAAGTTTCTAATCAATTTATTATGTGGGGAGAAACTAAGGAAAGAGAAAGGGTTCAACATCAGAAAATGGGAACCCTTGATCATATTGATGCTGCAGCTCTTGGTCTCTCGCTTGAAAGATATCTGAAAATTAAAAATGATCCAAGAGTGCAGAAGGCTGTTGTTGATATGCTCGAGTATGAATATGGGGTGAATTATTCTCCCTTAGAACAAAAGCTGGACCATCTCACATTCAAGATGTCCATTGAGGACTTGGTGAAAAACAGAGAGAAAGAGATGGCAATTAAAAAGAAAGAAATTCTGGCTGGAGTTCTGAAGGTTGAAAAAGAATTGTCAAGGCCACCCATTAAGCCCAAAGTAACTGGACCAAGATCATCAAGAAAGAATGTTCGTGATGCTGATCTTTCTACCTTCAAGCCAATGTCTGATGATGCTATTGAAATTGAAAGAAAACATGAAAGGGATCAATATGAGCATTATATGAAGCATCGATCTCACTCAGCCAAAATAGTTGATATGGAAGTAACAAAAGCTGATGGATTGAAGCTTTTTTACTTGGTTGTGAAAAGGGAAGGAAGGGCAGCTGAAGAATACCATCAGGTTTTAGTACACGAATTTGGGACTTCTGAGCATAGGGAGATGATCCAAATACTGAGGGGGAAGCCGAAATCTGCTTTGATTGGTGCATGGTTATCAAGAATACAACAAAAGATGCAGGCCAAGGTAGAGATTGAAGGCAGATTGTTTGGAAAGAAGGATCATTCTCCACTGAAGAGGAAACCTACTGAAGCACCTTCTGGTTCAAGGCCTTCTAAGAAGTAGTTTCTCTTTCAGATTATCATGTACTTGTATAAATACTTGCAAATGTAACAAACACTTCAGTTTGTATATATATGTTACATTTTGTAGCTTATAAGTAGATGATAGGTTTAAGTTAGAAAAACCACAAGTAAAATTCTGATACATCAATGATCTATAAGATGTACTTAAAAAAATTTTACAACTTAAACAAAAACTTGCATTTTAGACTTACAAACATGTATAGATAGAAGTCTGAGATGCATGCACTATTTCAGAACAAATAGGGGGATTTGTTAGGTCGAAAATCGACCAAGTATAATTTGTTCAGAAATAGCTGAAGCTCAGTGAAGAATACTTGTATAGAATTCTGAGGTCACTCAGAATTAGTTCACTGAAACTTCACTTCAGTTCAGATCAACGTATCAGAATACCATTCAGAATGAAGTCAAAGACTGAAGTCTGAAGAATGAGAATCAGTTCAGATGTGGAGCTCAGAAACTGATTCTACCTGATCGAAGACTGAAGCATCTCAATGTAAAAGTACTTACACACTTTTACACTGATTACGAGGAAGACTTTTTACTTTACATATCTTTACCAGGTTAATAGATTTAACTATTAATTAAAGTACAAGGTAAAGTAAAGGTTGGGAATAAGGTTTGATAAGTTACATCAACGACTTATATACTTAAACCTTAAAAGTATGTATGTAAGGAATTAGCTTTAATTCCTTAAATACTCCCAACCATATTTGTACGATATAGTCCACGTCATCATGGACTTAGGTCTATAAGTATAAGTCTTCTCACAAACTTGCAAATGGCTTGAAACCTTTGCATTGCAACTTGTAAGATATACTCTAAGTAATCCTTACGAGTATTTCCAAGTCATTAGATCACTTGTATTTCTAGGTTGTTTAGATATTTACACTTGGGTGTTTATCTTTGTTCCGCAACAACCTTTGTATTTGTTTATATATCAATAAATCAAATACCTTGAAAAATACATCGTGTCTCAATGCTACATACTTGATCTATACATATTATTTATATAGTTTCAGCCCTTATTGTTTCTTGCATTTACTTTTAGTACCTTTATCGTATTGTTCATCCATATCTGGATCGTATTCTGAACTGGTCATCTTCCAGTTAGAATTACTTGTCAGTCGGGTATTAAGCCATCTATATTTGGGACTCACACATATCCATTTCCACGAGGCTTCTACATGTTCTTTAAATCCAGGTTCGAACACTGTTTGTTCTCCAGTTGGAAGCCATGTTTGTGAAGTTGAAGTTTCACCCAGATTCATGGATGACGGATCGAAATTTGGTATTTGTGGACCTATTTGTTCCACCGGTGTTTGTTCGAAGTATTGAGGTGTGAAGTCTTCTAGTGCCATCTGAGCTAGAGTGTTTGTTGAACTACTTGGGTTATTGTGAGTAGTCAACAATTTTCGCCAGAATTCATTGTCGTCTATGAGTGCTTAATTGCTTGTCTGAGTAGAAAGTAGGGAAGAAAAACCTTGAATTATTCAGAAGGAGGTGAGAAGACTAGTTCTTTAAGGTCTGCTAGTAGAAAAGACCAACAAAGAAAAAGAAAAAGAAAAAGAAAAGAAAACAAAAGAAATCGGGTTGCCTCCCGCAAGCGCTAAATTTATTGAACGAGTCGTTAGCTAGACTCTTGATCCAAAGGTTTATTCGTTGATGGTGTGGAAGTCGTGTGTGACTTCCCATGCATTCTCTACTTCCTCTTCATGATAAAGCTTTAACCGTTGACCGTTAACAATGAAGGTATTTCCCTTTCTCCCTTCAAGCTCAACATATCCAGACGAATATGCACGTTTAACCACGTATGGACCGGACCATCGTGATTTGAGCTTTGGTTGCTTGAACCTGTACTTTGATTGAAACAAAAGTACTTTGTCTCCTTCTTTGAATTCCTTAAATCGAAGCTTTCGATCATGCCATGCCTTCGTTCTTTCCTTGTACAATCGGGAGTTCTCATATGCATACCATCTCATTTCATCCAACTCATGCAATTGGAGAAAACGCTTTTCTCCTGCTTGAACCAAATCGGTGTTGCAATTTTTCAGCGCCCAATATGCCTTATGCTCAACTTCGATTGGGAGATGACACGTTTTGCCATATAATAGCCGATAGGGTGTAGTACCAATTGGCGTCTTATAAGCTGTACGAAATGCCCATAACGCATCATCTAACTTCTTAGCCCAATCTTTTGGATTACTATTCACTGTCTTTTCCAGAATACCTTTCAAAGCTCGATTTGTGTTCTCGACTTGACCACTAGTTTGAGGGTGGTAAGAGGTAGAGAAATGGTGATTAACCCCATATCTCTTTAGAACTTTCTCGAGTTGAGCATTAGCAAAATGGCTTCCACGGTCACTTATTAGTGCTTTGGGGAACCCAAAACGACTAAATAAGTGCTTAAGAAAATCTATGACTTCTCTAGCGTTGTTTGTTGGTAAAGCCTTAGCTTCAACCCACTTTGAAACATAGTCTACCGCTACGAGAATATATTTGAATTTGTGGGATGGTGGGAACGGCCCCATGAAATCTATCCCCCAAATATCAAATATTTCACAGACTTGAATTCCTTGTTGTGGCATCTCATCTCTCTTAGAGATGTTTCCAGTTCGTTGGCATGCATTGCATGTCTTCACAAGTGTGAATGCTTCTTTGAAAATTGTTGGCCAATAAAAACCAGCGTCAAACACCTTCTTCGCTGTGGTTGTAGGTCCGTAATGACCTCCAGCTGATCCATAGTGACAACCATCAAGAATCTCACGAGTTTCAGCTCCGTACACGCATCTTCTTATCATTCCGTCTGCACATACTTTAAACAAGTAAGGGTATTCCCAAAAGTAGTTCTTCAAATCAGAAAAGAATTTCTTCTTTTGCTGATGTGTTAAACTCTTTGGGAGAATTCCACCAACCAAGTAGAAAAGGTCTCCCTAAGATTAATGGTACTTGTAAGTCCCAACTCGATAGATGGTACTACTGAAGACACCTCAATGTCGATGGTGGAGTTACTTTGCAATATATGCACTGAACTGGAGACGACCAGTTGCATGTGTATATACCAAGTTCTAGATAGATTACTTATTTAAATGACAATAAGTAAAGAACAATGCAATAATACAAATAACTTGTAAGATAACTTGATGAGACAATATGTATTTTTCAATGTGTAATTTATTTATTGATGTTAAATAAATTACAAGGTTGATGCGGAGCCAAGATAATACAAGAATGTAAATATCCTAACAACCTATGAAATACAATTGATCTACACTCGGAATTTCTCAAGACAATCGAAACACTTAAAGTTGTGAAATGTTCCTTTTAGCGATTGAGAGAATATTGCACAAGTTCACCAAGAATATTGCAGGTTTGCAAAGTGAATTCTATCAAAGTGTATTCGAAGAAGTAATATTCTTGGTTGTGCAATGACTTGTATTTATAGGCAAAGTTAACATTGGGATGTTAACTTTAGCCGTACAAATGTGGTTGAGAGCATTTAAGGAATAGCATTTAATTCCTTAAAAAGCAGTGTAAAGTCGCATGATAAAGCAACTTTACACAACCACCTTTATGTACCTTTTATTACTTAAATAATAAGATAAGGCTTATTATCCGGGTAAAGGTATATAAAGCATACAAGTCAATTCCTCGTAATCAGTGTAAAGCTTTGTAAGGGCTTTCCACTGATAGTCTCCAGTTTGTAACTGACTAGAATGCCAACTGGGCTTCGCTGCCATTGCCATTCTCTATCTTCCATTTGTTTTCTTCGACTTCAACTGGAATGATTCTTCAACTGGTCAGTTCTCAACTGGAGGAAGTCTTCAGTTGCGTTGACTGTACGGTGCAACTGGACTTCAATATATTTCTGGACAAATCTTCTTGGTCACCAGTTTCACTGGTCTCCAGATGCAACTGGTGACTGGACAGTTCCAGGTGAACTGGTCCTAACAAATTCTCCCTATTTGTCTAGAAATATAGTCTAAGTCTTTTTCTAGTTCTTGTATCTATACAAGTGTGAACTATAGAGACTTGTTCGATTTAAATCTATCTAAGTTTCCAAGGCATTTTTATAGATCAATAAATGCCTTAGGTTTTTCTTTTAGGTTTGTTAGATTTTAATCTATTATCTACCTTGTGGTTACAAACTGGTAACTTCATTTATACAAGGAAATGGAATTTATACAAGTTACAGAATGTAAATACAAATTACAAGTAGATAACTGAAGAAAGAACTTAATGAGATGGCCCTTCGCCAGTTTTTCTTCTCTTGGTCACCAAAGAAATAGGCTGAGAGTCTTCAGGATCAATATTCAACTTTTGCTCAAGATTTTCTTTATGTTGAATTTTGCCCCTTAGAAAGTTTGCCCATGTTTTCTCAAACCTATTCTTTTGTGCCTTCGCATCCAAAACATTCACCATCTCCACCCATTCGCTGAACCCATATTGCATAGCACCAGGATTGTCAGTTTTAACCAGTGGCCCCCTGGTATAACTAACTTTGACTTGAAAAACTTTGGTGCCTGGCTTGATTGTTACATTTACACCATTGATAGTACCACTATGTCTTCTGGTTGACATGATCTGGGAGTAGTAGCTTCTAGCTTCAGATTCATTTGTAATTTTTATACTCCCAGCACCAGCAGCCAGTACAGCGGACTTGATGTCTTCATTTGATACCTCGCCAGTTGGTTCAACAAATGTGCTAAGGTCAGCATCTCTAGACAGTGGTCTTCTTGGTTGTGGAATCCTTCTTGGTGGATTCAAAACCTTCTTCACAACCTTCTTAACATTTTCAATTCGTTTAAGAATCCCACTGGCCCTATTCTCCTTGGCCTTCTCCACTGAAATATTCAAGCTTCTGGCATCGAATTCAGCTTCATCCTTAGGATAGTGTCTGTCCAGTTCTACATCCAGCATTTCTTTCAACTGGTCAACTATCCTGGGATCATTCTTGATCCTAACATACTCCTCCTTAGTGATACCCAAAAGATTGGCATCACTCATATCAAGTAACTTGATTTGTGCAAGATGTGCCCTGGCTTCAGCTTGGTTTCTTTGTTTTATCTTCTTTCTTTCTTTGATATCATTTCCAAGTCTGGCCAGTCTTCTGCTATCACTATCTGAAACTGGAGGAAGTACATTAGCATTACCAGTTTCAAGCATTACATCAGTGGCCGGCTGGGCAGATGCATCACCAGCTAAACCTTTTCCTTTTTCCAAAACAACATTCCCCCTATTACCAACATCACCAGATCCACCAACTCTTTGCTCACCAGCTTCAGTACTGGTAGCCACAATCAATTCTCTTCCAGATGGAGTCCTGGTGCAACTGGTGGAAGGACTGCACTTCTTTCCCCCTTGGCAGCATCTAGACCTGCCCGAATACCTTCCCATTCAGAGGGGTGAGATGGAAACCGGTCAAGAGGCTGCCATGACTGCATGTCCTTACACTCTTTGAAGATTCCACACATCATCCTGAAGGACCTCCAAAGGTGGTTGGTTTCTTTAGACTGGGTCAAAACATTTGCACTAACTTGTTCTTGACCAGTTTTCAAATCATTTAAAAGCTTAGAGTCTTCATCTAGACCAGAAACCACCTTTTCTTTTACCTCTTCATCCTTCTTCTTCAGATGCTCTACTTCAGTTGTCAGTTTATCTAATGATTGAGTATGTAGAGATAACTGGGTGTTCAAACTTTCAATACTGCCTCTCAACTGGTTGATCTCACTGGTGAGTGGGGCCAGATCAACCTGAGGAGTGGTCAGCTTGGTGATCTCAGATATCACCCTTTCAACCAATTGTGCTTCTCTAGCACCCAGCGTATCCTCTATTTTCTGACCAACCGAAGTCATCAACTGCTCTCCAAGTCCAGTTACATCTAGGCCAGGTTTTTCAATCAATTCCTTAACCTGCCTTTCAATCTCTTTCAAATCAACTTCTGAAGTTCTGACAGTATTTCCCAGCAAGTTGGAGATTGAACTGGTGACCTTGGACTGAGTTAGGTCAAAGGCTTCCTTTAAAGTACCAGCCAGATTGTTGCAGCCAGTGACCAACTCATTTAGCTTTTTAAACACCAAGTCTTCATTAGATGGAAACTTGTTTATCCCCAGATCAACCACTTTGATGTTTGTCAGGTGATCCTTGTGGTATCTAGAGAATGACTTGGTGTTTTTGTCAAGTGTCTTCTGAATCTCCTCCACCCTGGTTAGAAGGTTTTGGAGATCGGCTTGAAGTGAGACAACTTGACTGTCCAGTGACAAAGGAGAAGGTGTCACTGGACCAGCAACAGTTACTACTGGAGCAACTGGAGGAGGCAAACTTAAGGAAGTCTCCCCAGTTGTCAAACCAGCAGTTGAAGATATAATAGGAGTGGTGGATGAAGAAAGGACTGGAAAATCAAAGTGTTGTTCATGCTGAGAATGCTCAGGTGTGAACAACGGCGTCGGTGGGGGTGGCATTTCTCGAGCAAATGAGAATTGCCCAGTTGGTGAAGGAGCGGTATATGTTGGGAAAGATATATCAGTAGGCACATTTTCTTGGGAGGGTGAAAGTGAAATTGATACGTCTGGAAGGGAGACTGGAGATGAAGGGTCTTGAGCTTGTACAGAAGCATCAAGAATCTCCAAGTCTGTTTTAGTACCTTCAGAATCCGAAGATTCTATAAGGATTTCCTCGTCATTAACATTCATGTCCAGATCCATGAATGTAACTGAGGGCTGACAAGTTTCCTGGTCAGTCTCCAGATGACCTTCCCCAGTTTCCTGGATGGGTGCATCTGTTGGAGGATCAGATACCGAAGTATCTTCACCAGGGATAGATGTGATTGGGGTTGCTTCAGTTATGGTTGCTATATCCTCAACCACAACATTAGACGAACTGGAGGGTCCCTCATTATTTTGAGGCCCGCCCAGTTGCCTTTCTGACTCACCTTCAATAGGTGCATCAGTTGAAGCGAATGCCAGTTGCATTCGTTCTGGAATTTCGACCTCTCCAAATTCAGATACCAGAGAGTCTAAATTCCTTAACATATCTGGAGCAGTGTACGGTGAATCTGTACTATTATATGCTTCTCTGCCCAGAATATGCTTAAAACAAAGAGAGAGGAACCTTGAAAAGGGGATACACACACCCCTTGTGCCCTTCAGCTTTTGTACCAGGCTTCTAAACAGAATATCTGCAAAGTTCACTCTCAATCCGTTCCACAAGCAGTAAGCCATTTCTGCTTGTGAGGAGTTAATCTGGTCAAGTCCACCAGAACTCCCACCCATGCTCTCCACCAGGTGGATGAAAAAATACCTCCATGAAGGTGTAAGACCCTTCATGGTCATCGCACCTTTAGTCTTCAACACCCCATTGTCCAAGCACTCCTTGTGTCCCATTTCAAGAAGTACTTGACGAAAAATTTATATTTGGGGGTAAGACGACTGGAGATTCACCCTCTCTCCAGTAATTGAGGCGTAAGGCATCCCTCAATACATCAGCTGACAAGGTACACTGGATTGTTCCATCCTTTAATGTGAAACTGATGGCGGAACAATCGGAAGAAAGACTGGCAGTGTACCAGAACTCACACAAGTAGTTGTGAAACAACTTGCGTGGGTTAAGAGAGAATGAGGGTCCTATTGGAGAATCCTTCAAAAACCTTTGGATTCTACCAATAAGGGTATCGGACCCTTGAGATCCTCGTAAGCTTGCCATCGGATTATTTGGATTTAGTTTGATGACAGAGGCATTACTAGGAGCACCAGATGCCGGTTTGACATCTGGTGAAGGAGCATATGGAACAGTCAAGAGATTTACATCTCTTGAACGGGATGATCTAGGAGCCATAAGAATGAAAATGAAATTTGGGATTTAGGGTTCTTCATTTGTGAAGCAGAGAGAAGAATGAAGCAATTTTGATGATTGGGAAGTAAATGAAAGAATGTAGAAGAGAAGTAAATGAGTTCGGAGTAAATAAGGGTATTTATAAAGGGATTCAAGATCCCAATGAAACACCAAAATTATATTTTAATAACCAAAATCCTTTTGTAGATATTTTCACAAAGTTGGTTTGAATTTTGAAATAAAATAATAATTTGCCATGTCAACATTAAATGCTACCATGTCAGCATTAAATGCTACGACGGCTTATCTTACCCACGCGCCCACTCACTTTTTGTTTTCCCAATACAAACAGTTGTCAAGTACTAAAATGGCTTGAAACACGTCAGATCACGATATCAAGTGGTTTAAAACACTCGAGTACCATCACGTGTCACAAATATTGACCAAGTATTTCTAACGTTATAAAAAAAATAAGACAAGACTGAACCTGGTCACTGGAGGATCAGTCCAGTGCCAGTTTTCAACTGGAGAGTTCTCCAGTTGCCATTTTCAAACAAAAACGAATTTTAGTCAGAAAATTATTTTGAGTCTTTCCCCCTAAAATGATGATCCAGAAATCAATTAGTGCCAAGATAGTATCACAAAGGCGTTCGATAGCCTGGCGAGCAAAGATTATCTGGACCTCTCAACTGGAGAACTTCATCAGTGTCACTGACGCGTTCAATAACAAAGAAAGCTCTAGTTAAGGATTTAACATTCCCAGTTCGCTGATGAGATGTTTAAAGGTTTTCTCATCGAGAGGTTTTGTAAAAACATCAGCTAACTGTTGTCAGTGGGGATGAAATGAATTTCAATGTCTCCTTTCATAACATGATCTCGAATGAAATGATACCTGATGTCAATATGCTTTGTTTTGGAGTGCATCACTGGGTTGTGAGATATAGCAATTGCACTGGTGTTGTCACAAAAGATTGGGGTCCTTGTATACTTTTGACCATAATCTAGTAACTGGTTCTTGATCCAGAGAATCTGGGCACAGCAACTGGCCGCAGAAATGTACTTTGCCTCAGCAGTGGACATAGAGACTGAAGTCTGCTTCTTGCTGGTCCAACTCACCAGTTTTCCTCCAAGGAAATGACAACCACCAGTTGTTGATTTTCTATCTATCTTACAACCTACATGATCAGAATCTGAATAACCCATTAGATCTAATCCTGAGCCTTTGGGGTACCAAAGACCAAGATTAGGACACCCTTTCAGGTATCTAAAGATACGCATTACAGCGTGCAAATGTGATTCTTTAGGGTTAGCCTGAAACCTGGCACATAAACATGTTGCAAACATTATATCTGGTCGACTGGCAGTTAAGTACATCAGTGAACCAACCATACCTCTATAGTCAGTTATGTTAACTGGTTTGCCAGTTGGGTCAGAGTCCAAATTCAATGGTGCTGCAATAGGTGTGTTTTTTGATGGGATTGAATCATATTTGTATTTTCTTAACAAATCTCTGACATATTTTCCTTGGTTTATGAAAATTCCATTTTCAGTTTGCTTAATCTGAAGACCTAAGAAAAATGTTAATTCACCCATTAAACTCATCTCATACTCAGATGACATGATTTTAGAAAACTTTTTACACATTGCATCATCAGTTGAACCAAAAATAATGTCATCAACATAAATTTGTACCAATAAGATATTACCTCTTTCTTTCAAGATAAACAAGGTATTATCTATTGCACCTCTTTGAAAGCCATTTTTAAGAAGATGTTTAGTTAGAGTATCATACCAGGCTCTTGGGGCTTGTCTTAGACCATACAATGCTTTGTTCAGTCTATAAACCCAATGAGGATGCTTCTCATCAATGAAACCTGGAGTCTGCTTAACATAAACTTCTTCTTCCAATGTTCCATTAAGGAACGCACTTTTGACATCCATCTGGAAGACTTTGAACTGCAGATGGGCTGCATAAGCCAAAAATATTCTTATGGCTTCAAGTCTTGCAACTGGAGCAAAAGTTTCATCAAAGTCAACGCCCTCTGCTTGACAATAACCCTGGGCAACTAGTCTGGCCTTGTTTCTTACAACATGGCCATCTTCATCCATTTTGTTTCGGTAGACCCATCTGGTACCAATAGGTTCTTTCTTTAACCCTGGTGGACAAGGAACAAGCTCCCAAACATTGTTCCTTTCAAACTGGAGGAGCTCTTCTTGCATAGCTTCCACCCAGCTTGGGTCTGCCATAGCCTCGTCAATCTTCTTTGGTTCAATTAAAGATAAGAAGGTGACGTTTAAGCATTGCTCACTGGTGGCTCTTCTAGTCTGAACCCCACTTTTTGGATCTCCCATAATCTGTTCAATTGGATGTGCTCGAGTCCATCTAGTGTAATGACTAGGCTGGTGAACTACAATATCAGTGCAAGTCACCTGGCGATCTTCTTCAGTTGCAACAGCTTCTGGAGAAGGATCAGTCCAAACAACTTCTACATCCTCATCAGAGTCAATGAGGTCTCAATTAGCATCATGAAATTCCTCATTAGAGGGCATTTCTTGAAGAACTGGAGAAGTAGGTGTTTGAACTGGTGCTGATATTGGAGTGGCACGTACATCAGATCCAATCACCAATTCTTGTGGTAAGTTGAAATTGATGGAGGGATAGAATGATGTGTCACTGGTGCTTTTCTTCTTCTTAACTGGTTCCAATTTGTTGTAACTGGAAACATCTTTTGGTGAAACAACTGACGGATGAACTTGGTCAGTTTCACCAAAATTGATTGGAATGACTGGAGTAATATCAAGGCTTGGTCTCTTGTTGATTGCTTCAGTTGATTCATCGAATGTGACATGAATTGTCTCATGAACCTTTTGGAGTCTATAATTATAAACTCTAAAGGCCTTTCGAATATCTGAATAACCTAAAAATACCCCTTCATCAGCTTTTGCATCAAACTTTCCAAGCTGACTGGAATCGTTTAAAATATAAACTGGACAACCAAATACATGAAAGTATACAATATTTGGTTTGTGATTCCTGAGTACTTCATAGGCAGTCTTCTTATGTCTCTTGATGTAGACTGACCGGTTTTGGGTGTGACAAGCAGTTGCAACTGCCTCAGCCCAAAAACTGGTGGGAAGACCAGATTCAGATAGCATACTTCTGGCTGCTTCTATCAGTGTGCGATTCTTTCTTTCCACAACTCCATTTTGCTCTGGAGAGTAAACTAATGAGAAGTTTTGAGAGATGCCAGTGTCATTGCAAAATGTTTCAAGTACCTTATTTTGGAATTCAGTACCATTATCACTTCGTAACTGACAAACTTTTCGAGTATACTTGAGCTCAATTCTTTTGATGAGAGAGATGATTTCAGCAGGTGCATCACTTTTGGATCTGATGAATACTACCCAGCAGTATCTGGTGAATTCATCAACCACAACTAGAGTGTACTTCTTTCCAGCTCTAGTTTGAACATTCACTGGACCAAAGAGATCCATATGTAGCATGTGAAGAGGTTTAGTGATGCTAAAATTTTGCGTAGTTTTGAAACTGGCTCTTTTCTGCTTGCCCATCTCACACCCTGGACATGGCTTTTCTTTATTGAAAGAAATTTGAGGTATCCCATCAACCAGTTGTTTGCGAGACAACTTGTTGATATTCTTAAAATTAAGATGGGATAATCTTTTATGCCATAGCCAGTTGGTGTCCTCATCAGCTTTGGTATAGAAACATTGCTCTTTTGGAGCTGGTTCCATATCCATGATATACACATTTCCTTTTCTTGGTGCAATCATCACCACTTTCCAATCCTTGTTAAATATGGTGCCTTTTGCAATATCGAACAAAACTCTGAAGCCATCATCACAAAGTTGGCTTACACTGATCAGGTTGTATTTCAAACCATTCACAAATGCAACTCTCTTGAATTCGACTTGTCCATTATTGAGCACACCATATCCTTCAGTCTTTCCAGATTGATCATTACCAAACGTCACTGTCGGTCCATCTTGGACAGTGAACTCTTCCAGTAGGGGCTTACATCCGGTCATAGTCCGGCCAGCAGCGCTGTCCAGATACCAGATATTCTTCTTTCGATCGCCCTACACACACACAAAAATCATTAGTTCTTTTTGTGAACCCATCTTTTCTTGATGGGTTCACTGGACTTCTCTACAGAAGTCACAGTTGATTGTTGAGGTGTTGAGCTGGAGGCTGCATCTGGAGCTTTATCACAAGCTCCAGGTGCAGGAGTAAAAACGATTGGTACTTGATACTTACTCCCCTTATTTTTACCAGATTTTGTTCCAGATGGAACATTCTTTAGTTTAGGTATTGAAGGGAGTGGTTTAATATTTTGTTTGAAAACTGAGGTGATAAACCTCCTTCCAGATTGTTAATCCGGGCAGTACAACTCTGAACCTGCTGAGACAAAAGTTGGAGTTGACTTTCCAGATTAACCAAAATATTATTTTCTTCAGGCAACTGAACCTTGGACCTTGGTTCAGTTGGAGTTTTAGTCTGTCGGGTCTTGGGCACCTTAGACTTTTGAGGTAAAGGCTTGGTACCAGTGGCCTTTTTGACTGGAGCTTTAGCCTGTTTGGCTCCAGTTTTAACCTCAATGGGGGTGGTCTCAAAGGTTTTAGTTTCAACAGCTTCAGGTTGATCATAAGGTGTTTCAACCTTGAGAGCTGGAGGCAATGCATGAAGATCTGGTATGAGAGCTGCCATCTCCAGATCTCCAGATTTCCATGCATTCTTCTGGGCATCGATAGTTCTTGAAAATGCATCATAGTTTTTACCAGATGCTTTTACCCATGACTTGATAATCTTTTGTTCTTTTTCAAGATCGGAAAATAGTTTTTGATTATCAAGTTCTAAAGCCTCAATCTTTAAAACTGACTTCTTGAGAGCCAACTGGACACTTTGTAAATCATTCAGTTGTGGTTTAACATTGTTCAGTTCAATTAAGATAGTGTCAAGATATCTTTCACTATCAGCTCTAACAGTTTCCACAAAAGCTAAATCACCACTTAATGATTCAGCCAGGTCCAGTTTTAGTTCAGGGTCAATCTGGTGATCACAATCACATACCTTTTTCAATATGATGTCCACCCATCTTCCAGTGATGACATCTTCTTTTGCCATGTGTTGCTGCTGTTGATCTTCCAAGGCCATGAAACACATGTCCCTTTCCTCTTCTTCATCAACTGATGAGTCATCAGAGTACTCCCATTTTCCCTCAGTTTGTGCCATTAAGCACTGATCTTTTTTCTTTTCCATGGACAGGAGGGCAATCTGGGCCTTAAGCTTCTTGTATTTTGCTTTGTAGCTATCATCAGGCCGATTGAAATTAGGGACAGGGGGGCCAGTTTGGTTGTTCAACTGACTAGATCTGCATTCCTTCATAAAGTGACCTTTCTTGCCACACTTATAGCAGGTAAGATTGGTTTTATCCAGAGAGCTGGAGCTGGAAGCATTGTTGGGGCCATTAAATCTTTTAGATTTATGCTTAAACCTGTTAAAGGTTTTAGCAATCATGGCGACCAGATCATCATCGTCAGTTTCATTACAACCATCACTGTTTTCAGTGGTCAGGCCAGAGTTCAAGAAACTATTTAACATCTCCTTCATCGAGTGTGCCTGGACACTCTCTGCAGACATTAAGGCAGCACAAGGTCACTCAGGTACACTAGCAACCTTGGAACTCTGAGCATGGTTCATGGCATCTTGCTCAGCCACCAGTCTTGCAGCATTATTATCTTCAGTGAATCTGAAGGCTCCATAGAGCGATGCAAGAGTATGGCTGTGCAAGGTTTTACCTTGTCTCAAGACAAGAACCATGTTTTCCCATTTGGAAGGAAGAATATCACAAAACTTCTCAAGAAGAATATCCTTATCCTTCTCTACACCCAAGCCTCTCAGCTGATTAATGAGGCTAGAAAATCTGGTGTATGTACCAGTTAGACTTTCATTGGGCAAGGCAAAGAAGGATTCATACTTCTTGTTCAAGGCAACTTTTCTAGTGACAATAGTGTCATCACCTCCTTCAAACTGAATAACTAATTCATCCCACATTGATTTTGCACTAGGGAACAGCACAAGTGTTGGAATTAGATCTTCAGGAACAGCCCCAAGGATCATGTTCTTGAGTCTGGTGTCCAGATCAACAAGTCTACGATCCTCATCAGACCAATGGTCTTCGGGCTTTTCTCTTGAACCTCTTCTTCTAGTTGGATCTAGAAGAGGACTCACCCCAAGAGACATGGGTATATATGGTCCATCCTTAAGGATTTTCAACATATACCTCTCAATACCACCAAAATGCAAAAGCATTCTAGCCTTCCATGTACCAAAAGTTTCACTGTTTCCATCAAATTTGGGAACAGGAGTGTTAGAATAATGTACATGGACGTGGTTTGGGGTAGAAGGAGGAGGAGGATTAGTATTAACATTTTGAAAAGGTTAGGCATTATTATTCAAAGGGATTTCACCTTGACCAGAACCATCTCCACCTTCAGTAGTGTTCATCTTAGCAGATCTAGGCAAGTTTATTAGCCTTCTGCTCTGATACCACTTGTAAGTCCCAACTCGATAGATGGTACTACTGAAGACACCTCAATGTCGATGTGGAGTTACTTTGCAATATATGCACTGAACTGGAGACGACCAGTTGCAGTGTGTATATACCAAGTTCTAGATAGATTACTTATTTAAATGACAATAAGTAAAGAACAATGCAATAATACAAATAACTTGTAAGATAACTTGATGAGACAATATGTATTTTTCAATGTGTAATTTATTTATTGATGTTAAATAAATTACAAGGTTGATGTGGAACCAAGATAATACAAGAATGTAAATATCCTAACAACCTATGAAATACAATTGATCTACACTCGGAATTTCTCAAGACAATCGAAACACTTAAAGTTGTGAAATGTTCCTTTTAGCGATTGAGAGAATATTGCACAAGTTCACCAAGAATATTGCAGGTTTGCAAAGTGAATTCTATCGAAGTGTATTCGAAGAAGTAATATTCTTGGTTGTGCAATGACTTGTATTTATAGCCAAAGTTAACATTGGGATGTTAACTTTAGCCGTACAAATGTGGTTGAGAGCATTTAAGGAATAGCATTTAATTCCTTAAAAAGCAATGTAAAGTCGCATGATAAAGCAACTTTACACAACCACCTTTATGTACCTTTTATTACTTAAATAATAAGATAAGGCTTATTATCCGGGTAAAGGTATATAAAGCATACAAGTCAATTCCTCGTAATCAGTGTAAAGCTTTGTAAGGGCTTTCCACTGATGGTCTCCAGTTTGTAACTGACTAGAATGCCAACTGGGCTTCGCTGCCATTGCCATTCTCTATCTTTCATTTGTTGTCTTCGACTTCAACTGGAATGATTCTTCAACTGGAATGATTCTTCAACTGGTCAGTTCTCAACTGGAGGAAGTCTTCAGTTGCGTTGACTGTACGGTGCAACTGGACTTCAATATATTTCTGGACAAATCTTCTTGGTCACCAGTTTCACTGGTCTCCAGATGCAACTGGTGACTGGCAAGTGTAAACTGGTGACTGGATAGTTCCAGGTGAACTGGTCCTAACAGTACTTTACTATCCTCGTCCATTTCAAGTATAACAAAATCTACTGGAAAAATGAAACGCCCAACTTCTATCAACATGTTTTCGGCTATGCCTAACGGATATTGAAATGAGCGGTCAGCTAATCTAATGCTCATTCCAGTGGGTTTTAATGCTCCTAAGGACAGTTTAGCATATAAAGAATAAGGCATCAAACTTATGCTATCCCCTAAATCCACTAACGCATCACAAGTTAATATGTTTCCAAATGAACAAGTAATTATGAAACTCCCTGGATCGTCAAGCTTTGGTGGAATCTGATTCTGCAAAATGGCTGTGCATTCTTCATTCAAAAATGTTGCAGACATTTCCTCCAACTTGTCCTTGTTGTTCAATAGTTCTTTGATGAACTTAGCATAGTTTGGCGTCCCGGCAAGTACATCAACTAATGGCACATTGATGCGAATTGCTTTGATCATCTCAAGAAATTTGCCATATCTTGCCCCCATCTTCTCCTTTCTCAAGCGTTGTGGGTATGGAATCTTTGGTTTGTACGCCTTTAGCGGTGGTTTAACTGGTTCAGTAGAAACAGTTGGCCTCTTTTCTGTTGGTTTTGGCTCCATTTCAATCTCTTCTTCCACACTTTCATCGTCAGTGAAGTCATCTTTTACAGGTTCGGGTACAAGTTTTGGTGAATCAGTAGGAGTTGCACTTTCAATGTTAGTATGGTAAACGTTACCAGCCCTAGTAGAGATAGCATTTACATGCTCAGTTCTAGTGGGAGGGGGTTGGTATTTTTGGTTTTGGTTTGAGTTTGAGGGTCTTGGGTTTGGTTGTGTGTTGCTGGGTAGTGAGCCAGTTGGTCTGTTTACTGATGTTTCACTTATGCGATCCAACTTCTTTTCCAAATCAGTTATAGACGCTTGGTGATTACGAAGGCCTTGTTCTTGGTTGGCTTTGAGGATATCAAGTCTTCTGAAAAGTTCCTGGTTGGTTGTTTTTTGAATATTCATGAAGTTTTTTATTGTTACTTCAAGTGATGTTAAAGTGGTTTCCTCATTTGACTTTTGGGTTGGTTGTGTGGGTACTTCATTATGTGGTTTTTGTTGGTGATTTTGGAAATTCTGGTTGGGTTGGTTTTGGAGATCTTGGTTGTTTCTAGGGTATCTGGTAGGGAAAGTGTTTGTGTGAGAATTAAAACCATTGTTAAAATTCCCTTGGTTGCGGTTTTGACCCCAACCACGTTGGTTATTTCCTTGGTAATTATTTTGCACATAATTCGCCTCTTCATGAACCCCAATTGCATCGCAATCTTCAGAGCTATGGCTTCCCCCACCATGTGAGTAACCATACTTCAGATTATTCATCTCCTTTTCTAGGCTGTCGAATTTGTTAGTGAACAAATTCATCATAGTATCGAACTTTGCCTCTATCCTTGAACTTTCTTCCTTTGCTTCCACGAACGATACTGCCTTTGATTTCCCTTCGTCAACCTTGCTCTTTGATATTCTCATCATCACTTTGTCCTCCATGACTTGATAAGCATCATTTGCGCTTTTGTACAAAAATATTCCTCCACCAGCCGCATCAAGTAGAATTTGGGAATTGTCGTCTAGACCGTTGTAAAATATGTTTACAATTTGTTCTTTATCTAGACCATGACCATAACATTTTTTAAGCAATTTTTGCAATCTTATCCAAGAATCGATAAAGTTTTCTTTTTCATATTGCTTAAAAGTTCTTATGTCATTAAACAATTTTTGTTGCAAACCTGGTGGAAAAAATCTATTTGCAAAAACTTTTTTCATTTCATCCCAAGAATCAATTGAACCTTCTTCTAATCCATTAAACCAAAGTTTTGCTTCCCCTGTTAAAGATAACGGGAAAAACCGTAGCTTAACAGGTTCTGCCATGTCTCTACCATATTTAAACATTTCACAAATTTCCTCGAAATCTGCGATATGTTTATATGGATCAGAAAGAAATTTACCATCAAATTGGTTTTCCTGAATCATTTTCATGTGGTTTCCTTTTACAATGAAATTATCTCCTAACTCAGGCTTCACTATGGCGGATCCAGGGATCGGTGCCACATTTCTTTGCCTGCTCCACATGGGTTGATTTAGTCTATCTATTGGACCTGCCATATTAATTGATGGTGGTTGATTTGATTTTTCTAAAACAACTTTTTCTTCTTCAAAAAGATTTGACGTTCCTATGTTAACAAAACTACTACTTTCTAAAATGCTTTTAGAATTTTTCAAAGATTTCTTTTTCCTTTTTGAAAATGATTTTTCGGGATCGGATAACGGACTAGCGAGTGGTTGTTTGCTGGTCCTTGTGTTCATCCACGCCTTATATCACTGCAAAAGAAAACAAAAGAAAACTGTGAAAAGCACCTATTCTACGAAATAAAACATATAGAAATAAACAGCTAAAAATAAAATAAATAAAAGTAAAACAACGAAAAATAAAACCATTTATGTGGAGTCTTGAATTATTGTCTGAGTTGGTCTTATACTATATATTATTATTATTAGTCCAACAGTCCACAGTCCTCAGTCCAACAGTTCAACAGTTCAGGAATCCAATGTTAAATATCTACTCGAGGCTCATAGGTCAAGAATCGGAATAACTCAAGTGAGGTTAACCACAATCCTAGTCGAGGTTAACAGGATTCGAGGTAACCACACTGGTCATGTCTCGTTTTCCTTACCACAATCACCCAAGCAGTCTTTATTAAAAGTGTAACGGAAGAATATTATCAATTATTATATTTTACATATATATAAAAAGAAATAAAAATAATACTACTTGAGATGGATTAATATAGCTACTTTTAACAAGTTAAATGAATTAAACTAAATTACACTAATTTTTTTTTTTTTATTTTTTTTTTTTATATTTTTTTTTTAATTTTAGAATAAACAATAAGGAATAAATCAACAGAATAAGTAACTTTTTAGAAATAAATTTCTAAAAAGGATCGATTAAACTTAATACTTTAAAAACTACTAAATAAACTTAATTCCCCGGCAGCGGCGCCAAAAACTTGATGTGTAATTTGGAGAGTATTTTGTTGAATCGTTTTGCTCGTAAAAATCACCCAAGTTTTAAATTTATAAAACAAGGATATACTATAGTTATATTACACACGGGCAGTGTACCCTGTCGCGTATAGTATAGCTAGTAGTAAGTCCAGGATCGTCCACAGGAATTAGTTTTAGTAGTAAATAAAACTATTAAATTTAATCTAAAAAAAAGTGTAAAATTGGGGGGTTGTGACCGAGTTGTCACGTTGCTTAACAAACTACAAGTGATCTTTTGAAAGCTTTTAAATGACTAAAAGGAAATTTTGGCGTAAGAGGAGCAAAAGATAAATCTTAAGGTCATTACAGCCTAAAAATAGTTCTTTAACTATTTTCACGAAAAAGAGTTTGTTTGATCTTTAGAACCAGAAAATGTTTTCAACCCCCAGTTTATAATCGGACTGTCACTATCCGATTAGTAAACTAATAAGTGAAAATGACTAACCTGTAATTCAAACGATTAATAATAACACAAGAGCTTAACTCTTACGACGACGACGTGTACTTAATCCTCCATAATTTGAGCAACCAAACTTGTAAATTAAATGTAGTAAACTAGACAACTGACTTAAATGAACTAAAGTTGACACTGCATGAATCGTGACTTTCACCTCACTTGTTTGAATTTTGGAATCAAAGAAAATCGAATAGACTAGCACCGAACTAGCAACTTTGTCTCACTCAAACTAGCTAATACGGTAATCGTTGAACCTTCTACTTCTTAACACGGCTAGAATACACCACAATCTAACTATAACGACACTCAAATGAACTTGAACCCTCCACAATTACCCCGTAAACTATATCGAAAATCCCGAAAAATACTCGTAAATATTTTTCATGCGAACATGCGAACTACAACGGAACTTCACGAAACTTAACACACTACTTTATGGATCATAAACGAGCTTATAACAACTTTTAGAACGAAATTTTAACGTACGGATTTTATGCAAATTGAAATCGAAGTTTACGAACAAACTAGCGAACTAGATTAGAACGAGAGCCAGAATTGTCAAAGAAAACTTTATATAACTTGAAGATAGCGACTAATATATTAATTATGTAGTACAAACTGATTAAGTAACAGTGATCGGACTTTTGATCTGAATGAGAAATGTAACAGGAGATTTTGCGACTTATAAACTAAAACAACTTTATTACAAACTAAGATTGAAATGACGATTTGGAAAGTGTTTGTGACTGAAAATGTTTGGAGACCATAGGAATCTTAGCTTCCCAGGCACACCTTGGACGTTCTCAGGAAGCTCCCTTTTATAATCGTCTTCACCAACTGCCTTCATTATTGAGGAGACATGATCAAGCCATACTACAGTTATGAATAGGAGGATTCTGCTCCAAATAGTCAAGCAAATGTCAGGTGTTGAAAATATGGCAGGATGCATATTTTGACTCTTCAATTTTGTGCTTTTGAATGTCAAATGGCATTAAATGCATGGTGAATGTCTTCATTTCGTGGCTTTACTGACTTGATTACATCCTCTATTGGTAAAAGTAAAATTGGCAAGTTGTATATTTTTCATTCATCTTCGCGTGGCCAGCTTGTTCGTTAAAAACGGATATCGGATGAAAAAGTTGTGAGCAAAACAGTGCAGCAACGTCAATTTGTCACTTTTCAAGCATTTTTACACCAAAATCCATTGCAACCTGTAAAATCACTCATACACACAATAAGTAACTAAAATACATTAATTTACATTCAAATGGGTTATAATTATACGTTAACTTGCACAATAACGCTCAATGAAATATGTATAATTTGAGCGTTATCATGCACTCACTTTTAGTGCAAGAAACAATAGAACAACTGACTTAAATGAACTAAAGTTGACACTGCATGAATCGTGACTTTCACCTCACTTGTTTGAATTTTGGAATCAAAGAAAATCGAATAGACTAGCACCGAACTAGCAACTTTGTCTCACTCAAACTAGCTAATACGGTAATCGTTGAACCTTCTACTTCTTAACACGGCTAGAATACACCACAATCTAACTATAACGACACTCAAATGAACTTGAACCCTCCATAATTTGAGCAACCAAACTTGTAAATTAAATGTAGTAAACTAGACAACTGACTTAAATGAACTAAAGTTGACACTGCATGAATCGTGACTTTCACCTCACTTGTTTGAATTTTGGAATCAAAGAAAATCGAATAGACTAGCACCGAACTAGCAACTTTGTCTCACTCAAACTAGCTACTACGGTAATCGTTGAACCTTCTACTTCTTAACACGGCTAGAATACACCACAATCTAACTATAACGACACTCAAATGAACTTGAACCCTCCACAATTACCCCGTAAACTATATCGAAAATCCCGAAAAATACTCGTAAATATTTTTCATGCGAACATGCGAACTACAACGGAACTTTACGAAACTTAACACACTACTTTATGGATCATAAACGAGCTTATAACAACTTTTAGAACGAAATTTTAACGTACGGATTTTATGCAAATTGAAATCGAAGTTTACGAACAAACTAGCGAACTAGATTAGAACGAGAGCCAGAATTGTCAAAGAAAACTTTATATAACTTGAAGATAGCGACTAATATATTAATTATGTAGTACAAACTGATTAAGTAACAGTGATCGGACTTTTGATCTGAATGAGAAATGTAACAGGAGATTTTCGCGACTTATAAACTAAAACAACTTTATTACAAACTAAGATTGAAATGACGATTTGGAAAGTGTTTGTGACTGAAAATGTTTGGAGACCATAGGAATCTTAGCTTCCCAGGCACACCTTGGACGTTCTCAGGAAGCTCCCTTTTATAATCGTCTTCACCAACTGCCTTCATTATTGAGGAGACATGATCAAGCCATACTACAGTTATGAATAGGAGGATTCTGCTCCAAATAGTCAAGCAAATGTCAGGTGTTGAAAATATGGCAGGATGCATATTTTGACTCTTCAATTTTGTGCTTTTGAATGTCAAATGGCATTAAATGCATGGTGAATGTCTTCATTTCGTGGCTTTACTGACTTGATTACATCCTCTATTGGTAAAAGTAAAATTGGCAAGTTGTATATTTTTCATTCATCTTCGCGTGGCCAGCTTGTTCGTTAAAAACGGATATCGGATGAAAAAGTTGTGAGCAAAACAGTGCAGCAACGTCAATTTGTCACTTTTCAAGCATTTTTACACCAAAATCCATTGCAACCTGTAAAATCACTCATACACACAATAAGTAACTAAAATACATTAATTTACATTCAAATGGGTTATAATTATACGTTAACTTGCACAATAACGCTCAATGAAATATGTATAATTTGAGCGTTATCATGCACTCACTTTTAGTGCAAGAAACAATAGAAAACTTGTTGTCACTAGCCTGTTCTTTGTTATTAAATCCACCCTTTATATATACACCTTTTCCTAGCCATACCGATAGTCGAAGTCCTGGTGGGTCATTGGTTGCCTATGCTAGTGGATGGTTTGGAGTTGTCCTTTATGTCGGGTTGGGATATTCTCGGTTACTGAGAATAGATTGATGTCGTCATGTTTGTTTGGATAAAGTCTGGATCGTTCATTTCAGCATTTGATTATATGATTTGTCACTGTTTCAAATGTTATGTAAGAGAATACCAATTAGTCAGAGTAAAAGTAGCTCACAAAAAAAAAGAGAATAAAAGAATTGAAAAACAGAAAAAGAAAAAAAAATAAAAAAAAGAGCTTGGGCTGTCAATTGGTATTTCTCACTTTTGGTCAAATCATTTTTGTAAGTTGGTACATCAATTACACCAACGAAAGGATCTGAATGCTATCATCTTAAGTTGTTATTTGTGGGTTGGCGTGTTTGTTTAAGCCAACATGGTTAAAATTGGTTGAATGAGTTGTTTAGTGTCATACACCACAATGGTGTTGGTTTTTAATCGTCTATTGGGGGTATTGTCTGGACAACTTCTCGGGTTTTGGACCGTTGGCAACTAGTGACATGAGATTTAATTGATTAGACTATTTTGTGAAACTTTGTTAAATGTTGTGTTATTTGTTTTTAACATCCTTTGTTTACCTAAATTTCCATACCCTTTTAAATACCTTGTTTAGCCTTAAAGTTCATTCAAACCCTTAAAGTCCTCTTATGATAGACGTTGTGGTGCTTGCATCATGATGGTGAAGGAAAGAACCTAGTACAAGCCTATGGTTAAAAGATTATGCATCACGACTAGGCATTGAGTGATAATTCAAATATTCAACCCCAAGTGTAAGTTAGTTGGAGTAGGATAGACGAGATATCACTTATTCATTTCTTTTGTACTTAGTCGTGTTATTAAGGCTTGTATATCAGTCAAGTATTGTCAAACATTCCAGTTTTCATTTAAGATTAAAACTGCCTAACCATCTCGTTTCATTTTCAATGATGGTTTAGCTTCTTTTTGATTACGGTAATGTTATTCCTAATTGTGCCAAGGTAAATTGAGTTTTGAAGTTTGGAATTGCTTGAGGACAAGCAAAGCTTAAGTGTGGGGGGATTTGATATGTCGTATTTTATACCCATTTCCCACAACGTATTTAGTTGATTTCGCATGGTTTATGAGTCGTTTTTGTATACAATTGGTGCGTTTATGGTATTTGTTAGTGTTTCAGGGTACTGACAGGTATTTAAGCGCAAATCTGGAGAAAACGACGTTGTTGAGATGAATTAAGTGCTAACGGGAGATTTCGGAAGCATTTGGATGAAGATTGCAGAAAGTCAACTAAAGTCAATGCTGAAAAAGGCCAGTTGCGCCGCAACCCAATTCCAGAAAGATAAGTTGCGCCGCAACTCCCTCTGTTGCGCCGCAACGCCTCTCCTTCCTGGCCAGCCACGAGTCAACATTAGTCAATGGTCAACGCAAGTCAACGCTGAGTTGCGCCGCAACTCCTTGTTGCGCCGCAACCCAAAACCAGAAGTATAAGTTGCGCCGCAACGTCCTTCAGTTGCGCCGCAATGGATTCAAGTTCAAGCCAGCGTTGGTCAATAAAAGTCAAAGTCAAAGCAAAAGTCAAACCCCAGTTGCGCCGCAACTGGTCGCGAATCTGGCAGAATTCTGAGGGCATATAAATAGCTTGAAAATTATGCCAAAAACACTCTTCTCTTTTAGCAGCCGTGTGTGTGAACCCTAATTAGAGATTTTTCCAGATCTTCATCAATTTCTAGGTTTTCAAACACGATTTGATCATTTTCATTCGTAGCTTTCGATTATTATCATTAGGTAACAATGAATTCTTCTTATTTCAATTGCTATTCTTATTTTAATATGAGTGGCTAATCACTTCATCATCCATCTTGATGAAGTGAGACAATATGTAAAGAATGCAGAATTTATTTAATTCAATGTTGATTTCATTTAACGTTATATCGAGATCTTAGCGTATTTCTTCCTTATTATTTATCTTGAATTGATTGGTGATTTATGTGTGTTTTTAATGGTAGTTATTGATTACATATATTTCATTTTGATTGTTTGGGTACAAACGATTGGGTCTATGACGGGTACGGTAGATAATCGTTCTTGATAATAGGAAGAAATGTGTTAACGGTTGAATACAATCGATAGGTATAATTGTTATTTCAATAACCAAACCAATTGTTTGATTAGGGAAGTTATAAAAGATGTCTTGGGGTACCGGTCTTTGTAACGAAACTAGTTTAAGCAAGAGAGTCAAATGATGTCTTCAACTTGACGGGTACGGGGTTGGTACTTTGTTTGAGTCTCGGTTATTTAATCAACTAAATTTGGATTTGAACTTTATTTATGTGCAATCTAAGCATGTTGTTGAGCGGATTCAAGATGGATGACCGTTTAAATTATTGTTTTAAACAAATTCTCTTTTCGAATAATCCTGAGGGATTACTAATTATTCACTAACTCTTGCAACGTGACAATTCGGTCACAAAACCCCCTTTTACTTGAATTACTTAATGTCGACAATTACTTAGTTTTAGTCCCTGTGTTCGATCCTGGACTTACCTTTTAGCTATACTATATACGAACGGGTCCACTGCCCGAGAGTGTGTAGTAGTCAGTTTTGGGGTATTTCTTGTTTTAAATTATTAAACTCGATTTTACACATCAAGTTTTTGGAGTTAACTGGTTAATGGTTGGGTACAATCAATAGACACAATTGTTATCTAAATAACCAAAACAATTAGTTGATTAGGAAAGTTATGAAAGGCGTCTCGGGGTACCGGAACTAGTTAATTAAGGGGATTGAATAAAGTAACGAACTTGACGGGTACGGGGTGAGTCTTTGTTTAGTTCTCGGTTATTAATCAACATATTTGAATTGGTTCTTCAATTAAGTGCAACCTGAATTTGTAGTGTCATGGATTCGAGATAGATGATCTTTTAATATTTTTGTTTACAACAAACTCTTTTCGATTAAATTCTTCGGAATTACTAACTTTCTCAATTAACTAACTGCTTTCAAAACAAAGTGACATTGGGTCATTAAACCAACCCCCATCTTTTAGAATTACATTAAACTCACATTTTTCCTAAATAAATAGTCCATGTGTTCGATCCTGGACTTACCTTTTAGCTATACTATATACGAACGGGTCCACTGCCCGAGAGTGTGTAGTAGTCAGTTTTAGGGTATTTCTTGTTTTAAATTTTAAACTCGATTTTACACATCAATATTATACTCCTTAATTTAATATTAATGGTACATTAAATCTAAGGCTGGCATAACAGGTCACACGAAACCTGTTAAGACACGAACCTGTTAAGACACGAAACCTGTTAAGAACGACTGTGCGACACGACCTGTTAAGACACGAACCTGTTAAGACACGAACCTGTTAAGCATAACACGAACACGACACGAAAATTAACAGGTGCACCTGTTAAGACCTGTTAACATATATTTTATAGAATTCTTGACTAATATTAAAAAAAAACCTTAACGATACAAAAACTCTTACAAATCTCAATTATTATATAAAAGTTCATAGACATCTTACCTATTAAAAATCATATATCAAATCATAATATCAATTCTTAGTATTTTATATATATGTATAACCTTAACAGGTCTTAACAGGTCCTAACAGGTCCAGATCTGTTATGTTAAGACACGAAACCTGTTAAACACGAAACCTGTTAAGACACGAAACCTGTTAAGACACGAAACCTGTTAAGACACGAACCTGTTAAGACACGAAACCTGTTAAGACACGAACCTGTTAAGACACGAACCTGTTAAGACACGAACCTGTTAAGACACGAACCTGTTAAGACACGAACCTGTTAAGACACGAACCTGTTAAGACACGAACCTGTTAAGACACGAACCTGTTAAGACACGAACCTGTTAAGACACGAACCTGTTAAGACACGAACCTGTTAAGACACGAACCTGTTAAGACACGAACCTGTTAAGACACGAACCTGTTAAGACACGAACCTGTTAAGACACGAACCTGTTAAGACACGAACCTGTTAAGACACGAACCTGTTAAGACACGAACCTGTTAAGACACGAACCTGTTAAGACACGAACCTGTTAAGACACGAACCTGTTAAGACACGAACCTGTTAAGACACGAACCTGTTAAGACACGAACCTGTTAAGACACGAACCTGTTAAGACACGAACCTGTTAAGACACGAACCTGTTAAGACACGAACCTGTTAAGACACGAACCTGTTAAGACACGAACCTGTTAAGACACGAACCTGTTAAGACACGAACCTGTTAAGACACGAACCTGTTAAGACACGAACCTGTTAAGACACGAACCTGTTAAGACACGAACCTGTTAAGACACGAACCTGTTAAGACACGAACCTGTTAAGACACGAACCTGTTAAGACACGAACCTGTTAAGACACGAACCTGTTAAGACACGAACCTGTTAAGACACGAACCTGTTAAGACACGAACCTGTTAAGACACGAACCTGTTAAGACACGAACCTGTTAAGACACGAACCTGTTAAGACACGAACCTGTTAAGACACGAACCTGTTAAGACACGAACCTGTTAAGACACGAACCTGTTAAGACACGAACCTGTTAAGACACGAACCTGTTAAGACACGAACCTGTTAAGACACGAACCTGTTAAGACACGAACCTGTTAAGACACGAACCTGTTAAGACACGAACCTGTTAAGACACGAACCTGTTAAGACACGAACCTGTTAAGACACGAACCTGTTAAGACACGAACCTGTTAAGACACGAACCTGTTAAGACACGAACCTGTTAAGACACGAACCTGTTAAGACACGAACCTGTTAAGACACGAACCTGTTAAGACACGAACCTGTTAAGACACGAACCTGTTAAGACACGAACCTGTTAAGACACGAACCTGTTAAGACACGAACCTGTTAAGACACGAACCTGTTAAGACACGAACCTGTTAAGACACGAACCTGTTAAGACACGAACCTGTTAAGACACGAACCTGTTAAGACACGAACCTGTTAAGACACGAACCTGTTAAGACACGAACCTGTTAAGACACGAACCTGTTAAGACACGAACCTGTTAAGACACGAACCTGTTAAGACACGAACCTGTTAAGACACGAACCTGTTAAGACACGAACCTGTTAAGACACGAAACCTGTTAAGAACGATGTTAGACCATAACTTTTAAAGAGAGGGTTGTTTTATTTATTAAATAATATAAAAGTATAGATTAGGTGTATAGGGGAATTAGGATTAAGAAATAAGGGTATTTTGGGTATAAAAAAGTGCTGAATTTCCTAAAATAGGAGAGGTCAATATGCTTTATAAGGGGTTATAGAAGAACTCGAATTTAATAATTAGTTATTGATAATTATACAAATATTTTAGAGAAAATTACATTTTTGGTCCCTCAAGTTAGCAAGATTTTCAGTTATTGCCCTTAAGTGAATTAATTACAGAAAAAACCCTGAAGTTGGTCAATTTTTTCACTTTTCACTTTGTGACTAACAGCCGTCTATTAGGTTCGTTAAGTGAGGGGCAGATTCATCATTTCACCATGATCCCTTCTTTTTCTTATTTCACACTCAAACACAAATCCAGATTCGTCAGTTTTGCAGAAAACGAAATGTCAACTGAAATCACGGCGCCCGGAAATTTGAAAATCACGCCGGAAAAATTAAAATCTAGATTTATCTCTTGTTTCTTCGAATCAGAACACGAAACATGTTGCAATCGACTCAGAAATCAATCACGCACGAACCCTAGCCAAAATAAATCCGATCTAGACTTCGCCGGAAAAACTTGTTTGAATCGAAAAGAAAGACAAAACAAAGCAATTGCACTTCGAATCTAACCACATCTAGCCAAAACCGATCCAGATCCAAGCAATTCGGAATCCAAAAACCCTTGTTCAATCTCAAATGTGTGTGTTTTGAGTGTGTGTTTGTGTGTGTTTCTGAGTGTGTGTGTGTGTATACTGAGTGTGTGTGTGTGTGTGTGTGTGTGTGTGTGTGTGTGTTGTGTGTGTGTGTGTGTGTGTGTGTGGGGGTGTGTGTGTGTGTGTGTGTGTGTGTGTGTGTGTGTGTGTGTGTGTGTGTGAGTGCGTGAGTGTGTGTTTTTGAATTTTGAGTGTGAATTGTCTGTGTGTGTGTGTGTGTGTGTGTGTGTGTGTGTGTGTGTGTGTGTGTGTGTGTGTGTGTGTCTGTGTGTGTGTGTGTGTGTGTGTGTGTGTGTGTGTGTGTGTGTGTGTGTGTGTGTGTGTGTGTGTGTGTGTGTGTGTGTGTGTGTGTGTGTGTGTGTGTGTGTGTGTGTGTGTGTGTGTGTGTGTGTGTGTGTGTGTGTGTGTGTGTGTGTGTGTGTGTGTGTGTGTGTGTGTGTGTGTGTGTGTGTGTGTGTGTGTGTGTGTGTGTGTGTGTGTGTGTGTGTGTGTGTGTGTGTGTGTGTGTGTGTGTGTGTGTGTGTGTGTGTGTGTGTGTGTGTGTGTGTGTGTGTGTGTGTGTGTGTGTGTGTGTGTGTGTGTGTGTGTGTGTGTGTGTGTGTGTGTGTGTGTGTGTGTGTGTGTGAGGCGTGTGTGTGTGTGTGTGTGTGTGTGTGTGTGTGTGTGTCTAAGTGTATGTTTGTGTGTGTTTCCGAGTGTGTGTGTGTGTGTGTGTGTGTGTGTGCTCGGTTGTGTGTTCGGTATATATGTATAAATCTATTTGTATATATATATAAGAGTAGGGGGCCAATCAACCTATATCAAAATTTGTCTATATTTCAAAGCTCATAGGAATTCATGTGAAGTGGGAAAGTCGAGTGGCACATCGCACGACTTTATTTATTGCAACAACAACAGTACTCATGCGTAAACGAGGTATGAGAAGGTGAGGTAAAGAAACTATTTTCATAATGACTTTCGGTCAAACGGAGAAGAAATGTGAGTGTAAGATAAGTAACCATACCTGTCGTCCGAGTCACATGACTACATTAAGAAGCTTAGAATAACAGAACATACACCTAGCACACCTTAGAGAATAACCAACAAAACATAACATATAAATTCATTTAACATATTAAGCAACAAAACATAATAAACATAACCACGCATAAAACCAAACATGTGAGACGAGATAACTATTTATGAGTGGCTAATCACTTCATCATTTTCTCCACCCAGCAAGTTATAGAAGCAAATAAGAATGATATCATGTAAGACATATGTACATATTAGTAGATTATTCGTAAAAGGCATAAGGTTCGATGAGTTCATATGTGATAACGAATGTTAATCAACCATTTAACCGTAATCCAATAACAGAACCATACTCAAGTATTTGTCATATGAATTACATTTATGTATTTTTGGAAAATAATAATAAAAATTGAAAAAGAAAATGTGAAAAAAACATAATACTAGTAAATAAGGATGAGCTAAAACTGGAACAATAGTTATGCTTAACGGTTTGTTTATTTATTTAATTTAATTTTGTAAAAGATTATAAAAATCTAAATCAGAAAGAACGTAAAAAGACAAAACAAAGATAGTTTAGACGTCATAAATAAGAACCGCGTGTTTTATTTGACCCTGACCCTTGACCCGAGTCACACATCCCACATATACATATACTTTTCCGTCATCTATACATATATATCACACATCTCACTCTTCCTTAACTTCCTCCCCAATCTATCACCACCACCAAATCAGTCCTTAATCAGCATCCATGGCGTTAGAATGGGTAGTTTTAGGGTACGCAGCAGCAGCAGAAGCCGTAATGATCCTCCTCTTAACTCTCCCAGGCCTTGGCTCACTCCGAAAAGGCCTAATTTCCGTCACCACAAATCTTTTAAAACCATTTTTATCCATCGTTCCTTTTTGTTTGTTTTTACTGGCTGATATTTACTGGAAATACGAAACCAGACCTACTTGTGAAGATTCTAACTGTTCTCCTTCTGAACACTTACGTCATCAGAAATCCATCATGAAAAGTCAGCGTAACGCTTTGCTTATTGGCTCAGCGCTTGTTTTTTACTGGATTTTGTATTCTGTTACTAAGATGCTTGTGAAAGTTGAGCAACTTAATCACAGGATTGAGAGGTTGAAGAATAAGGAGTGAGTGAGTTATTTCTTCAGGTATTTGTTTCTAGATCTGGATCTGAATCTGAATCTGATTTTATTAAATTAGGTTTTTTTAGTTGTTGTTATGAGAGGATTTATATCTATATCTATATCTATATCTATTGGCTATTGTTATTGTTGAATATTTGTTTTGATTTGATGAGGATCAGGACTAGTACCTTTTTAAATGAATGATCTCGAGACGATTGGAATCGATTCGAGATGTTTATGAGATACATACTGCATACATTGTGTTTGTTATTGATTATTATTATTATTATGTTTGTTTCGGTGTTAGCTATTATGATTATTGTTGTTGAAAGCTGTTTGAGTTTTGGATTTGATTATTTGATGATGAATTGATGATGATGATGATGATAATGTTAGGTTAAATGAAATCGGTTTGACTATATGTATGTACGTTGAGCAAGTGTTAAATGCGGATTCGATTAGGTTTCGTTATTTGATTGTATTAGTGATTTTAGTGGTGTGGTTATGACAGTATGAGTATGTTGCCATAGGACGATTGAAATCGGTGTGAGATGTTATGGAGATATGCCTTGTGTGTTTCCAAGTTGTTAAGGAGATACACATTGTGGTTCTTTCTTTGTTATATGCTTTGTTGTCATTTGTTTGAATCATGATCGAATTTCTTTGCCGAATAAATGGCCTGTTCATGAATTTTGTTTTTACCAAAGTGTGATGGTTTAAGTAATCCAAGTATAAGCGTTGGATTAGGTTTTTGAGGTACTGGCTCGTATTTGGAAAATCGATTTTAGAATTCGTTGAGATTAGAACAGTTAGGTAGATTTGGATTGCTTCTTGGTAAGGATAAATGAAATGAGTTACATATCTGTTCTAAAATGTTCAAGGTGATTAGTTTGAATTATGGGAAACATATGAAAGTCAGTGTTGATTTGGTGTTATCAGCCTTTAAAAGTTCAGAACCACGAGTAATTTGAGTTTTCATTCAAAAGCTCACAAATTCTGAATACTTTTTTTGAAATTTCTATATTAGGTTAGTTATTATGAGTAGCCTGATTTGCATTATGAGTGATTGAGGTTGGAAATTTGGAATAAAAGAAACTAGGCTCAAAAAGATACCAGACTTCATTTTAGGACAAAGTAGTAGTTGTGTTATGCTGAATTGGTTCTGTGAGTTAGGAAGTTAGGCTGCTTTATTTATCAATTCAATTAACAGGTTAAACTCAATTATTTAGTACCTACTCTATTAATTCCATTGGCATTTGAATAACTAGTTCAAAAAGTAGCTGCTGCTTAAAGAATTTTCCCCTCCTCAACATCTATGGGGGCAGGGCATTTAGTAAATAAGGGCGAGGTCTCGGGTTCAACACCCGGGCCCCCTTGTTTTCCTTTGGTATAAGTAGAGTCGTGAGGTACCTCCTCATGTTTGCCAAGGGGCTACTCAAATGCTCGATGGGGCCTCTCAGGATGGTGTTTACCCTTAGCTAATCGAACTGCTTGATTCCCAGTGGAGATTCTTAGAACACTATCTGATATGGCTATAATCTTGTTTAGATGGAGGTGTTGGAAGTGTGGGACTAGTGTAAATGTTAAATTCTATGCTCATGGTGATTGTTACGGTCACATACTCATGTATGATGGTGTTTAACTAGATGTTGGTTGGCATTTGATCTCTGGCTGTTGCTTAAACAATTGGAAACTCGCATACAAGCTCTCATCTAGTCTGTGATTTGTATCCGAGGTAACTTTTAACATTTTCTGCATTTCTATTCCTTTGTGACTGGAAAGGTTGCGATTTCTTGTTGCTAATACAACCTCGTATCATTTTCAAGGCAAGACTATCTAAGCAAATTCGGTTACCGACTAGCATAGTGCTCGCGCAATGTGTTGGGAGTAAATATATTCTGTCAGTGGTATAGATGTGACGGAATGATTATTAAAATTGACTTGATAGTACATAGATAATTGTTCACACTTTCCTTACTAATTGATCCTTTTAACTCTAGGATACTATCGCTGGGATAAACATGTATGTTTGTTAGTATTCTCATGATTGCTCTACGGATGTGGGACTGCGGGGATGGAGATGATTAAAGTTTTTTCTTTGATTGTCTGAGTCAGTT
>CM067173.1:61719287-61747744 GCA_034093135.1 Erigeron breviscapus
AGGTATATGTAAAGGATCAGTAAGATTTTTAGGAGCAGTCTCTAAAGTAGAGTCTGCTTCTTTGGTCCCACTTGACTCTCCAGATTTAGAAGTAGGCTTAATGAATGGTGAAGAAACAGGAGAAGAGACAGGAACCGTCCCGCCTTCAAGTGGATCATGAAGAGTAACTACATCTTCCACAATCGGAACACCTGTAAAAGAAACAGGACCACGAAAAGAGGTGAAAACACCATCATAATCGAAGTCATTAGCAGGACCAATGTGTACAACAGGTTTATGACTGACAATTACCACATTTGTACCAAAATTTACTTTGCCAGTTTTCTGATTGTACACACGCCGAATTGGTGTACTAGGTACATAACCTAAAAAGAAACCCTCCTCTGATTTAGGATCAAATTTACCCTGAGGAAGTACCGTAAGAAAAGTACAAGGAACACCAAATGGCTCAACATTTTGCAAATTGGGCTTTTTGTTGTGCAAAAGTTCATAACAAGTTTTCTTGAACCGTTTAACTGTTAAAACCCGATTTAAAATGTGACAAGCTGTATTCACTGCCTCCCCCAGAAAGTAACAGGAAGCCCTGAATCAGCAAGCATCGTCCTAGCTGTTTCTATCAAAGTCATGTTTTTCCTCTCAGCTACTCCATTCTGCTGTGGCTCATACGGTGCACTAAATTGATGTTGAATACCCTTGGTCAAACAAAAAACCGTAAGAGTATTGTTCTTGAACTCAGTGCCATTGTCACTCCTGATTCTCTTAACTTTAATTTCATGGACATTCTCAACTTGTCTAACAAAATCCATAAACCGGTTTGCGGTCTCATCCTTTGTCTTCAAGAAAAATACCCATGAGTACCTTGAGTAATCATCAGTGATCACCAAACAGTAGAACATCCCTCCAATGCTTCTTACGTTCACAGGACCAAAGAGATCCATATGAAGTAGTTCGAATGGTTTGGATATAGTGTTGTGCACCTTTGATTTATGAGGATTCTTGTGTTGCTTTCCTTTCAAACATGGTACACATTTATCTTCCATTCCAAACTTCTTAACTGGAACACCATCAACTAAACCAAGACTAACAAGTTCATTCATCTTCCGAAAGTTGATATGTCCCATTCTTCGATGCCAGAGGAGTGATTCAGACTCATTTGCTTTGCTCAACAAACAGAGGGGCTCTGTTGGATTATCAACACCTAAAACTAAGCCATAGATGTCTCTCTTCCTAGGAGCTCTGAGCATAATCCATTCTTCTGGAATAACGAAACCCGACTTCAAGATGAATGCCTCCTTTTCTGTGAAATGAACATTGTTGCCCTTGTCACAGATCTGTGAGACACTTATTAGATTATGAGTAAGTTGTTCCACATAGTTTACTCTTTCTAGAGTAAGTTGTCCATTGACGACATCTCCCTGACCGGTGATGTTGCCGCCCTTGGATCCAGCAAAACAAACATACGACCCATTTATACCATAAAATTGGACAAGAGTTTCCTGTCCCCTGTCATGTGCCTGGAGCATCCACTGTCAAGGTACCATAAATGGATTGGTTTCCTAGGAACTCCCTGCACATAAAATGAGAGAATTAGTTTTCATTGGGGACCCAAACCTTCTGAGGTTTGGGTCGTCCCTTCTCATCCCTTAGAATCAGTTCAGTCCAATACCCATTGCTAGAAGCCGTGGGTGGAACATGATTCTCATCTCGTCTTCTCACAGGAGAAGACTTCTGACCTCTCGTCGGAGAAGATCTAGGAGAATGAGGGCCATAAGAAGATCGAACACTCGAATGAATTTGGTCATAGAATGAATTTTGACTTTTAGGAACAGAACGATCAGGTCGTGGAGGTGTTTGAAAACGATTTGAAATCCTATGAACATTTCCTGAGAAACCTTTCAGTGGAGATTCACGTCGTTGAGGTATAGTAAACGGTTTTGGAAAAGATTGAACTTTAACCTCACAAACCTGTTTATTATTACCCAACCCCCTTTTTCCTTCTGAAGTGGAAGCCTTTGAAGGAGAACCTGATCTTCGAGGTCTATTTGGACATACACTATAAACATGACCCTTTTCATGACAAGCAAAGCAAGAGAGGACCTTGAATTTTTTGTTTGTATCTACCTTTTTATCGGTACCTACAGATTCATTATTAGCATTAGTGTCCACTGACTTACTTGTTTTTCTTTGAATTTCCTTTTCAGGGTCTTGTTTAGTTGGTGAAATCCTAGACTTCCTAGCACCATCTTTCTCATGTCTATCTTTACTTGAAGATTTCTTAAGTGCAGGCATTAAGATGTGCTTTAAAACCTTAGTTGCTTCTTCATTAACAGCTAAGTTATCTTCAGATTTTCTAATCCTGGACTGCTTAGGTAATGGAGTGAGACGTTGCTGACTTAATTTCTTCATATCCTCAATAGCAACATCCCAGATTTTATCAATCCTCTTAGGGTCAATAGATTCTAATGGGAATTCTAACTCAGTATAGACCCTATTACTCTTATGAAGTGTAAAGTGTACAATACTGTCTTTCTGACCATAAGGAGTAGACTGATTTAAAGCAACACCTTTCAATTTCTCTTCCTTGTTAGGTTGAGAAGAACCTCCTTTAGACTCTTTTGTTCCCTCAGGCAACTTTGCCTCGAAAATTGAGTCTTTTGGTTTACCATCTACAACACTAGGTTGAAGTAGGATTTCAGGAATATTAGGTTCAACAGGAGTATAGTTATTATTGAAAGGAGGAGGCACATCTTTATAAGAAATCTTAGCAGTTTCAAGACTCTTAGAAGAAGAATTCTCAAACTTTTTCATATGCATCAAAAGCTCAGAATGTCTAGCAGAATCAGATTTAGCCTTAAATTCCAAGATTTCTATCCTAGCATCAGCAAGTTCCTTTTCTACGGTAGCACACTTTCTAGCTAACAAGGAATAAGCTTCACTACTTACTCTTTTTATAGCCACAGAATGATTGACTTTATCTTTCATTGCTCTAATGTCAGATTCTAAGGATCTAATCTTTTCCTTGAAAAATTTTTCCTTATCATTTACAGTTAGACCCTTTTTAATTAATTTATCTCTTTCATCATGAGCAGTATTGACAACAGATTCTAATTTCTTAATTTGTTCATTCTTTTGTTCAAGTTCATCAAACATGCGATTAACAATTTTGCAAACATGAACAATAGTATGTAAAGAATAAGATACCTGTTGGTCTGCCTCTTTGCAATCTGCCATGTAAGCAACAAAGTCATCCACAGTCATGCCAGCCGGAATCTCAAAATCTTGCATCTGCTCCTCAATAGTCTTTTCACTCTTTTCTGTGTCAGAATCATCTTTAACCTCAGCTGCTTTCACTTCATCAAGGTTCTTGACTTCTTCTAACTCATTGTCAGATTCGGAATCAGTATCATATACACCAGCAGCAACAGATTCCACATTCGAACTTTTAGTATTTTCATACAATTGCTCTTCACTGTGGTAGACTGTGGTGTCCATGAAATCATCTGGAGAGTCAACTATTTGAGCCATATCATCAAGAATTTCGGCCAAATAAGCGTTATTGTTCTCATCATGAGGAAGATTCCAAACATAAGAACCATCTGGTTGAATAGCTACTATAGCCTTGTCATTTCCAGTGACATTTGCAATAGGATCATCAGTTAACAAAAGAGCTCTAGTAGGATTTTGATTGAACGGACGATTACCACCTCTATCTTGACGTGCAGGAGTAACATTTGCCTCTTTCTTAGGCCGTTGACATTCTCTGGCAAAATGTCCAAAACCTTCGCAATTATAGCATTTCACCTTTGACTTGTCAAATCCTTGAGTACCTCCTGTAAGCTGTCTTCCTGTTCTATTCATAAACTTTGGTACTCTCCTGGTGATCATTGCCAATTGCCATTTAAGATCCATTTCTTCAACATCATCTGGATCTATCTGGTCGTAATCTTCATCAATAAGTGCTGGATCTGTGATTCTTCCTGCAACAAAAGCTTCATGTGCAGCACACATAGCAGCAAATACATTCATCCTGCCCTCAGCTGATTTCATATTCATAGGCATGGACTTGTAACCCGCAGAAGAAGATGAAATGTTTCCGAATTTCATATTTCCAGTCTTTGCACCGTCATTAGCCCTTTTACCCTTGTTACCAGCATCAGTAGCCATGAATCCAAAAGAATCATCTCCATCCATTTGTGTACCACAATTGTCTGTCTCACCAGTATTACCAACTCCCGAAAAGAAAGCATTAACGTCAGCTGTTGGATTTTTCATAGTGGCATGATAGAGAGATGGATCCTGTGTGAAGTTGTCTTGAAGATCTTTTGCCTTATCCTTCATTTCTCTGTTTCTTAGAGTGGATATAACTCCATCTATTCGAAGAGATGCGTAATCAGCTCTTTCTTGCAATCCATGACGAAACTCTTTGTAAGCTTTCGGCAAACCATCCAGGAATTTATCTACTATCTCAGTAGGAGTGTATCTAAGGTCAAAATAAGCTAATTCAGCAAGAAGATGTTGATATCTCAGTATAAGATCCTCAACTTGTTCATTCTTTGTGGCATTGAAGCAATCAAATTGTTTCTTAAGCATTTTAATTCTATTTTGCTTCAATAATGGATCACCTTCACAATGAGCTTCAATAGCATCGAACAATTGCTTTGAAGTCTTGTATTCTTGTTTAGGAAACAAGTGCACCAACTCTTGAGGAATGCACATACGAAGTGTGGAAAGAGTCTTTACTTCAATGGCGTAGTTAGCCTTTTCTTCGCCCGTTAATTCTCCCACCTTGTATGTAGAAGTAACTCCATTCACAGTAAGAGTGGGCCATTCATAACCTTCAGTGATCATGAGCCACATATTCAAGTCTTCTCATTGAATGAAATCTTCAAATCGACCTCTCCACGCCCAAAAGTCAGCTAATGAGACTAACTTTGGTGGAGAATTAGTACGCCCTACCAGATGATCATGATAAACTAGAGAATTGAGATATTGGGCAACAGCATTGTTGGTTGAGGATGAAGAAGCCATAAGTGAAAAATACTGTTTAAACGAAGATAAGAATCGAACAAAATTAGATTAAATTCGTGAACAGAGTTAGTACGAAGATAGCTTAATTTTGTGGACAAAAGTTCTGAACGAATATAGCTAAGTTCGTAGACTAAGGATCTGAACGAAGATAAGTTAAGTTCGTAGACTAAATTCGTTTGAAGAGGATTCAAAACGAAAATGAAGATAACTTCGTTTTCTATCTTCGTTAGATGAAATTTAGAACGAAATTAAGTTAACTTCGTTTGCTAACTTCGTTTTGCTAAGTTCGTAAGGTAAACGAACTTAACGACAGAAAGGTGTTCGGGAGGCTATTTTTGAGAAAATAACAATCAAACAAACGATCTCAACCCTTCGATAAGATATCGAATAGCTCTGATACCACTTGTGAGTCCCTCGATAGCCACTGATCGCTCTCGAGATCGTCTATTGTTATGTCGTGAGTGCGGAATCCTCACGAGATAACTAGTTTGATTAGTTATCGTATATATTGCTAATTATCTCAATATAATCAGCCTTAAATGATCTATCTTCGTTTTCTATAGCTTAGAAACGAACTTAGTCGCTATTGGTGTGTGTTATATCGACTGGTCTACTCACTTTAGGGTTTCCAATCGTTTATATATGTTCACGATCGATATTGGGCTTGCTGGGCTTTGTTCTTACGAACTTAGCAGTCCAGCCCATAAAACGAAGATTATCTTCGTTAGTTCCTAACGAAGATTATCTTCGTTAGTACTAAATACCATCAACATCTATGCCTAGTTATTTTCCAAGTACTTTATGTACAAGAAACCTAACATATATTATGTTTGTACTTGTATGATATACATAACAAACATCATATATAAACATATAAATAACACCAAAACATGTAATTAATCATTACTAAAACACGAAGTCCATAATCTATCAATTACATATAAATGAATAAGACATAATCAAATCTAAGTTGCTGTTGTCACATCAACATGCATCAACAACACGAAAGCATGTATCATCGGTGGAATATGAATGTTTCATTGCTTTATCAATAGTAAAGGTCATTCTATCATTTCCAACACCTAAGGTCAATTCTTTGTCTTTTACACGAATTATTGCATCCGCGGTGTATAGAAAAGGTCTCCCTAAGATTAATGATACTTTACTATCCTCGTCCATTTCAAGTATAACAAAATCAAATGGAAAAATGAAACGCCCAACTTCTATCAACATGTTTTCGGCTATGCCTAACGGATATTGAAATGAGCGGTCAACTAATCTAATGCTCATTCCAGTGGGTTTTAATGCTCCTAAGGACAGTTTAGCATATAAAGAATAAGGCATCAAATTTATGCTAGCCCCTAAATCCGCTAACGCATCACAAGTTAATATGTTTCCAAATGAACAAGTAATTATGAAACTCCCTGGGTCGTCAAGCTTTGGTGGAATCTGATTCTGCAAAATGGTTGTGCATTCTTCATTTAAAAATGTTGCAGACACTTCCTCCAGCTTGTCCTTGTTGATCAACAATTCTTTGATGAACTTAGCATAGTTTGGCATCCCTGCAAGTACATAAGCTAATGGCACATTGATGCGAATTGCTTTGATCATTTCAAGAAATTTGCCATATCTTGCCGCCATCTTCTCCTTTATCAAGCGTTGTGGGTATGGAATCTTTGGTTTGTACGCCTTCAACGGTGGTTTAACTGGTTCAGTAGAAACAGTTGGCCTCTTTTCTGTTGGTTTTGGCTCCATTTCAATTTCTTCTTCCACACTTTCATCGTCAGTGAAGTCATCTTCTACAGGTTCGGGTACAAGTTTTGGTGAATCAGTAGGAGTTGCACTTTCAATGTTAGTATGGTAAACGTTACCAGCCCTTGTAGAAATGGTATTTACATGCTCAGTTCTAGTTCTAGTGGGAGGGGGTTGGTATTTTTTATTTTGGTTTGAGTTTGATGGTCTTGGGTTTGGTTGTGTGTTGCTGGGTAGTGAGCCAGTTGGTCTGTTTACTGATGTTTCACTTATGCGATCCAACTTCTTTTCCAAATCAGTTATAGACGCTTGGTGATTACGAAGGCCTTGTTCTTGGTTGGCTTTGAGGATATCAAGTTTTCTGAAAAGTTCCTGGTTGGTTGTTTTTTGAAAATTCATGAAGTTTTTTATTATTACTTCAAGTGATGTTAAAGTGGTTTCCTCATTTGACTTTTGGGTTGGTTGTGTGGGTACTTCATTATGTGGTTTTTGTTGGTGATTTTGGAAAGTGTTTGTATGAGAATTAAAACCATTGTTAAAATTCCCTTGGTTGCGGTTTTGACCCCAACCACGTTGGTTATTTCCTTGGTAATTATTTTGCACATAATTCGCCTCCTCATGAACCCCAATTGCATCGCAATCTTCAGAGCTATGGCTTCCCCCACCATGTGAGTAACCATACTTCAGATTATTCATCTCTTTCTCTAGGCTGTCAAATTTGTTAGTGAACAAATTCATCATAGTATCGAACTTTGCCTCTATCCTTGAACTTTCTTCCTTTGCTTCCACGAACGATACTGCCTTTGATTTCCCTTCGTCAACCTTGCTCTTTGACATTCTCATCATCACTTTGTCCTCCATGACTTGATAAGCATCATTTGCGCTTTTGTATAAAAATATTCCTCCACCAGCCGCATCAAGTAGAATTTGGGAATTGTCGTCTAGACCGTTGTAAAATATGTTTACAATTTGTTCTTTATCTAGACCATGACCATAACATTTTTTAAGCAGTTTTTGCAATCTTATCCAAGAATCGATAAAGTTTTCTTTTTCGTATTGCTTAAAAGTTCTTATGTCATTAAACAATTTTTGTTGCAAACCGGGTGGAAAAAATCTATTTGCAAAAACTTTTTTCATTTCATCCCAAGAATCAATTGAACCTTCTTCTAATCCATTAAACCAAAATTTTGCTTCCCCTGTTAAAGATAACGGGAAAAACCGTAGCTTAACAGGTTCTGCCATGTCTCTACCATATTTAAACATTTCACAAATTTCCTCGAAATCTGTGATATGTTTATATGGATCAGAAAGAAATTTACCATCAAATTGGTTTTCCTGAATCATTTTCATGTGGTTTCCTTTGACAATGAAATTATCTCCTAACTCAGGCTTCACTATGGCGGATCCAGGGATCGGTGCCACATTTCTTTGCCTGCTCCACATGGGTTGATTAAGTCTATCTATTGGACCTGCCATATTAATTGATGGTGGTTGATTTGATTTTTCTAAAACAACTTTTTCTTCTTCAAAAAGATTTGACTTTCTAAAATGCTTTTAGAAATTTTCAAAGATTTCTTTTTCCTTTTTGAAAATGATTTTTCGGGATCGGATAACGGACTAGCGAGTGGTTGTTTGCTGGTCCTTGTGTTCATCCACTCCTTATATCACTGCAAAAGAAAACCAAGAAAACTGTGAAAAGCACCTATTCTACGAAATAAAACATATAGAAATAAACAGCTAAAAATAAAATAAATAAAAGTAAAACAACGAAAAATAAAACCATTTATGTGGAGTCTTGAATTATTGTCTGAGTTTGTCTTATACTATATATTATTATTATTAGTCCAACAGTCCAACAGTTCAGGAATCCAATGTTAAATATCTACTCGAGGCTCATAGGTCAAGAATCGGAATAACTCAAGTGAGGTTAACCACAATCCTAGTCGAGGTTAACAGGATTCGAGGTAACCACACTGGTCATGTCTCGTTTTCCTTACCACAATCACCCAAGCAGTCTTTATTAAAAGTGTAACGGAAGAATATTATTAATTATTATATTTTACATATATATAAAAAGAAATGAAAATAATACTACTTGAGATGGATTAATATAACTACTTTTAACAAGTTAAATGAATTAAACTAAATTACACTAATTTTTTATTTTTTATTTTTTATTTTTTTTTTTTGGTTTTTAAATTTTAGAATAAACAATAAGGAATAAATCAACAGAATAAGTAACTTTTTAGAAATAAATTTCTAAAAAGGATCGATTAAACTTAATACTTTAAAAACTACTAAATAAACTTAATTCCCCGGCAGCGGCGCCAAAAACTTGATGTGTAATTTGAGTGCATATTTTGTTGAATCGTTTTGCTCGTAAAAATCACCCAAGTTTTAAATTTATAAAACAAGGATATACTAATAGTTATATTACACACGGGCAGTGTACCCTGTCGCGTATAGTATAGCTAGTAGTAAGTCCAGGATCGTCCACAGAGAATTAGTTTTAGTAGTAAATAAAACTATTAAATTTAATCTAAAAAGAAAGTGTAAAATTGGGGGGTTGTGACCGAGTTGTCACGTTGCTTAACAAACTAATCCTTTTGAAAACTTTTAAATGACTAAAAAGAAAACTTTGGCGTAAGAGGAGCAAAAGATAAATCTTAAGGTCTTTACAACCTAAAATAGTTTTTTAACTATTTTTTAACGAAAAGAGTTTGTTGGATTTTTAGAACCAGAAAATGTTTTCAACCCCCAGTTTGTAATCGGACTGTCACTATCCGATTAGTAAACTAATAAGTGAATATGACTAACCTTTAAACGAACTAAACCGCGATCTAAATTTTGTGCTTGAATCATAAAACGAAGACAAATACTTGAATCAAGTAAAATAAAGCTGCATGAATCGTGACTTTGAATGAATTTTTGACTTTCAAAGTCAAAGAAAAACTAAGTGAACTTTGCACCGAACTAGCTACTTCGTCTCCCTCAAACTAGCTACTGCGGCAATCGGTAACGACTCTACTACTTAACACAACTAGACTAAGCCTCAATCTATCTATCGAACTACTTAGATGACTTTGAACCCTTCACAATTAACCCGTAAACTAGACCGAAAATCACGAAAAATACTCGCAAGTATTTTTCATGCGAACATGCAAACCTTCACTAAACTTCGCGAAACTTAACACACTACTTAATGGATCATAAACGAGCTTATAACAACTTTTAGAATGAAGTTTTAACATGTAGATTGGACACAAATTTAAACCGAAGTTTTCGAACAACTTTGCGAACTAAAGGTAGAACAAGAGTTATAATGAACGGATAACTTTTAGAGATTTGAATTATTATAACTTCAAACGATTTAGCAAACACAACTTGATTTAAGGTTACAAGATTTGAATTGTTGATCGGAATTTGAACAGAAACTTAAGCTAACGGCTACAATGGTAACTTGCAAATTAACTAACTAAACTTTCTGTAACTTTAGAGATTTGATTTGGCAGTGATTTGAAACTTGTTTGTGACTGGAAATGGTCTGGAGACCATAGGAGACTTCCCAGGCACACCTTGAACGTTCTCTGCAAGCTTCCTTTTATAACCGTCTTAACCAACGGTCTTCATTATTGAGGGGACATGATCAAGCCATGCTACAGTTATGAATAGGAGGATTCTGCTCCAAACAGTCAAGCAAATGTCAGGTGTTGAAAATATGGCAGGATGCATATTTTGACTCTTCAATTTTGTGCTTGAATCATAAAACGAAGACAAATACTTGAATCAAGTAAAATAAAGCTGCATGAATCGTGACTTTGAATGAATTTTTGACTTTCAAAGTCAAAGAAAAACTAAGTGAACTTTGCACCGAACTAGCTACTTCGTCTCCCTCAAACTAGCTACTGCGGCAATCGGTAACGACTCTACTACTTAACACAACTAGACTAAGCCTCAATCTATCTATCGAACTACTTAGATGACTTTGAACCCTTCACAATTAACCCGTAAACTAGACCGAAAATCACGAAAAATACTCGCAAGTATTTTTCATGCGAACATGCAAACCTTCACTAAACTTCGCGAAACTTAACACACTACTTAATGGATCATAAACGAGCTTATAACAACTTTTAGAATGAAGTTTTAACATGTAGATTGGACACAAATTTAAACCGAAGTTTTCGAACAACTTTGCGAACTAAAGGTAGAACAAGAGTTATAATGAACGGATAACTTTTAGAGATTTGAATTATTATAACTTCAAACGATTTAGCAAACACAACTTGATTTAAGGTTACAAGATTTGAATTGTTGATCGGAATTTGAACAGAAACTTAAGCTAACGGCTACAATGGTAACTTGCAAATTAACTAACTAAACTTTCTGTAACTTTTAGAGATTTGAATTATTATAACTTCAAACGATTTAGCAAACACAACTTGATTTAAGGTTACAAGATTTGAATTGTTGATCGGAATTTGAACAGAAACTTAAGCTAACGGCTACAATGGTAACTTGCAAATTAACTAACTAAACTTTCTGTAACTTTAGAGATTTGATTTGGCAGTGATTTGAAACTTGTTTGTGACTGGAAATGGTCTGGAGACCATAGGAGACTTCCCAGGCACACCTTGAACGTTCTCTGCAAGCTTCCTTTTATAACCGTCTTAACCAACGGTCTTCATTATTGAGGGGACATGATCAAGCCATGCTACAGTTATGAATAGGAGGATTCTGCTCCAAACAGTCAAGCAAATGTCAGGTGTTGAAAATATGGCAGGATGCATATTTTGACTCTTCAATTTTGTGCTTTTGAATGTCGAATGGCATTAAATGCATGGTGAATGTCTTCATTTCGTGGCTTTACTGACTTGATTACATCCTCTATTGGTAAAAGTAAAATTGGCAAGTTTTAGATTTTTCATTCATCTTCGCGTGGACAGCTTGTTCGTTAAAAACGGATATCGGATGAAAAAGTTGTGAGCAAAACAGTGCAGCAACGTCAATTTGTCACTTTTCAAGCATTTTTACACCAAAATCCATTGCAACCTGTAAAATTACTCATACACACAATAAGTAACTAAAATACATTAAATTACATTCAAATGGGTAATAATTATACGTTAACTTGCACAATAACGCTCAATGAAATATGTATAATTTGAGCGTTATCAGGTACCTAAACAAAACTTATTCATAAGCAAAACGCCTAAAAAGGACCAAAAATGACAATGCTGGCCCAAACGGCCGTTACAAATGGGCTAACGGGGGTTACAGTCAGCCGTTAACCGAGTGGCATGGCCTAACGCCCGTTAAGAAGGCCTGACGGCCGTTAATGTCTGTAGGTCTAGATTTGCAGCAGTCCAACAGCTCAGGTTCACTTTTGAGACAACTTTTTAACCATTTTCTGTTTGACAAAACTATGCATATCCTATATTGTCTCAAAGCCCTCCGATTCTACTTTCCAACCCGACAACTAGTCTTTACCAAAACCTGACCCATTTCAACCTACGAGCCCTCAAAGTAGGCCCGAGAGTCACATTTTGACCTTTTAACAAAAAATGGACCAAACACACAATGTTAGACTAAAATTCCACTTTACACTACCAACACATGTAGAATATCATGCAAAACCATTTGGGACTTAAAAAAATCTTTCTGTCAAATTTTTGGCTCAAACGGGCCAAATGGGCCGATAGCACCTTTTTGGTACTATATAGCCATTAAAATTTGATTAAACGCCAAACAACGTCTAATAGGTCTACAAACTTGAGGTTTACCCTATACCACATAAAATACTCATTCAAATCAATATGTCCCTTTTTCACTTATAATATGTCCAAACGGGTCACTAGTCATATGATAGACAAAGTGGATAATTGGAAGAAAAAACCCATATAAAACATCCTTACTATTACACAAACTCCTTCCCAAGTTGATCTAGATAATATTATACACAAAACTATGACTGAACTTGTTTCTTACGAACTATATTCATCAACACCATAACAACCCATTCTTTTACATAACTTTGAAAATGTGGGCGATTTATATCATGTTGAGCAACAACTCAGCAATTCAAAAGAGGCCATCATATACCTATAAACCAACGGTGAATCCATCCGAGGCTTGCTCTAAAATCCTTCCATCTCTCTGCCCTTTTGTTTCAGTGCCTAAAAACATTAAATTACATTCAAATGGGTAATAATTATACGTTAACTTGCACAATAACGCTCAATGAAATATGTATAATTTGAGCGTTATCAGGTACCTAAACAAAACTTATTCATAAGCAAAACGCCTAAAAAGGACCAAAAATGACAATGCTGGCCCAAACGGCCGTTACAAATGGGCTAACGGGGGTTACAGTCAGCCGTTAACCGAGTGGCATGGCCTAACGCCCGTTAAGAAGGCCTGACGGCCGTTAATGTCTGTAGGTCTAGATTTGCAGCAGTCCAACAGCTCAGGTTCACTTTTGAGACAACTTTTTAACCATTTTCTGTTTGACAAAACTATGCATATCCTATATTGTCTCAAAGCCCTCCGATTCTACTTTCCAACCCGACAACTAGTCTTTACCAAAACCTGACCCATTTCAACCTACGAGCCCTCAAAGTAGGCCCGAGAGTCACATTTTGACCTTTTAACAAAAAATGGACCAAACACACAATGTTAGACTAAAATTCCACTTTACACTACCAACACATGTAGAATATCATGCAAAACCATTTGGGACTTAAAAAAATCTTTCTGTCAAATTTTTGGCTCAAACGGGCCAAATGGGCCGATAGCACCTTTTTGGTACTATATAGCCATTAAAATTTGATTAAACGCCAAACAACGTCTAATAGGTCTACAAACTTGAGGTTTACCCTATACCACATAAAATACTCATTCAAATCAATATGTCCCTTTTTCACTTATAATATGTCCAAACGGGTCACTAGTCATATGATAGACAAAGTGGATAATTGGAAGAAAAAACCCATATAAAACATCCTTACTATTACACAAACTCCTTCCCAAGTTGATCTAGATAATATTATACACAAAACTATGACTGAACTTGTTTCTTACGAACTATATTCATCAACACCATAACAACCCATTCTTTTACATAACTTTGAAAATGTGGGCGATTTATATCATGTTGAGCAACAACTCAGCAATTCAAAAGAGGCCATCATATACCTATAAACCAACGGTGAATCCATCCGAGGCTTGCTCTAAAATCCTTCCATCTCTCTGCCCTTTTGTTTCAGTGCCTAAAAACATGTAACAATGTTACATGGGGAATTACGCACAAAGCATAGTGAGTAATAAGAGATTAAACAAACAATACAACAACTTAATAACAACTAGCAATCATAAGGTATTACAACTTTTACAACTTTTGATGCAAACGAATCCGTATACATACAACAATTAACATAACAACTTAAGTCTAGCATAGTGCTAAATGACCCCATGATGCGCATAAATTATATGGCTAGTAACAACACATGTTAACGTAACCCACCACTTAATTATATGGCACCTCTTACACGAATGTAATCTGGTACCACATAATCATCTAAACCATTTAATCCCCATAATACTCATCTTAGCTACTTATTAGCAAATTTCGATCACAATAAAACATTCCATTATAGCAAATGGAAGAACTTTTGATTGGAATTCTTCTTTCCTCCTGATTTCGTGCCTTCTTTCCTTCTTTAGAAGTGTTTAGATCATTTTGCTGATGATTTTGTATGTATGTATACGTATGATTTATATCAATATATTTAAATTATGAATTATTTAACTAATTAGCTATTTACATCCCTAACCTTTTAATCTTTTGACATATTATACCACTAATTCATTATTTTCCACTTTATTATTTAAATAGCCTAACAACTAGATATATATATTAATCCAACAATTTATAAAAATAATGGCATTATATAATATTTGAAATACCTTAAAATATTTTTGGGTGTTACAACTCTCCTCCCGTTTATTCCGTTCCTGTCCTCGTGAACTACTCTTAGTATACAACTGACCAATAAACTATCATCCATTCTTCTCTTCTGGTTCCAAGTAAATTCAGATCCCTTTCTATGTTTCCATTGAACTTTCAACAATGAAATCGACTTATTTCTTAACTGTTTGACCTTTTGGTCAAGTATCTTAACGGGTTCTTCCAGAAATTGAGATAGTTGATAAGTTAAGATATGTGAACCCATTAAGATACTAGTTCTCAAGTAAATTCAGACCCCTTTCTATGTTTCTATTGGTTAAGTATTTGGAAGAACCCATTAAGATACTTGACCAAAGGGTCAAACAGTTGAGAAATAAGTCGATTTCATTGTTGAAACAATGGAAACATAGAAAGGGTCTCAATTTACTTGGGAACCCGAAGAATGGATGATAGTTTATTGCCTATGTATACTAAGAGTGGTTCGTGAGGACGCGAACTGAAAAAGGAGGAGAGTTGTAACACCCCAAAAATTTTAAGGTATTTTAAATATTATATAATCCATTATTTTTATAAATTGTGAAAATATTATATATATTTAGTTGTTAGGCTTTCTAAATAATAAAGTGGGAAATAGTAAATTAGTGGTATAATATGTCAAAAGATTAAAAGGTTAGGGATGTAAATAGCTAATTAGTTAAATAATTCATAATTTAAATATATTGATATAAATCATACGTATACATACATACAAAATCATCAGCAAAATGATCTAAACACTTATAGAAAGAGAAAGAAGGCACGAAATCAGAAGGAAAGAAGGATTCCAATCAAAAGTTCTTCCATTTAATCTTCAAGAAGTTGAAATCTACTTAGTTTAATCATCCTTACTAAAAGGTAAACATATAACTGTTAGTCTTATGAAATATAATGGGAGAAAAGGGAGTTTTGGGGAAATTTAATTAGATGGGTTATAATTCATCATAAAGTAAAGCATGGGTTTTTCTTCTTCTAATTCTATTAAACATATAAAGATTATATATTTGAAGCTTGTATATAGATACGATTATTTATTGTAAATTATGGTATGAAAAGTTGTGAATTTCATAGAAGGAACTACCCATGGATTTTTTCAATTGAATGTATTAAGGTTAGACTAAAACTTGAAATTGAAACAAATTAACTAGCTTAGATTATGGTTATGATTAGTGTTTATATGGGAAGTTTGACTTTAAAAAAATCAAAGTGATTATGTAGAAGTTGGGAATGAATGGAGTTGATTAAGAAATGTTATTCATATGTTGATATTGACGGTTTCATGCTAATTGTATAGGTGCTAAAATGGAATGCTTTAATGTGATCGAAATTTGCTAATAAGTGGCTAAAGTGAGTAATACGGGGATTAAATGGGTTAGATGATTATGTGGTACCGGATAACATTCGTGTAAGAGGTGCCATATAATCAAGTGGTGGGTTACGTTAACATGTGTTGTTACTAGTCACATAGTTTATGTGCATCATGGGGTCATTTCAACACTATGCTAGACTTAAGTTGTTATGTGTAAGTTGTTAATTGTTGTATGTATAGGATCCGTTTGCATCAAAAGTTGTAATACCCTATGATTGCTAGTTGTTATTAAGTTGTTGTATTGTTTGTTTAATCTCTTATTACTCACTATGTTTTGTGCTTAATTCCCTAGTTGTTACATGTGTATAGGCACTAGTGGGTCAAGTGAAGCAAAAAGGCAGATAAAAGGAAGGATTTTAGAGCAAGCTTAGCGTGGATTCACCGTTGGTTTATAGGTATATGATGGTCTCTTTTGAATTGCCGAGTTGATGCTCAACTTGATATAAATCGCCTACATTTTAGAAGTTATGTAAAAGAATGGGTCAAGAAACAAGTTGAGTCATACTTTTGTGTATAATATTATCTAGATCAACTTGGTAAGGAGTTTATGTAATAGTAAGGGTGTTTGATATGGTTTTTGTAAGTATAAGTTCTTCCATTTATCCACTTTGTCTATCATATGACTAATGACCCGTTTGGACATATTATAAGTGAAAAAGGGACATATTGATTTGAATGAGTATTTTATGTGGTATAGGGTTAACCCACAAGTTTGTAGGCCTATTAGAGGTTGTTTGGCGTTTATTCAAATTTTAATGGCTATATAGTACCAAAAAGGTGCTATCGGCCCATTTGGCCCGTTTGAGCCAAAAATTTGAAAGAAAGGTTTTTTAAAGTCCTAAATGGTTTTACATGATATTCTACATGTGTTGGTAGTCTAAATCGTGTGTTTGGTCATTTTTGGTAAAAGGTCAAAATGTGACTCGGGCCTACTTTGAGGGCTCGTAGGTTGAAATGGGTCAGGTTTTGGTAAAGATTAGTTGTCGGGTTGGAAAGTAGAGTTCGAGGGTTTCGAGACGATATAGGATATGCATGGTTTTGTGAAACGGGAAGTGGTTAAAAAGTTGTCTCAAAAGTAAACCTGAGTTGTTGGACTGCTGCAAATCTGAACCTGCAGACATTAACGGTCGTCAGGCCTTCTTAACGACCGTTAGGCCATGTCACTCAGTTAACAGCCGACTGTAACACCTGTTAGCCCATTTGTAACGGTCGTTAGGGCCTGAACTGCCAGTTTTGGTCCTTTTTAGTCGTTTTGCTAATGAATAAGTTTTGTTTAGGTACCTTTAGAGTAAAGTAAGTTTCTAACATAAAAAAAAAATTGTTATCAATTTGTTATAGTTGTAACAATAAAAAAATTGGCATTTTGTATATATATATATAAAAAAAAAGGAAGTGGGCTTTTCATAATCAATCATTAATAAGTGGGTTTCCAAAATCGATCAATGCAAAGGAAATCCACTCACAATACTATCCTAACCATTAACTAGTTAAACTTTGACTCTAAAAATCAAAATCAACAATCATTTTTTTTATCAACCACAATCAATCAAGAGAAAAACATTTTATTGTATAAAGAAACATACTTGAATCACTATTCTATATCACTAACAGGTTCGGATGTAGTATATATACATTTAGCCGGGGGTAATGCCCTTTATGGGTTGTCCAAAACGCATTTTTTGGTTATGTTACTTTTTGTCAAAAATCCCACAAAGCCAAAAATAAAAAAGTTAAATGCCCTAAATTTTATATGTTCGTATTAAAGTATGGAAAATACTAAATGAAGCCCTTAGGGATTCACTTAACGTGCATAAAAAGTTGTACTTTTTTATATCAAAAGTACACCCCCTGAATTTTATGGTAATTGTACAATTATTTAATGCACTTTAACGAAAGCCCTTAGGGCTTCGTTTAGCAAAACCCTTAAAATATTAACAATTCAAATATAACTTTCTTATCTTTTCTTGCTAGTGGTGGATCTGACATAGATCTCCATTCTCTAAACTTTTTATAGAGACTCTATTTAGAAATATATTTAGCAAAAATCCTAATAACTATTTTAAACTAATAAAATAGAAATATATTTAGTTGCAATGTAGTGGAAGTAATAGTTTTTGTCTATAATATATAGAAAAGAACGTCTTCATTATCCCATAACAATATTCGGGAATTATTTGTTTGTAACATAAATATTTTGTTTCGTGAAAAAAGTACTTGCTAAAATTAGGATTGAAGATGTAATGACTCGATTTTAGAAGTTGGGAAAACATGGAGGCCATGATTTTTTTAGCATAATTCATGTATCAGAAGCTTATTTTCATTGACGTCTTAAGTTAAATACGTGGGATTCATATATATCGAAAAACATTTATAGCGATCGGGTTTAGATCGTGTAATAAGGTTTGTTTTCTTATATATTTTTTTTTTAGAACGACATTCTAATCTACTCCTACTTCTACTCCTAAATTACACGCATGCCTGGGATGAAACTCAGACTATCAAAAAATCCCTATTATCCACACAACAAATGTGGAAGTGAGACTCGAACCCAGATGGATCCCCCAAGGTCAAAGACCTTACCAATGGGCCACCAACCCCATTGGCTTGCTTTAAAAACTTCATAAATTGTGTAACAACTTATTGATAGTTAAAGAGAGAAATAGATATAGAAACAAAGATATAGATAAAAGAAAACTTATCATGATCAGTAGCACTAAACGTTGATTATCCGCCATTTAGTACATTCGATGCTGGAGAAAGGGACGAATCTGGAGTTGGAGAAGATTTATCTCCGGCTAAAGAGGTGAATTAGCGAGATCTGGAGGGCATAAATATGGAGTTTGTGTTTTAGTTTTATGGAAAGATAAGGTTGGGAGAAAATATGAATGTGCAGCGGGTCTTAGCGGAATATGTAATGGGAAGTTTGGTGGATATTTTTTCCAAACATTCCGTCGGAATATGACATCAGGAAAACCTTACCGTATAATGGTAAAGCCTTGCATGTACTACGAGATCTTGACCATGAGCCGTTACAAATATTTGAAAGAAAAACCGAAGACTTGTCATCCCTAAAATTGAACTTCAAGACCTTGGTTAAACCTGGGAAGGCCTCTCACCAGTTGGACTGGACATCATTGACTTGGTGGATATTGATAGCTTTCATTCAATACGGGTGTTGCAAGAAGTTAGGTGGATATTGATAGCCTCTTTCATTTAATCTAGTTGTTGCAAGTCAGAAGGTTCATTAATGAGACATAAATACGGTTTGATATTCAAGATACTACCAAGTATGGTACCATTAACGAGACATAAATACTACCAATAGAGGTTGATGAAAAGACGTTTTTGAGTGAAAAAAAAGTTTTTAAAAAGCCTGATACCATTGGGTACAAAGACCTTTTTGATCAAAAGGTTGACGATGTTTAATCCATTAAAAAATAGTGTTTTGACAATGCACACACAAAAAGAGTTTTAGAACAAATTGTACATTGGAGTGAATAACTTTTTGTTATGTTTTAGTTAGTGGATTGGTTAGTTAGAAAAATAAAAACTTTTAAAAAAAATTTTCTATTTAGATGCGCTACGCTCACTTCAGTGTGACTTTATAGTGACTTTGGCCGTAAATCTTGAAAGCTATTTTATGTATACAATATATTTGATGTGTGACATATATCTTGAGGGTTTGGTGGAGAACGTGGAACTGAGTTTAGAAAGATAATAAACTAACCGGACTAATCTCGTAAGAAAGAAAATGCGAGCTGTTTGTAGTTCTTTATATATTGTATTGATTTTATCATGATTGAACCCAAACATAGCCGCGTCAGTTATATACATTCTTACGTCATCATTTGCACATTTTAGTTCCATTTCTCTCTATATAAGGGCGTTGGCAACGGGTGGAATATCAATGAGTGGTGAGAGCGGTGCCACCACTCAACACCGCCGCCTTCAAAACACGCGTGGTGGGGAGCATTTGCGTGGTCAGACCACGCTCTCAACTTCCAAAGGCTACAAATTCGAGGCATAACGGTCAAGTTTACTAGCCGTTGGCTAGTTGTTGGACTTGTTTTTGATTATTTTTTTTCCCTCTCTTCTTTTACATATATTTCTCTTCTTCTCCTTTTTTCTTTCAACCCACAAAATTCAGTTTTTTCCCTCTATTTCTTTCACATACACCTAGCAAATGGATCCAAGACAAAACAAGTGTGCTATGAGATCGATTCGTGGTGGTCGTGGGTATGTGTATCGCGGTCGAGTTCAACATCAATCCCTATCCCAACCCGTTTATCTTCAACAAACACCACCTCAAAATCAACCCTCTCGCCGACAAAGTTTAATGCCTGAAACTCAATCAGTTTATCGTCCTCGCATGACACCCGAGTCCCCAAATGTGTATTACTCGACCGCACCCGAAACATACGAAATGGGCAATGTCGATATCGACCCGTTTTGGATGCCACTCGACCCACACGTCTTGAAGGATGAGGAAGAAGAGTTCGAAGGACTAGATGCTGTTCCTGAAACACAAAACGATTGGCAAGAGGAGGAGGAAGAGGAAGAGGTGGCCGAGGTGCGCCCCACTACAGGATGTCGAAAAAAGATGGAAAGGAAGAGTTGGACTCAAGAAGAGGAAGAAGCACTTGCGAAGTGATGGATTAAAGTGTCTTAAGCAAAGGGGGGATTTTGGAAGCGAATTCTTAAGCACTATCAAGGTTTAGTTCCGGGTACCGAACGGACCAAGGATCAAGTCAACTAGGGTGGCCGTGTACTTTGTAGGTTTCTATTTGTAATCGAACTTGTATGTCGTATGTTTTAGTTTTAATTTGTAATCGAACTTTTAAGTTTATTTAAGGTTTATTCTATGTTTTATATTTGATTATTATTTAATGTTTATGTTTTAAATAAATTAAAAAAGGAAGTGAGTGGTGAAGTGAGTGGTCGGATGCCAACACAATTTGGATGAGTGGTAAGTGAGTGGTGGAGATGAGGTGGAGATGAGGTGGCATAAGGTGATTGGTTGAAAGTGAGTGGTGGGATAAAATGTGCTTGAACCAATGCCAACGCCCTAACTAAGAGAGGATAAGTTTTTTCCTATGTGACACTTCTATTTTCATGCCAACTAAGCTTTTTGCTTATGTGGCATTTTTTGATAATTTTAACGTTTTTTTTATATATTGACATTTAAATTTATATTTTTTAGTGCTCATGTGGCACTTCATTTGCCACGTCATCATTTGTCTACGTGGACATTTTTTTTTATCAATTTTATATAGCAAATAAAAAATCCAAATACAAGATTAGAACTCATGACCTCTAACTTTTAATATTATACACAAACCATTTGATCTAACTTAATATTTGTTTATTTTTTTGCAAACTACGGTAGATATTCTTTGAATATTATCATTAATTAAAAGACATTAATAATATATTGTCGATCATTGTAACTTATCTCTTTCTATATTCCTTTGTATTTAATTATCGTTGTACGTGGAATATAATTTAATTTAATATAATATAAAACTAGATTATATCATCTAATATTTTACTAACCGATTATATTATCAATGTTAAATTAGATATTTACTTTATCAATTTCACACACATATTTTTGATATTTAAATCTATATTTGTAACTTTAGACCACGTCTTTTTATTAGTTCAATGATAATTATCATTGTTTTCAAATGAGATTGTTTATTATATTATATTTAATAAATATAGATCATAAAAAAAGAATTTTATGATTTATAAATATTTACGTTTCATTAGTCATGCTTTAACATTTTTGATATATATTATATATTTATAAATTATAATTTTATTATTTGCATCAGTTATAAATTGACTTATTTTTTATATTATCATAAACTATGAATAATAATGTAATTTTTCATTAATTTTAGTTTACGTTCTCTGTCAGCCCCGCACAACGTGCGGGTTTAATCTAGTAGCTTAATAAACATCCAAGTCACACATTCGACCTACAAAACTGCTTATGTAATTAATAAGGAACCAAAAGCATACAAATTGGACTTAAAATACAAACAAATAAATGATATTAGCTTACAAATAATCATGCAAAATATGTTTATTTTAGCTAATATCAATGGAGTTAGCGATACCAACTTAAATCTAGCAATAAAGCTAGAATATCCCTATGATGCAAACAACACTTATGGTTAGTCACAACTCACAACACATGTAACATAACTTAACTATCTTAATATATACTATAAGACAGTTGAACTAATGACTTATAAACCAATCAAACCATTCAATTTATCTCTCAATTTAAAAGGTACAAAATATCCTTCCTTTTTATATATATTAGTTTTGCGTATTAATGTTTAAAGTTACAATTGTCACTCAAACCAAGAGTTCTAATTGTTATCAAAGAATATGAAAACAATCCTAATTGTTATCTAATTATCATAGGACATGTGATCAAAAATAAACCTATTCGTGTTATGGGCCCAAATCATGATCAAAGACATATACTTGAATATCAAGTACAGGATCACAAGTATGTTTATATTTTAATTCTTAATTATCTTTCATAATAATATCACATTATGAGTACAACTGGTTTAAAAAAATTATATAATAGAGGAATTATTGTAGCATGTGCCTTGTGAAATGACTACGCAAACAATTCCATCAATATGTCTCAGCTAATAATGACAGTGACGAACTTGTAATTATTGTACTACAACTTGGAAAGTATAACACTTGGAACCGTATATCTTCAACATTATAAGCTTTTATGACTTAAATGTATGAAAATCTAATATTGATGATATCATAAGCCCCGTGTCCAGTATTGGACATGGGTCTAAAGTCTAGTTGTATAACTATATGTAACGTCGGGGTCATATAGTCTAACTTTAACATATCTCAATTTTTTCAAATTTTCAATTTTGACTTTTCTTGACATTTTATTATTAACAACTTTACGATCAATATAATGCTATTTTTTAATATTCGGTTTCTAGATTTAAAACTTCTAACTATCTCTTTTTTTTAATAATAATTAAATCCACATCAACATTTATTTGGTAATAAATAACATCAAACAATATATAAAAATGACAAGTAAGCAAAAGTATTGGTTGCCAAAAAACAATTATGCCACATTAGCCCTAAACTATCCTCTTTTAGTTACATAGAGAGATTATAAAATATTATAAATTGATACCTATAAATGTCGTACATTGGTATCCAATACAATCGATAATGTCGTCCAACTTAATAATATATTAGATTAGATTTTTATAAATTATAAATATTAATATTTAATTTAATATTTAATATAAACACAATATGAACTCTAGATACCTATCCAAACACAATAACAGATGACGATATACAACATCTTTATCCTAAACACAATAGAATCACATAACATGGGACGATCACATAACAAAGCACGATTTACAACAAATGGTTACTTGAATACTAAATCTAAATCAATATGAACTCCATTCAAGATTCATTTTATCTCTCAATAAAAGGTACAAAATTCTTCCTTTTTTATATATTAGTTTTGCGTATTAATGTTTAAAGTTACAATTGTCACTCAAACCAAGAGTTCTAATTGTTATCAAAGAATATGAAAACAATCCTAATTGTTATCTAATTATCATAGGACATGTGATCAAAAATAAACCTATTCGTGTTATGGGCCCAAATCATGATCAAAGACATATACTTGAATATCAAGTAGAGGATCACAAGTATGTTTATATTTTAATTCTTAATTATCTTTCATAATAATATCACATTATGAGTACAACTGGTTTAAAAAAATTATATAATAGAGGAATTATTGTAGCATGTGCCTTGTGAAATGACTACGTCAAACAATTTCATCAATATGTCTCAGCTAATAATGACAGTGACGAACTTGTAATTATTGTACTACAACTTGGAAAGTATAACACTTGGAACCGTATATCTTCAACATTATAAGCTTTTATGACTTAAATGTATGAAAATCTAATATTGATGATATCATAAGCCCCGTGTCCAGTATTGGACATGGGTCTAAAGTCTAGTTGTATAACTATATGTAACGTCGGGGTCATATAGTCTAACTTTAACTATCACATGACTATAAGACACCTCGAGGTCATATAGTCATGGAACTCGTCTAATCTCTATATTACTCATCTTTTACGACCCATATCAATAATCACCAAAAATGTTTTCAACTTGCCACCTATACGCATTAACATATACAATTATCAATATAAACATATTTATAACTTCAATTAATTAGTTTAACTTATCTAACTTAACAAGACTAATTTGACTTTCAAAGTGAAATGGTCACATAGTACTATTAATTTTGTCTATAATTCATTCTAGCAATTTACTAACTAAAAATCCACTTCAATCATGACTAATACTAGGTAGTAACTCTCTTGAACTAATAAAATCACTAATAACCCCTTTTCTATCAAAAGCCACTTTTTACATAATCTGTGTTCATAAAATCACCTCTTTATGAAACTTCTTCCTATAATTTGAAAATAATTGATTCCTAAATGTATAATAACGATCATAGGGATAAAAATCATCTTCTACTTCATCCAATTTCATCACCCCAAAACAAAATTAACATTAAATTTTTATTTCTAAGCTATTATATCAAGAGCACATACTTTACCTTAGGTTTAGGGGAATATAATTGCTTAGAATCAATCTCTAGATAAGCAATTTGATTAATTTAGCCTTGTTTTCTTCTTCTCTCTCTTTCGTATACGTTCTCTTTCTCTCTAGAAGTTCCCATGAGGTTTATCTTTGTAATAGATATGGATATATATGCGTGTATATGGATATGTATACATCCATAAGTCGGTTTTATTCAATTAGTCGGGTATTTACACCCTACTCCCTCTAATCTCAATCATTTAAACACCCTGTCACTTTAAAACATAAGTCTCGATACTTAAAATATCCGACTTTTACATAATATGGTTTTTATCATATACACAGTCACCTACCATTTCTAAAATAATAACACAATCATTTTATAATAGTAACAGTAATATTATAAACACAATTATAATGCCTTAAAATTATGGGGTGTTACAATGTGGTTGGAAAAAATGTAGATGGAGAAGGTGAACGGTTAAAAATGACCTTACTAACGAAATCCATTCATAGCTCATAAATAAGGTCACATGATCTTTAAGTTTTTTTTTCTTTTTTCCATCTTAACCCCTTAACTTTCAACTTTTAATAATAATCGTTATAATCTTTTAACTAAAATTTGCACATCCACTTGCTAAATTAATAAGTTGTAATATCTCAAAAAATTTTAAGTATATTTTAAATAATTAAAAAGTGTTAAAAGGAATTATTAGCAACATTATGATTTAAGGATATTACAACTTATCTATTATATTATATACACAATAACTATTATTATTATTATTATTTTATTTTATTTTTTAAAATGATCATTATCACATACTTACATGTACACGTGTCATGCCATTGTCTTATTATCACCATTATTGTATATATAAGGGCTAAGTGCGCCAGAATGCAGATAACTAATCCTGAAAAGTTATTGTGTGCACGAACTCTAGGTCGGCTTTATTGTATTCAGGAAACTTGAAATTATGTTTATTGTGAACATAAAACGGGATTATGGCTATGTGGGACCGGTTACTTCACATAAAACTTGTTTATTTTTAATTTGATACATATATTGTGTGCATAAACTAATCCCAAAAAGTTATTGTGTATATATATATATATATATATATATATATATATATATATATATATATATATATATATATATATATATATATATATATATATATATATATATATATATATATATATATATATATATATATATATATATATATATATATATATATATATATATATATATATATATATATATATATATATATATATATATATATATATATATATATATATATATATATATATATATATATATATATATATATATATATATATATATATATATATATATATATATATATATATATATATATATATATATATATATATATATATATATATATATATATATATATATATATATATATATATATATATATATATATATATATATATATATATATATATATATATATATATATATATATATATATATATATATATATATATATATATATGTGTTATAATAGATGTAGTTATATGCTTTTTGAGGTGTTAAAAGTGTATAATGAGTTGTATATAGTCCCAATAGGTGTTTTGGGCTAATAATACGATTTTACGAAGCTTAGGGACCAATTTTGACATAGTGTGAAAGTCAAAAACGGGTTTAAGGTCCTAAGGATGATCATTAGTTGTTATTTGCTGATAATATTATCATTCCTCAAAGCCCTAGCCACCCCCCTTGATCCCCATTAATTTCCTAAGCGAAAATCCATCAAAACATGTGATTCAAGTGAAGTTTGATCAAGATCTCTCATCCTTGCTTTCATCTACAGGTAATATAGATGATTTCCCTTTGATTTGTGATCATAAGAGTCGATCATATGGATCTTGCTTCTGGTCTCTAGGGTTGAGATTGATTTGATTATGTTTCATTGTCGATTATTGAGGTTTTCGGGTAATTTAATGTATTGTAATTGTATCCTCTTGTTCCTAGAACAAGTGATCATGTGAAATCATCATATGAGTCATATTTTGGGTGCATATGAGGTTTATAGGTCGTGATGATTGCTATGGTCATCTGATGGTCGAAAATTGTTTGCAAAACTAAGGGTTTACTAGATCTGAAAATTTAGTAATATTGCAAAAATCATATCTCTTTCAATTAAAAGAGTTATGAGATGAATCTAATATTTTTGAAAAGGGCTATGTGTCCTCTTGATTCGGTATGAACAATGTTTCTTTTAATTTTGCCCAGATATGGGTAAAAAAGGTCCATTTCCAGAAGTGGTCGGATTTAAGACGAATTCTGTAGGTCTGTTTTGCAGACGCCATAACTAATTCATTAGAGAACTTCAAGAGTCAAACTTTATATTTCTGGAAAGTTCTTTGAATTCCCTATATTTCATAAGAACTAAGTTTTGACTCATTTGGTCGTCTTGAGGTCGAAAAGTCGCCTGCAAGTGAAGGGCGCGAGTCAGTCTTTAGACCAGCACTCCATATGCGGCGCATATCGGGGCCTGGGAGGTTTCTGGGTGATTTTTGAAGCAAATATGAGACGCATATTCAAAGCATGCGCCGCATAAAGGGTCTGTGAGCCCGTTTGAGGTCCGAAACAAGCGTTTAAGGGTCCTATAAGTGTACCTAAGTTAATGTATGGTCTTATAACCTTATTAGGTTGGGTTTATACAGGTTTAATGACTATGAACTCGAGATAGGTAGTCGGGATCACAAACAAGATACATTAACGTTGCTTATTGATCGTCACGAGGTAAGATACACTACTTGACACGCTGAGGGTTCAACGAAAAGATGGTTTCAAATAATAACTTCCCAACTTATATCTTGAATTGTTTGTGGGTATTCGGGGTTACACGGGAGGTGATATGGGTTATGTAGTTCACCATTGAGACCTGAAATGCAGTCCCAAATGAAGTATAATGTAGTGAATTTTATGATATGTAGTATAATGTAGTGTATGTTATGATATGAAGTATAATGTAGCGTTATGTTATGAAGTGATATGTAGTATCTTGTGATGCATTGAGATGTAGTATATGTAGCATGTGTTGTTTTGTGCATGATTGTATGGCTTGCTCATCTAGTTCACTAGACTTGTTAAGTTGCCATGACACGTGCACGTTTAAGGGCCCAAAACGTAAAAGCAGTAAACGTAGTAAATGTTTAGGTAATGCAGTCACCTAAACTAAATGAGATGCAGGTTCGAGCTCGTTAAAATTTTGATGCAGGAAAGTGTTAAGCTTAACCCGTACTTGCCCTAGCCCGGCTAAGTGCGTTGACGTAGGTAGCTTGGGTGGCTCCAAGCAACATGGTCATTGAGATGCAGTTCAGTAATACGAGGGGTCTGACCTGCCCTCATTTGTCTTGTACATACGGATTACTCCGGGATTGGTTTGCCATTCCTTAACGACGTTTGATGTTCAACTGAATGGTTGTCATCTAGTCGGGTGTAACTTATGTTACACATTGACGCAGTTAAAATGTAATAAAGCAGTTAAAACGTAGAAAAGCAGTTAAATGTAGAAAGCAGTTATGTGGTTATATGTGTGTAATGAAGTAAAGCAGGATAGGCACATTTAGGGTGGTTCATCCTAATATGTTATGTTGATGACGAAA
>CM067173.1:61748744-61786244 GCA_034093135.1 Erigeron breviscapus
AGCTCTTTTATGATCCATTAAGTAGTGTGTTAAGTTTCGCGAAGTTTAGTGAAGGTTTGCATGTTCGCATGAAAAATACTTGCGAGTATTTTTCGTGATTTTCGGTCTAGTTTACGGGTTAGTTGTGAACACTACTAGAAACAGGGCTATCCTTGACCCGCTTTTTATGACCCACGCTAATAGATGACGCGCAAAGTGAGAAGTCATAAAATAATGTCATAATTTGTAAAATCTGAAGGGTTTATGACACGCATTTTTTAGTGTCATAAAAAAAGGTAGGGTAACACGGGGCTACAGTGTCTTCTTATGTTCCCCATATAAAAGCTTATATTTTTTTTTCCAATCAAATCCAGAACGAAGCCTATATTGTTTTTTTTCAATCAGATCCAGAACGAAGCCCCAAAACCCTATAATTTTGGCAACGAAGAGGAGCTTCAAAATCGAAGCCCCAAAATCGAACTACTGCGTCTACACAAACCGAATCCCCAAAATCGAACTCCCAAAATCGAAGCCCCCAAATCAAAGCCCCAAAATCGAAACCCTAAGTGTAAATGTTTTTTGTTTACACATGTTTTTTTTGTTTATTTTGGGTTTAGATCGATTGAAGCAGAAAAAATGTCGGATAGAGTAAAGGATAAATGAATAGCAGCGATTTGAATAGGAACCCGATGTGATTGATATTACTCCCCCATCTCCGAATTCGACATCGAAACGGAAAGCGAAAGGGAAGCAGGTATATATATACATATATGTGTGTGTGTGTGTGTGTGTGTGTATATATAATTTTAATTATAAAAAATGTGAGTCTTTTTTGAAATGAATTTTGAAATAGAAATTGAATTTAAGCGATGTAAGTTAGTAATTGTGTTATGATTTTGCTACATATATTTTAGGCTATGTGTATTGATTTTGCTACATATATTTTAGGCTATGGTCGAAAAGTGGGATTTAAAACAGCTTCATGATGCTTTTGGTATAATTTATGATGTATAAGTGGTATTGAGTTATATTGAATATTGCAGAAGAAGTGATAGAAAAAAAATCGGTAGATAAGTATGAGAAGAGGATAGAAGAGTTGGTTCCTCGATGTCAATGTAAGCCTGATAAATTGCTATCAAGTATTCAAGTTTGGATGACACCTTTAAGTTCAGCTCGGCTATATATATGATCTTGCAGCATTTGATTAGTTGAATTAGATGATTGTAGTGGTGAGTTATCTTTTAATGTGTAGACCTTTATATATCATAAAACTACCTATAGTAATATCGACTTTTCATATTTAGAAGATATATATATGTACTGTAACATGATTATTATTACGGAAATTACATAATGTGATGCGTGTTGTTTTAATGCTTCAGATCCAGTCTTTACCATTGTTATGCAGCACTGTTTTGGGGACAGCAGTTAGAATTCTATGTGAAGTGTTCAAACAAAGGTTGCAGGCAGGTATATTTAACAATGTGGGGGAGGGTAAGAGGTTAAAAACTGGTTTGGGTCAACATGGATTAGGTACCCTGATGCAATATAGCAAGAATGTATATTGATGTTGCTTTGATATCTTATTTTATAAAGAAGAAACACGGGCAATTGTCCAATAAGTTGCTTTTATATCTTATTTTATAAAATGATTCTATCATTTATGGATGATCTGAGTGTGTCAATGTTTTCTATCATGGTTTGGTTGTTTAAGGTTCTTACTGTCAAAAACAAGATTACCTTGATCATATCATAATTAAAGTAAGAGGTGACATGATGGATGGGTTAGGCAAGCTGCATAATAGTTCAAATTGAAAACCTGGGCAGGTTGAGTTGACCCACAATTATCTTATTCTCCCTCTCTTTTTTTTTATCAAATTGGATGGGTTAGGCAAGTTGGATAATACTTATAATTTTTTATTTGTTGGATAATACATATTATCTCTATAATTTTTTATTTGTTGCATGTGCAGGATCGAATATTGAAGCAGATAGAATACTATCGTGGATGTTCAGCCATCTATGGCGAATGATGGGCTGCAGCAAGAAATTCAAGACCAAACAGGTACAGAAGTTTATTGCTAATTTGCTATTACATATTTCACGTGTTTTTATGGTATTACTTAGTATCCTGTAGTTTGTACATTCTTGCTACTTTTCATCAATTTGAAATAACTTGGCAGACTATAAACTTGATACTGTTTTTGAAGTGTTGTTCCAATATGCGTCAACTAGCTTATTATTCGGGGTTGTTAGTTCCAAGTGTCATTTGGCCGATAGAAATTCATTATAATTATGATTTTGAATTAAGTGAACAAATTCAAATAGGCTAGCAAGGATTTGTAGAAAGAAAATTGATTCTTGAGATAATGTATGATTATCTAATTTGTTGTTAATCTAAATCATCTGATTATATGATTTGATTCTTTATAGTATTTTTGGCTACACATGGAATTTTTCTATATGGGATGAATTGTGTAAAACACCGCTCATGTCAGTGCTTATATTGCTATGCTAGCTGCAATTCGTGATGTTAGCAAGCTTGTGGGTAAAGAATTGACTACATGGGTGTGTGTATATTGTTTTCCTACTTTGAGGTCCTCAATGTTCATCATTAACATTATTTTGCTTCAACAACTTTCTATTTCAGTGGATTTCTGTATTCTTTTGCTCCTCTTACGCCAAAGTTTTCTTTTTAGTCATTTAAAAGTTTTCAAAAGGATTAGTTTGTTAAGCAACGTGACAACTCGGTCACAACCCCCCAATTTTACACTTTTTTTTTAGATTAAATTTAATAGTTTTATTTACTACTAATACTTATTCCCTGTGGACGATCCTGGACTTACTACTAGCTATACTATACGCGACAGGGTACACTGCCCGTGTGTAATATAACTATTAGTATATCCTTGTTTTATAAATTTAAAACTTGGGTGATTTTTACGAGCAAAACGATTCAACAAAATATGCACTCAAATTACACATCAGTAGAGTAAAGTAAGTTTCAACATAAAGAAATTTGTTATCAATGTATTATAGTTGTAAAAAAAAAAAAATGGCGTTTTGTATATAAAAAAAGGAAAAAAAAAATTACGTTTTATAAAAAAATAAAATAGGTTATGACACGCAAAAACGCACGTTAAAAAGGGTCATAAATGCGTGTCATAAGTGCGCGTCATAGACGGATGACGCCCAAATGCGGGTCATGAAAATTTATGACCCGTCCTTTCCTTGACGCGCATTTGCGCGTCATCTGAGCCATTTATGACGCGCATTGCGGGTCATAAATAGCTGTTTTTCTAGTAGTGGAAGGGTTCAAAGTCATCTAAGTAGTTCGATAGATAGATTGAGGCTTAGTCTAGTTGTGTTAAGTAGTAGAGTCGTTACCGATTGCCGCAGTAGCTAGTTTAAGGGAGACGAAGTAGCTAGTTCAGTGCAAAGTTCACTTAGTTTTTCTTTGACTTTGAAAGTCAAAAATTCATTCAAAGTCACGATTCATGCAGCTTTATTTTACTTGATTCAAGTATTTGTCTTCGTTTTATGATTCAAGCACAAAATTTAGATCGCGGTTTAGTTCGTTTAAAGGTTAGTCATATTCACTTATTAGTTTACTAATCAGATAGTGACAGTCCGATTACAAACTGGGATTTAAAAACATTTTCTGGTTCTAAAAATCCAACAAACTCTTTTCGTTAAAAAATAGTTAAAAAACTATTTTTAGGCTGTAAAGACCTTAAGATTTATCTTTTGCTCCTCTTACGCCAAAGTTTTCTTTTTAGTCATTTAAAAGTTTTCAAAAGGATTAGTTTGTTAAGCAACGTGACAACTCGGTCACAACCCCCCAATTTTACACTTTTTTTTTAGATTAAATTTAATAGTTTTATTTACTACTAATACTTATTCCCTGTGGACGATCCTGGACTTACTACTAGCTATACTATACGCGACAGGGTACACTGCCCGTGTGTAATATAACTATTAGTATATCCTTGTTTTATAAATTTAAAACTTGGGTGATTTTTACGAGCAAAACGATTCAACAAAATATGCACTCAAATTACACATCAGTCTAAGAGTAAAGTAAGTTTCAACATAAAGACATTTGTTATCATGTATTATAGTTGTAAAAATAAAAAAAATGGCGTTTTGTATATAAAAAAAGGAAAAAAAAAAGTGGACGTTTCAGTACAGTCAAATGTTTACAACAACTAATTTTCTCCTTGGGCAAAATTGGTTCACTGGCATGATTTAAAAATCTAATTTTGTTCAACAGATTTAGGCCTCGTTTTTTTTGGTGAAAATATATGAATTACCTCTTATATCTAATATGGTAAGAGGATTTGAGATTTACACGGGTTTGTTTTTTTCCAAATTCAGAAGTTTCTGGATTTGAAATACCTCGTACTCGGTCAGATCTTCACACACCTCTTTTTTATATCTGCTTATGTTTCATAAAGAAAACTGTTGAAGGTCTTTCGCCCCTAAGCCTCTTCATGGCTTCACCCATCTCATAGCAAGTCTTCCACAAATGTCATCGTTATGTTGCTTTCCAAGTCACCAGCTACCACTACCGGCTTTTTGCATGTTCTAATTGTACAACAACAACAACAACAAGGTACTCAATCCCGACATAAGTCGGGCTATGAGGGAGGTATGATTGCATGTTCTAATTGTAATAGGAGAAATTTCATATTTTTGAAAAGGTACTAGTAGAAAATGAACATGGGATAAAACTTATTTGGGCTAATCATTTTTTAAGGTATCGAACTCGCAGCTTATTGTTTTTGTAGGGACTAATCAATAATTTCGTATAAGTTGGGGTTTAAAGGGTCAATACGCATATATATGGGGCCCAAAACCACCATCTAGTATTCGATTTCCGGTTTTGTGTGTGTAAATATACACGTCGGATGTTGACTGCCACCTCAGCGATTTTTTGGGCGGGATAATTTCCGTTGACCATTTTGTCGTATTTGTTAAAGTTTTAACCTTTAATCTTTTTAAGTATAATAATAACCTGAAATATAAATATAAACGATATATATATTATTAACTCTTCTATCACTTTCACACACACATACTTCTTGAAACCAGACAAGAGTTGTTTCCCAAAAAAAGAAGATCTTCATCGGTTCTGACAAGAAAACCCTAAAATAATTTCTTCAAAGTTAACTCATGCTTTCGATCTGCTATCGTACCCTTTGTTGAAGCTGTTCAGGTAAATCTTTATCTGTTGTTAAAAATTTCAGTTGGGGGGTTTTGGTGGGTGTAAATATATATTTTTTTAAACAGATGGCTATTGGTCAATTTGATTTCGATATCCATCACGATGGTGTGTTCTATTTTGGCCCTCTAAGGTATGAAGATGGAAGTGTATTAGGTGTTTATATTCATCAATTTGAGTCATTCGATGACTTTCTTGCATATCTTGAAAGATCCACTATGTCCATTGTTGCTGGTATCTACTATGTAATACCAGGAAAAGAAGTAGTTAATGGATTGCTAAGGGTGCAAGATGATAATGACTTGAGTTGCATGTATGATATTGCTTATTGTTATGGTAAAATTCACATCTACTTGAACCATCTTCAAACCCATGAGGAGGCAATTCACTCTTACTTAGCTGTAGATTCAACTGCTTTAAACCCAGGTGAAATAGATGATGTGAATAATGGGAGAAATGTGGTAAGAATGAATCTGGGTAGAAACATAAATGTGGGTAGAAATGTAGCTGGGGATAAGGACATAGTAGAGGATCCCATTGCTGTGGAGGATGATGATTCACAGGATGGTTATGGAGGAGATGAGGAGGGTGATGGTGAACATGATGAGGGTGATGGTGATGGTGGAGTTGGTGCTGTTGGTTTAGATGATGTTCACTTAGATGATGCACCTAGGAACATTGTCAGGAGTTTGTTTCAGGAAAATGATAAGGGGAAAAACAAGGTGGTAGAACAGGATGTGGTTCAAGATAGTGAAGAAGATAGAGATTATGTAGTTGAGGAAGACTGTTCAAGTGATTCTGACAGTGATGCTGCATCAGTGGACTATTTGTCAGAGGGTGAGGATGAGCTGAGGGAGGTGAGACTTAGGAAAAGCTGAGGGAGGTGAGACTTAGGAAAAGCTGAGGGAGGTGAGACTTAAGAAAAGCTGAGGGAGGTGAGACTTAGGAAAAGCTGAGGGAGGTGAGACTTAGGAAAAGCTGAGGGAGGTGAGACTTAGGAAAAGCTGAGGGAGGTGAGACTTAGGAAAAGCTGAGGGAGGTGAGACTTAGGAAAAGCTGAGGGAGGTGAGACTTAGGAAAAGCTGAGGGAGGTGAGACTTAGGAAAAGCTGAGGGAGGTGAGACTTAGGAAAAGCTGAGGGAGGTGAGACTTAGGAAAAGCTGAGGGAGGTGAGACTTAGGAAAAGCTGAGGGAGGTGAGACTTAGGAAAAGCTGAGGGAGGTGAGACTTAGGAAAAGCTGAGGGAGGTGAGACTTAGGAAAAGCTGAGGGAGGTGAGACTTAGGAAAAGCTGAGGGAGGTGAGACTTAGGAAAAGCTGAGGGAGGTGAGACTTAGGAAAAGCTGAGGGAGGTGAGACTTAGGAAAAGCTGAGGGAGGTGAGACTTAGGAAAAGCTGAGGGAGGTGAGACTTAGGAAAAGCTGAGGGAGGTGAGACTTAGGAAAAGCTGAGGGAGGTGAGACTTAGGAAAAGCTGAGGGAGGTGAGACTTAGGAAAAGCTGAGGGAGGTGAGACTTAGGAAAAGCTGAGGGAGGTGAGACTTAGGAAAAGCTGAGGGAGGTGAGACTTAGGAAAAGCTGAGGGAGGTGAGACTTAGGAAAAGCTGAGGGAGGTGAGACTTAGGAAAAGCTGAGGGAGGTGAGACTTAGGAAAAGCTGAGGGAGGTGAGACTTAGGAAAAGCTGAGGGAGGTGAGACTTAGGAAAAGCTGAGGGAGGTGAGACTTAGGAAAAGCTGAGGGAGGTGAGACTTAGGAAAAGCTGAGGGAGGTGAGACTTAGGAAAAGCTGAGGGAGGTGAGACTTAGGAAAAGCTGAGGGAGGTGAGACTTAGGAAAAGCTGAGGGAGGTGAGACTTAGGAAAAGCTGAGGGAGGTGAGACTTAGGAAAAGCTGAGGGAGGTGAGACTTAGGAAAAGCTGAGGGAGGTGAGACTTAGGAAAAGCTGAGGGAGGTGAGACTTAGGAAAAGCTGAGGGAGGTGAGACTTAGGAAAAGCTGAGGGAGGTGAGACTTAGGAAAAGCTGAGGGAGGTGAGACTTAGGAAAAGCTGAGGGAGGTGAGACTTAGGAAAAGCTGAGGGAGGTGAGACTTAGGAAAAGCTGAGGGAGGTGAGACTTAGGAAAAGCTGAGGGAGGTGAGACTTAGGAAAAGCTGAGGGAGGTGAGACTTAGGAAAAGCTGAGGGAGGTGAGACTTAGGAAAAGCTGAGGGAGGTGAGACTTAGGAAAAGCTGAGGGAGGTGAGACTTAGGAAAAGCTGAGGGAGGTGAGACTTAGGAAAAGCTGAGGGAGGTGAGACTTAGGAAAAGCTGAGGGAGGTGAGACTTAGGAAAAGCTGAGGGAGGTGAGACTTAGGAAAAGCTGAGGGAGGTGAGACTTAGGAAAAGCTGAGGGAGGTGAGACTTAGGAAAAGCTGAGGGAGGTGAGACTTAGGAAAAGCTGAGGGAGGTGAGACTTAGGAAAAGCTGAGGGAGGTGAGACTTAGGAAAAGCTGAGGGAGGTGAGACTTAGGAAAAGCTGAGGGAGGTGAGACTTAGGAAAAGCTGAGGGAGGTGAGACTTAGGAAAAGCTGAGGGAGGTGAGACTTAGGAAAAGCTGAGGGAGGTGAGACTTAGGAAAAGCTGAGGGAGGTGAGACTTAGGAAAAGCTGAGGGAGGTGAGACTTAGGAAAAGCTGAGGGAGGTGAGACTTAGGAAAAGCTGAGGGAGGTGAGACTTAGGAAAAGCTGAGGGAGGTGAGACTTAGGAAAAGCTGAGGGAGGTGAGACTTAGGAAAAGCTGAGGGAGGTGAGACTTAGGAAAAGCTGAGGGAGGTGAGACTTAGGAAAAGCTGAGGGAGGTGAGACTTAGGAAAAGCTGAGGGAGGTGAGACTTAGGAAAAGCTGAGGGAGGTGAGACTTAGGAAAAGCTGAGGGAGGTGAGACTTAGGAAAAGCTGAGGGAGGTGAGACTTAGGAAAAGCTGAGGGAGGTGAGACTTAGGAAAAGCTGAGGGAGGTGAGACTTAGGAAAAGCTGAGGGAGGTGAGACTTAGGAAAAGCTGAGGGAGGTGAGACTTAGGAAAAGCTGAGGGAGGTGAGACTTAGGAAAAGCTGAGGGAGGTGAGACTTAGGAAAAGCTGAGGGAGGTGAGACTTAGGAAAAGCTGAGGGAGGTGAGACTTAGGAAAAGCTGAGGGAGGTGAGACTTAGGAAAAGCTGAGGGAGGTGAGACTTAGGAAAAGCTGAGGGAGGTGAGACTTAGGAAAAGCTGAGGGAGGTGAGACTTAGGAAAAGCTGAGGGAGGTGAGACTTAGGAAAAGCTGAGGGAGGTGAGACTTAGGAAAAGCTGAGGGAGGTGAGACTTAGGAAAAGCTGAGGGAGGTGAGACTTAGGAAAAGCTGAGGGAGGTGAGACTTAGGAAAAGCTGAGGGAGGTGAGACTTAGGAAAAGCTGAGGGAGGTGAGACTTAGGAAAAGCTGAGGGAGGTGAGACTTAGGAAAAGCTGAGGGAGGTGAGACTTAGGAAAAGCTGAGGGAGGTGAGACTTAGGAAAAGCTGAGGGAGGTGAGACTTAGGAAAAGCTGAGGGAGGTGAGACTTAGGAAAAGCTGAGGGAGGTGAGACTTAGGAAAAGCTGAGGGAGGTGAGACTTAGGAAAAGCTGAGGGAGGTGAGACTTAGGAAAAGCTGAGGGAGGTGAGACTTAGGAAAAGCTGAGGGAGGTGAGACTTAGGAAAAGCTGAGGGAGGTGAGACTTAGGAAAAGCTGAGGGAGGTGAGACTTAGGAAAAGCTGAGGGAGGTGAGACTTAGGAAAAGCTGAGGGAGGTGAGACTTAGGAAAAGCTGAGGGAGGTGAGACTTAGGAAAAGCTGAGGGAGGTGAGACTTAGGAAAAGCTGAGGGAGGTGAGACTTAGGAAAAGCTGAGGGAGGTGAGACTTAGGAAAAGCTGAGGGAGGTGAGACTTAGGAAAAGCTGAGGGAGGTGAGACTTAGGAAAAGCTGAGGGAGGTGAGACTTAGGAAAAGCTGAGGGAGGTGAGACTTAGGAAAAGCTGAGGGAGGTGAGACTTAGGAAAAGCTGAGGGAGGTGAGACTTAGGAAAAGCTGAGGGAGGTGAGACTTAGGAAAAGCTGAGGGAGGTGAGACTTAGGAAAAGCTGAGGGAGGTGAGACTTAGGAAAAGCTGAGGGAGGTGAGACTTAGGAAAAGCTGAGGGAGGTGAGACTTAGGAAAAGCTGAGGGAGGTGAGACTTAGGAAAAGCTGAGGGAGGTGAGACTTAGGAAAAGCTGAGGGAGGTGAGACTTAGGAAAAGCTGAGGGAGGTGAGACTTAGGAAAAGCTGAGGGAGGTGAGACTTAGGAAAAGCTGAGGGAGGTGAGACTTAGGAAAAGCTGAGGGAGGTGAGACTTAGGAAAAGCTGAGGGAGGTGAGACTTAGGAAAAGCTGAGGTATGTGATATAATTATGTACGTTTTCATTTAACTACTAAATTATTTGGTTGATACTTCATAGTAACAGCATATCATAATTACTTAAATTAAATACTTGGCATATTTATGTACATTTTCCATTAGTTAACTAGTAACTTAATTACTTGCCATATTTAGGGGTTGATTGAAGCTGTGAAAGACATGTTGCCTTATGTTGAGCATAGGCAATGTGCCAGACACATTTATGAAGGGTTTAGGAAAAGATTTACTGGAGTTCATTTTAGGTCAATGTTTTGGGCAGCCTCCAAGGCAAGTTACCCATCACTGTTTGAGAAAGTCATGAGAGATATCATAAATGCAGACCCTAGGGCATATCAATATCTTATGGATAAGAATCCAAAGACATGGTCCAGGGCATTCTTTAAGTTGAACAGGGGTTGTGAAAGTGTAGAGAATGGTTTCAGTGAATGCTTCAACTCTGTGATACTAACAGTCAGAAACAAGCCCATAATCACCATGTTTGAGGTCATTAGATTAATTTGTAACACCCCGACTAAGGCGGAACACGAGATGTCACAGAACGACATGGTACAAAAGATTTAAATATAAAACATCACCATAAAGTTTCAAGTGCCATTCAAATTCAAAAGATTACAAGTTCAAGTTGACGTTTAATAAACATTACATAACCAAATTCATTATCAAAAGATCAAATGTTCGCATTACTAGTCCAACATGCAACAAATAAACACATCATCCCTGAGGCGGTCCATAGTGCTAACTTACTGCCCTAGACCTGAAAAGCATGAAGAAAAAGTGTCAACTACGAGAGTTGAGTGAGTTCATAGGTTTATTCTACAAATATACGTACAACCAATTCAAATTATGAAGTAGTAAATCATATAGTTTCCAAGAATATCTTTCATAATATCCGTACCCAAACCGTATGTTCAATCAATAATTTCCATCCATAATAATAATAATTTCCATTCAGCCAAAGGCATAATTCGATGAGTATATGCTTGAGCCACTACTAAGACCATTTACATGTCCCAACAACATAATATTTCATTTCATAGCACAAGCTGTCAATCAAGTGCTTTAATCACAATTGGGGTCGTGCCATGGAGACGACCATTTAAATTTAAAGTAGATTAGAGCACCGCTCGGGTCGGACTGGCAATGAAGGTGGCCACAAAGGCAGACCAAACATTCCACCGTTACCTATTTAGTGGGTGAGTGGACGACTCCTAGTTGCGCAACCCTCTAACTACAGGCCTCCCCTTTCGGAGTTAATAGTAGTGTACCGGAATGATACAGTTTGACAGAACTCAAGCTCATCGTATAACTTATAACACATTGAACATACAATATAACCCATTTCATAATCATTCTTTCGAGAATCATTTCATAAGAGAAAGTCATTTTAATTAATCATGCTTTTCACCCCGTAAGTAAAACATATAAAAGAGTTTGAAAGGGGGCTATGACTCACTTGATTTGAGAGTGTTAGGGGCTGATCAAATGCGAGATCTTCGTCTAGTCGTGTTGCTCCCCAAGCAAGCCTAAACCATGGTATTTATAAATACACAACGTAAGAGTGTGTAGCATGAACTAGTGTGCTAGATCATGAGATGTTTACTAGTAGACTTGCCCATCTTTGGTTGTTACTTAATTGTGGAATTCAGGTGCATTATGATGCTCTCATTATTTGGTTAAAAGAGATTTGGTGGTAGGAGTCGTTTTCTCATTATACGTTTTTGTACGTTTATTGGAATTTCGGTAGTTTGGCTTTGATTTACATGATCTCCATTGTACACTTTGATTAGTAATAATATTTGACATTAGTGGTCTTATAATATTGGTGTTTATGAATATCTTCTGATTTATAAGTTTTTATTTAATTTAATATTATTTAATTAATTATTTATTCATTTTATTGATTTATTAATTAAATAATTCCTTAAAAATACTTTTAAGTGTCATAATTGTCTTTATAATTTATGAATGATTTTAGTTGGGTTATATTCTGATATATATGCTTCTTAATTTAAAATTTCATGTTTTATACTTTTATTTGTGTATTTTCCATTAATTTTAATAATAATTATTTAATTAATTATTTATTCATTTTATTGATTTATTAATTAAATAATTCCTTAAAAATACTTTTAAGTGTCATAATTGTCTTTATAATTTATGAATGATTTTAGTTGGGTTATATTCTGATATATATGCTTCTTAATTTAAAATTTCATGTTTTATACTTTTATTTGTGTATTTTCCATTAATTTTAATAATAATATTTAATTAGTTATTTTTACTTAATTATTTATCTTTAAATTATGTAACACATGTCTCTTGACTCTTAACTATTTTTCTCCAGTAGGTTTTAGTTATTTTTATCAATGGTTAAGAAGATTTATCCAAATTCATGATTTACATAATTTATTTATTGATTTATTTGCCTTTTAATTACCATTTAAATTCAATAATTCATGGAAATTCTTAGAAATCACCACTAAACATTTTAGCCAAAAATCCCAGGCCTTTTAGGCAACCTTTATCAATACAAATTCATATCAATTCAACCTCTCTTGTGTCTTGCTCATTTTGAGGACTTTATGATTAAAAATCGTTTACCGAAATAGTGATTTTAGCCTCATTTCTTAAGCAATTAAAGTGCTTCAAAAGGGGTTTTCATTCTTGCTTCATTATTTCCAGAAAGTTCATCATATTTTGGTGTCCAAAGTCGTGATAGTGGTGGTGGTGTGATATGTGCAATTTAGTGCTTTCGGTTAGTGATTATTCGACCCGAAAAGGTGATTTTTGAGCTTATTGTTGTCATGAACCAAAAGACTTGAGTTTTATACTTTTATTTCAACTTATTTCCAGTAGGTTTAATATATTTTTCTTGTCTTTTGATTATGGTGCAAGTGTGTGCTCAAAATAGCTTTTTGCATGTTTTCGGTTTGTGATTTCAAGCTTATTTTTACTAGTTTTGGTCCAAGCTTTGTCTCTTTGTTATTTCATAAATTTTTCCAGAATATTAACATTAATATTAACATATTTTTCACTTATAACAAGTCCATATCCATCTCATAATCCAACAAAATATCCAACTTTCTTAAATCTAGCATACATGCATTCAAATCAACAATTTTTAATATCAACTTTTATAGATCTAACATTCAACAACATAAAAACATCTTTTAAATGAAAAATCTCAGAATATATTCTTCAAAAATATACAAAAACATATAGATCTATCAAAAAGAAAATCACTTTAAGAGCTACTAATCTATAACAACACTTTTGGGTCTTAAACTTGTTGAATCCTTGGATTTTTCTTCTTAGATTCGACATGCATGAGCATGGAAAGAAAGATCCTATCAACTTTGCCCTCATTAAGTGTATAGTACAAAGAAAACAAGAAGAAAGTATGAGTTTTTGATAAAACCTTTGAATATAAACAAGAACAAGATTAGATCTAGTAAAAAGGATGAAGATTATACCCTCTTGAACTTGGTTTTTGATGAAGAAATGATGCAGATTTTCGTGGCCTCCAAACCCCTATAATACCTTTAATCTAAGCCTAAAACAACCCTTGAACCTTGCTTGGATTAACCCTTTATTAATCTAACTTAAAACCCTTATTATTAATATAAGTTTAGATGAGATTTAGCCTTGTTTTTGCCTTGTTTTTGGCTTGGCCGAATTGAAGAAGAAAAGAAGAGGGAGGGAGAGTTTTTGAGAGAAAAGATGTTGTGTGTGTGAAATGAGTGAAGAGTGTGTGTTGGAGTGGTGAGTTCCAAGGGTGAAAGAGTGTAAGTATAGTTTTGAAATGAATGTGTGTGGTGTGAAGGGGGGGGAGGGCCGGCCTCATGGGGTATTGGGAGGGTTTTTCTCTTTTTTTTTATTATAAATTTGTTGTATAAAATGTGTATGTATGTTAGATGTAAGTGTATTTATATATTTTGTAAGGTTAATTGTATTAGTTTGTAGTGTAAGTTAATTTTTATTCTAGTATGTATATATATATATATGTATGTATATATTTTTGTGTTTTTAATTTGTTACATAAGCCTTTATTTATAAACTTGTATTTATTTTAAGCACATATACATATACTTATTATTATTTAAACACTTTTATGTACATATTAATTTATAAATATACTTTGAGATAGAAATCTTTATTCTCATGTCATATTTACTTAAATTGGTTTGGTGATTGATTTGTTGGACATTTATAAGAATTTTTGATTGATATCTCAACTTGTGAGGCTCAATTTATCATTTATAACCTGATTGATCATCAATAAAATTTTTGTTCAATGCATTTTATAAATTGAATTTAGAACTGAACAATAGCTTTGGATTGCTAATTTAGGGGCATTATCTACTAGCTTCAAGTATAACTATGGCTTGCGGGATCATAGACAACATAACTAGAACATATATAAATGTTAAAAAGTAGGGTTGTTACATCCTTACCCCCTTAGAAGAATTCCGTCTCGGAATTTGAATTTGCTTAGGGAGTAAGTGCGGATACTTCTCGCGTATAAAGTCCTCGCGCTCCCATGTAAACTCTGGTCCGCGTTTCGTATCCCATCTAACTTTAACGATAGGGATCTTGCTTCTCTTAAGGCGTTTCTCATTGCGATCGAGAACTTCTATTGGCTCCTCACGAAATTGGAGCTTATCTTCCACACGTAGTTCTTCAAGTGGGACCACTTTCGAATCATCCGCCACACATTTCTTTAAGTTCGACACATGGAATGTGTCATGAACATCTCCCAATTCTTGGGGTAATTTCAACTTATAGGCTACGGGGCCTATTCTAGCAACAATTTCGAATGGCCCAATGTATCGGGGGCTCAACTTTCCTCTTTTGCCGAACCTTACGGTTCCTTTCCATGGCGACACCTTTAATAGTACCTTGTCGCCAACCTCGAATTCTAAGGGCTTCCTCCTTTGATCCGCATAACTCTTTTGCCGATCTCTTGCGGCCTTAAGCTTTTCTTTAATGATCGCCACCTTGTCCGTTGTCTCTTGGACAAAATCAACGGTAGCTAGGCTTCTCTCCCCCGCCTCTACCCAACACATGGGTGATCTACATTTACGCCCGTATAGAGCTTCAAACGGCGCACATTGTATGCTAGAGTGATAACTATTGTTGTAAGTAAATTCCGCGTATGGCAAGTGTTCATCCCAACTTCCACTAAATTCTAATGCGCAAGCCCTTAGCATATCCTCCAGCGTTTGTATTGTACGCTCACTTTGCCCATCCGTTTGTGGGTGGTAAGCCATGCTTAATGCTAACGTAGTGCCCATTGCTTCTTGCACAAGACCCCAGAAACGTGAGGTAAACCTACCATCCCTATCGGATATTATAGACAGAGGTACACCATGCAATGTCACAATCTTTTCAACGTACAAACGCGCTAAACGCTCAGTGTTCCAATCTTCTTTGATGGGGATGAAATGGGCTGATTTCGTAAGACGATCAACAATCACCCATATAGCATCATGACCTTTCTTTGTCCGAGGCAATTTCGTCACTAGGTCCATTGCTATTTGCTCCCACTTCCACTCGGGAATTTCCGGCTGCTTTAAAAGTCCAGCTGGCTTTTGGTGCTCAGCTTTGACCATCGCACAAGTCATGCATCGGCTCACATATAGGGCTACATCACCTTTCATCCCAGGCCACCAAAAGTCCCTTTTTAGACCTTGGTACATCTTATCCGCTCCCAGATGAATCGAGTATTTTGAATTGTGAGCTTCATTCATTAATACCTCTCTCAGCCCATTGATCTTTGGGACCCAAGCTCTTCCTTTGAAATACAAGATGCCTTCATCATCCCTATCGAACCTTGTTTCTACCCCACTCAAGGCCTCTTCTTCAATGTTCTTCCCTTCAAAAGCCTTTGCTTGATCTTCTAAGAATTTGTCCCTTAGAGACATTTTCACTCGTAAGTGATAAATTCTTGTCCTCGACACCCTAGTGCTCACCTTCCTACTAAGAGCGTCAGCAACAACATTTGCCTTTCCGGGGTGGTACTTAATTTCGCACTCGTAATCGTTAAGCAGCTCCATCCACCTCCTTTGCCTCATGTTCAACATCTTCTGATCGAAGATGTGTTGCAAGCTCTTGTGATCGGTAAATATGGTGCACTTGGTGCCATAAGATAATGTCGCCATATCTTCAAGGCAAACACTACGGCTCCTAGCTCCAAATCGTGTGTCGAATAATTCTTCTCATGTGGCTTCAATTGCCTAGATGTGTATGCAATAACCTTGTCTCTTTGCATTAGTACGCACCCTAGCCCTTTATTCGACGCGTCACAATACACTACAAATCCTTCCATTCCATCCAGCAATGCTAGTATTGGTGCTTCACACAACATGTTTTTAAGCGTTTGAAACGCTTGCTCTTGTTCTTCACCCCATTCGAACTCCCTTGACTTTTGGGTCAATTGGGTTAAAGGTACCGCAATCTTAGAGAATCCTTGAATGAACCTCCTATAATAACCCGCCAAACCTAGGAAGCTACGCACTTCCGTTGGTGTCTTGGGTGTCTCCCATTTCTTGATCGCTTCTATCTTAGACGGATCTACATGGATTCCTTCTTCGTTCACAACGTGCCCCAGAAATTGGACTTGACGTAGCCAAAATTCACACTTAGAAAACTTAGCATATAGCTTCTCGTCTCTAAGTAGCTGCAAGATTATCCTCAGGTGCTTCTCGTGCTCCTCCTTGCTTCTAGAGTATATCAAAATGTCATCGATGAACACTATGACGAACTTGTCCAAGTATGGCCTACAGATCCTATTCATTAGGTCCATGAAAACGGCTGGCGCATTTGTGAGACCAAATGGCATCACTAGGAAACTCATAATGCCCATAGCGAGTTCTAAAGGCCGTTTTAGGTACATCTTCTTCTAGTACCCTCAACTGATGATAGCCGGACCTAAGGTCAATTTTCGAGAAATGCGACGCTCCTTGCAGTTGGTCGAACAAATCGTCTATTCGCGGCAGCGGGTATCTATTCTTGATCGTCAATTTATTCAACTCTCTATAGTCGATGCACATTCTCAGAGTTCCATCCTTTTTCTTGACAAAGAGAATTGGCGCACCCCATGGCGAAGAACTAGGTTGGATTAAACCTTTATCAAGCAATTCTTGCAATTGCTCCGAGAGTTCTCGCATTTTGGAGGGCGCTAGCCTATACGGTGCTTTAGCTACGGGGGCTGCCCCAGGAACTAAATCGATAGTAAACTCTACTTGTCTCGCTGGGGGAAGTCCAGGTAGTTCGTCCGGAAATACATCTAGAAAATCTCTAACCACCGTTACCTTGAGAGGATCCTTATCTTTCACTCGCTTGTCCACTACTTGTGCCAAGTATGTGTGGTATTCCTTGCGTAAATACTTCCTCACTTTCATAGACGACACTATCTTGGGTTGGACTCCCGCCTTATGGCCTTGAACTATTAGCACCTCACCGTTATCTAAAGGAATTTTAATGATCTTTTCATGGCAAATTATTTCAGCACGCATTTTCGACAACCAATCCATCCCTACTATCACATCAAAACTTCCTATTTCTATGGGAATCAAGTCTATACTATAATCCTTCTCATCTAAAGTTAACTTACAATCAGCAATAATTTCCTTAGTCTTATACTCGTTTCCATTAGCATATTCAACATAATAAGTTTCCTCAAGCTCACTAGGTATCTTATCAATTAATTCTTTAAATTCAAAGGAAATGAAACTTCTCTCGGCTCCAGAATCAAACAACATAGAGGCATAGACATTATTTAATGGAAACGTACCTACGATGACATTTGGGTCATCACGTGCCTCATTTTCTCCCATCGCATACACCCGTCCTCTTGCTGGACCTCCTTGTTTCCTCGGTTCACGTTGTTACCTTGATTCCCTCCATTTGCTCTATTTCCACCATTTCCTTGGTTCACTCGATTCCCATTATTTCCTTGGTTTGCTTGATTCCCACGGTTGCCAACATTTCGAAAATTCCCACGATTATTGTTCATGTTTCCACGACCTCCTTGAGCCCTTCTCAACCTAGGACAGGCATTCCTCCAATAATCCATGGCTCCACATTCACGACATGCTCCGGGGTTTCCTCCAACTCTTGCTCCACTTCGGCAATAGGCAGCAAGGTGTCCAAATCGATTGCAAGTCGTGCACTGCCTACATTCTCCTCGATGGTGGTAGCCACAACGATTACATCTTGGCGGCATGCCACCGTTTGGGTTGGGGTTAACATCAGCAATTCCATAGTTTCTCACTACTTTTTGTCTTTTATCTGGCCCATTACCTTTCCTATCACCAAATCGATTTCCTCCTCCTTGCCTAGAGCTTGATTCACCACGCGAGTATCTTCCACTCCTAACCAAGTCATTTACTAACTTGGTTGCCAAGCTTATAGCTTCTTCAATTGTGGTGGGGTTCACGGCCGTGACCATCAATCTGATCTCAGGTACTAATCCATAGATAAACCTTTCAACCTTCTTAGCCTCAGTGTTCACCATCTCAGGTACTAGCACACACAACTCGTGGAAGCGAATGGCATATGCCTCCAGCTCCATTCCTTTCATAGCATGGCCCCAAAACTCAATCTCCAACTTTTGCACCGCTGGGCGGGGACAGTATTCCTGCTTCATTTCCTCCTTGAGTTGCTCCCAAGTCAAAGCATTCATTACGGCGCGACCTCTCGTAGTGACTCGGAGGTTCCACCAAGTGAGTGCCCTTCCTTGGAGCTTGCTGGCCGCAAACTTGACACGGTCGGCCGGTGCGCAATCGATGATATTCAAAGTGGCTTCCATGCTTTGGAACCATGTGAGCAATCCAACAGGACCTTCCGTCCCATAGAACTCCTTGGGATTGCAAGACGTGAAAGTCTTGTAAGCATTCCTTTCATTGGCATTGCCTCCTCCATCTTGTCTTCTAGCCGTGTTGAGTGTAGCGGTCACATTCTCCGCAATTTGGGTGGCAATGTTTGGCATGGCGGCATTGATTTGTTGGGAGATAAGCTCAGCTAACTCGGCCCTTCGCTGGGCCTCTTCACTTGTTTCTCCGCCGGTCCTTCGTGGTGCCATGTCTCTACAAAGGATAATATAGTTTAGTCATTCGTGTATTGAATCATATGGCATAAACTCGACTCACGACTTCTTGATCTCACACGAGTATATCTAAGGTTATTTAGTGCATAGAGGGCTCGTTCGCACCCATATGTATATTCATATTCTTTTCCTTAATCACGACACACTTTTCATTATGAGCAAATAAATGGCTAGGTAGAATTCCGAAAGTTATCAACCATGCTTTCAAGGTTAGCTAAGAGAATTACAGAATCTGTGTACGAACTTGGAGCACGTAAAAGTGGCTTAAGATGGACGATCTGGGCAAAACTCATAAAATATAAAACGTATCCCTATGAGTTAAGTTTCACCTCCAACTGGAATCAGGTCAAAAGACGAAATAGAACTCCAGATATGGCCGTTCTACCAAAAGTGGTCAGAACTGATTTCCTGCTGTAACTATAACCTTTATAATAGGGATAACCATAACGCAAGAAGGATAACACATCATGTAACCATAGAGAGGCATTAAGCATACATATATATCATTCAAGATAAGTTTACAAAATTGCTACATGCCAAATACGATGTGATCATCGTCACATATAAGCTAGAAAGTTCAAGAAATTGAAACAAAGTACAAACGTTCATACATCGAATAAGTTCATAAATAAAGAAGCCCTTAGGTTCACTTCCTAAGCATGAGAGCTACCACGAGAGTGCAAACAGCCGTGAGCACACATCCCATCATAAATATCACTTCATTAACTCGACGAACTTCTGATATCGCCAACCTCGCATAATCCCCCGTTCGATCCATAACTCCCAAGGCCCTTTCCATCATCACCTCTTGAGTCCTTACCCTTAGTCTAGCATCCCTTAATCCATTTGCTATTCCCCACCCCCTCTCCCTTTCTTCACGAGTCATACCAATGGGAGGTGGAGGGGGTACCCCATAGACTGGGCGATGTGGTTCTTCTCCTTGACGCCTATGTCCGAGATGGTACCAGGGATGATCACGAGGAAGGCGCGGCTGAAAGTATGGGTCTTGGGCTAGAAATCGCCCATCACTTAGGTTCATGGGTGCATCTTGCCTTGGCGGAGCGGGTGCTCTAGGGGCTGGTGGTGATGGTGGTGGCGAGGGTGAGCGGCGTCCAGGTTGGCTAGAGGCAACACTTCTAGCATTATCGTCTTCCGATGGGTCTTCCATTGGCTCGGTCTCTTCTTCTTCTTCTTCTTGGGGTGGTTGGGGAGGTTGCTCTTGCTCTAGGCGTCTCCTTTCTTCCTCTTCCATGTGGTCCACGAATCCATACAATTCCTTGGTCTAGGGGCTGATCCGGAAGTTCCACTTGCTTGCGACATGATGTTCCTACACAAGTTTCACAAGGCGTGAGATGACGACTTGACTCGACGCTTAAACGACCATGGACGACCGACTTGACCATTGACGACCCCTATGGCAACTTACGGACAGCAAGACGACTCGACGGACCATGAGACGACCTTAACCATTTGACAAGCAACCAACCAACTCGACCAACGACTCACAAGCTTAACAACCGAACAACGACATGACCATCCACAACCGACGACCAACTCGACTCGCACGACCAACATAACCATTTATAATTAAAGTAATGACTAGGATTCAACTTGTGCATAGCTCTCATGTATTACATCTAAATGGACAAAGTAATACTAGCCAAGTGGGGGTATTAACTAAGGGTTCTAATAGGTAATGCAAACATTGGATTTGGTTATGTATCCTTTGCACCAAGAATCGTTTTTAAAGCTTATTTTCAAAAGACTCATTTTGAATATTCCTTAGACAACCATTTCGATCATTCCATATTAAATTTTTAGTTAGGCATAGTTGATCAGGCTATGCATAAGTAAAACAAGAATACTTTATGATCGACTCAATTGTTTAAGAAATATCCGACTCGTTTTGAAAATACGTAGGTTATAGCAAAAATTCCCTATAACCTTGGCTCTGATACCATTTTTCTGTAACACCCCGACTAAGGCGGAACACGAGATGTCACAGAACGACATGGTACAAAAGATTTAAATATAAAACATCACCATAAAGTTTCAAGTGCCATTCAAATTCAAAAGATTACAAGTTCAAGTTGACGTTTAATAAACATTACATAACCAAATTCATTATCAAAAGATCAAATGTTCGCATTACGAGCACTATGGTATGCTGAGATCATACTCTGATGAGCTGCTAGCATCAAATCCAGGATCAACTGTCACTATTGGAGTAACAAGGAATCCAGATGGCCAAACCTACTTTGATAGGATGTATATTTGCTTGAAGGGGTTGAAGGAAGGTTGGAAAATTGGATGCAGAAAGGTTATTGCTTTAGATGGTTGCTTTATGAAGAGCCCAACCACTGGTGAGCTTTTGACAGCTATTGGTAGAGATGGCAACAACCATATTTACCCTATTGCATGGGCATTGGTAAGTGTTGAGAACAAGGAAAACTGGTTGTGGTTTATGGAGTTATTATAAGGTGATCTTGATATTGAGTTAGGTGTTGGAGTGACAATCATCTCTGATCAGCACAAGGTATGTGATATAATTATGTACATTTTCATTTAACTACTAAATTATTTGGTTGATACTTCATAGTAACAGCATATCATAATTACTTAAATTAAATACTTGGCATATTTATGTACATTTTCCATTAGTTAACTAGTAACTTAATTACTTGCCATATTTAGGGGTTGATTGAAGCTGTGAAAGACATGTTGCCTTATGTTGAGCATAGGCAATGTGCCAGACACATTTATGAAGGGTTTAGGAAAAGATTTACTGGAGTTCATTTTAGGTCAATGTTTTGGGCAGCCTCCAAGGCAAGTTACCCATCACTGTTTGAGAAAGTCATGAGAGATATCATAAATGCAGACCCAAGGGCATATCAATATCTTATGGATAAGAATCCAAAGACATGGTCCAGGGCATTCTTTAAGTTGAACAGGGGTTGTGAAAGTGTAGAGAATGGTTTCAGTGAATGCTTCAACTCTGTGATACTAACAGTCAGAAACAAGCCCATAATCACCATGTTTGAGGTCATTAGATTAATTTGTAACACCCCGACTAAGGCGGAACACGAGATGTCACAGAACGACATGGTACAAAAGATTTAAATATAAAACATCACCATAAAGTTTCAAGTGCCATTCAAATTCAAAAGATTACAAGTTCAAGTTGACGTTTAATAAACATTACATAACCAAATTCATTATCAAAAGATTACAAGTTCAAGTTGACGTTTAATAAACATTACATAACCAAATTCATTATCAAAAGATCAAATGTTCGCATTACTAGTCCAACATGCAACAAATAAACACATCATCCCTGAGGCGGTCCATAGTGCTAACTTACTGCCCTAGACCTGAAAAGCATGAAGAAAAGTGTCAACTACGAGAGTTGAGTGAGTTCATAGGTTTATTCTACCAAATATACGTACAACCAATTCAAATTATGAAGTAGTAAATCATATAGTTTCCAAGAATATCTTTCATAATATCCGTACCCAAACCGTATGTTCAATCAATAATTTCCATCCATAATAATAATAATTTCCATTCAGCCAAAGGCATAATTCGATGAGTATATGCTTGAGCCACTACTAAGACCATTTACATGTCCCAACAACATAATATTTCATTTCATAGCACAAGCTGTCAATCAAGTGCTTTAATCACAATTGGGGTCGTGCCATGGAGACGACCATTTAAATTTAAAGTAGATTAGAGCACCGCTCGGGTCGGACTGGCAATGAAGGTGGCCACAAAGGCAGACCAAACATTCCACCGTTACCTATTTAGTGGGTGAGTGGACGACTCCTAGTTGCGCAACCCTCTAACTACAGGCCTCCCCTTTCGGAGTTAATAGTAGTGTACCGGAATGATACAGTTTGACAGAACTCAAGCTCATCGTATAACTTATAACACATTGAACATACAATATAACCCATTTCATAATCATTCTTTCGAGAATCATTTCATAAGAGAAAGTCATTTTAATTAATCATGTTTTTCACCCCGTAAGTAAAAATATAAAAGAGTTTGAAAGGGGGCTATGACTCACTTGATTTGAGAGTGTTAGGGACTGATCAAATGCGAGATCTTCGTCTAGTCGTGTTGCTCCCCAAGCAAGCCTAAACCATGGTATTTATAAATACACAACGTAAGAGTGTGTAGCATGAACTAGTGTGCTAGATCATGAGATGTTTACTAGTAGACTTGCCCATCTTTGGTTGTTACTTAATTGTGGAATTCAGGTGCATTATGATGCTCTCATTATTTGGTTAAAAGATATTTGGTGGTAGGAGTCGTTTTCTCATTATACGTTTTTGTACGTTTATTGGAATTTCGGTAGTTTGGCTTTGATTTACATGATCTCCATTGTACACTTTGATTAGTAATAATATTTGACATTAGTGGTCTTATAATATTGGTGTTTATGAATATCTTCTGATTTATAAGTTTTTATTTAATTTAATATTATTTAATTAATTATTTATTCATTTTATTGATTTATTAATTAAATAATTCCTTAAAAATACTTTTAAGTGTCATAATTGTCTTTATAATTTATGAATGATTTTAGTTGGGTTATATTCTGATATATATGCTTCTTAATTTAAAATTTCATGTTTTATACTTTTATTTGTGTATTTTCCATTAATTTTAATAATAATATTTAATTAGTTATTTTTACTTAATTATTTATCTTTAAATTATGTAACACATGTCTCTTGACTCTTAACTATTTTTCTCCAGTAGGTTTTAGTTATTTTTATCAATGGTTAAGAAGATTTAGCCAAATTCATGATTTACATAATTTATTTATTGATTTATTTGCCTTTTAATTACCATTTAAATTCAATAATTCATGGAAATTCTTAGAAATCACCACTAAACATTTTAGCCAAAAATCCCAGGCCTTTTAGGCAACCTTTATCAATACAAATTCATATCAATTCAACCTCTCTTGTGTCTTGCTCATTTTGAGGACTTTATGATTAAAAATCGTTTACCGAAATAGTGATTTTAGCCTCATTTCTTAAGCAATTAAAGTGCTTCAAAAGGGGTTTTCATTCTTGCTTCATTATTTCCAGAAAGTTCATCATATTTTGGTGTCCAAAGTCGTGATAGTGGTGGTGGTGTGATATGTTCAATTTAGTGCTTTCGGTTAGTGATTATTCGACCCGAAAAGGTGATTTTTGAGCTTATTGTTGTCATGAACCAAAAGACTTGAGTTTTATACTTTTATTTCAACTTATTTCCAGTAGTTTTAATATATTTTTCTTGTCTTTTGATTATGGTGCAAGTGTGTGCTCAAAATAGCTTTTTGCATGTTTTCGGTTTGTGATTTCAAGCTTATTTTTACTAGTTTTGGTCCAAGCTTTGTCTCTTTGTTATTTCATAAATTTTTCCAGAATATTAACATTAATATTAACATATTTTTCACTTATAACAAGTCCATATCCATCTCATAATCCAACAAAATATCCAACTTTCTTAAATCTAGCATACATGCATTCAAATCAACAATTTTTAATATCAACTTTTATAGATCTAACATTCAACAACATAAAAACATCTTTTAAATGAAAAATCTCAGAATATATTCTTCAAAAATATACAAAAACATATAGATCTATCAAAAAGAAAATCACTTTAAGAGCTACTAATCTATAACAACACTTTTGGGTCTTAAACTTGTTGAATCCTTGGATTTTTCTTCTTAGATTCGACATGCATGAGCATGGAAAGAAAGATCCTATCAACTTTGCCCTCATTAAGTGTATAGTACAAAGAAAACAAGAAGAAAGTATGAGTTTTTGATAAAACCTTTGAATATAAACAAGAACAAGATTAGATCTAGTAAAAAGGATGAAGATTATACCCTCTTGAACTTGGTTTTTGATGAAGAAATGATGCAGATTTTCGTGGCCTCCAAACCCCTATAATACCTTTAATCTAAGCCTAAAACAACCCTTGAACCTTGCTTGGATTAACCCTTTATTAATCTAACTTAAAACCCTTATTATTAATATAAGTTTAGATGAGATTTAGCCTTGTTTTTGCCTTGTTTTTGGCTTGGCCGAATTGAAGAAGAAAAGAAGAGGGAGGGAGAGTTTTTGAGAGAAAAGATGTTGTGTGTGTGAAATGAGTGAAGAGTGTGTGTTGGAGTGGTGAGTTCCAAGGGTGAAAGAGTGTAAGTATAGTTTTGAAATGAATGTGTGTGGTGTGAAGGGGGGGGGGCCTCATGGGGTATTGGGAGGGTTTTTCTCTTCTTTTTTTTTTTTATAAATTTGTTGTATAAAATGTGTATGTATGTTAGATGTAAGTGTATTTATATATTTTGTAAGGTTAATTGTATTAGTTTGTAGTGTAAGTTAATTTTTATTCTAGTATGTATATATATATATGTCGTGTATATATGTATGTATGTATATATTTTTGTGTTTTTAATTTGTTACATAAGCCTTTATTTATAAACTTGTATTTATTTTAAGCACATATACATATACTTATTATTATTTAAACACTTTTATGTACATATTAATTTATAAATATACTTTGAGATAGAAATCTTTATTCTCATGTCATATTTACTTAAATTGGTTTGGTGATTGGTTTGTTGGACATTTATAAGAATTTTTGATTGATATCTCAACTTGTGAGGCTCAATTTATCATTTATAACCTGATTGATCATCAATAAAAATTTTTGTTCAATGCATTTTATAAATTGAATTTAGAACTGAACAATAGCTTTGGATTGCTAATTTAGGGGCATTATCTACTAGCTTCAAGTATAACTATGGCTTGCGGGATCATAGACAACATAACTAGAACATATATAAATGTTAAAAAGTAGGGTTGTTACACAATTATAATGGAAAGGCAGTCTGTGATGAGGCAGTTATGTGCCAAGTGGAAGGGTCAGATTTGTCCTTCATTTCAAAACAGACTTGAATGGGTTAAAGATCAACAAAGGTTAGTACATTATGACCCTCCCCTATTTCTATTTTGCTACTTTTGTTAAATGATATGCAATTACTTAATACAATTGTGTTAATTGAAATTGAAGGTTCTCAAAACCATTTCATGCTGGGGGTCCTCATTGGGAAGTCAGGCAACTGTATGAAGCTTTCAAGGTGAATGTGGATGCCAAGACTTGTAGTTGCAGAATGTGGGAACTTTCAGGGATACCTTGTCCCCATGCCTGTTCAGTTATCTTTAAACTGAGTAGATCACCAGAAGATTTTGTTCCTGGATGGTTCAGAAAGGACAAGTATTTGCAAACTTATTCAACTCACATCATGCCAGTTGGTGGGATGAGTACTTGGAGACCAAACAATCAAGATAAGCCACTTCCTCCAGCCCCAAGGAAGATGCCTGGGAGACCCAAGAAAAAAAGAAAGAGGGCTGCACATGAGGGTGCTACTCAGAGATCAAAGGCAGGTACAAGTTTTAGGCAACAAATTTCTAGAGAAGGAAAGGTGATGAGTTGTAGCAACTGTGGTGAGAAAGGACACAACAAAGCCAAATGCACACAACCTGAAAGGGAACAACCTGCTAAGGTCCCAAACAAAGGTGGCAGGCCAAGAAAGGAAGCAAATCCAGGTGAACCCAATGTCCAACACAGTGTGCCAAGAAATTCCAGAGGTTCATTAAGTGTTTCTATGAATGGCCAACCAGTGGCACAAGCAACAGTTGAAGTAAATGGTTATTCTAGGGGTCAGGCCAGGGTCAATGTTGGAGGCCAGGATGGGTATGAAGCAAGTGTACATGTGAGTGGTGGTGTGAACAGCTCATGCCAAAAAGCACCAAATGTCCCAAACACAAGCCCTGTCCAAGATAATCTGAATACCACAAGTGAAGCCTATTCAACCCCAATCCAAAGACACACCCCAATCCAAACTCAAGAAAGCCAAACTAATCCCTCAACTCCACTAAGATTCAAACCTAGATGGACCAAAACAAAAATACTGTCAGATAAGAGTCCAGAGAATGCCACCAGTGCTGGTCCTTCAAGAAGGTATGAAGATAATTTTGTGCTTGGCTCACATAGTGTTTTAACTAGGGCAAGTGCTGCACTAGGTGTTACAAGTTTGGGATATCAGAAGGTGAAAGCACAAGGTATGTAATTTCCATAAAAAAAGTTTAAATTATTTTATTGTTCATTTTGTTTGACTTTAACACCCATAGGAACTAAGTTGAAACATAAATATAGGTCCTAAGAGATTGCCAACTTGGTGGGGTGTAGGCTTTGTGCTGACCCTATATCTAATGAAACATTTATAGGTGGTACAAACTCTATTCCTATGCCAATCTGGCCCAAGGATGTTGCTATGCCTAGTGTAAGTGAAGAGTATGCAAAAAAACAGAAAGCCTTTGAAACATTGAAGAAGAAGGCATATCATGAGGATGTGAATGCAGTGAAGAGGATGTTAGAAAAGAACAAGGCAGGTGAAGAAACTGTGAATGGTACTGGAAAGGCTGCAAGTGAAGGACAAAGCATTGCAAAGAAGAAGGGTACTAGTGTTGCAGGTGGAATGGTACTGGAAAGGCTGCAAGTGAAGGACAAAGCATTGCAAAGAAGAAGGATACTAGTGTTGCAGGTGGAACTGGTACTGGAAGTCAATGTGTCATGAAAAAAGTGGAAGGTGCAAGTAGACAAGTGAAGAGCCAACCATCACCAAAACTGAGAGCACCAAGTCAAAGGATAATGGCCAGGAAATTATCCAAGCACATTGAAGGACCAGGAAGCACCGAAGAGACTGCAGTCATTGTTGAGTGAATCCAGAAGTTCTAATATTAATGTGTTGCTTTTGTTGTCCCTTTATTTTGTATGATCTATGTACACTTTATGTGACTAAAAACTGATCTAGAATGGGGGGATGTATGTATGTTATGTATGATGGCCTGGTTAGTTGGTTGTAGAATGGATAGACTGCCATTCTGCTATGTCAAAAACGATGGTCACTAATGGCTTTAATGCCTACTTTTGTATGTACGTTAACTATATATGCCAACTTTCCTTGTTGTCTTATTTCCCATTCATATTCAATATTTGTTAGTAGAAAAAGAACTTATCAACCTTAGAAACCCAATAATTTCCATTGATATTCAAAATTTTACAAGACAAACACACCAACTATTATACATAATATCATTATGACAACCAACATAAAACAACAAATCCTCTCATATACTGCCAACTTTGCCTTGTTGTTCTTGAAGTCTTCCTCAACCTCCTCTCTGACATACATTGTGGTTGAATCGTCCAAATTTTCAGACACATCCATATTATCCTTCAATTTCATCGATTCCAGATACTGATGGAGATCATACACCATTTCTTTGTAATATTCAGATGGTAGTTCATCATCTAAGAACCTATACGTGCCACACTTCTTTGTCGAATCCTTTTAAAAATGATAACAGCAAAAAAACTACTGTGATTTTGAATATATATATATATATATATATAATAATATATATATAATAATATATATATATTTCATATTTGATTAAGAAAATAATATGCTACTTACCATTATTGGACAAGAGATGAACCTTCTACCTGGATTCTTGCGTGTCCATGAGGTACGAGGGTAGAGTTTGTAACCACAATCACATACACCATAGGTTCGATTGTCTTTTGAACGATTTGAAGAGCGATTGGAAGATCGAATGGAGGAAGAAGACGACATCGGGTTTGGGTGGGTTTTTTTGGTCGAAATGGTTTTAATTTGGGAATTAGGGTTTATTCCAGTTTATATAGTGGGTTAAAGACGACGTGGCAAGTCAAATTGACCAAACCGCCTTACGTGTACAACAAAACCACTCTTGTATTTTTAAACCCCTATATAAACGGTGTTTGACCCTTTAAACCCCAGCTTATACAAAATTATTGATTTGTCCCTATAAAAACAATAAGTTGTGAGTTCGATACCTTAAAAAATGATTAGCCCAATTTATTTACCCAAAAATAGATATAAGTTGGAGATGGAAATAGGATAAGGCTATAAGAGAGATGGAAGAAAAGAGAAGAAAGTTAAAAAGCTTATCCACACTTCTGAACTCTAAAGTTAATAGTGGAAGAAAATAATACCGTATAAAAAAGATAAATCTATATTTGATTTAAATTTTAATTTTTTTTCATATTGATAGCAGTCATTCACGAATTATAAATTTATTTTGCTTCGTTATGATCCAAACTATTTAAATAATAGAATGATAAAATAGTCGACAGATGTTTATATGTATTTAGACTTTAAACAACTATATTAATTCAGATTTCAGACATTTGAACTATCTTTTAACATTCAGAAGCGGTACTTAAATTCAGACACAAACCTCTTGTGAAAAACAAACGGGGCCTTAATATTCTTAAAGCTATATTTAACCCATCCAATTATTTACAAAATACACTATATTTCAAGGGATTATGTCTAAAACCTAAAGTATGTTTCTTTCACAATTTTAGAAAAAGGAAGATGATGAGAGCCATGGGACAAAATTACGCTATACTCACACTTGCCCTGATTCTTTGACCCTTTTTTTCGTAACTGGCGATCCGCATAGTTTATATAATTATGTGTGAACTGTGAAACTGTAGGGTACGAATCATCAAATCATGAAATGCTCTTTGAAATAACGAAATTTACCCCGTGAAAGATTAGATGTAGGGACTCTACCTTTGGTAACCATTTGAGATATCGGATGACAACATCAACGGTAGTGAACCCATCAATTGTTAGCTCAAGGTCTTCAAGTTAGGTAGAGATTAAGAATAATCCTTCTTTGAAGCAATGCACAATCATATATATACACAAGATTTCAGTAAATGCAGTTGAGAAATTTCAATGATTCATAGGTAGTGCATTGATGCAAAGAAGGAATTGAATCTCTACCTAATTTGAAAACATTGGAGCTAAGAATTGATGGGTTCACTAATGTTAATGTTGTCGTCCAGTTTCTCAAATGGTCACCAATTCCAGAATCTTTTTAATTGATCTTTCATTAGGTAAATTTTGTTATTTCAAAACATGTTTTATGATATGATCATTCGTGCCTTACACTTTCACACATCACATATATAACCAGATAAACTGTGTTGATCACCAATTACAGTAAAATGAGTCGGGGTGTTTTTGAGTACAGAGTAATTTTGTCCCATAGCTCTCATCGTTCCTTTTTCCAAGATATATAGTGTATTTTGTAAATACTCCGATGGGCTAAATATAGCTTTAAGAATATTAATTCTGTTAAATAAAATAAGATTTTGAAGGAAATTAGTATGTGGTAAACATTTAATTGTACATAAGGCAACATCTAAATAGATTGACTATTCATGTTGTTTTTCTGTCTACTGCGGCATTGATAAGATTAGTTAAAAAGAAGCATACCAACCGGGTTTTATTGATGATAACACATTAATTTGATAACAATCCTTCGGTAACATTACGATTTCAAAAACTTTTTGCCAAAATTATTGTATCCTAATCATGTAGAGGTTTGAATGTATCACTTTAAAGTCATTAATTAAGTATAATATAGTCTATTCTTTCCATTATCACGGGCAGTGGAAAAAACTATCCATGAACACGAATTAACATGTAGGGTAGATTTATTGATGATAACACATTAATTTGATATAAGTCGACACAAGTAGTTTTTTTTGGAATATATTGGAACAAAACGACCAATAAGTATACTTTGAAGATTTCTAAAATCCCCTGTTTGATGATCAAGGGTTTATTACATGGATAATTCATAACATTTGGTTCAAGAGTTGGATGAAGTTGAAACAAGGAGAAAGTTGACTTATTATTAAAAAACAATCGAGTTTCTTGAATTTGATGAAGAAAATGGTGGTAGCCCTATTATTATTTGAGCAAGGAAATGCATTGAAGAAAATAGTTTTTAGCTGGCGTAACAATATCAGATACCATAAGAGGACAATATGGATCATGAATGAAGCGTCAAATTTCTACAAGGCTTCTCCGATTGTGAGATCAATATTTTTCCTTGACCAGTTAAACATGCTAATTGTGAAAGTATTAAGTGCTTGTTACTCGCCTACTCGGTAACTAAATTTCTTGGTCCCAGATACTTGATTGTAACTAGGACTACCGTGGTGGTCTGTATCTTTCTGATTCAACCGTTAATATTGGCTTTTGACTCATTAATCCATGCTTTTTCGGTATTATTTGTCCTATTAGTTTATGGTTTCATGTTCTACAACATATTCTTTTTCAAAAACTTCGTCATGTAGACACTGAGATTTTTATTTTGTCGAGCCTCTTGGTTTGCTCAACTTGCATTTAGGTTCTGTTTGCTTTTGATGTATATAGCTAGGATCAAATGACTTAATTGTTTGAGCTCGTTCACTGAATACATTGGTTAGAACACGATTGGAATGATTTTTCATAAACAAATTTTGCTAAAGAGACTGAAAGATTTGACCTATTTTATGGACCCCGAACTGGGCCAAATTAGAAATATCCACTTGCTTGGTCATCAGGAATCATACCTCCACCCTTTGCTGGTATCAATGGCCTCTAGTAGCTCTGCTTGTCTCGATTTGCATCCCAACATTTCTTCACTATATTTGCTAACGAATTGGGGCAACATCTTGGTATTTCGAGCCTTAGATTCTGGAATTAAACAAGCATAACAGTTGATATATGTCCGTGACTATTTGAGTAATTCAATGTTGCCAAAATGCCTTAGTGTAAACAAGTAAACTTTGGTTAAAGTAAGTTGACTCACGTGTCTAACAAATGCTGATGAGACTTCGACAAAACTAAGAAGAAAGTATGGAAGATCACAACAATACCAAAGCTGTATACATCACATTTTGTTACAAGGCTTTCATGAAGAACCTGTTAAAATTAGGTTTAGATTTCTAGAACCTATTACAGATCATGAAACCTTTTAAAAAGGTTTACCAACTGAAATAACGTTAGGAGCCAAGTAACCTAAGGGTTCCGGTTTCTCCAGTCATGTCTTTGGGGGTTTGTGCTTCAAACACGGTACAACTAAGGAGGGACGATGTTCGCCCGCAGTACCACACAGTACTGTTGCCCATTTACCATCATCTCTCCCCTCTCCTACCCAAAAGTATTTAAACACAATTATCTTAAACATGACAATTTTGCAACTAAAGGAAAATGGAAAACTTATCAATCGATTTTTGAAGGAAACAATTTGAGCTCAAAAACGAAAATATAAAATGTGAGGATTAGATTGGACAATGGAGTATTGAAATTCCCTCGAGTTATCCATAACTTGAGGGGTAAAGTTGGATGATCTCGACCATTGATTTAAAATCAATGGTCAAGATTCAAAAATGATAATTGAATCTTAACCATTGATTTTAATCCAATGATCAATAACTCTCCAACTTTACCCCTCAAGTTACTTCTAACTTGAGGGAATCCCAGTCTGACTTTCTATAAATGTTAAGCATGTAACAGAATTATAAACCGATATGAAGATGAATCTTACAAAATACATTGTATACATTCATAACTCGATGTAATGATTACAATAGATATCAACAAAAAAGGTAATGAACATACATGAGTCGATAAGCAATGTACACGTACTACTTGTTTGGATTCCATACACCATCCCAATTCAAGTATTTACCGTTGTTTCCTTTGGTCACCAGCTACATATAACTCAAGTGGTACCCAAACCAGCAAAACACATGGGTCCACCGGATGGACTTTTGGAGATAAAACTCAAATCATACAAAAACATTACATTTTAATATAATCCATTTCTTTAAGTGATATTGTCAATCTGATAGCCAAAGCCAACAGGAAGTATCTGATCACCACCTTTAAAGAGCATACCATTCACACCACGTGTAGCACCAAGTTGTATATACTCCTGTAACTTAGATAATTCCGGTACTTAAGCTTGAAGTTGCATTTATCTTTAAGGACTTCTCTGGGACATAGGTTAAACCTGTAGTCAAAGAATGAAACATCACCTTCTCATTCAAACATGCTTAACACACCCAGTATATTTATCTACACAACTACCGTGTTTCTTCATGAACATGTTTAAGATATAGGCTACGTCAAACAACGATGCATAAAATAACCAAGAAATTTACAATGGGACAACGATGCATATATCCAATACTCCCCTCTTTGCCTATTAGTTAGTTGGAGCTCTAATGTACAAGGTAAACAATGCACTTTTCACCAAATGACCATTAAAACATGGATAAATACAACGTAGCAAGAACGTAAGAGCTCACTACAAACTCATTTCATATCGATGAAAAGTGTAACATTTAATCGTTCCTTTTAAGGTGCCTATTGTGACTATGGCGGAGCACAATATAACAACCTAAAAGCTGAATCAAAACTGCAAAAACCAGCACATCATAACAGGCTATTTATGAAAAACTGATGATTTAGTTTGTTCATTGTTGATCAACTGACTACATCGGTGCATTTTCCGTTATGTGGAATTACCAACCCATTAAAAACCGAACTAACCAACTATAACTAGCATGCTTTTTTTCTGCTTTATAGCTATTAGAAGTGTGCTTACCAATACCCATCACCCATGTGCCCCCCCTTTTCCAGATTTCCCTTTACTTTCTTACTCTTGCTTGCTTCCGTTCCTTTTGAAACATGTTTCTTTCTACATGTGCTTTTTGGTTCTCGAAAACTTTAGGGTTTATACCTTTACCACCCTAACAGACTAATGGCGACAAACATATGGTGAACCCAAACCTGTGGTTCTTGCTAGTTCGACAATGCCGCTCACTTTGAGCATATGGTAGCTGCCTGATTACTTTTGAATAGACAAAAATTATTTGATGTTTATGCTTTCTATAGATCTCTCTTTATGCAACTTCCAACATTAAAGAAAACCTACCCGAACCCTCGTGTTTAACCGATGAGTGATAACCAATCCATCTCTTAACCGACACCGATCCGTTTCATTTTCATTTACCAAAGAGTTCGGCTTTGAGCCTAACCAACCCATACTCACCCATAATTGTGATGGTGGGGTGGCTTTAACCAAAAAGGGTTATAAAATCACAGCATGTAGGTTCTGTCACATGTAGATATACAATAATTTGTGTAAGTCCCACCCAATTTCTTATACGAAGTATACGATGAGGTTGAGTGTGATCCAACAGAAATATCACCCCTCCAACCCCAGAATAACTGCTAGTGTTTATTTTTGGGGTTATCTAAACTAATGCAAAATTTCATTTCGAGTAAAATTTAAATCCAAACTACATAGTTGAACCAATAATCATCACACATAGCGACACAATGGCGTTAATTTACATACCATGTCAGGTCAAATTTTGCATATACTTTTAGATGAAGAAGTATAATAAACATATATGCAGTAAAGAACATATTGAACATACCTTTCTCCTTAACACTAATCTGTAAAGAATCTAGAGTAATTATGCCATCAGTAAGAGGAAGTAACTCAAGCTTGATGGTCGCCGTAGATCTACCAGGAATGCACCTGGTGCAAGATAAAACTAATTTCATAAATCATCCAGGAAATCTCAAACTATAAAAGTTATGAACAAGATAAGTATGTATTACACTATTACCCTAAAGGAACTCTACTTTGCAACCACAAGTGTGTGCATCCCAGATCACTTCTTGGAAGCACGTCAGTGATGGAAACTGTTTGATCAATGAAGGAGCTGGTTTGAGGCACATTGTCATGACTGTGTCTCTGATTGTTAGATGCTGAAGTGAGTGCCTTGAGGGAAATACTCTGTCTACTGTCACCACCAGTTCTACCATCAAAAGAGGTCATAGGTGATGTGGGTGTGGAATTTAGAGACACCACAGAAGGAAGAGAAGTAAACGAGGCTGGAGCAAGCACTGTTAGAGTTAGATCTTCTGATGTCAGATTTGATGCCTCAAGTGTTAAAACCTAACACAAATGAACTTTTATTATCATGAACTCCATTCATTTAGATTAATCATAGTCATGTGTTGTGTTTATCAAATTATAATTAAATTGAGACCTGAACAGGTAACTGAGGAGCTCTGTCATCTGAACCAAGAGTTGGCCGTGACATTTGAGATGCAACAGATATCAAAAGATCCCTTGACATACGTGGTCGCCAACTTGTTGGCTGCTTGAAGAACAACCTAGATTCTGTACCCAAACTATGTGTTACAAACCATATACCATTATATATCTTTGTTTCTTCTCTCCTATTTTCAAAGAACGGCCCTATGTATTCAGAAAGTAGTAACCTTAATTACCAGTATAGTTGCATCGACATGACACTAAAACAGCATACTTATCACCAGGCAGCAAACCAAGATCTACATTAGAGGGGACATGAACACTTGATGATCGATGTCTTCTCTCGCTTTGACCCTTGCTGTTCCTCCACAGTGACGTTGCTGGTTTCAGAATGAACGAGTGTTCTTCCCCTCTCCTGTCAAAGGATGTCAAAACAATGATTTAAAAGAAGCAATATAGTGGAAGATCTAGTCTACTATTTGCTACTTGCTAGTATTCACAAACACCATGTACCACCTACTCCTTTACGGAATCAAATAAAGAGTTACAACATGATAATTCCCTTAAAATCAAGCTGCCAATTATATGATAATTTCCAAACAGGGGACCTAAAACTTGAATTCACTTAAATATCAAGTAACCGACATATGGTAATTACCGCCATAGAAATTCCATTATGAACATGTAACTACTCTCACGTTAACAACCCAAAGAAAGTAATATCTATTCAACATGACTTATAAAGTTAATACAAAGCAGTGAACACAACTTCACCATAATTATATGACCATATTATAGGAAAATAACCCCACCCTTGCATGTCATGGATTAGACCCTTCACAGATCCCACAGCAGCAGAACCTCAAAGTTCAGTAGCCCAACAAAAAATTAGCAAACTGAACAAGACCAATGAGAATTGTTGTAAAGTGATCATACTAGATCTACTCTGGAAGAAAAAAGTTAACAGCTAATATTGGCATGATACGCAAATAACAAAATGAGAGAAGAATAACCTGAGGGCTAAATTTGGCAAGCAGTGGTCATTTCCCGCTTCAGTACACGCAATTGGTAAAGACAATGGAGGTCCACCCTTGGAAGCCTCCTCGTGTATTATTGTTATTGTATCCAGATATATCACAATATCTGGCAGGTGTGCCAGAGAAACATTCTGCATTTGAATAAATGTAAATTGGTTAATTACCATCTCCGATGACACAAAAATTAGTTCCTGGACAGAAGTTTTACGTTTAGACCTTTATCTGAACACACAGAAGGTCTTCTGTATTGCAATCAGCAACAAAAGAAGAGATCTCCACAGGTTGTATTATTTCAACTTTCCTCCTCCATCGTCTACCTGGGATGTAAATGCCTTCTAGTCCACAGCGAACAGAAAACCTTTCTGGCTCCAGTGGCACACCACGGAAAGACAAAAGTCCTTCACCTTCTCCTTTTTCATCTTTCCCAGAACTATTAGATGAGAAGTGATCCTGATCTTCTAGATCAACAAGGCTTGATGTGGTATTAATGGGTGAAACTGGTGGTACGGTGTTTGGAGGAATGGAGGACATAGAATAACTTCTAAAGTGGCCAAATGAAAAAATGGGAGAAGCAGATGAGCCTGAAGGGTTCATCTTTGTAGAGGTGCTACGAATATTTGAATTGGAGCTCAATTGCGGGGGGGATATGGAACGAGACGGAGAAACCAAAGAATTTTCCAAAGGAAGCAACCACTTCAAGAGATCTCCACAAGAATCCTGATTCAAGTAACTTGAACTTTCGTCACTTAAGCTTCTCTCTTCATATTTTTCAAACTGAATGATTTCTAAGACAGGGTCTTTTAAACATTCCACACCAATGTTTAACTGTAACAGCACCTGCATCCTTACAAACAAGAAAATGGGATACAATCAGTGACACGCACATCCTTTCAATACTATACTTGTGCAGCACTGAGGATGACTATAAAAGGACCACTACATAACTAACCAAAGCATACTCTCTTCCTGACAACCTAGTATATAAAACAACATTAAAGAAACCATTTTCAGAAACATACCACTATATCTCCATTAGCAAGTGAAATACATTTAAACCCATTTCTTGCCACGCCGCCTGAGGTACTAGCATCAAGACTTCCTCTATCAACTGAAGCGTTCGAAAGGGCCTTATTATCATCATATGCACTGAACTTTCCACCAATCATTTCCGTTGATTCTCTAAATGTTTCATGGGGTTTTCTTTTCGACCAAAGTGGCTCATCTGCCTCAGCAATCCGCGCAAAAAAGTGGGAATTTCTGAATTTTTGTAGCAACACTTCAGTTTGCCTTCTGTGATCTTCCATCCTGAGAAGAGATTCACCGGTGGAAAAATCCTTCTTAAGTTCAGTTTTGCCACTATCATTTTCATCTGTATCATGAGCATTAAGACTTGAAGAAGCCACCTCGGGAGCAGGTGAAGATCCATGTCTGATTTCACCATTTTGCTTTTTGGCATTTCGGCCAACGCCATTCTTACTCATCATTTCAGCAACCTTAAACGGTGTGATAACTTCTGTATCCTGCTTATATGCAGACAAGCATGCTAGAACATGAACTTGTTCTCCTGGAAATTAAAAAAAGCATAACAATAAGGCTTATGCATGGAGAGAGAGAGAGAGAGAGAGAGAGAGAGGAGTACCTGGGAAAACAAAAGGGCGGTCAAAAGA
>CM067173.1:61793744-61913051 GCA_034093135.1 Erigeron breviscapus
GATGATGATGATGATGATGATGATGATGATGATGATGATGATGATGATGATGATGATGATGATGATGATGATGATGATGATGATGATGATGATGATGATGATGATGATGATGATGATGATGATGATGATGATGATGATGATGATGATGATGATGATGATGATGATGATGATGATGATGATGATGATGATGATGATGATGATGATGATGATGATGATGATGATGATGATGATGATGATGATGATGATGATGATGATGATGATGATGATGATGATGATGATGATGATGATGATGATGATGATGATGATGATGATGATGATGATGATGATGATGATGATGATGATGATGATGATGATGATGATGATGATGATGATGATGATGATGATGATGATGATGATGATGATGATGATGATGATGATGATGATGATGATGATGATGATGATGATGATGATGATGATGATGATGATGATGATGATGATGATGATGATGATGATGATGATGATGATGATGATGATGATGATGATGATGATGATGATGATGATGATGATGATGATGATGATGATGATGATGATGATGATGATGATGATGATGATGATGATGATGATGATGATGATGATGATGATGATGATGATGATGATGATGATGATGATGATGATGATGATGATGATGATGATGATGATGATGATGATGATGATGATGATGATGATGATGATGATGATGATGATGATGATGATGATGATGATGATGATGATGATGATGATGATGATGATGATGATGATGATGATGATGATGATGATGATGATGATGATGATGATGATGATGATGATGATGATGATGATGATGATGATGATGATGATGATGATGATGATGATGATGATGATGATGATGATGATGATGATGATGATGATGATGATGATGATGATGATGATGATGATGATGATGATGATGATGATGATGATGATGATGATGATGATGATGATGATGATGATGATGATGATGATGATGATGATGATGATGATGATGATGATGATGATGATGATGATGATGATGATGATGATGATGATGATGATGATGATGATGATGATGATGATGATGATGATGATGATGATGATGATGATGATGATGATGATGATGATGATGATGATGATGATGATGATGATGATGATGATGATGATGATGATGATGATGATGATGATGATGATGATGATGATGATGATGATGATGATGATGATGATGATGATGATGATGATGATGATGATGATGATGATGATGATGATGATGATGATGATGATGATGATGATGATGATGATGATGATGATGATGATGATGATGATGATGATGATGATGATGATGATGATGATGATGATGATGATGATGATGATGATGATGATGATGATGATGATGATGATGATGATGATGATGATGATGATGATGATGATGATGATGATGATGATGATGATGATGATGATGATGATGATGATGATGATGATGATGATGATGATGATGATGATGATGATGATGATGATGATGATGATGATGATGATGATGATGATGATGATGATGATGATGATGATGATGATGATGATGATGATGATGATGATGATGATGATGATGATGATGATGATGATGATGATGATGATGATGATGATGATGATGATGATGATGATGATGATGATGATGATGATAATTAAAATAAACCTTGATTATGTAGACAGAGTGACACAGTCATACATGAATGAAAAAAACAATATGTGAATCACAACTTAACAGTAGTCTTAACTTATAGTGAAAAGTCAAAACTTGTAATCCAACCGTATTCATCACCTACAATATTACAACCACATGGCGCGCATGACTAGGTTGATGAGTAAAGAAAGGTAAATAAAAGAGTCCAATATCATAAAACAAAACAAGACATATGAATGGGTGAGTTTTTCCCATATACATGATATATATAATACAACAAATAACATGCTTTTGTACACATGGTAATGTATACCAGCATGAACAAAAAAAAAGAAACAAACAAGACATATGTGGAAGCTATTAGCCTTTGCTTTACAGATCTCAACTTTTGTATCATCCAATCCATCCATCCTTTTTTGTCAATGTAGTTGAGAAAAAATAAAAAACAAGGCAAGTTAATTTTACCTTAAAAAACCCTCAAACATCAGCAAGCTAGGAAAAAGATGCAATTAACTTTTGTCGTCCGGAGAGATCTTTACATGGTTTTATAAGTGACACGTACGTAAGGGCTCTCGGCGCGCTTCATATCTCTAGAACGATATCTGCAAATTTATGTGGAAATTGTCGCACCCCATTTTTCACAAATTAAGAAATTTACTTTATATATATAGAAACATTACTAGCTAGTACTCACATTCAGAATCGGTTTTGACCCATTTGGTGCTAATTTCGTCCTCTGTAAGTACTTCTTCCCCTTTCCTGCAGGGTGATCGTCTACCCTCTATGAACTTCCTTGCCGACGCTGATTGAGAATTTTGAGGGTTATTGATCTTGTTCTTAAGCATAGCCCTTAGTAGCTGCATGCAATCAATTACCATTATATTATATCATTATATATAATCAGAATCAATATATTCAAGAGAATAACATATACACTAAAAAAAAAACAAAGGTAATATATATATATCGGAAAGAGGAAAGTAAAGTTACCTTCTCCATTCTTGATTCTGGAAGTGGATGATGATGATCATGTAAAGTAGCTGGAATTGGTGATGCTGGAAACCCGCTGCTGCAGACGAAGATCTTCTTGAAAAGAAATGAAAGTGATTTTTTCCCAATTATTGCTTTCTTAGTGTTATCGGTACAAATGTCTTTGCACCTACCAAGGATAACTCTAATCGTGCGATCTATCTCTTCTTTATCATCGTTGCCTCCTTCGCTGCCATTGAGTCTCATTGAAAGTCTGCGGTCAACCTCTAAGCTTGATGGACAGTTAAGGAATCTATCCAATGGCAGATCAGCAGGAACCATGTCTTGCTTTTTCTTGGACAATAGATTTGTCAATTCTTTTCGCAGTTTGCCCACCTCTTCGGGTGTGAAGTCAGAAAGATCAGGTGATGATGTTTCTGTTGTTGCCTGATCAGTTTCTTGATTATTGATTTCTTCTTCATTTTCATTAATCGGTAGATGATCGTTGTTGTTGTTGTTACCAAAGGTTCCTATTGTGAGTAATCCCTGAGGCCAATCACTAAACTCTTCTTTCTGGGGTTCTTGCTTGGCCGCGTGATCTACATGATATATGCAAACGTAAATATTTAATGATCGATTAGCCTGACTTCAAATTAATCTTCTTATATCATATTAATTAAGACTTAAAAAAATTAAGAATATGCCAATGAGGTTATTGATGTCTCATTGGTAAGGTTTTTGACCTTAGGATATTCTACTACTCTTCATATTTTGTGGAGATGGATTTTTTTTTTTTTTTTTTTTGGGGGGGGGGGGGGGGGGTTGTTCAGAATTCCTAAGTTGCATCTTAAACATTCGTGTGGTTTATAAATAGGACTAACATAGATTGTTATTAAAAAAAAAAACTAGAAAGAATATATATTTGGGTAAAATTAAAGCTTGATAGTATAATGAAAAACCTAGCTTAATTATACAAATATGAAACAACGGAAGTGAACCACGCTAATTAAGATGATCAACATTCATCAACGTGATAAGCCTGTTAAATTGAATGGAAACAAAAACAAAAAAAGGTAGAGTTTACTTACGATGAGCAGTGGACGCTGCATTCGAGTAGTTCTTGTTCCGCCCTTGTGCACATTTAAATTTACTTTGCATCCAATTGAAAAACTACAACAAAACCAAAGGAAACTAAGTTTGTAAAACATGCACATATAAACGCCAATATATGACAACTTCACAAAAATGGTCATATATATATCGATCTCACCTTCATGATATGATGTTGGTGGTAACGTAAAATTAAACACAAGGACGGTAGGGCGGCGTCGGTGGTGGTTGTAGATGCAGAGATTAACCGTGTGGAAGGTGGCAAGGGATGGATGAAGCCCAAATGCAAAGTGTCGACTATGTATGAACTACGAAGTATATGTATTTAGTCTTACAATATATACGTAAAATGGAAGCAGATCCTAGAAGCCAATGAGAGCTTAGTTTTTTGAAATTAATATTAATAATAAAATAAAAGGATTTGGGAGACAACAGGCTATGACTTCAAGTTCCCAAATGGACTTTTAAATCTTAGTCTACATCCAACCATCCCTTTATATATGCACATTTTGTTTGTATAAAGAAAGAAAAAAAAAATTGTGTGGATTTCATGCATGAAGACATTCTCTAATTAAAATAATCTATGCATGTTTCCTCGTAATAATACATGCCAAACAATGTCGACTGTAGAATGTTGAAGTTGTAACCGTGTCATGATTTTACACCGTTGGATCCATCTTGATACATGGTTCATAGGTCCAAATCCATATATTGGTTTTTGTGTTATAATTCTCGATTTTCATTGGTCAAATATGAACCACTCGTACTACAAAATCAAGATTATTTCACTACACAAAACCTTGCACTTTATTCACTTTCTTTAAAATTTATTATTATTATTTTTTTTTTAAAAAGAGACTTTTATTAACAAACTCGCCAACTCACTCAAATTGAGGAGTGGCCGCCAGAATTACAAGAATATACAACTATTTAGAGCAATTCCTCGATCTATTCTTGTACCATAGAAAGCTAAAGGTTTTTATCTCTTGAAACACTTTCTCAACCCTGACCGTCTCCCGTTCAAACTTATTCTCATTCCTAGCCCTCCATAGACACTAACATGCCACAAATATAACTCTTTGGCATATACAAATTTATTGTGATGGTTTATTAGGAAGCAAAAGATTGTAATATGTAGCATTTATATGTGAAAATTTCCTTTAAGATTTAATGATTATCTTTAATTTGTTATGAAAATTTCCTGAGAATTCAGGTGCCCAGTCCGAGCCAGAAAAAAATGCCCCCAACTCTTAGAAATCCAATTATATAAGCAAAATTTTTTTTTTATAATTGAGACGTTATAACAATAAAAATGTTATTTCTTATTTATATATTGTTCTAATCTAATAAAACCTTATATCAAATCAGGGATGAACAATAAAAAAATTTCTAATCAAATGAGACTCTAAATAAAATCACAAAGATATGATCACGAAATAAAAAATAATAATAACTAATCAAGAAAAGATCAGTAACAGAATCATACATTTAAGAACTAAGAGTAAAACTAAATTTTTTTGATGTTACTTCTAGTCTTCTAGTCTTTTAGAACACAATATGAACCCTTTGTGTGGATGAAAAAGTGTCAGGAGTATTTACTCTTTATCTTCTAAATTTCATTTAAATGTTTAATTATTAATTAAAGTAAATTGGTATAACTTATTACTTTTCTTGAAAAGCGGTATAACTTATTACTAAGAACATAACTTTGTATGTATATGCATATTTAGTACCTAAAATATTATATATTTATAGTTTAAGTATTAACTTGTTATTAGAATCACATATATCTATATAATATACGTTATACTTTTACATATATAATACACATATAAAAATATATATATATAATATATATTGTATAATATATATATATATATAATATATATATATATAATATATATATATATATATATATATATATATATAATATATATATATATAATATATATATATATATAATATATATATATATAATATATATATATATATATATATAATATATATATATAATCTAAAAGGTTAGGGACGGCTATTGGATCGCTTGCTTTATATATATAGTAGTGTCCGTAATAATTTGGTAATAGAGCTGAGAGATTTACAATGATATTATCCTCTAAATCTAATTTATTTTTTTTAGAACGACAATTTTTTATTGATAACGAGAGCTTTCAACGAAATACAAAAGACAACAAAAATTACATCATGTACTTAGGACATATTCGCCATAATGGCCAAACTAGGTTTTCTTTCTTACTACGACTACTAATCCAAAAAAAAGTAAAAGAAACTATATCATGATAAATATCTATACTAGAGGAGTTATTGGCTTTGAATACCATGTTATTTCGGTTCCTCCAAAGTACCCACCACCAGGTGAAACAAATTGCCTGTATAATATTCTTAAACTTCTCTGTCACGTTTAGCTCCGCTATCCAATCCAAAATATCACTCGAACTTGCATCCGGAATAGAAAGTTGAAGCCATGTTGAAAGCATTATTCTTACCTCTATCAATTGGGTGCATTCACTGAAGATGTGATTTGAAGTTTCCACCCCCATGTTGCATATAGGACACATAATAGACTCAATCTCCATCCCTTTCCTGCTCAAATTAAATCTCGTGGGAAGTCGGTTTTTCAATATTTTCCAAATAAAAACGTTAACCTTTATAGGCACCAAGAGGTTCCATTGGGTTGGATTATCTTCAACAGGTAAAATGGAGAGATCCAAAAGATGTCTGATATATCGGACAAAAAAATAAGTGTTGCCATTAAGCTTCCATTGCCACAAATCTGGATTTTCATCAAGCTTCATATTCTGCATTTCCAGAAGTAAATCCGAGAATTGGGACTCTTCGCAGCCACTCCTAATTCTTCTACGCCATTCCCATTTCCAAGTATTAATACAATACCTATATGAAATTAAACAGTTAGGTTCAGTGTCTAAGGCAAAAAGTCTTGGATACCTACTAGCCAACGTCGAATTCCCATACCATACATCTTTCCAAAACTTAGTACTACAACCATCTCCAACTTTGCGAACTATAACCGAGCATGGCAAAGAGAATTGATCATGAGATGCTGCTAATGTTTTACAAATTCTCGACCAAAGTCCGTCCTGCTTAGCTCTAAACGTGAATACACTGTCTAATCCATGAATTGATAAAATGACCCTCGCCCATAATGCATTAGGATTGTTGAGAACACGCCAACGCCACTTATAAAGTAAAGCCAAATTAAATGCTTTGAGGCTTCCCACACCTAGACCACCAACTGATTTTTCTGCTAGAACCGAGTGCTATTTAACCCAAGCCATTTTCCTAGATTCCTCGTTACCTCCCCAAAAGAACTTGGCCCTCATGCTTTCCAGTTTAGACAGAATCATGGCAGGAACACGAAATAGTGAGAATAAGTACGTACCGAGAGACCCTAGCACCGATTTAATGAGTGTGAGCCTGCCCCCAATAGACAACAAGCTTGTTTTCCATCTCGACAATCGTTTGGAGAATTTGTCAATGAGAATTCTCCAATCAGTCAACCTTGCCATTGTAGTGCCTATAGGGATTCCTAAGTACTTGAAAGGAAATGATTCTGGTTGACAGCCTACTTTAGAAGCCAAATGGACAACTTCTTCTCTACTCACTCCGACCCCAAGAATGGAGGATTTATGAATATTTATTTTCAGACCCGAAGCCAAGAAGAAAAAATTTAGAGCAATTCTGATAACTTCCAAGTTAGACTCTAACCACTCTCCAATAATAATCACATCATCTGCAAAAAATAGGTGTGATATGGAAATATTATTAACTTTCGCGGGAACGAAACTACCAGAAAGAACTAGATTGTCAATTGCCACGTGAAGTCCTTCCATTGCAATAATAAACAAAAAAGGTGCCATTGGATCTCCTTGCCGTAATCCTCTACATATATCAAATTCAGCAGTTGGGGAACCATTAATCAAGACTGAAGACCGAGTCGATGATAAGCAAGCTCGAATCCAACTTAGCCATAAATCACTGAATCCCATATTAGACATGATATGCAATAGAAAGTCCCACGATAGAGAATCATATGCTTTAGCAAAATCAATTTTAAAGAGTAGTAATTTCTTTTTCTTCTTCTTATACCACTCACCGATCTCGTTGATTAATAGGGGACTGTCCAATATGTGACGATTTGCTAAAAATGCCGACTGTTCGTTACTAATTATCTTGTCGAGGTGTTTAGACAGGCGATTACCCAACAACTTAGCAATGATTTTATACTGAATCCCGATTAAGCTTATAGGACGGTAGTCTGAAAAGAGCAAGGGGACGTGTACCTTAGGGATAAGAGTAATAAAAATATATGTAAATTTTAACTAATTTAAATCTGCTTTAGCTAAATGATGTTATATTAGAAAGTACAAATATAATTACTCCATTAGATTTTATTGAAGTATTGAATATAAGATTAAATTGGTAACTAAAAATTTTTAAATTTAAGTCACGCCTAGCTTATATGCTTTATGTTTTACTAGATGGAAACTCACGCGATAAGGCAGCAAAAATACACGGTAGATGAGGTGTTGTGACGACGTTAATTTAAAATCAAACACTTGTCTAACTTATTAACATTGAAATTAAGCCAATGATCCACTAGCGTAGTGGTGAGGTACCCGGATGTTGAAGCGAGGGGTCACACGTTCGAATCTCACGAGCGTTGTGTCCTGCCAGGTTTTCCTGGGTGACGAGTTGCATTTACCGGGTGGCGCGGGTGGGGGAGGGGAATGGGTAGGTCCACGGTATCCAGTCCGGATATCATGTGATCCGGCCCTGCTGTTCTAAAAAAAAAAAAAAAATTAACATTGAAATTAAGTAAAAATAATTTTGAAATAACAAATACATAATTTCAAAAGAACCCTTTAGATATGATGAGGGGTGTTGGAGAACAATAATACCCACTAACTTAATTAAGTAAAACACATGTAAAATTTTTAGCTTAATTAAGTAAAACACATGTAAAGTTTTAAAGCTAATTAATGTGGTAGCCTATAATTAGTTAGCTGGGGACCAATATTAAGCTTAGCTCGAAGAAATCAATCACCTGATCGTGCAACATCCGACCAACACGTGTATCAATAGGAGGACCATTTAATTTGACTCTAACCAACCTCTAAACTTTTGTTTGTGAAAGCATTGCATTGCATTGCAGCCATAACATACATATTTAACATTTCCTCACAAATAAGATACTCTTGCCTTGCTTTTGACTTTCGTCAATATTGGGACCATTCTTCTATTCAATTCTATTATACATGTATATATACATACATTATATTAATCTCAATGAAATTGACTTCTATTGATACTACTTTTGACTTCTATTCAATTCTATTGAATTATTCTATCTTTTACAGTTATGGAAGTAGATTACAAGGATACATTCGAAGATTCTGAGTTGCATCTTAAGCATTTATGTAGTTTATAAATAAGAGTAAGATAAATTGTCGTTTTGAAATTTTTTTTAAAAACAAGTTACTTAGATGGGTTAATAGACCGTTAGCTTTTGAAGAAAGTAAGCTCATTTGCACCCTAAATATCTAACTGTTGTTGAGAACAACAATTGAAACCTATTTCCCACAATAATTGATAAATTGTCAAAAATATGCTTGATCTTGAAACAATGATTAACAATATAGATAAAGAAAATAGTGATGGAGAAAGAGGAGGCATATATAAAGGGAATAAAACAATTGTATTATATTGTCGATTACAAGTATTAGAAGACTCTTTATATAACAACAAGTTTATGATCTTCATAAGTAATATTTAACGTAAATATATTTCTAAAAAGTATTCTTTTTTTGCATCGATTTAGTGCAAAAGGTTAATGGCCATCCAAATATATGTATGTATGTTTGTGTTTAACAACGATCCTTATTTGGTGTTTAAACATTAACTGCTCCTTGCTTCTAATCATATGATTGAAGTATATACATCATACTATTTTATTGACAATACTTACTTAGATAAGTAGGTGTGTGTGTATATATATATATATATATATATATATATATATATATATATATATATATATATATATATATATATATATATATATATATATATATATATATATATATATATATATATATATATATATATATATATATATATATATATATATATATATATATATATATATATATATATATATATATATATATATATATATATATATATATATATATATATATATATATATATATATATATATATATATATATATATATATATATATATATATATATATATATATATATATATATATATATATATATATATATATATATATATATATATATATATATATATATATATATATATATATATATATATATATATATATATATATATATATATATATATATATATATATATATATATATATATATATATATATATATATATATATATATATATATATATATATATATATATATATATATATATATATATATATATATATATATATATATATATATATATATATATATATATATATATATATATATATATATATATATATATATATATATATATATATATATATATATATATATATATATATATATATATATATATATATATATATATATATATATATATATATATATATATATATATATATATATATATATATATATATATATATATATATATATATATATATATATATATATATATATATATATATATATATATATATATATATATATATATATATATATATATATATATATATATATATATATATATATATATATATATATATATATATATATATATATATATATATATATATATATATATATATATATATATATATATATATATATATATATATATATATATATATATATATATATATATATATATATATATATATATATATATATATATATATATATATATATATATATATATATATATATATATATATATATATATATATATATATATATATATATATATATATATATATATATATATATATATATATATATATATATATATATATATATATATATATATATATATATATATATATATATATATATATATATATATATATATATATATATATATATATATATATATATATATATATATATATATATATATATATATATATATATATATATATATATATATATATATATATATATATATATATATATATATATATATATATATATATATATATATATATATATATATATATATATATATATATATATATATATATATATATATATATATATATATATATATATATATATATATATATATATATATATATATATATATATATATATATATATATATATATATATATATATATATATATATATATATATATATATATATATATATATATATATATATATATATATATATATATATATATATATATATATATATATATATATATATATATATATATATATATATATATATATATATATATATATATATATATATATATATATATATATATATATATATATATATATATATATATATATATATATATATATATATATATATATATATATATATATATATATATATATATATATATATATATATATATATATATATATATATATATATATATATATATATATATATATATATATATATATATATATATATATATATATATATATATATATATATATATATATATATATATATATATATATATATATATATATATATATATATATATATATATATATATATATATATATATATATATATATATATATATATATATATATATATATATATATATATATATATATATATATATATATATATATATATATATATATATCACACACTAAATCTATCCAATATATCCCTAAAAATATTTTACACTCATATTTATCCAAACTATCTATACTTTATAAATATTTAATAACCACATCGTTACCCCACCTATCACTACCTGTTGCCGCCACCGCCGCCGCATTGCGCGGGTACCCATCTCGTATATAAAAAAAAAAAGTAGATAAGTAGATTAACTTGTGATTCACAATTAAGACGGTATCGAAAAGCATATCGGGTTATTAGAATATAAGATGGATAATTGGAAGCCACGTGATTTACAATAATAAGATAAGTGAAAGTCCAGCAGGTTCTTTCTAGAGATCATTAAGAATGCTTAGAAGTTAACAACCTTAATTAATTATTGATTTAACAAGCGTTATCCCTTCTTCCACCTCCTTATCATCCCTTCATTACGCTTCTTGCTTCCACTAAAACCACTCCCCATATTCTTGGAGATGTTATTTTTTTTTTTCTTAATATATTCTTGGAAATTTTAATTAACAATCTATCGTACGTAATTAACTAGGATTTAACAAGCGTTATTCCTTCTTCCACATCATTAACACACACTTACGCATCATAATCAAATTTATAATACGATGACGGATTAATTAACTGGTGTACATACTTGTTTCGTGTTTCTTTATTTCGTCACGTTTCACCTTTATTAAAGAAAATTATTATTAAGCTAACATTTCAAAAATAATTACTGGTCCATTTTACATATAACACAAAACTAGTCGGATAATCCTACAATAAGAATTGAATTGTATCTTTAGTATGTAATGGATGTAATAATTTTTAAAGCTGCATTTTGATTTTTAGACTTTTAAAAGTTACAATAAAACTCTTATTTAATTTATTGTACGTATAATTAAGTTGCTATTGCTATTTGCTACATTGATTAAAATATAGGTCTGTTATTAGAAACACACTAAAAGATTTAAGGCCCGTTGGTTGTAAAAAAAAGTTTTCTAGTTTTTCATTTCAAATTTTTTAGAAAATGAAAGGGTTTTATTTTCTAGAAAACAAATAAAATTTAAAACGCGTTCTAATTAGAAAACTAGAAAACATGTTACAGATGTGAGGAGGGGGGGGAAATGGAAAATGGAAAACAAGAAAAAGATGTTTTCAAGTTTTCTATTGAAAATCGAAAAACATTGTTTTTGTTTTATTGGAAAGCATTCTTAGAAAACTATGATTAGAACGCATTTTTAGTTTTTTTAAAAACAAAAATGAAAAACAAGAGGTGTTTTCACAACCAAACGTGCCCTTAACTTTTTAATTTCTAAAACCTATGAGTTTCATTCTAATCGTTTAACTTATAAAATTTGTCTGTTTCAAATATCAGTTATAAATATCTAATTTTTACCCTAATTAATTGCTAAAAGTTTTTTATTTTAAAAAATCAACCTACTTTTAGGTATAAACTAAGATAAGGGTTTTTAATTAGTCAACCACTATCACATTAAATACATCTATCTTAAGTTTCAATTTTTTGTTGGTAAATAATAGAAATGAAACGGAGAAGTGTATTTGAAATAAGCATTTTGTTGAGTCCCAATGTTAATTGTAAATTTAATGATGACAAATCTGACCTATAAACACTTAGTAATCTTTTGGTTCTTGTAAATTTAATGATGACACAGCTTGCGATATGTAACTGACCCAGATCATGCTTCATACTTTGTATTGTAATATGTTATGGAAGCTAGTGTTATTCAAGCTGCATCAACAAGTATATAGCATTCAATCCAAGTCGAAGAGGAGGATTGAAGATAGAAGACCAAGCTGGCAGTGGAAGGCAGCTTGGGATTAGCAGTCAGCTTGGAAACACTTAGGCAGATTGGTGCTTTGACAAACAGCCCAATCTGTGTCTGACAATCAAGTAAAGATAACAACCTGGATTGAAGATAAGGACAAAATGATGTGACTAGGAAGAATCCTAGGATCCAGGTTGGTGGTTAGATATGCATATGCGTGTCCATACTCTTATTGGACGATGAAGAATGTGTAGCTGTACGTGGGGGACCACAAGTACGAGGTGAAGGCACGATTGATTATTCCTTTATCATCCATTGAAAGAAGAATACGTGGCTGAATTGGATACCAAGAGAAGAAGAGCTTTCGCCTATAAAAGCTTTATTCCTTGATTGCATATGCGTGGCATTTTCCTGAGAATCATTCTTCACACAAGTTTCTCTGCTCTTAGACACAGCTTAGCCTGTATGAGATCAGCTTGGGCTGATTCTCTTGAGCTAGAACTTATTGATTGTTGTTTGTCATTGCAAGGGTTGTTTAGATATCTGTAAGCTATCTTTATTCCGCAACAACCCTGTAATTCTTTGTATAGATTATTTCTTAATAAAGGATTACATTTGAAAACCACAATATGTGTTCAAGAATGTTTATTTACTGCTTTACTGTTTTAATGATTCCTGCTCTTTACTTACTTTATGTTTAAGTCTGAATCTTTAAAACGTTTTATTTAAAAGTTTGTAAAGTTTGAGAAAAGTTGTATTCACCCCCCTCTACAACTGTTTTGTGTACAATATACTTTGGTATATTGATACACCTTGGGACGTATCAATTGGTATCAGAGCGGGGGTTAAGAATTAACTTGACTTGATCCTTGCATATTTTCTTTATAGTAAAGCATAATGTCATCTTATATTGATAATGGTTCTTCAACCAGACCACCCATGTTTGATAAAGATGATTTCAGTGGGTGGAAAGGTCGAATGTCTTTGTTCCTTGAATCCATCGATAACAATATGCCTGACATCCTTACGGATGGTCCTTATGTTCCTACACAAACTGTTGTGGTAGAAGCTGTGGTCAGGGAAGGTCAACCAACCATACCTGCCACAGTCAAATCCATTGTTAAGGACAAGGCAGATTGGGGGGATGAGGATAGGAGGTTGGCAAACTTGGATGTGAAGGCTAAAAATTTCATTGTCCAAGTTGTGCCCAAAGATATTTACCATTCTATTAAAATGTGTTCTACAGCTAAGAAAATGTGGGGTACTTTGACTGTCATGTTTGAGGGTTGCTCTACTTCCATGGAATCTACAATAACTACTTTAACCAGGAAGTATGAGAGATTCTTCTCTTTGAGAAATGAATCCTTAACAGACACTCATACCCGCTTTAATGCTTTGGTAAATGATTTAGCATCTGTTGTTAAGAAAAATAATGTATTAAAAAGTAAATTTCTTGATTCATTACCACCTAAATGGAACAACTATATTTCTTCTGTCAAACTAAGTTCTATTTATGATGATCTTGATCTCCCTGGACTCTTTGGTTTACTTCATAACCAAGAGTGTTCAGAGGCAGAAAAGTTAATTGCTATGGGTGATTCTTATAGTCAGCCTGCCACTGCACTTGTTGCTTCTATGACTGAACATCCTAGCTCAATTAGCAATGAGATCATTCCTTGTGTTAATGATGATATTCTTGTGATTTCTAATCCTAACTCTGTTTGTGCTGAATCTGAATGTGAAGAATCTGATGGTGATGAACTAGCTAATGAAGTAGCTATGTTGGCTGAAAGGATCAGAAGGAGATCCTTTAATAAATTTAAAGGAAAAGGAAAAGGTGGCCAAGCTGATAAGACAAAGAAGCCATTTGACATGTCCAAAGTCACTTGTTACAAATGTGGCAAGACTGGACACATGGCTGGAGATTGCAGATCTAAGGAGTCTTCTCAAGCTGTGCCAGCCAAAGGTGGAAGAGGTGAAAAATACTCAAAGCTCAAGACTAAATACAAAGCCTTGAAAGCACAAGTAGCTGAGCTGACTGAGAAGGTGAACAAGAGTGAGAAAAGTCTGGTAGCCAAAGACTGGCCTGAAAGTGCCACATCATCTGATGATGAGCTATACAAAGATGCCAAGTGCTTCATGGATAAAGAAGCTACTCAAATGTTTGCTGAAGATCTGGTGAAAATTCAACAGCAATCTGAGTCAGCTCACCAGGCATCTACCAGTCAGACTGCTCCACCTGAGGTAATTTCTTTTTCCAATCTGTCTGATAATGAGAAACTGTCTAGACTAAATAGACTGGGTGATGAGGTTCTTTTACAAAAACACTTTAATCAAGAACTCAAAAAGGAAATACATGTTTTGAAACTTGATAACAGTTCTAAAAGTCACACCATTGAGAAACTTGAATCTAAAGTTAAAGCTCAAAAACAATTAAACTCAATTTTGGTTAAAGAAGTTAAAACTGCAGAAGAAAAGTTTTTGAAAGTCAAGCAAATCACTAAGTCATGGTGTATATGTTCTAAAAGAACTGCTAAGTGTGTAAATGACCAAATACCTCATCAGATCCAAGCTATTTTTGATGGTGATTATGATAGGGCCATAGCCATTGCTGAAGTTTGTGCTATGGAGCCTTGTTATCAGCCTCCTTCACCACCCAAAGTCCAAACCCAAGGGAAAAAGTATAGACCAATTAAGTTGGTTCAAAAATCTGGTATTGGGTTTGATGATCCTGAAACCATGAGTCAGACCATTGCTGAAGCTGTGTCTGAAGCTGATAAGGTTGTTGAGTTAAAACCTGAAGAAAGTCTTGACTTATCCAAGCTGACCATTACCCAATCTGTGTCAGATTCAGTGTCTAAAACTAACAAGGGAAATTCAAAGAAAAATAAAAGAAAGGTTAGAGATCATAATGTTCCTAAAGAGAAAATAAAGCTTTTAAAGAATGAGAAGTCTGGTTCTCAAGGAAATGAGTCACAAACAAAATCTGAGTCTGTTTCAAATAACACCAAATCTGACTCTGACAAAATGATTTCTAAATATGTTGAGTCCAGAACTGGTGAGGTTTCAAATAACACAAATTTTCTTAAAGATGTGTCTGATCCTAAAACTGTTGATCAAAGAAAATTGAGAGCTGAATGCAAGAAATCTGGAATTGGCAAAGGTTTTGTTCAAAAGGAAACTCTAAATGTTGCTAGAAAGAATTTTAAATCTGGTAAAGGACAGATCAAGCAACAATGGGTGTCCAAATGTGATAAGAGTTTAAGTTCAGTCTCCCAGTCTGAGTCAGACCAGAAGGTCAGCTCTGGTGAACCCATCTTTGGATGGGTTCCCAAAAAGAACTAATCTTTTATTGAAAATGCAGGGCAGTCATGACGATAATACCTGACAGTTGGACAGTGGGTGTTCCAAGCATATGACCGGATGTAAGTCCCTGCTATGTAGCTTTAGGAGTCGCGCTGGTCCTAATGTTACTTTTGGAGATGACTCTCAAGGAAAGACTGAAGGTTTTAGTATACTTTTAAATGGTCCCCTTACATTCAGAAGGGTCTCTTATGTAAATGGTTTGAAGCACAATTTGATCAGTGTAAGTCAATTGTGTGATGTTGGCTATGAAGTGAGATTCAGGTCTGATAAGGGTATTGTTCTTGATTTGGAAGGCAATGTAGTTCTTATTGCAAAGAGGGATGAGTCTCTGTATTCTTTTGACATGAGAAATCCAACTGTTATAAGAGAAGTCTGTTTCATTTCAAAGACTCAAGATGAGCTGAACTGGTTATGGCATAAAAGGTTGTCTCATATGAATTTTAAGGACATCAACAAGTTGTGTAAGAAAGAGTTGGTGTCTGGTCTTCCTGTGATAAATTATGAGAAGGACAAGCTGTGTGGTGCTTGTGAGAAAGGCAAACAACACAAAGCTACTTTTAAGTCTAAAACATGCTCAACCATTGACAATTGTTTGGATCTGCTTCATATGGATCTCTTTGGATCAATTAGTACTCCTTCATTCACTGGAATGAGATACTCTTTGGTCATAGTTGATGAATATTCAAGATACACCTGGGTTTTCTTTCTAAAGCACAAGAGTGAAGCTGCTGATAGCATTATTCATTTTATCAAGCAAGCTGAAATTCTTTACAAAAGGCCTGTTAGGCAGTTAAGGAGTGATAATGGTACTGAATTCAAAAATATCACTCTTAACTCTTTCTGCAGTGAAAAGGGAATTTCACAAGTCTACTCAGCTGCCAGAACTCCTCAACAAAATGGTGTTGCAGAAAGAAGAAACAGAACTCTTATTGAAGCTGCCAGATCCATGATGGCTCAAAACAATGTCAAGTCTCATTTCTGGGCTGAAGCAGTTCACACAGCTTGCTTTACCCAGAACAGATCCCTTATTGTAAAAAGACACCAGAAGACTGCATATGAACTTCTTAGGGGGAGAAAACCAGAAATTGGTTTTCTAAGAATGTTTGGAAGTCCTTGTTACATTCTAAATCAGAAAGACCATCTTGGTAAGTTTGATGAGAAAGCAGATGAAGGTATCCTACTTGGATATGCAACAATGATGAAGGCCTACAGAGTTTACAATAAGAGAACTAAAACAATTGAAAACTCTGTGAATGTAAACATTGATGAAGGTTGTTCTAAGCCAGATTGCTCTCCTCCTGAAGAAGAAAATTTCAATTTTGAAGAACTGGTTGTACCTGAGAATGAGCCTCCAACTAATCCTCCAGTTGGAACTAATAATGCTCAAACTCAGGGGGAGCAACTCATTGAAGAAGAAGGTGTCCCAATCTTTGGAAATGAGCAAGATGATCCAACTCCTACTGAAGAAACTAATCTTAATCCATCAAATGTTGCTCAAGCTGGCTCAGATTCTACAACTACAGTCCATGCTGATCAGTTTCTTCCACAAGCAGATCATGATGGACCTTCTAATCTGAATCAGCCTACTGTCCCTATTGAAAATAATCCAACTCATGTGACAAAATGGACAAGATGCCATCCAATTAACCAAATTATTGGTGATCCTCTTACTGGTGTGAAAACAAGAAGGAAAGCAATAGGCAACTTTTGCATGTTTGCTAATTTTGTGAGTAAGGTTGAACCAACTGAAGTTAATGAAGCTCTGGCAGATCCATCTTGGGTAAATGCAATGCAAGATGAACTCACACAGTTTGAAAGAAACAAGGTTTGGGAACTTGTTCCAAGACCTCATCACAAGACTGTGATTGGAACCAAGTGGGTCTACAGAAATAAAATGGATGAAAGGGGAGTTGTGACCAGAAATAAAGCAAGATTGGTAGCTCTTGGTTACAGACAAGAGGATGGAATTGATTATGATGAGACTTTTGCACCAGTGGCTAGATTAGAGGCAATCAAAATGTTCTTGGCCTTTTTTGCTCACAAAGGTTTCAAAGTCTATCAAATGGATGTGAAGAGTGCATTTTGTAACACCCCAACATGGCGGAATCATGGGGTATCACTTAGAAATAGCACAGCACGACATGGAAATTATGTAGAGTCAACTATATGAAAACATGGGATTGAAACAATCCATAAACTCATTCAAATGTATACAATCGTCATCATTCATCAATTACATGTTCAATCAATAATAAAAAGAAGTTCAATCGATAATAGTTGATCCTAAAAGTAACCCATTAAAGGGAAATGAGGATCACGGATCCAAAAAGTCCAAAGCTAGTCCAATTCTAGCAAAGCAAGCAATGAAATCATCCATTTTGCCTCTGATTAACTTGATTACCTGAAAAGTGTACTAAAGAGCGTCAACATAAAGTTGGTGAGTTCGTAGGGACAAGCAACAAGGAATAAGAGTGTCGGGATGACAACCGTTAACAATAAGTGGGGATTAGAATAACTAATCATATCCAAGGGAAACCTAAAAGGTTTCACGTTATCACAATTCAATACAAGTCAACGTTCAACAATAACAATTCCATATAACATTTAACAACGTTCTACATCATTCAACAACGTTCCATAACATTCAACATCAACAACGTTCCATAACGGCGCGTCTTACATAATTAATATTACTAAGGCGCTAAAGATGCGGCTTACATAGTTAATGATTAATCAGGCGCTAACGGCGCGGCTTACATATAAAGATATAGCGCTAGCGGTGCGACTTATATAAGTAAATTAATGCGCTAACGGTGCGACTTATATAATAAATAATGCGCTAACATGTCCACATCAACATTTCAATCATACAATCAATCACATTAACAATCAACAAACATGTACACTTTTCAGCCCGAATCTCAATTGAGTAGGGAGGGTTTACGAAACTCACCTTGATTGGATATGCGAGCAGGTACAAGTTATAATCGAGTTATAACGTCCAACAATCGCTTAGCGTTCACCACCTATAAACATATACCTTACAAATCACGTGTCAAACCCTATTTAGGTTTTAGGAGAGTAAATCAACCTTAGGGGACATTTGAGACTCAACTCGGTTACGTCACAACCCTAAAGTGTCTTAATAGTTCAATCGAATATAAACAAGGACAATTTATCATGACATTTTTGGAAAAGTCAGTAGATTCAAGGTATGAGGATTATACCATGATAAAGTAGACTCTCTCATGATTCCAACGATAGGTCATACGTTTAAAACGGACTTACGGTTCAAAAGTTATTAACGTTTGAATATATATAGTTTGAGTTAATAACTCAAATTTGGTTTCAAAAGTGACTCTCGACTTTGAACGACTCGTTTGTCATGTTTATGGCACCAATAAGGTCTTAAGAATACATTCCGGAAAGGTCGGGACGATCCTAGGACGTTAGAAATGAAGCTAGGAAAATATTTGGGCTGGAGGGGTCCCACTGCGTCGCAGCAAGAAGACTGCGCCGCAGTGTCAAATAACTGCTTGAAGTCAGCCCAACCCCACTGCGCCGCAGTTAGCCCAGATCAGGTTCTGCACCTGCACTTGTTCTTGAAGCTATGTACGACCCAAACCCAACCAAAACATCAATTTTGATCTAGTAAACGACTTCTGAAGTGCTAATACTCATTTTCAACCTCTATGAACATATAGAAAACATAACCCATTCCACAATTTCGTCTATAACATCAACATAATCACAAATCGCTATAATTCATCCAAGAACCCTATTTGAACAAAAATCAAGTTTTGACTCGATCTATGACCCAAATATGTTTAGATTCAACTAGAAATAGGTTAAACAACATAAGATGATTAATATAGGATAGTTTTAACTTACCAAATCTTCCAAAGACCTTCAAATTCGGATTTGACTAAAAATGGAGTATTTCTTGACTTTGAACTCTAAATCTTTGATATGCTATGTAGATGATGAAGATGATGCTAAATCTTGAACTAATCTAGCTTGAAACACATACAATTTTCCAGAATTTGCAATTGAAAAGGTTGACTTTTAGGGGGAGGAAGAAGAGAGATTAAGGAGAGGATTAATTAGGAAATGATTGATTAAAGGGGGGTGTTTGGTTCCTTAGGGGGGGAGGCCGACCTATGGGTCAAATTGGGTAGGCTCCCGCTCCGCTAAATCCGACAAATAGCTAAACGTTAACCATTTAAACGCCAAAACATTTCCGTAAGCATAAACAAAGTCCACGTTTCATTTCATTTCAACAATACGTTCAATAATCACATAAATTCACAAAAATCGTTTACATTAAATTTTGGGTCAAATAGTCAAATTTGGCAATTGTTACAGATTTCTTAATAGAAAATTGGAAGAAGAAGTCTATGTTGAACAACCTCCAGGTTTTGAAAGCTCAAAGTTTCCTGATCATGTTTTCAAGCTTGATAAAGCTCTTTATGGCTTGAAGCAAGCTCCAAGAGCATGGTATGATACTTTGTCTAAATTTCTGTTGGCTAACAATTTTAAAAGAGGTAATGTTGACAAGACTTTGTTTGTGAGAAAGTATAATGGTGATATCCTTCTTGTGCAAATTTATGTAGATGATATCATATTTAGGTCTAGTAGTGAAAGTCTTTGTAAAAAGTTTTCTAAATTAATGTCTAAAAAGTATGAAAGAAGCATGATGGGAGAACTAAACTATTTTCTGGGTTTACAAGTTAAACAGACTAAAAATGGAATTTTTATAAACCAAGGAAAATATGTCAAAGATCTCTTAAACAAATTTGGTTTTAGTGATTGCTCACCTATGAAAACTCCTATGGGAACTGGTGATAAGATGGGTGAAGATAAAAATGGTAAATCTGTTGACATCACAGCTTATAGGGTATGATAGGATCATTACTTTACTTAACTGCTAGTAGACCAGATATTATGTTTGCTACATGTCTTTGTGCAAGATATCAAGCTAGTCCTAAGGAATCACATCTTAAGGCTGTAAAAAGAATCTTTAGATACCTTAAAGGTAGTCCCAATCTGGGTCTTTGGTATCCCAAAGACTCGGGATTTGATCTAATTGGCTATTCAGATTCTGACTTTGCAGGCTATAAGATTGATAGAAAAGTACTTCAGGAGCTTGTCAATTGCTTGGCAATAGACTTGTAAGCTGGTCCAACAAAAAGCAGCATTCAGTTTCTATTTCCACTGCAGAAGCTGAGTATGTTGCTGTAGGAAGTTGTTGCTCTCAAATTCTTTGGATGCAATATCAGCTTCAAGACTATGGTGTCACTGCATCAAAAACTCCAATCTTTTGTGACAGTACCAGTGCCATAGCAATTTCCAACAATCCTGTACTTCATTCAAGGACCAAGCACATTGATATAAGATATCATTTAATTAGGGACCATGTGATGAAAGAAGATGTTGAACTCCACTTCATTCCAACTGATAATCAGCTTGCTGACTTATTTACAAAGCCATTGGATGAATCAAGGTTCAACTATCTCATAAGTAAGCTAGGTATGCTAAATATGTAAAAGACAGTGAGCTAAGTAATAACAAATCTGACCCCTTAGAGTTATTCTCAATTTTGAGGGCAAGCTGTGTCTGACACAGACTACCCTTTCATACTTGGTGATTCATCAAGTAAAAGAGGGTAAGCTGAGTCTGACCCAGCTTCGAGGTTATTTTTGTTATTAAATATCTCAGTGCGTTTTATTACTTATATTATTTTATTTAATTTATTTCGTGACCCTATTGGAATTTGACACGTGTAGTGGAAGTTGGCGGTTACTGAAAAAGTACCCCCACTACTTGTTCATCGTCCAATCAAATTCTTTCTCTCTCCCACTTTTTCAAACGGGTATTTTGAATAAGAATATATAATATCAATTTAACCTAAATCCCAAATCACTTCTTCATTTTCTCTCAAATTGATTTCTTTTTCTCTCTAATCTGAAAACTATTTTATTTGTTTTTAATTTCTTCTTTAATTTTTTTTAATGGCATCATCATCTGTTTCTGCTAACAATTTTCAAAATAATTCTTTGTCTGGATCTGGAATTCAATACCAAGCTCCAATAAGTGCTAATAAGCTTTCACCTTATGAGGTAAGAAGTGATATTGTAGTGGTTTCGGCTGATCTTGATACTGGTAAAATCAAGATTGGCAGTCTGGTTTATGCCAATATTCATCCTCCTTTTGGGGCAGAAGGATATGATGATATTATGGCTTTCTTATGTGTAACACCCGTCATTTTAAAACCTGGATTTTCAAAAACTTTGCCAAACGGCGTTTAAACGTAGCGGAAAAGATCACTTAAAAACTGCCCCATCCGTAACCGGATGGTACCTTTCATAAAATGGTGTTACTAAAGTGCATCATCAAAACAATATAAATGAAATCCAATTCTTGGCACCAACATAAATTCCATTCACTATTACATGTATCATAAACGTAAATAATGTAGCCGAAACATAGGCTATGGGAAGTCTAAGCATTCAACAATCTATGCTAGTCTTCTCTATTGCATCTACCCATCTCACGAGCTAAACCTTTCTCTAGCTCAAACCTGCTTATCCTGAAGGACACAACATTTTCATAAAAGCAAGTGTTAGCTAATAAATTAGCTAAGTAAGATACACACATTTAATAAAACGTTCTTCATTTTACTTTCATAAAACTTCTTCATAATATACTTATCAAAACATGACCACATTACACATCAACCACAAGAATCGTAAGATAATCCCACCTTTACTTATTCCCACATCTTACATCTTTAATCAATTTACATATTACGCACTAGCTTTACATCTAGCACGATTTCCCACATCTTAATCTTTAATCAATTTACATATTACGCACTAGCTTTACATCTAGCACGATTTCCCACATCTTACATCTTTAATCAATTTACATATTACGCACTAGCTTTACATCTAGCACGATTTCCCACATCTTACATCTTTAATCAATTTACATATTACGCACTAGCTTTACATCTAGCACGATTTCCCACATCTTACATCTTTAATCAATTTACATATTACGCACTAGCTTTACATCTAGCACGATTTCCCACATCTTACATCTTTAATCAATTTACATATTACGCACTAGCTTTACATCTAGCACGATTTCCCACATCTTACATCTTTAATCAATTTACATATTACGCACTAGCTTTACATCTAGCACGATTTCCCACATCTTACATCTTTAATCAATTTACATATTACGCACTAGCTTTACATCTAGCACGATTTCCCACATCTTACATCTTTAATCAATTTACATATTACGCACTAGCTTTACATCTAGCACGATTTCCCACATCTTACATCTTTAATCAATTTACATATTACGCACTAGCTTTACATCTAGCACGATTTCCCACATCTTAACATTTAGGAAAGGCAATGACATTTCCATAGTATCCCGTCATGCTTTTAACATTGGTGGTTAGTCACTCCACCCGGAAATACTAGTCCCACGTAACTATGCCGCAAGGAGTCACTCAAGCGACCACGTACGCACTAGCTTTACAACTAGCACTTCCCACATCTTACATCTTTAATCAATTTACATATTACGCACTAGCTTTACATCTAGCACGATTTCCCACATCTTACATCTTTAATCAATTTACATATTACGCACTAGCTTTACATCTAGCACGATTTCCCACATCTTACATCTTTAATCAATTTACATATTACGCACTAGCTTTACATCTAGCACGATTTCCCACATCTTACATATCTCACATAAACATATCACACGTATACGTATAGCACATGTAGAGTATTTACTTCTAATTGTGCCTATCAACGATTATATCACACATATCAACATAAATCATTTCAACATGCATACATTCCCACATAACCTCCCGCATAACCCGGAAAACCCAACACACATAAGATAATCCGATTAAGAGGTTAATTATAGAAAACCACATTTTGTTGTGCCTCCAGCGTGAGAAAAGTCATGTATCTTACCTCGTTAGCGCGTTCATCAATCGATAATTAGCATTACCGTGCATTACAAGTGTTCCCGACTACCTATAAACATTCATCATACATTTCATTTGTTAAACGGATTGATGCTAGAGAAGTGCAGGTAGTGAGCCTCCCCAAAAAGTCAGTGGGCAGCACTAAAACCATTCTGTCCACAAAGTAGCCATCAGTGGGGCGCACCAATCCACGACTTTTATCCATTAAATTAACATTAATTAGGTCTCAATTAAGCATTTGAAAACATCAATTGATCCTTGAATCGATTGCATACATGAATCCGCTTTTTTCATCATCAAAACGACTCAAAACCGCAACGTTTAATACAAAAACCTAATTGAACACTTATGGATCTAATTAACCACCTGGGATTCACTCATAATCATCTAAACAACATATTTCATCATTAAAGTTTGCAACTTGATGTTCCTATCCAACTCAATTATCAATTCTACCCTTGAAAACGTCGATTTTACCCGAAAACATCAATTGATCCTTGAATCGATTGCATACATGAATCCGCTTTTTTCATCATCAAAACGACTCAAAACCGCAACGTTTAATACAAAAACCTAATTGAACACTTATGGATCTAATTAACCACCTGGGATTCACTCATAATCATCTAAACAACATATTTCATCATTAAAGTTTGCAACTTGATGTTCCTATCCAACTCAATTATCAATTCTACCCTTGAAAACGTCGATTTTACCCGAAAACATCAAGATTGATCAACCCCATCCCTCATGGCCGAATCTCCAGGGATAAAACCTAATTGAACACTTATGGATCTAATTAACCACCTGGGATTCACTCATAATCATCTAAACAACATATTTCATCATTAAAGTTTGCAACTTGATGTTCCTATCCAACTCAATTATCAATTCTACCCTTGAAAACGTCGATTTTACCCGAAAACATCAAGATTGATCAACCCCATCCCTCATGGCCGAATCTCCAGGGATAAAACCTAATTGAACACTTATGGATCTAATTAACCACCTGGGATTCACTCATAATCATCTAAACAACATATTTCATCATTAAAGTTTGCAACTTGATGTTCCTATCCAACTCAATTATCAATTCTACCCTTGAAAACGTCGATTTTACCCGAAAACATCAAGATTGATCAACCCCATCCCTCATGGCCGAATCTCCAGGGATAAAACCTAATTGAAAACATATTTAACAATCAAGGGATGATGTGATACCTGTAGGTAAGATTAACGGATCGAAGAGCAAGCAAAAACCCTTCCGAAATCCCCCGAAATCGACTATAACTTGAAGAATTGACCTAGGGTTTGAATGTAAGACTTTTCTAGGGTTTTGGATCTGTTTTTCTCTGCATTGTTTCGTGAAAAGGGACCCTTATATACTGGATATAATTTCCCAACTTTACATCTAGGCCCTCACGCTTCGTTATAATTCGTTTCGGCACTTAACGGCTCGTTTAACGCCTACGGAAACACTTATCGACTCTTATACTTTATCGATAACATTAATTGGCTTTATTAATCACATTCAACTTTAACTTCATCACTTTAAATCACTTTAACACATATCCCACATAAATCATTTAAATCACACAATTACATATAAATCACATAGTAACTAACGGTCACTAACGACAAGTTAACGGTCAACGTCAAAAGTCAAACTTGAAAATTTTGGGATGTTACATTATGGTACCATCCCTTTGGCAAAGTGATGATTGAGAAGCCAGACTGGGTGTTTCAAGATCTCCTTTGTGAATTTTGGGCGAGCTGTCATGTGGGACAGAACAAGAAAGGACATGCTGCAATCTATGGCACAATCCTCAACGGCAAGAAAAAGGTATACATTTCTTTAGAAAGGATTAGGTCTGCATTTGAGCTGTCTTATATGCCTGAAGATGATTATGAAAATGTTGTGTCTCATACTGAAGCCAAAAATATTTTACAAGAGGTTGGATATTCTGGTCCATTGGCTTCAGTAGTAAAAATGAAATATTTAAATGGTATATGGAATTATTTGTTGAGCACAATTTCAAAAACTTTATAAGTAAAGGCAGGGAGCTTTGATCAACCTAATGTCCTAGAGCTGCAAATTTTTCATTCAATGGTCACTATGACCAGAGTAGATTATGCTGGCTTAATCTTTAAGGACTTGGTTGAACGTGTTAATAAGAAGAGCCTTACCATACCTTATGGTAGGATTCTTGCTCTTATCATTGAAGCTATACTTGACAATGATTACAGTCTGGCAACTGGTCAGACTGTGAAATGCAAGTCCATTAACATTAACATCTTCAACAGTCCCAGGGTAACTGCGCAGGGTCTGACCCGAGCAATGCAGATTTACCTTGATTTTTGCAGGCAAAGAGAGAGGGAACAAGAGGCACTTGAGGAAGCTGTCCCTACTTCGACGCGATATGATTCTGACACTCAATCTGCCAATCAGGGGGACCAAGGTACACATGCTTCTGAACCCTCAAACTCCTCTCAATCTATTTATTCTTCTCCCACAAAAGAGGGTGAAGGGTTGGCCACAACATCAACCACCCTAGCCACACCCTCATCCACTCAATCAAAATCCGCTTCTAAAAGACCCATTGTTGAGGACTTAGTGCCTCACAGTGCTAAAAAGAAAAGATTCCAAAGGAAATCAGTGCCAGCTTCTGGGGTTGACATTGCAACTTCAAAACCATTAGAAGTCCCCCAAGGTGCAGTGGAAGCTAAGGAACGTTCCAAAGTTGTCCCTGCCACCCAAGCTGACAAGCCGATTACACCACACCCATCTGCACTCTCCCAAAAGAGTGTAGACGAGCAAAAGGGAACAACTGCTACTACCCAACCCTCCAAACAGGGTGAAGGTATTGAAATAAAGACCTCCTCCCAAGGTCATACTGAGTCTGTGCCAAAAACGCCATCATCAGCCTCCCAAAAGGTTGATGATATCAGTAAAGGGACAACAATGGATTCAGCCCAAATCCAAAATGAGTCAGAGTCTTTGCACATTAATCCTGAGGATGATCAACCAAAGGAGAGAAGTATCGAACGCACAAGTGACACTGTTTCTCCTCCCCAAGCTGGTCAGACTCCTTCATTCTTACACTCTGAGTCTGCACAGGCTGCCAATGCCCCTTCTAGATCACAATGAGGGGTACATGCCTCAAATATTCTCCCTAAGGATATTTTGGTGCAACAACACACCTCTGTTGAAGGGCAATCATCTACACTTAACATTACACCTGCAGGGTCTGTGTCTGCATCTGTCCTTGGACAGAGGGATCCTGTAGGTTACATGGCTGTCTTTAAGGCAGTTATGTCAGCCCCTTGTGCAGCAAAGGGAACCATTGGTGGTCCTCTCGATGCCAATGAGAATCTAATCACTATCTCCGGAAGTGATTCTTCATTCGATGATGAGTTTGCCCATCCATCCTCAAGGGATGCCTTGATGGAAGATGCCAGTGGAGGAGTTGATCAACATCAAGATCAACACATTCCCACTGGCCCTTAGCCAGAATTAAACGTTAATCTTTCTCAGGCTGACCAACTCATCATCATTTCTGACAAATCTACCCATGAGACTCACTCTCATGAGCAAATGCACCAAAACTCCCTTAGCCTCCACCCCCTTCTATATGAGCCCAATGACCCAGATTCTAAGGATTGCAGGCTGCTCTTTCCAGAGTCAGTGGCTTTTAAGCCAACTGCAAGTTCTTCCCAAGCTGCCACTATCTCATTTTCAGATGTGGTGGGTTAGCTCACTGAGTTCAATTCAACCTATAAGGTTGAGAGATCAAAGCTGACTGAATGCTTGGAAAAGATCCAAAAGGATCCGAAATTGACGGATAAGAAGGTGGACAAGCTGAGTCAAGATCAGACTGCACTAAAAGAAAGTATATTGAAAGCAGTTGATTTGATGCAGCAGAACCAAAGCAAGCTGACAGAGTCCCTTGATGGTCTTACAAAGGCAATAAATGAAGAAAAGGAAAGGAACAACGGTACTCTGAGTCAGATTGAAAAGGCTGCAATCAAGTTCACAAGGAATGTGACTATTGAGCTTCAATCTGCTAACAAGTCACAAGCAGATTTCAAGAATGATCTGATTGAAGCCTCAAAAAGTCTTAAATCTAAGGTTGCACTCCTCCATGAAGATTACATTGAGTTAAGGAGATCCTGCTGTCTTACTAACATCAAGGTCGACTTGATCAACCATGAGCTGAAAGGCCTCTTTGCCACTCCTGTAAGCTCTTTCCCTGGTGATGATGACAAAAAGGGGGAGAAGAGTACTACAAAGAAAAAGAGTGCTATGAGTGCTGAGGAAATTAAGCAAGAAAAAGCAAGACAACAAGCTGAGGTTGACAAGGAAATTGAAGAATACTTTGAAAAGCTTAAAGTAAGACAGAGGAAAGCAAGAGCTGAGGAGGCAGCCAAGGATAGAAGAATGGTTGTTTTTGGTTCTAAGGTGGAAGGTGAGAAAGTTAAGATAAAAATACCAGAGTCTGAGTCTGGTGGTGCTAATGTTGGAATTGTGGATGAAGATACTGAAAAGGAGAGTTGTACAATTGAGGGGGAGACTGCTGATATGGAAATGGGAGGTATAAGGAAGGATGATGAAGTTGAAAAAGAAACTGAAGTTGAAAAGGAATTGGGAGATATAAGGAAGGATGTTGGATTTGAAAAAGATAAAGGAAAGTCTTCCCAAACTGACCCTGTGCAAGCTGTGCCATTGCAAGCTGTGTCCTCCAAAACTGACACAACTCCCAAAGAAACAATTGTTGAATCTTCTTCAAGTGAAGACACAACCACTCTGTCCCAGTATATGATAAAGAAAAGTCCAACTGAAGCTGGGTCAAGTGGTGTGAAGGTCTTAACTCAAAAAGAAAAAGATTGGGAGCTGGCTGTTCAACAAGCTCCTATTTTTAAAATGTCAGTTAAGGAGGCATACAAGTTAGTGAAGGAAGACAGACTGGAAAGGGAGAAAATGGCTGAGTTGCAATCTGATCCAGAAGTTGCCAAGGTTCTTCAAGAAACACTAAATGAGGAAGATGAAGAAGACCTTGCAACCATCGGATCCAAAAGAAAGAATATAAGCAAAAGCCAAGGAAAGAAGAAGGTGGTGGTTCACACTAAGCCATCACAAAAGATAAAAGATGTGAAGAAAAGTGTTCAAGCCCATGTTGGGTGGGAGGCTCTGGATATAAAGAAAGTTAAAGAAAGATTAAATTACAGAAGGCATCCAGAGCCAATCATCCAGGTTCAATTGAAAAGAAAAAGAGGGCAGCCCATTCCTAGCATAAAATTCACAAGAGAAGGTTATGAAACCAGCTGGGAAACTCATGATCTAGATAAGCTGTATGATCTAGGTTACTCTGAGTGGGTTAAGTTGCATGACATCATTGTTGGTATGCCTGACATTCATAGAGAGACAGTCTTGTAAGCCCTTGAGAAGAAATTGGCCATTATTGTGAAACATAAGATTGATATCACTGGCCTTCCAAGACCCAAAACATATGATATGGATGATGAAGATGAGTCTGAAGAGCCTCTCAAAAAGAAAAGGAGAAGACATATCAAGCTTGATGGTCCTGAAGGAAGTCATGCAGATTTCATAAGAAGTTTGACCCCTTCAGAGCTGCTTGATCAATTGGCACCTGAAGCTCTTGACAAGATTATGAGTCATCTCAATCTGTCTCTACCTGCTGGTGTACCTAATGCAAGGAGTGGGATGCACATTACTGAACCAGAACATGGCATGGACTTTGTAAATGCAAGAGGGCAACTTGTCTTCCAAAGGACTGCAGAACTAAAAGAGGTACCAACTATGCACCTATTTACCTTATACAGATTCTGTGTGTCTTATAGTGAACAAGGTAATGGGTATGAGCAGTTCCTTGTGGAAGAAGGGTTAGATAGAAAAGTAGATGTAACAGTTGCTCCATCATTTGAAGTTAAACAAGAAACTGTAGAAATTATTGGGAGCTAAATCTTTATTGAAATACTTTAACTTTCTCAATATATGAAAGTATTTGTATATTTTCAGTTGTCTTGTTAGAATTTCATATCAGATTGAAAAGAACCCAAAAGATTCAAAGGGTCACAAGCTGTTAGTCATATTTTACTTTGATTCTTTGTAAGCTGATAGTTAGAAGTGCAATTGGGTTTTGTCATCATCAAATAGGGGGAGATTGTTGAGTCCCAATGTTAATTGTAAATTTAATGATGACAAATCTGACCTATAAACACTTAGTAATCTTTTGGTTCTTGTAATCTGATCTGGGTCAGACTAAGCTGACACAGCTTGCGATCTGTAACTGACCCAGATCATGCTTCATACTTTGTATTGTAATATGTTATGGAAGCTAGTGTTATTCAAGTTGCATCAACAAGTATATAGCATTCAATCCAAGTCGAAGAGGAGGATTGAAGATAGAAGACCAAGCTGGCAGTGGAAGGCAGCTTGGGATTAGCAGTCAGCTTGGAAACACTTAGGCAGATTAGTGCTTTGACAAACAGCCCAATCTGTGTCTGACAATCAAGTGAAGATAACAACCTGGATTGAAGATAAGGACAAAATGATGTGACTAGGAAGAATCCTAGGATCCAGGTTGGTGGTTAGATATGCATATGCGTGTCCATACTCTTATTGGACGATGAAGAATGCGCAGCTATACGTGGGGGACCACAAGTACGAGGTGAAGGCACGATTGATTATTCCTTTATCATCCATTGAAAGAAGAATACGTGGCTGAATTGGATACCAAGAGAAGAAGAGCTTTCGCCTATAAAAGCTTTATTCCTTGATTGCATATGCGTGGCATTTTCCTGAGAATCATTCTTCACACAAGTTTCTCTGCTCTTAGACACAGCTTAGCCTGTATGAGATCAGCTTGGGCTGATTCTCTTGAGCTAGAACTTATTGATTGTTGTTTGTCATTTCAAGGGTTGTTTAGATATTTGTAGGCTATCTTTATTCCGCAACAACCCTGTAATTCTTTGTATAGATTATTTCTTAATAAAGGATTACATTTGAAAACCACAATCTGTGTTCAAGAATGTTTATTTACTGCTTTACTGTTTTAATGATTCCTGCTCTTTACTTACTTTATGTTTAAGTCTGAATCTTTAAAACGTTTTATTTAAAAGTTTGTAAAGTTTGAGAAAAGTTGTATTCACCCCCTCTACAACTGTTCTGTGTATAATATACTTTGGTATATTGATACACCTTGGGACGTATCACATTTCTACTTCGAGGGAGCTCTCTAGCGCGGACCCGGTTAATACAACGTATGCTACACCTCCCGCTGTCGAATCGCGACACGAAGTTTCTAGCGAAATTCACCTTTCAAAAAAAATTAGTTTACAGTTATATTAAGATCTCATAAATACGTAAGCTTAATATGATAACTTTGCTTAAATATTGAATACAAATATGTTAATTTATCAACCATATAATCATTAACATTAACATAAAGCATATATGACCATTGGACAACCTTGTTGATGACGATTGTTTGTATTCAAGTTTAGCAAACAAAAACAAAAGACAAACGAATATATATTTCCCATCGTCAATAATTTTATAAACAAAAGTCAAAAAAGCTATCCAAAATGTGAGTCAAAATGTAAAATCTTATGCCTAAACAAATTCCATAACAAGATCCAACGTAAACAAACGAACATGAGGATGTTATCTATAGTTTTAACTTTTAAGAAATGTGAGTAATTTCTATAAAGTTGTTGATCTCAAACTGTATGTGGACATGGTTTAGCAACATGTAGCATGCAAAAACACGTCATGTACTACATCATCAATCTTGGGAATTTTATAAGGTATTTATAGATTTTGGTTTTCATATATTTTCTTGAGACTTCCATATAATGTAGCTTTCCTCGAGATGTATGTTGAAAAAGAAGGTAAAAGAAATTGGACTCGATTACACCCACCAAAGCGAGGAAATAAAGCCATGTGAAGAGGTTTGCCCACCAGAGTTATTGGGTCAAGAAATACATCCTACATATCGGCATTGGTGATACAAACTTTCCTTATTAGGAAGTTCATCATTCTTTCACTACAATAAGTAAAAAATATGCCTAATGATGTTCATCGCTACCATCTATAAAGTGGCAATCGTCGTAAGCTGTAAAAAACTTCAACTAGATGTCCTTTAAAAACCCCATCCTAAACCAGCGTCAATGGTACGATAAGGTTATCGATTCACTCAACCTTTGATGAAACTACTTAGCACTATAAGATTAAAAATGTCATTTAAGTTTAGTAGGTTCAGTTTAATTAAATCACTTCCAAGTCTGCGTTTATATGGTTTTCAGTTATTCCCTCGCTTTGAGTTGCCTCACAATGAAATATACACAAATTCGAGTATATATTATCCTCGACACTTAAATAGGCATTAAATTATATAGACATGTTGAATAAGAAAATTAAATTGTCACCAGTCATGATCACTGATCATTCATTTTCAGCCTAACGCAGCTGGATAATGTAATTGGTTATTATATACTTTCAGCTCATAAAGGAGTACATCTTTTCTAAGCGCCTTAAAATTTGCACTGTAATTTCGTACAATAAAATGCTAACATATCCAAAAATAGTACTCGTAACTAGCAATTTTCTTAGACCAACGCGCACTTAGATGGTACATAACCATATTTAACACCCACAACTTCGGCTATCGGTTCCAATGGTCCCAATTACAATTCACTCGGTATCAAGTGAAAGATATAGGCTCTTGACAGCATAGTTTTGTTTTTTCAGTGTAAGGTTCAGAGTTCATCGTGCTTCAAAGTTGTTCCTTCTGTAGTGTCACAATTAACAAAACCAGCTTAAGGCACACTGTACAGCACATATGTAACAAAAAGAAAACACAATGGTATATGGTGAAATAAAAAGTTCATCCATCATGGATTTTCCCATCAAGAATGAGGTATATCCACTTGATTCACAAATGAAGGAAGAGTTAGCATCATCAAAGATGTTAGTTAAACACCAACAATATTTTGCAGTCATTTATATTTTAATGATGACTTTCTGGCTCAACCCGGCCTAGAACAACCCAGTTTTGGGGCTGGGCCTAGGAGCAATCTCGAGTGCTGGCCTGTTTTAAGCATTTAACATAAAAAAAAAACTACCCCAATATCTTCTAGTTAAGCAGATATAGTAGTTCATTTTCTTTCACCCCCTCTTATAAACATCTTCTCTCTTTGTATCCGCATATTGTACTTAATTCATTCTTCTAGTTAATTAGATCTTATAGAGGCTTCAGGCTTGTATAAAGCTACCTTAACTTGCCAGAGAATAGCATGATGCGTTGTCTAAATTCTTGTGACACTGCTTTGAAATTCGGTCACAAACTTTAACGAATCCATAGCACATGCTCTTGTCATTTTAAACAAGCTCAGATGTCCTACACTCCTCCTAAGTCCTAACAAACCACCAGTTAAAGCTTTTAATTCATTTGAACTGGCAATATAATTTGTTATTCATATGTAGTTTATTAAATTCGAAATTTACATCAGAACAAATACAATAGTAAAACAAAATCAATCATTAGAAATAAAAGAGAATCCATCATTCACGGTTCAAATGATAATTAAAAAATATACCCCCCAGCCCACTTGATCTAATAGTAAAGTATATTTTTTATTGATTGCCAGACCTTAACTTCAATCACCCTTGGGACAAGTGGAGTTGATAGTTATTCGTATAAACGTAGGCTTTTATCATTAGAAAGAAAATTACTTGTAATGGAGCTGTAACTGGTCAAAATTCTAGTAGGGTGGCTATACTCTTTTATCCAATTCAGTAGGAAGTATCAGGAATTCAGGAGAAACATCTCCTTATGGTAGAAAGTGTAGGAACGATCTTAATGCTGTAAAAAGAGGCGCATCGGGCTCATGTCACTTCTAAAACCATTCTTACACTTTCTATCATAAGTAGACTTCTCTTCTGAACCTAAACTTTATCATGTCTACTTCATATGCAAAACAAAAATGTAAAATAAATAAAGTCTCGATAAGAAGGTTGACCTGGAGATGTATCTGTGAAGAAAAATGAGATCTCCCTTGCAGCTGACTCGGGTGAATCTGAACCATGAACACAATTTCGCTCTAAACTCTCCCCGCACATGGCTCTGATGCTGCATACAACAATCAAACTTTTAGAAATATTAAAACAATGGAGCTGATAAAGTGTCATAAAGACATAAACGATATGCCTACAGCACAATGTTAATCGGGTTGAACCTTGAAAATGTAACATGATAAGGGAAAGACAAACAACCTATCAGGATGAGTAACTTTAGCCTTGTGTGCATCAGTCGGTCCGATAAGAGCGCGCCAATCAGCAACAGCATTATTTTTCTGCAGGGCCATTATCAGAACTGGGCCACTGATAAGTTACCAACATAAAGAGACTGCATTAATTCCAATTTCCGACATAACACATTGGCGCTTACTGGAGTAAAAGATTAATAATGAGAGTATCTGATATAACACATCAACAAGTCAAGGACATCACCAGATATATGAAATTGACAGACACTAAATGCAAGGATGGTATGACTCAAAAACCTTCTAAGAATGAATGTTAGAGAAACAGAATGAAAATAAAGAAGAAAAAACCCACTAGATTTGAAGAACTGCTTAATGTGAAAAGGTTTCATCCCGGATCATAAAATATTTCAACTGAATAAATAACGAAGAAAGATGGTTAAAGTTGGTGCCCGAAACAAGCTGGTAAACTTCCTAGTTCATTGAGTTGGTCCCTAATGTATAATACAGTAGCACCACATAAAATTCATCTATGAATCTCATAATTATAAAATTAGAAGGTATTACTAAGTAAGAATGAGATAATAACATAAGAGTTTATATCGCAATGAATTCAAGCATTCTCTCATAAGTGCAGATCAAACTCCTTGACCACTGAAGATTAAGAACAATTAGTCTAGAACTACTTTAGCCAAAAAAGACCGACATATTATATAACAGTAACAATAAATCATAGAACTACCTTGTCATATATTTAACAAGGCTTGGAAAGAAACTCTTTGTAGAGTGCTCGGCATAAAATCTAGTCACACTATCTTCATCAAGGTGTAATGTAACTTCTCTTTGGATGCTGAAGCCAGATTCTTGTATAATCTTCCTTATTGAGCTAGTATAGTCACCCGAAACCCCATCTGGTTTCACAATTGCTAGTGTCCTCTCGCTTTCTAAATCCACAGTAGCCGATGAACTACATAAAGCATATACGAATCTGCCAATACATGATAAATCAGAAGAAAAAGAAAACACGAATATACAGAATAAGAAGAGTGGATAAAATGCTGTGAACTTTCTCCATATTCTCATTTTGTTTCGTGAAGTTTGTTTTGCTGGAAATCTGTGAGTAGATATTGGTAACAGTGAATAATTGTGTGGATAAAATTGTGAATTGTGTATGTAACAAATTCAGAATGAAGTATGTTGACCCGCTTAATCACAAAACCACACTCAACTTTCAGGAATTAAAACAAGAACAAAAAACACACAGAAATGATATGTTCTTTTCGAGACAGAAAATCTGTATTTTTTTTAATTTTTTTTTTTGAACATTCAGTCGGAACACGACATCAGGGAAACCTCACCATAAATGGTGAAGCCTTGCACGTACCCTAGACAACGAGATGGTTGACCATGGGCCGTTACAAGTATTCAGGGAACCACAGGGGGAGGAAAACCCTCAATTAAGCCGCCCGAAGGCACGACACTTAAATTGGGGTAAACCTTGCCCCCTCCAGGATTCGAACCGGGGTTCTCTTCCTTTCATAGGAGGACTTGGGAGATGAGGAAACCACTGCACTAGGCAGGGAACTAAGAAAATTTGTATTTTAATTTTTTTTTTTGAACATTCAGTCGGAACACGACATCAGGGAAACCTCACCATAAATGGTGAAGCCTTGCACGTACCCTAGACAACGAGATGGTTGACCATGGGCCGTTACAAGTATTCAGGGAACCACAGGGGGAGGAAAACCCTCAATTAAGCCGCCCGAAGGCACGACACTTAAATTGGGGTAAACCTTGCCCCCTCCAGGAGGACTTGGGATATGAGGAAACCACTGCACTAGGCAGGGAACCTCACAGAAAATCTGTATTACAGTGACAGAATGAAAGGCCGGAGTTTTTTATAGCGGAAAGCAGTGTTGTAAGCTTATAACAGTTGACAAACGAATAGCTGGCACACATCCATTCCGCCAACCAGTATTCCAGTATAAGAAGTTAAACTAAAATTCCTTGGATCTCAAGTAAGAAGTAAATAATCTCAGTTATATAAATATAAAATGACAATCACATCATCAGCAACATGTTTTACCTTTTGATGTAACAAACTCGTATTCTATTATTAGTAATATAATTATGTATGGTGGTTAAATTCTATCAAAACGAAATTTATCGATGACACGTCACCACTTTTAGCAATATCTATCATTGATGATAACAGAATGTCATGAAGACGTGACTCGGTTCAATTTGGAAATATTTTCTTACAATGAGACAAAATAAAACTAACTTTGGGTGACGAAGGTAAAGGTCTGTCTACATCATACCTCCCCCATACCCCGGCTTATGCCGGGATTGGGTACCGTTGTTGTTGTTGTTGTTGTTGTAGATGTAATTTTGAAATATATATATATATATACACATATATAAATAAATAAAAAGATGAGGAGAGGAGAGGAGATGCCTACCTGTGTGATAAGGAGGAAGCAACGATGGAGGCTGCTAAAATAACGGTAATCAAAAATTCACCACTACCACTCAGCATCTAATCTAATCTGATCTGATCTAATCTAAACAAACGATAAAAAAAAATTAAAAAAAAAAGAAGCAGTAATCAAACTATGAGAAACGAATTGGAAAATAAAACAACAAAATTGTAAATTTAATTTAAATTATAATGGAATGGAATGGAAAGGAACCTGTGAATAAAATTTGATTGAGAGTGCTGTCTGAAGAGAAAGGGGTGGTGCTTGGCTTCCTTCCTTTGTATTATTATTAATTATTTGAAATTTTTGGTTAAAGTTTTTAAAATGAGAAAATGTATAAAGTTCAGTGAACAAAAAACGTTGACAATGAGTTACCAACAAAATCTTAACACAAACCCAAAATCACCACACAAAACCACTTTCCAAAATGGCAAAATCGAGTTGCGATTATCAGTTGTGTTATAAGCGTCACATGTAACAAAATCGAATGTCATTACATATGGCAAATTACAAGTGAAGATGGAGAACAAAGAATTACTAGAATACACATATCGTACATGTATTTAGGTTTAAATTTTACTAATACATATATATGTATCGGTACATGTTTAAAAATACATAAGTTTTTATAACCGACTTTCTAAAGGCAATTCAAGCACATCTCAGCACACGAATCACACATGTCGCAACAGTGGCTTAGACATTGAAAGCAAGCGAGGGCAGTGCATAGTTGCGTCAAAATTATGGCGCATTGGTCGTTTAGTTGATCGCATGCCTGGATGAAGCATTTGCAACAAACTCGATCAAGAAAGATGGTCCAGCAAGAGGAAACTGCCTGCAGTACCTTTCCTGCAGCTGGTTCACTTAACTTTAATTCTTCAATTCCTGGAGGTAGATTCTCAGCAGTTGCCGTTAAATTACCAAATCCAACGGTTAGATTTATCAGGTACTTTTTCTTCTGATTCTTCGACTTGTTAGGCTTCTGCAACTGAATTTACGTTAAACGGGCCATGTCAGACTGCAAACTCTGTCCCGGTTTCTATCTAACTAAGCCTCGTGATTTACCAAGTGGCTATGCAAAGACATACCTCTTCTGGTAGAAATGATTCATTTGCTAGCTTTAAGTTGTCGTGATGAACCAGAATCATACGAGTGTATTCAGAAGATTTTTGCAACCTACAACAATAATAAGCGATAAACAACTCAAATAATCATCAAATGAAGATCCATAAAGTGAAGAAAACAAAAGATTGGAAAATAAGTTAAGCCACCGCTGATATGTCTTGATAGTCCACATTCTGAGAGAAACATTTGTAAGAAATCACATAATATTATGGGACTTAAGTAAGATCATTTGTAACAAATTATACATCAATAATAAGAAACTAAACCATCTCCTCTAGTTCTGCATTTTGGTCCAGCCATGCTTGTGCTGTCAGCATAACGATTTCCCTCCTCGCACATACCTAAAAAGTAGATGATTATATCAACCCATTGTGACCCATTATCCAATCCACCCATCCCTCTCCATATACTATATCTGCTGAAAAGGATAAAACAAAAAGATTATCTAAAGAGACACAAGTTAAAAAGTCAACCATTTCGAAAGGCATATCGTTAGCCTTTCTCACTTCGACATCAATCTCATGAGTGCTAAGATCCCCCAAGAAACCTCTAGCTGTAACAATGTCGGGGAAATTCCCTTTGTATCTTCCTGATACAATCAACGGGCTTTTAGACAGCAAGTCTGGAATACGAGATGGGAATATCTGCAATAAATACAAAACATGGTAAGCCTAAAAATTTAACAAGGAGAAAGTCAGATAGCCAAACATAAGTCATGTAACGTACCTCATATGACTCGAGATTTTGTAAGGAATCAAGGGTTACATTTGACAGCATAGGTGATAGCATTGTCAAACAGCCTTTGCATACGAATGCTGATTGAATCTGGTCAAAAAATTAACAATAAACATGTCATCAACAACAGCAACAAAAACTATACCCAAACCCATCAGGGTTGGGTAAAAGAACGGAATACAGTTACAGTAGCATCCATCGGTCATACATAAAGCATAAAAGAGGACTCTTTTGTGCTTGATGAAACTCACCTACATCAAATGCAGAATCATAGTATCCCTTTCCAATACTTGCAAGCAGTTGTAGGAAATAATGATTGCAGTATGAACCTGGATATAGAGATAACATAGTTACCGAAAACAGATCAATATATGTAGGGATGGCAACTGGAGCAGGTTGGACAGGTTGGGTAACCCATGTTGGACATTTTTAGTGCAGCTGGGTTGACCCACAAAAACTATTTTTCCTATATTTTAACAAACAGTAAATACATTCACTATGATATCATAACAATAATACTGCATTAATAATCTAAACATTTTAATAAAGCTATTTAGGAAGTTCTAACCGGGATTTGCCCATGGACGGTTCCATCCATTTCCCTGGCTACCCCCAAGATATGCCTAGGGAATGAATCAAAGCCAAGACCACCTCATGTGAGGGAACCTGACTCCTTGCCACTACACCAACATGGTGATGGTCACTTGATCTAGATATAACAGCAACAAAAATGTCTAACCTATGCCAAACGTGCAAATTCGTGGAGAATTCAGCTCTCCATCCATGATGTGACCTTTCATCATATTACATATTTCCCTTTCATCTTCAACAGCCCCGTCAGTGATGAGAAAAATGAAAGGAATTGAATTTTTGGTTTTACCAACCATGTCAATTGCCTGGATTTTTTATAAAACTTCTTATACATCGACCATAAAAAATTCAGAGATCACAATTTGAGATGATTAGTACCTGTTTTAGGGGAAGCATGAGGTTTGTACCTCCATCAGCAATGAGATTTGTATCCATCCATTCAGTTGCATCCGTAATTGTTTCCTCTGATGCCATCACCAATGATGAAGAGAATGTCTTAAGTTCTCCATTCGATGCTACAATGTTAAAAGAATCTCCTTGATTAAGCTTCCATAGAGATCCTACGATTTCATATTTTGTTTTCTCAAGAGGCTCATCTCGCATGCTGCCACTTGTATCGATTACAAACCCCACTTTCTTTCTGAAAGTGTAAAGATTTCGATAACAACCTAAATATATTGAATCTTAATTCAAGAACACCAAACAACACAGGACTGATCTCAATCAGTCAACACAAACACTCTCAAACCTCACACAAAGTTTACCCCCGTTAATCGGTTGCAAACCTATTATCTAACTTGATAATAGTTCTATTACAAACATTTTATCGAATGAAAAAAAATATGGAGAGAAATATACAGACCAAATAATATGAAATGATATAATTTCTCACAAAAATCTAAACGGGTATAATGATGTTTATATAGCAACCATATCTTCAAGTTACACTCTTCTCCCCTCCTTTTCTTCTTTTGATACTTCTGGCACAAACCTGCAAGAATAACAAATAGACAAGAGTGGTCCCTCAGGTTTATAAAGTTTCAGTTAAGGCTACAATTTAACATCCCCTCTTAGCCTTAACCTGAAACACATCATAGAGACCTAGTTTTGAAGCCAACTTATCATGTTGAATTTTATTCAACCCCTTGGTTAAAATGTCAGCTATTTGGTTAGCTGATTCAATCTTCTTAGTCTCAATGACACCTGCAATAACTTTGTCTCTCACAAAGTGGAGATCAATTTCAAGGTGCTTTGTACGTTCATGGAACACAGGATTAGCTGCAATCTTAATTGCAGCCTCACTGTCACAGTGTATAGGAACTGGAAGCCAGTTTCCCCATTTCAAATCATCAAGCAGTTTTAGAACCCAAATGACTTCAGAAGTAGCTGAAGCAAGGGCCCTATATTCTGCTTCTGCAGAAGATTTAGACAAGGTGAGTTGGTTTTTGCTCTTCCAGGATACAAGAGATCCATTCAAGAACAAGCAAAAACCTGTAACAGATTTTCTGGTAACTACACATTTAGCCCAGTCTGCATCAACAAAGGTCTCAAGAGAAAGGTTTGGACTCTTGGTAATGTGAACACCCAATCCAGGAGACCCTTTCAAGTATCTCAATACTTTGAGGGCAATTTTAACATGAGATTTCAAGGGCTTATGCATAAATTGACTCAAACAGTGAACAGAATAGGCAATATCAGGCCTAGTGTGAGTAAGATAAATCAATTTCCCAATAAGCTTTTGATATTCAGTCACATTGTCAATGACAGTGTCTTTCTCACTAGGTTCACTAGTAATGGTCAAGTTCTGCTCAAGAGGAGTAGCAGAAGGCTTACAAGCAAGCAAGCCAAACTCACTTAACAAATCCATACAATACTTTCTCTGTGAAAGACACAAACCATTTTCAGCTTTAATAACTTCAATTCCCAAGAAATATTTGAGAATTCCTAAATCTTTAATCATAAATTTGGATTTAAGAAACATCTTAAACTCATTAATTACCTCACGATTGTTACCAGTGACAATAATGTCATCAACATACACCAATAAGGCAATAAACACATTTCCTTCATTCTTTGTAAAAAGTGAGTAATCACTTTTACTTTGCACAAAGTTGTTTTCAAGTAGGGCATGAGTGAGTTTGGCATTCCATTGCCTAGGTGCCTGTTTTAAACCATATAATGACTTTTTTAACTTACAAACTCTTTTGTCATCAGAATTAAAGTAACCTTCAGGTAAAGTCATGTAGACAGTTTCATCAAGTTCACCATATAGAAATGCATTGTTAATGTCAAGTTGAAACAGAGGCCAGTCCATTTGGACAGCCAGGTTAATCATGCATCTAACAGTCACAATCTTAACCACAGGAGAGAAGGTTTCATCAAAGTCAATACCAGGCTTTTGACTATAGCCTTTGGCTACTAACCTAGCTTTATATCTCTCTATTTCCCCATTAGCTTTATATTTAATCTTGTACACCCATTTACAACCTACAGGTTTCCTACCTTCAGGTAATTCAGTTATTTCCCAAGTATCATTATCATATAAAGCATTCATTTCATGATTCATAGCTTCTACCCAGCAATTATTCTTACAAGCCTGCCAATAATGAGCAGGTTCAACAGCCTTATTTAACTCAGAAATGAAAGCAAAACTATCACAGTCAAGATTGGCATAACTAACAAACTTTTCCATTCCAAATTTGACTTTAGAATCAATAACAAAGTCTTTATATTTATTAGGCATATGTGATAACCTATCAGACCTTCTATTACCAATTTGATAAGTATTTTGACCTTCAAACACATTTACATTATTTTCTTCTTGATCATTTCCCTCAGACATAGCATTTTCCTCATGTGTTGCTGCCCTCTCTTGCACATTGGTACTCTCATTGGAATCTGGCAAGTTATCATTAGACAACCTTCCTAGATCAATAGTTGGAGTGCCAGAATGTGCAGAGTTGCTGCCATCATTATCAGAATCAATTGCAGGGTCATTATCATCATTGGGAAGATCAGGGTCATCACACAAATTAAAGAAATCAATTTGATTTATTTCCTGATCATTATTTAAAGCAGACTGATCATTTATTTTGAAAGGGAACACTTTCTCAAAGAACTTAACATCCCTTGAGAAGATAAACTCTTTCTTATTGAGGCTAAATAATTTATAACCCTTTTTATAGCTAGCATAACCAACAAACACACACTTCTCTGCTCTACTACTAAACTTGTCATGATTGACAAGAATAGTAGCAAAGCAAAGACATCCAAATATTCTAAGGTGAGACAAAGAAGGTTCTTTTCCAAATATCATATAGTAAGGAGATTTTCCATGCAACACAGAAGATGGTAATCTGTTAATCAAATAACAGGCAGTTAAAATACACTCAGACCACAAGTACAGGGGTAATCCCCCCTGGAATAAAAGAGCCCTAGCAATATTAAGCAAATGCCTGTGCTTCCTCTCAACAACTCCATTTTGTTGAGGGGTATAGGCAATAGAGGTTTGATGAATAATGCCTTTAGTTTCACAAAAGGTGGTAAAAATTTTATTGCAAAACTCAGTACCATTGTCACTTCTAAAGGTTTTAACCTTTTTTCCAAATTGGTTTAAGATCAGATTATAAAACACAACCACACAGTCATAAACTTCAGTTTTAGATTTAAGTAAGTAAACCCAAACAGCCCTAGAGTAATCATCAACAATAGTCAAGAAATATTTGTAACCTTCTAAGCTTGGAACCCTATATGGACCCCAAGCATCAAGGTGAACAAGTTCACCAAGATGAGTGGACTTATGATCACTTAAAGGAAATGGTTCTCTGACCTGTTTGGCCTTTTGACATATTTCACAAATTTCAGTTTCCTTTGAAAAATTAAAGTCACCTTTCTTATTCAAAATAGTTAAGACTTGGTCTGAAGGATGACCAAGTCTGTTATGCCACATTTGCTTAACAGAACAAGAGTTGATTTGACATTTAATACCTTGATCAAAATAGTAAAGACCATCAATCTGTCTACCAATCCCCAGAATTTTCACATCCCTCAAATCCTGAGGTAACACATAACAAGCATTCTCATTAAAGGCCACAATACATTTATTATCTCTAGACATTTTATGAACAGAAATCAAACTAACACAATACTCAGGAACAACAAGGACATCATACAGAATTATGTCTTTAGACAAAACCATGTTACCAACTTTAGTAATAAAAGCTTCAGTCCCATTTGGATGAGACACTCTTATTTTCAAATAAGATATGTCAATTACATCAACAAGGTATTTATCAGTGTAAGTAAGATGTTGATTTGCTCCTGAATCACAAATTAATCCCAATTTTTCTAGAGCAGCCTTAATCTTAGAGTTAAAACAAACAAATTTATGAAAATTTTGATTAAAAAATTTGTTATTATTGAACAACTTTATACCTGCCATATTCACTTTAACATTTTGAGTAGGAGCACCAATAGAGTTTTCTTTAATCAAGGAAATAAGCTGAGAAATCTGTTCATCAGAAAAGGAGGCAGAAGTACTGGTACCAACAGTATTATTGTTGTTGACAAACCTTTTGTTAAAATTTTGTGAGTTCTGAAAAGCATTAGGTTTCTTTTTTCCAAAGTCAGAAGGATAACCAATGATTTTATAACACTTATCAATGGTATGACCATTAAAGCCACATTTTTCACACACAACAGAAGGACCACCAGTGTTCCTTTTAAAGTCAGAATTTCTGTTTCCAAACTTAGAATAATTTCCATTAGACACATTCTTTTGAAAACCAGATTTGTTTCCCACATTAGAATGAAACACAGAAGAAGAAACTTTTTGAGCATTACTTGAATTAGCACTAGATATCATCCTATGTGACTCTTCTCCAGAAATAATAGCATAAGCATGTCTAACATCAGGTAAAGGATCCTTGGACAAAATATTACTTCTACTTGCATATAAACATCATCAAGACCCATTAAGAACTGCATTAACTTAAGTAACTGATTATGTTTTTTAAAGTCTTCAGCAGCATGACAGGTACATTTAGGCAATTTAATCAAAGCATCAAACTGTTTCCACAATGCATTCAGTTTATGATAATAATCAGCAATAGTAGAACCATTTTGACAAAGAGAATTAATCTTATGATGCAAATTAAAGGTAACAGACCCATCAACTTTATCATAAGTTTCTTTTAATTCAGCCCAAACATGAGAAGCCCTTTTTGAAAAGATTTGACCAACATATAGTTCTTCAGAAATAGAATTCAGAATCCACCCTAACACAACAGCATTGACTCTATCCCATTGTCTACCTAAAACTTCATCTCTATTGGACCTTCTACAAGTTCCATCAATAAATCCTATTTTATTTTTACCCTCAAGAGCAAGAGTCATAGCACAAGACCAAATATTGTAATTCTCAGTTCCTTTAAGTTTAACAGACACAACAGTTAATGAAGCAGAGTCATTCGGATGTAAGTGTAAAGGGTGACTTATATCAAGTTTACTAATTCTAGTAGCAGTTTCACTTTCATCAGAAGCATTATCAGAGTCATATTCATAGTCATGCAAATTATCATCATCCATGATAGCAAGAAGATTCAATTAATCACAGAAGATATCCACAAGAAACCAGAGAAGACCACAGAAACCTTAAAACACCACAAGGACACAACAATAACCAAAAAGAACAGCAAAACAGAAAATATATATATATATTTTTGGAAAAATAATCTTAATCTCCCAAACAGTGCCAGGGACAGGATTCCTTGCCTCTCACGGAGGTAGGTCAAGTTTAACACCGCTGGTTTTATGAGAATAAGATGAGAAAAAGGTTTTTTTTTTGAAAAAGAAACACACAAAACCTTAAAGAAGGATAAAGAAGAAGGGTACAAACAGTGCTATATGAAGAGCCGGAGGAAGAACCCTACTAGTTTATTGATTCACTTAGTCAATAAACATAGCAGGAAGATAGATCTGCAGGGAAACCACCAGGAAGTAGGGTTTATTTATTGATTCACTTAGTCAATAAAATAAACCCAATAACTCTTCGAATCGGATCTGACAAACCCAAACCCTAATCTTTCTCAAAAAAATAGGGTTTCAGTACACAACCAGATCTGGATAATCGAACGGTGATTAAATAATCATACGCCGTTCAAGAACCCCGATCTACACAGAAAACCCCCAAAACGATCAACAAAACCCTAAATAATTATTATTAAGGTTTTTTATTTAATTCGATTAAACCCGATTAGATTTTTTTGCAACCTGTCTCTGATACCATGTAAAGATTTCGATAACAACCTAAATATATTGAATCTTAATTCAAGAACACCAAACAACACAGGACTGATCTCAATCAGTCAACACAAACACTCTCAAACCTCACACAAAGTTTACCCCCGTTAATCGGTTGCAAACCTATTATCTAACTTGATAATAGTTCTATTACAAACATTTTATCGAATGAAAAAAATATGGAGAGAAATATACAGACCAAATAATATGAAATGATATAATTTCTCACAAAAATCTAAACGGGTATAATGATGTTTATATAGCAACCATATCTTCAAGTTACACTCTTCTCCCCTCCTTTTCTTCTTTTGATACTTCTGGCACAAACCTGCAAGAATAACAAATAGACAAGAGTGGTCCCTCAGGTTTATAAAGTTTCAGTTAAGGCTACAATTTAACAGAAAGGCTATCAACATTCACTGACAGCTAATTAACTAAACAATATACAAAGAGGAACATGAACTGTCATTTTGAATTGGCAAAGAATAATATATTAGACTAACCTTCATGGTTCGGTTACTTCCAGGAAAAAGATAAAAGCAAAACATATCTCTTTGATCATATACATGTAAAGATGAAGCCCGAAGGAGCAAACCACCAAATAAATCATTTGAGTTTACCTGAAAGAATTTGGACAACACAATACCAAATGCTTTCGTTAAATGGATCTAAACGTACGATTTAAAGTAAGACTGAAAGATAATAAGAGTTACCGAATAAGAAAAATAGAAATCTTGAGAAGACCACTTGACAACCTCAGCCTCATACGAATAGCATAATTGCCCAGCATGTCGTTTTAGTTCCTTTAAAGACAGAAATAAAGAGATTTACAATTGGTGTCACAAACAAGAATGGCAAACGATATAACCAATGATGGGTTAATTAAGTTGATTCAAGATAAATTTTGATCCTCAATTGGCCAAACGGGCAAAGTTCTAAAAAACTACTGTATATAAAATGGAAACAGATTAGAAGGGTCAAAAGAAGTTTCAAAGTGTCAACGAAACCGACTATTAGTATACTGATATAGTTTCAAAGTTCGTGTCTCTTTACGCCAATCGAATATGATTGATATATGGCCGATTGAGATCGTTCCAATGATTATGGATCTGTTCGATCCTGTTTAGCATGCTCATGGGAGGATATTATCATATCCCGATATTCAAGGATGCTTTTGCCTAATCATTGTAGGCTGTGAAAGCTTCGAGACGGAGAGTCACTGTCCTGCAGCACGTTGTTGATATGTGAGTATATTGTTGTAGGTTGCTGGAGCATTCTTATATAGAGAAGAGGACGTCCAGATCTGTGTGTGTGTTTTTTGGAGAGGAGAAGAATGAGAATTTAGGTTTAGACTCATCCATATATATAGGGATGAAAATCTTGGAGAATAAGTTTAGGGTTTAGGGAATATTCCTAATAATATGCCAAATCTTGATATTTAATATGGCCAGACGTGATAAGATCAAATCTCCTTAATTTAGGAGGAAGAGATTGAGATAATCTCTTCCATATTTAGATAAGGCTTACAGCGGGTACCTTCGTCACGCAGGATCGGCTCTGTCACGAAGGTCATGTTCCGTCACGAAGGGTGACATACACCATCAAGCCCCCCAGTCCAAGGTGATGATTTTTGCTAAATAAGCATTGCGTTGGACTATTCCTGGCTACTTCGTCATTTCCCAGGGTATAGTTTGTAAATTCCTTAATTCCCAAAAGTCAATTTCTCAGCCGTTACATATCTCGAGATGCTATATCGGCGGTTAGGGGTTTTTTGTGGCCGCTTTATATATATCATATCAACTTTCCTATCACATTGCTGCTTATATCTTTCATTTGATCTGCTCCAACTATCGTTGTCTTCAATTTTTAATAATTTGTAAGTCTTCTTTCTTCGAAATAAGTTACTTTCCCCGTTTAGGCCATGGACTTCTTTTGTTGTATTTGGTGGAGAGACCTATTTTAATTTGTCAACATTAGGGTGTATCCCTTTGTTGCTGTTATGATACCCTAGGAATTTTCCTTCCTTTATTCCGAATGAGCATTTATTCGGATTGGGTTGATTGTTCGGAGGTTTCCGAAGGTCTCCCAAATGTTTCATAAGAGGTTTTCTTCGTCCCTACAATGTCGTTTATGTAAATCTCCAAGTTTCTGCCAATCTGTGTGGCAAATGCTTTGTCAACCAGGCACTGATACGCAGCTCTTGCGTTCTTTAGCCCGGACAGCATCTTTCGTTAACAATAGATCCCTTTACTTGTTAAAATCTATATTGTCTTCATCTTCCTCGGCCATCTGATCTTAATATGCACCTAGAAATCATTTCAGCTGGTGTTCTGTCGAGGATTCTACTTTTCAATCTATCTCCGGCAAGGGATAGCAATCTTTGGGGCATGCTTTGTTCATATTAGTGAAATCAACACACATCTTCCACCCACCATTTCCTTTTTTAACATTACAGGGTTTGCGCCAGAATAGGACCAAGACGTCTCATCTTTCACGACGCTCTATTCCTATTCGCAAGCAAGTAAATTTGGCTGGTATTTACGAAGGATAGGTTTTATAGTGATTTTCAGGGGGTGGCCATTGCTACTTATGGTTTTTATTCTTTTAAGTAGAGGCTACGTACCAGTAATCAATGAGATATTCGCTGGACTTTCCTTTTGAGATCTTCTGTTACGATGGAAATGTGGTTGTCGCCGGCTTCATAAGCTATGAATATCTATGTAGCATGATCATTGTGCATCATTCTGTAGGCTCTGAGGGTCAGCTGCTTTCCACCCTCAATGATGCTTTGAAGCACGGTCTTTGTTACATAGGCTTTGGCGCGGATGCACTCTTCGTTGTGAATCCTTTGGGGATGACATACTCTTTGTTGCGCAGTCTTAGGAACCCGTAATTAGACTTATGTCATATGTTTGTGAGACTCTTGCCAGCGGTCCTGAGATTGTGAAGTTGATTTGTCTTGTGGTCCGCGCTCTTGGACCTACTTCGTTACTCGTCCCGAAGGGTCTCCAGAGTATGTTATCTTGAAATTGGCTGTCTATCATAGTAAACTTATTGATGGTATAACTGTTATACATGATCTTGGGCCTCCGCATTGTTGCGTGAGAAATCCCGACACTTTTTCTTTGGCTTTTTGCCTATACTTTCAATCTTTTATATGTCGAATGTTTTTTTTTTTCTTTACGTACGTATGCGCGTACATTGGGGTGTCTGTTCAGGCGTCCCTGTCAGCTTGTTCCCTCTTTGTTTACTGAGGTGGCGACCCTCTTATTTAATATTTAAGACTATTGGTCTTTTATGTAAGACTATTGGTCTTTTTGTAAGACTCTTGGTCTTTTATGTAAGACTCTTGGTCTTTTTGTAAGACTATTGGTCTTTTCGCAAGACTATTGGTCTTTTTGTAAGACTATTGGTCCTTTCGCAAGACTATTGGTCTTTTTGTAAGACTATTGGTCTTTTTGTAATGCGATGTCCCTCGTGGGGACTTTTTGCTTTATTGAATAATTGAGGCAAATAGCCTTTATGAATGCCTTGAGAGGTCTTTAGGATTCTCTTTTATAGAGAGAATTTATTTTGGAGGAAAAGTTAAGCCTCTTTAGGGTTTCCCTAAGTCTTAGGCTATAAGAGTCCAGGAGGATTCTTTCCTTCTTTACTGGACTTAAGCGATAAGATCAAATCCCGAGTTTATAGGGGAACAACTCTTACCTCCTTTATCTTCTGCGGAAGCCTTCGTTACGGACAGCCTTCGAGTCGTAACGTCTTACTGTTCTTTCGTGTGACAGGTCCTGCATACCGCTGGGAGGGTATATCATCACAGAGTTTTATGGAACTTCCGCAAATTCAATCCTTTATAAAAGATTGATTCCAGGTCTTATCAACCGGACCCCCTTCGGGGATTTTTAACTAGTACGCTCCGTTGCCGTAGGCGGTTTTGGAGTATGTGTGGGCCTTCCCATGTCGGTCCCATCCTTCATTGATATTACGTGATGCAGGTGCTGTTTAGCCAAAGTACATAGTCGCCGGTCTTAAATGAAGTAGGATTGATTCTTTTGTTGTAGCCTCATTCGGCTTTCTTTTTGAACATTGCTTCTCCAATTTTCTCTTCATTCTTCTGATGATTCTAGGTCAACTCTGAGTTTCTCCAAGTTTCCTTCGGTATTTAGCATTCTATGTGTCGATATTTGGAATTCTGCTAGTGCCACGACTTCGGTACCGAAGGCTTGGCCGAATGATGATGCTTCGTTTCGGAGTTATTTTGTTTTCTCAGAGGACCAAGGGGAGTTTGTCTACTCACCTCTTTGTAACGCGGCTTGTTTAGAGACTATGTATCATAAGTGGTATATGTATAAATATGTGATGAAAGTTTCGCACCTTTGGGCATCTTTTCCTCGTGGTTTTTTATGGCTAAAATTGAGGTGTTTCCTTAGTATGCCAAGATTAATCCTTGCGGTTCTCCCGAATATCTGCACCTTCTTTGGAAAGGCTAGTATAAGCTTTGTCACCTTTTAGGTAGTTTGGATAACGGTTCTTAGTGGTGGAGGTTATCCGTAAATCCGGATCTCCTTTGTACGATCGACAAACGAAGTTACGTAGTCGGATTCTTCTTGTGAAATACATTCGATTTTTGAGCTCTGAGCTGGTGAAAATCTTTAAGGGGTTTATGAAGGTTTTAGGGAACCTTTAGGACCTTGAGTTACGGAAGGCCTGCGGATTGAACTTCGGGATCTGAGCTTCGTAAACTTTGCGGGTCTGAGCTGTTTCGAGACCTTCGGATTCGAGCTTTGGAGGATCTGCGGGATCTGAGCTTCGAATGGGCGTTCGAACATAATTATATGTAAGGTCTAAGGATGGGCCTTCGGACCTGAGGCTATGTAAGGTCTACGGGAGCTAAGCTGCATCTGGACCTTCAGATCTGAGCTTTGTAGGATCTGCGAGATCTTCTTCGGAAGGTATGCGAATGGGCCTTCGGACATGAGGCTATGTAATGTCTTTGGATGGGCCTTCGGACCTGAGGCTGTATAAGGCATGCGGGATCCTTCGGACCCGAGCTCCGGAAGGTCTGCGGATGGACCTTCGGGTCTGATCTTCGGAAGGTCTGCGGATGGACCTTCGGGGCCGAGGCTATTATATAGCATTAAAGAGGTCTTCCAATCTAGAGGCTGTGTGTGGCAGCGAAAAGATCTTCAAGATACGGGGCACACATTCCTCCTTAATCGTGAAGTTTTTATACTCTACCTATGGAGATGTAGCCTCTTCTTTTGTAGGGAAAAGTCAGATCTTGATATGAATATTCGGACCTTATTTCGGCTAGCCTTTATAGGAGACGTCGTTCCAATTGATTACCCTCTGTAGCATAGCTCACCAATGAGGCTGTGTAATAATGATGAGAGTGTTCGTGACCCACGTGCTTCGTGGCGCAACCGGTTCATGACGATGCGTAGTGTTGGACCTTTATCCGTCGTAGGGATATATCGCCATGACCCGAATGTCATAAGAAGTATCAAGGTCGTTAATGCTTGGTTGAGAGGTTTAATCATGTGGAATACTAAGCATAGCTTGGAATATTTTCATAACTCAGGGTTGCATGAGGGCATCAAGGAGATGTCCCCAATATAAAAGCTCTTCAAATCTGAAGGCCACGTGGGGTAATAGATAGATCTTTACGGAGCATCTTCGTTACGGAGAAGCCTTCGTGCCGTAGCGAGCTACTGTACCTTCGTGATAGGTCCTTTAACAACTAGGTCCTTAACATCGAGATGATCTTCAAATCTGGAGGCTTCGGGAGCCTTCGTTACGGAGAAGCCTTCGTGTCGTAGCGAGCTACTGTGATAGGTCCTTTAACAACTAGGTCCTTAACATCGAGATGATCTTCAAATCTGGAGGCTTCGGGAGCCTTCGTTACGGAGAAGCCTTCGTGTCGTAGCGAGCTACTGTGATAGGTCCTTTAACAACTAGGTCCTTAACATCGAGATGATCTTCAAATCTGGAGGCTTCGGGAGCCTTCGTTACGGAGAAGCCTTCGTGTCGTAGCGAGCTACTGTGATAGGTCCTTTAACAACTAGGTCCTTAACATCGAGATGATCTTCAAATCTGGAGGCTTCGGGAGCCTTCGTTACGGAGAAGCCTTCGTGTCGTAGCGAGCTACTGTGATAGGTCCTTTAACAACTAGGTCCTTAACATCGAGATGATCTTCAAATCTGGAGGCTTCGGGAGCCTTCGTTTCGGAGAAGCCTTCGTGTCGTAGCGAGCTACTGTGATAGGTCCTTTAACAACTAGGTCCTTAACATCGAGATGATCTTCAAATCTGGAGGCTTCGAGTCGCAACAGAGATGTTTCTTAAGAAAAGGATCTCCAAACTGGGAAGAGATCTTTAGATCTGATGGCTACGTGTCGCAGCAAAGATATTTTTTAAGAAAGGGATCTCCAAACTTAAAGGAGATGTTCAGATCTGATGGCTGCGTGTCGCAGCAAAGATATTGCTTTAAGAAAAGGATCTCCAAACTGGGAAGAGATCTTCAGATCTGATGGCTGCGTGACATAGCAGATAAATCTTCTAAAAACATGGGGATCTCGAAACAGAGAGGCTGCGTAACGCAGCGGACATATATATATATATTATATATATATACATATATATATGTATTTTAAAAGGGGATCTCCAAACAGGGGGGAGATCTTCAGATCTAGAGGTTGTGCTAAGTCACATGGAGGCACATGACATGTATTGTTTGGGTACATCTCCCATCTTTAATAAATCTGGTTCGATGCACGTTATCATAATGATTTTGAGAAAGTGGATATGGGATCTGAAAGTTAGGGTCCCACGGATGGCGCCAAATGATTGTACACCAAACTGAGGTTAGGTTTAGAAAGGGGATGATGAGTGTTTTTGATTGTTTGTTGGCGATTCCCCGAAGGTAGAGTTCATGTCTCTTTACGCCAATCGAATATGATTGATATATGGCCGATTGAGATCGTTCCAATGATTATGGATCTGTTCGATCCTGTTTAGCATGCTCATGGGAGGATATTATCATATCCCGATATTCAAGGATGCTTTTGCCTAATCATTGTAGGCTGTGAAAGCTTCGGGACGGAGAGTCACTGTCCCGCAGCACGTTGTTGATATGTGAGTATATTGTTGTAGGTTGCTGGAGCATCTCTTATAGAGAGAAGAGGACGTCCAGATCTGTGTGTGTGTTTTTTGGAGAGGAGGAGAATGAGAATTTAGGTTTAGACTCATCCATATATATAGGGATGGAAATCTTGGAGAATAAGTTTAGGGTTTAGGGAATATTCCTAATAATATGCCAAATCTTGATATTTAATATGGTCAGACGTGATAAGATCAAATCTCCTTAATTTAGGAGGAAGAGATTGAGATAATCTCTTCCATATTTAGATAAGGCTTACAGCGGATACCTTCGTCACGCAGGGTCGACTCTGTCACGAAGGTCATGTTCCGTCACGAAGGGTGACATACACCATCAACAAAGTACTTTCTTGAACACCGGATATACATGAGCTGGAAAAGAGAATGGCACGCTGAGACAGAACTCATCACCTTGATACGACATTTTCTGAGACCATCTAACTTTGACACTTACATTGGACCCTCCTTCAACCTTGGAATGTTAAGAGTCAAACGATAAGGGACTTTTTATGTAAATAACGTGGCAGATCATTATGCAAAAACATTTTAGGAATACCTGCAAGATTTGAAAAGTGTATGTATTCCCTTTCATTAAGAAACCGTCTTTTGTGGTTTCTTGTTTGTCGTCTTTTTCATCTTCAGGTGTTATAAGCTGGGTATAATATGATCTCATGTTGGTCTCAACCTCAACACCTAGAACCGAACCCTGTTAGACAAACCATGCTTTTTGAGAACTAAAATTCGTAAAAATAACATCAGTTTACCCAAAAATAACATCAATACTTTTTAAAAAGTTCTGTTTTACATATGTATGGAATTCATGAAATGCAAGTTATCATTTGTCTTCAGCACATACTAGAAAAAAAAAGCTTCTAAAAGTATTTTTTAAAAAATGAAGAGTTAATTACAGAAATCGTCCCTGTCGTGGTACCCAGCTTGCAGGTTTCGTCCCTACCTTTCAAAAATTACAGTTTTAGTCCAAAAAACTTTGCTCCGTCAACACTTTTAGTCCAAAGCATTAACAGACATTAAAATACCCATCACGTGACCTGCACATGATGGGTATAATGGTCTTTTCATTACCAATGGACCAATGGACGATTTCTGATTAAAACAGTGTTTTGGACTAAAACTGTTAATATATATATATATATATATATATATACTTCTTATATATATATATATATAACAAAACAAAATCAAACACTTTTTCTTTCTCTCTTTCCCTGGCTTCCACACACACACACACACACACTCTCCCTCTTAGATTTTCCGGCTGCCACCACAGCCACCGTCTGACCATCGTCGTCCGGTCACCGGAAAAAAAATCAAACACCCCCATAGTCATCAACAACACCATTTACAACCACCCAACACCTTTCACCTCCACTACGACTACACAGCCGCGCCGCCGCTGCTACTACATCACCAACGGGCCACCACTACGCCACCACCTCCTTCTCAATCATCTTATTCAACATCAATACACAAAACCCATCTCTTTTCTTCTTTGATTTTCACCCAGATCTAAAAAACATATAGCAGATTTTCGGAATAAAGATATGATGATCGGAATAAAGATATAGCAGCGGAAGTGAAGAGGTCAGAGTCGGCAACTGGTAGGAATATTTTCCGCCTGTGAAGATTTTCCGGCAACTGGTCCGTATATTCCCTGCCGATGGAGGTCTCCGATCGGAGAAAATGATCTACCTGAATGGCTAAATCATAGTGTGATGTGATGTTTTTTCACTTTCATTTTCCTTGTTTTTTGTCGGCTTCATCCCCAATCTATTATCACACAATTAGGGTGTTGCGTTATTGTTGCATCATTACTAAAAAGAACATTAAATTGAAAAAGAAACAGAAAGCGGGTTTGATTATGTTTTGATGATGGGTCTCCTTAATTTCTTTTGGTTATGCTCAATCTAGCTATACAGTAGCAGTTTTTTTTTTTTGTTTTTTTTTTATTTTATATAGATTGATTGAGATGATGATGTTTGAATTTGAGTTCTGTATTGAAATGGAATGTCCTATGTAGATTTCATTTGTGTGTATAGCCTTTTTCTAGGAAAACCCTTAAATCTTTTGACCTAAATTTGAAAGGAAAGAACATGATTGCCAGAATGTTTAATGGAATTTTCACCGGAAAAAAATTGGTGAAGATGATGATGACGTGCAAAGCCAGTTAATTACATTTTTGGTCCATTGGTAATGAAAAGACCATTATACCCATCATGTGCAGGTCACGTGATGGGTATTTTAACGTCTGTTAATGCTTTGGACTAAAAGTGTTGACGGAGCAAAGTTTTTTGGACTAAAACTGTAATTTTTGAAAGGTAGGGACGAAACCTGCAAGCTGGGTACCACGACAGGGACGATTTCTGTAATTAACTCAAAAATGAAAAAGAGTATAAAAATATGATAAAATAACATACTACTCGTACAAAATAAAAAATGGTCCACCATATGATAAATGGTGCAGTTGAATGTACACCAACTTTTTCATAGATGAATTAAATCACAACTTATTCAAAAAGTAGATCGATTAAAGACAAAATAATCTTACAAATACATGTGAGCCTGCAGTAGTGTTTCATAATGAAGATAAAAGAAACAAATTTTATGTATTTATATAAGAATTTCTTAGTAAATTATCATCAAACTAGAGAAATATATACCTGGTCACCCATGGGAATGGCGATACGACAATCGCATAACGCGTTCGACGTTAAGCAATGAACGCGCCACGTAGCAGTAAACGTAAGAAACGCAGTATCCAACCAACACTCAACATCCAAAGTCGTCGCACCAACCATATGCAAAGGGATCAATGCTGGTGGATCACAACGTCCGTACACGTAAGGCTGATAGCTTCTGATATCCGGGTTATCGACAACAGCAGGCTCAATTATCACAGCATAAGCCATTGGTGCAGTAGGATGATGGTGGTTTTGTGGAAGACGATATGAAGAAGCTGAGGAAGAATTGGATAAATATTTTTCCATCGAAAGCGGTTTTGGAGCCGACATCATGGAAGGACCGCCGTCTTTCCCGTAGTATATACGTTTTGCAAGACGTAGTCCCATGTCGACTGATCTCGAAAATTCGTCTAGTGACATTTTTGTTGAATGTAAGGAAATGAAAAAGAAGAAAGAGATGGTTTTTGATAAGGGGATGATATTTGTACCACTCTTTTTAGTTTTCTTACCACTATGTACAAGTATTATTGCAGACTGTACAAGTATTAACTGCACAGATATGGTAAAATAATCAAATAATTTGGTACTAATATCAATTCTCTTTTTGATAGTAGTGTAAGCTAGCTAATGAAGGAGTACTGTATGTATGTAATTATATAGCAATGACTCCAATGTGACAAATGTGAAATATGATACCCTTCGTCTTATGTTTTGAATTTTTAAAATCTTCATTTTGCAACTTTGTCTGTAGAATTCTTTTTGTATGTATTATATAATATTTATGAAAAGTTATATGAATTGATTGAGTTTTAGATTTATTTTTATTGGATATAATTTTTATCTAAGTATTATATAACGAAAAATATACTGTATAAGATTAAAGTTAAAAAATACAAATTTTAAATATTATTTTAATGGACGGATGAATTAATAATAAATTAGTAGAGAGAAAGAAAGAAAGTGATATGTTAAAAAGGACTGATCTATGTTTAGAGTCTGGGCGGTCATATACTCGATCTTTCTTGTGTACTTGACTTTTGCTGCATTGTTTAATTTGATTTGATGTGATGATAACAAAATGTTTAATAGGAAGCATTCTACCCGCGCAATACGGCGGTTATGGGTAGCAGTGTGGTGTTGGCGGCGGTGGTTGATAGTAGTGGTGGCGTGACGTTATTATTGTAAGAATAATCAATGTAAACGGGGTAGTGTAGTTATTTTAAGAGTTGATGGGTCTATGTTGTAAATTATTTCATTAAGGGTATTATAGGTATTTTAAGTGGAGATGTTTAAATTAATGAAAAAAAGAAAGAATTAATTAATTCATTAAGGGTAGAATGGTCATTTCGCATTGGGACATTTTTATGAGAGAGGGTGTTGAAAAGTGTTAGGAGAGAGAGTGTGATAATATTTATAAAGTAGTAGAGATAAGATTTTGTTGATGATCACGTTATTTAAGATTAACGGGTTAATTACGGGTATATATCTACGTGAACATCTTTGAACATTTTCTCTGATCATTCTAGTTAAAAAAATCAAGACAATGGTCTTTCTAGCAAAATGAACTACATATGTTATCATCGTAGAGTATTACGAGATCGATGATTAATGAGCTGATAAAGTTTAACTCAAAATAAACGAATCATTTTTTTTTTTATTTCATATAAAATCAAAGCTATTTTTTGGAAATATCCTTAACAGATGTTTCCTGCTTGTATACAAGAACCTTTTTGTTTTCATATTTCTAGCTAATAACAGAGATAACGCCTTCAATATTTGTGATCTAAATTCATGGAAAACGAAAGTTTGTAAAATACTTTGAAATAGTAAAGCTCATTCTTGTAATAATTAGACTGTTAAATGTCAAATCCTAACATTAATTAGAATTGTTTCTCACAAATATATGGCTTCAGTTTTTATGGTTCATATATGATGAAATAAAATGTCAATCCTTGCAATATTCTTTTAAAATATTACCCTTTTATTATTTTTCTTGATTGATATTAGTTTGAAAATGTGGAAAAATTGTTGACTGCTAAAATTTTTGGTCCACATGATTCATAAATGAAAGGGGCAATTGTGTAATAATCAAAATATATATAAAGGTTAAAATGACAATTTCACTTGATTTTTCTCTATGACTGTATCTGTATCATATATGCAGTCAGCTGTATATATGATTTTTCCAAAAATATATATTTTTAGTCAATTATCTATGTCAAGAAAAGTTGATTTTTAGTAGATATATATTTTTAGTCAATTATCTATGTCAAAAAACGTGATTTTTAGTCAAATATATATTTTTAGTCAATTATCTATGTCAAAAAACGTGATTTTTTCGATTTTGACGCATCAATGCGTTATTATACACTTAAATAATAATAATTAATTATAAACTATGTTAGTTTATGGACTTATAATGCATCAAAATGAAGTTTTATAATGTTCTCTCGTGTTTTCACTTATAATCTAAAAGATATATACAACTTATCACAATTAACTTATAAAATTTAGAAGAAAAAGTGATTTCATAAAATTATCATTTTTATATAAATGAATCATAAATACATAATTCTATATTTTAAAAATTTTTGATTTCATTGAATATAAAGACACTAGTTAGCAAATAAAGTACTATAATCATTATGCAGTTGATAATTAAAGATTAGAAATTTAAATCGATGCAGTTATTATATACGAGTAGTAATAAAGAGAAAATTAGAAGCATTGATTGTGAATGACTACGCATGGCGAACGATTTCATTAATGTCAGTCATACCTTTGCCTTCTTCCATCCCAAACCAACCCTCGGTCCATTAACTTCCTTTATCAATCATGATCCTGGTCTAGATAAGTTACAATTCAATTTTAGTCTATAATATATTAATAGCTCAATGGTTGAAATACCACCCCTTTGCATGAGGTCTTGTGTTCAAACCTTGGGAAGGAAATAAAAATTAAGTCCCTTTATAAGAATTTGACTTGGGTATAACCAGGTTCAAGTCTGAATGGACAGGATTTACCCCTATTAATCGTCGTGCCTTCGGGCGGATTAGTAGGGGGTTTTCCCCCCATCGGGTATTTGAAATAGGCATTTCTACTTCGAGGGAGCTCTCTAGCGCAAACCCGGTTAAGACAACGTATGCTAGACCTCTCGCTGTCGAATCGCGACACGAAGTTTTCAGCGAAATTCACCTTTCAAAAAAATATTACTAGCAAGTTATCTGTGTAATACGGCGTGACAATCAAAAAAATATAGTGATTGTGGCAGCGGTAAAAGTGGGAGGTAAGTAGCAACTGGTGGTGATGGGATGGCGGTGAGATATGGGTAGGGTTTATTTTACGATACGTAATGAGGATTTCTAATTTTTTTTAAGGCCCCGACATGAAAATGGATAGTGTATGTCTTTTAAAAGATAATACTACAAGAAAAATGGGTTTTGTCGTCGCCGAAAGTCCACTAAACAACAAAAAAATCATGACTTTGACTAAAAAGGTCAACTTTGTTTTCGGCGATGACGGTCATCGCCAATTCATTCTCCAAAAAAAATTTCGAATTAAAGTTATAAGTGATAAATGGTAATCTTGTATAGCATGTAAGAGATGTATTTCGAACCTTACAATTTCTTAGAGTCTTATGGAATAAAGGGTAGGGGGCCAAAGGAATTATCTATACTCCTTTATAATAATTATCAACCCCCTACTTTTAGAAAGTGTTAGAAAACGAGGATTTGAACCCGGGCGATGCCCCGGTATAGATAACGATACATAAAACGTACAATGGAAACAATATATGATACTCTATCTGTTAGTCGGTGGTTAACTGTCTGTTAGAACCTTTAAACTAAACAATTAAAAAATTTAGCATTTTTAAGATACATTAAAAAAACTTTAGAAGCTGACTCTCTTCTAGTACCAAGTTGGTACAGTACCGAGTTGCACTGGAAAAAAAACCCAAAAGAAAAATAACAATTTTAAAAAAGTTATTAAAAAACAAAAAGTTACAAAATATATAACCCAAAAAGCAACGCAATAAAAAAAGTAAAAGGAAAAGAAAAATGTTAAAAACAAAATATTACAAAAGTTAAAAAAAAAAAACATAAAATTAACAAAATATTACAAAAGTTAAAAAAAAAGGAAAAATAAAAAAAGTAAATTACAAAATACAAAATATAAAAAAAAGAATAAAAGTAAAACAAAAAGACAATAGAAAACAGGAGGGGGCATGAAGTAAGAAAACAAACTGGAGGGGGGAAAATTAAAACTTATGAAGGGGGCAAAGTGTAAGTTACAAAATAAATAAAAAAACACCCAAAAAGGAAAAAGAGGGGCAGCGGGTTTCGAACCCCCGACCACTCACAAAGAAGAGCGGACCACCCGACCAAGGGCTTCTTGTTTATAGTATTCACAAACTAAATATATATATTGGTCTATACAAAAAATTACTGTAGGCGCTACAGTACTCTCTACAGTACTTTGTGAGGGGAGCCGACTTTTGTGCTTTGTTTATATAACGAGAATTTGAACCCGGGCGATGCCTCGGTGATAAGAGGTTATCTGTGAGAGTTACAACTTTTGCGATGTAAACATATAAACTCACAATACGTTAAAGCTTATTTATTTATCTAAAGCAAAAACTAAGTTGAAAATATTTTTTAAAAACAAAAAGTATAAAAAAAACCCAAAAGAAAAATAACAATTTTAAAAAAGTTATTAAAAACAAAAAGTTACAAAATATATAACCCAAAAAGCAAAGTAATAAAAAAACTAAAAGGAAAAGAAAGATGTTAAAAACAAAATATTACAAAAGTTAAAAAAAAAAAATACAAAACTAACAAAATATTACAAAAGTAAAAAAAATAAAAAGGAAAAATAAAAAAAGTAAATTACAAAATACAAAATATAAAAAAAAGAATAAAAGTAAAACAAAAACACAATAGAAAACAGGAGGGGGCAGGAAGCAAGAAAACAAACTGGAGGGGGAAAATTAAAACTTATGAGGGGACAAAGTGTAAATTACAAAATCCAAAAAAAATACCCAAAAAGGAAAAAGAGGGGAGGCGGGTTTCGAACCCCCGACCTCTCACACAGAAAGCGACGCACGGACCACTCGACCAAAGCCCTTCTTCTTTCAGTATTCGCAAACTAAATATATATTTTTGTCTAAAAAAATAATAATTACTGTAGCCGCTACAGTACTCTCTACAGTGCTTTGTGAGGGGAGCCGACCTTGTTTGTTGTTATATAATAATGGTTAGATGCAAAAGTACTAAATTACCCTTAATAAACACCCCCTATGGAAAAGGTTATTAGAGATTACCAAATTTGCCCTTAATGACTTAATTTACACTTTAAACCCTTATCTTGCTAATTTACACTTTAAGTCATTATCTTCTAAAATATTTCCACTATCACCATTACATCAACTTACACGGTTACACCACTCGACACCAATTGTCGATGTCATCACCACCCGTCACCGACACCACTAAACCGTCGTCGCCGTCACCGCCGCCGCATTGCGCGGGTACCATGCTAGTAGATTTAGATTTATCTTTAACTATCAGTTTGATGCCGGCGTTTTGAGGTTAGCACGCCAAGTCTTAACATCAAAAAAAAAAACCTCAATGCTTTATATATAGAGGTAAAAAAACATTTTGTATCTTTGAAGTTAAATTTGAAAAGAGTTGTAAACTATATATATGTACCAGAGAAAAGAAAGATTTTAGATTATTTACGATGATTATCGAGTAATTACGTAAAGAAAAAAAAACAAAAAAAGTCCAAGGGCAAATAAGGTATTTCAAAGACAGAAATATTTAATAGGGGGGGGGGATTTGCTTTATTAGGGAGTAGAGATAAAGATGAAATTAGAAGCATTGATTGCGAATGACTACGCATGGCGAACGATTTCATTAATGTCTGCAATACCTTTGCCTTCTTCCATCTTAAACCAACCCTCGGTCCATTAATTTCCTTTATCAATCATGAATCATGATCTTGGTCTAGATAAGTGACAATTCAATTTTAGCCTAGAATATATTATACTGTGTATATTACTAATTTACTAGCAAGTTATCCGTGCAATACAACGTGACAATAAAAAAATATAGTGATGGTGGCAGTGGTAAAAGTGGGAGGTGAGTAGCGACTAGTGGTGATAAGGTGGCAGTGAGATATGAATAGAGTTTGCTTTAAGATACGTAATAAGGATTTTTGATTCTTAAGGCCCCGATATTAATGAAAATGGATAGTGTATGTCTTTTAAAAGATAATACTACAAGAAAAATGGGTTTTGGCGACGACTTTAATATCGTCCCCGAAAGTCTACTAAACAACAAAAATTCATAACCTTACCTAAAAAGGTCAACTTTGTTTACGGCGACGTCATCGTCAATTCATTTTCCAATATCTTTTCGAATAAAATTTATAAGTGATAAATGGTAATTTTGTATTAATTAAAGCGATGTATTTTGAACCTTACATATTCTTAAAGTCTTATGAAATGAAGGGCATGGGGCAAAGGAATTATAGATTTAGATTATCTTTAACCGTCAGTTTGACGCCGGTGTTTTGAGTAGGGATGAGCATAAAGCCCGGAAACCCGAGAACCGGCCCAAGACAGACCGAACCCGGGCCTACCCGACCCGGACCGGATTCGGTTCTCGGGTCGTTCGGTTCAAACCCGGTAAAAACCGGCCCGGAGACCCAAAAAAAACCGGAAACAAAACTACTAATGTCTTATTTGATTTGGAATTTGGATTTTAAAGTTAGATTGTGATGTAATGTAACACCCCGCCTTACCACAACACAATATTGTCCGCTTTGCCCGCAGGCTCACGGATTTGTTTCTGGTTGCTCGGGCAAACTTCCCAGAAGGGTCACCCATTTGGCATTGCTGCCGCCCGAGCACGCTTAACTGTGGAGTTCTCCTCTCATCCACAGCTAATACGCCCAAAACGCGTTGTGTTATGTAAGACCAATGATGTCACTTATATCCAGGATCCCCATTGTATGTTAAAATGTATGCTTTCACACCCCCTCAACACAACTCAACGTCCTCGTTGAGTCATGCAAGTGCGCCATACACTCCTAACAATCCCAAGGGTTTCTCTGATACCACTTGTAACACCCCGCCTTACCACAACACAATATTGTCCGCTTTGCCCGCAGGCTCACGGATTTGTTTCTGGTTGCTCGGGCAAACTTCCCAGAAGGGTCACCCATTTGGCATTGCTGCCGCCCGAGCACGCTTAACTGTGGAGTTCTCCTCTCATCCACAGCTAATACGCCCAAAACGCGTTGTGTTATGTAAGACCAATGATGTCACTTATATCCAGGATCCCCATTGTATGTTAAAATGTATGCTTTCACACCCCCTCAACACAACTCAACGTCCTCGTTGAGTCATGCAAGTGCGCCATACACTCCTAACAATCCCAAGGGTTTCTCTGATACCACTTGTAACACCCCGCCTTACCACAACACAATATTGTCCGCTTTGCCCGCAGGCTCACGGATTTGTTTCTGGTTGCTCGGGCAAACTTCCCAGAAGGGTCACCCATTTGGCATTGCTGCCGCCTGAGCACGCTTAACTGTGGAGTTCTCCTCTCATCCACAGCTAATACGCCCAAAACGCGTTGTGTTATGTAAGACCAATGATGTCACTTATATCCAGGATCCCCATTGTATGTTAAAATGTATGCTTTCACACCCCCTCAACACAACTCAACGTCCTCGTTGAGTCATGCAAGTGCGCCATACACTCCTAACAATCCCAAGGGTTTCTCTGATACCACTTGTAACACCCCGCCTTACCACAACACAATATTGTCCGCTTTGCCCGTAGGCTCACGGATTTGTTTCTGGTTGCTCGGGCAAACTTCCCAGAAGGGTCACCCATTTGGCATTGCTGCCGCCCGAGCACGCTTAACTGTGGAGTTCTCCTCTCATCCACAGCTAATACGCCCAAAACGCGTTGTGTTATGTAAGACCAATGATGTCACTTATATCCAGGATCCCCATTGTATGTTAAAATGTATGCTTTCACACCCCCTCAACACAACTCAACGTCCTCGTTGAGTCATGCAAGTGCGCCATACACTCCTAACAATCCCAAGGGTTTCTCTGATACCACTTGTAACACCCCGCCTTACCACAACACAATATTGTCCGCTTTGCCCGCAGGCTCACGGATTTGTTTCTGGTTGCTCGGGCAAACTTCCCAGAAGGGTCACCCATTTGGCATTGCTGCCGCCCGAGCACGCTTAACTGTGGAGTTCTCCTCTCATCCACAGCTAATACGCCCAAAACGCGTTGTGTTATGTAAGACCAATGATGTCACTTATATCCAGGATCCCCATTGTATGTTAAAATGTATGCTTTCACACCCCCTCAACACAACTCAACGTCCTCGTTGAGTCATGCAAGTGCGCCATACACTCCTAACAATCCCAAGGGTTTCTCTGATACCACTTGTAACACCCCGCCTTACCACAACACAATATTGTCCGCTTTGCCCGCAGGCTCACGGATTTGTTTCTGGTTGCTCGGGCAAACTTCCCAGAAGGGTCACCCATTTGGCATTGCTGCCGCCCGAGCACGCTTAACTGTGGAGTTCTCCTCTCATCCACAGCTAATACGCCCAAAACGCGTTGTGTTATGTAAGACCAATGATGTCACTTATATCCAGGATCCCCATTGTATGTTAAAATGTATGCTTTCACACCCCCTCAACACAACTCAACGTCCTCGTTGAGTCATGCAAGTGCGCCATACACTCCTAACAATCCCAAGGGTTTCTCTGATACCACTTGTAACACCCCGCCTTACCACAACACAATATTGTCCGCTTTGCCCGCAGGCTCACGGATTTGTTTCTGGTTGCTCGGGCAAACTTCCCAGAAGGGTCACCCATTTGGCATTGCTGCCGCCCGAGCACGCTTAACTGTGGAGTTCTCCTCTCATCCACAGCTAATACGCCCAAAACGCGTTGTGTTATGTAAGACCAATGATGTCACTTATATCCAGGATCCCCATTGTATGTTAAAATGTATGCTTTCACACCCCCTCAACACAACTCAACGTCCTCGTTGAGTCATGCAAGTGCGCCATACACTCCTAACAATCCCAAGGGTTTCTCTGATACCACTTGTAACACCCCGCCTTACCACAACACAATATTGTCCGCTTTGCCCGCAGGCTCACGGATTTGTTTCTGGTTGCTCGGGCAAACTTCCCAGAAGGGTCACCCATTTGGCATTGCTGCCGCCTGAGCACGCTTAACTGTGGAGTTCTCCTCTCATCCACAGCCAATACGCCCAAAACGCGTTGTGTTATGTAAGACCAATGATGTCACTTATATCCAGGATCCCCATTGTATGTTAAAATGTATGCTTTCACACCCCCTCAACACAACTCAACGTCCTCGTTGAGTCATGCAAGTGCGCCATACACTCCTAACGAAGTGCGAGGGCCTAGATGTAAAGTTGTGAAAGTTGTTTCAGTATATAAAGGCCATGATGCACGACCATAATGCAGAAAAATCAGATCCAAAACCCTAGAAAAGTCTTACACTCAAACCCTGGGTCAATTCATCAAGTTATAGTCGATTTCGGGGGATTTCGGAAGGGTTTTTGCTTGGTTTTCGATCCATTGATCAACCCTACAGGTATTATATCATCAATTGATTGTTGATTAAGTTTTAAAGTAGGTTTTGTCCCTGTAGATTCGACCATGAGGGTTGGGTTTGTTCAAAGTTGATGTTTTAGGTCAAAAACAACGTTTTCGTGAGTAAAATCATTAATTGAGATGATTAACTATGTCAAGATGTAAACTTTACTGATTAATCATGTTATTCAGATGTATTTAAGTAAATTCCAGGTGGTTAATTGGAAACCCACTTGATGTATGGAGTTTTTGAACCAAACGTTATCGATTATGTGTTTTTCGGGTAATTTAAAGAATGAATCATTGATGCAATTGATCCCTGATTCAATTGATGTTTTCAAATGCTTAATTGTGACCTAATTAATGTTAATTTAATGGGTATAAGTCGTGGTGGAGGTTTGGGGTTCGTTTGGAAGGAGTTTGAAGTGAAACGAAATCGAAGGTGCAGGTCGGATCAATATATGCGGCGCATATATTGATCATGCGGCGCATATCGTGGATGGGGATTCTCCTGGTCTTTGAAGGTGCAGGTCGGATCAATATATGCGGCGCATATATTGATCATGCGGCGCATATCGTGGATGGGGATTCTCCTGGTCTTTGAATAAGTGAAATATGCGGCGCATAAATGGGGCATGCGGCGCATATTCAGGTCTGGTGGTCGTTTAGGCTTGTTTTAGTGCTCGTTTGACTCATAGACCATATGTTTAGGTTACCTTATGGTATAGGGAACTTAGAGAGGTTTGTTGGAGCCCTGTTTATGTTACATGTTGATTATATGTGTGTGCTAGGTGGTCGGAAACTCGAACAAGATATTTTAAAGTTGTTTATTGATCGTTGTGCTCGTCATCAGGTAAGATACATGTCTTTTATCACGCTGGAGGCACAACAAAATGTAGTTTTCATTAATTAACCTCTTAATCGGATTATCTTATGTGTGTTGGGTTTTCCGGGTTATGCGGGAGGTTATATGGGAATGTATGCATGTTGATATGTTGATGTTTAAAGTAGATGTAAGAACGTGCATATGAAGTATGATGCTTATACTAACGTTGCCATGATATGATTATGATATGTGTTGTTGATAAAGTCGTTGATATGCCTTGACATTGATATATGATGACTTATATGTGGGACTTAAGTATGATATGTCTATTTCACTAGATACACGTGGGAATTGCTATGAGTTGTGCACGTTAGTGGGATTAAATGCAAAAGTAGACGTGGGACTAATTAGGTAACAATTGTACCTAATGTTAAAGTAAAATGTGAGATGTGGGAAACCGTTCTAGCCTTAGTGTTATTGTGTAAAAAGTAAGAAAGATATAAATATGTGGGAAATGCTATAGCTAAATACGTGGGACTGGCGTGGGAAGTGTTAAGCTTAACCCGTGCTAGTTTATGCCAAGCTAGTGCGTATGTGGTCGCTTGAGTGGCTCCTTGCGGCATAGTTACGTGGGACTAGTATTTCCGGGTGGAGTGACTAACCACCAATGTTAAAAGCATAACGGGATACTATGGAAATGGCTTTGCCTTTTCTAAAAGTTAAGACGTGGGAAATCGTGCTAGTTGTAAAGCTAGTGCGTAATATGTAAAATGTAAGAATAAGTTGATTAAGATGACTATAAGAATATGTGAGAAAGATGTACATGTAGTTTAAGACGCGGGATTCCAATGTGACGTGAGATTTAAGTAAGATATGTTGATATGTGTGATATAATTGTTGATAGGCACAATTAGGAGTAATTACTCTACATGTGCTAATATGTATGCGTTGATATGATATGAGATGTTGATTATATACGTTGATATGATATGAAATGTTTGCGTTGCAAGTATATGTAGATATGATTCAATGTGTGATGGGATGTGGGAAAACGACGGAATGATCTTATGATATTTTTGGATAATGTGTGATATGGTCATGTTTTGATAAGAATAACATGAATATGTTTTATGAAAGTAAAATGAAGAACGTTTTGTAAATGTGTGTATCTTACTTAGCTAATTTATTAGCTAACACTTGCTTTTATAAAAATGTTGTGTCCTTCAGGATAAGCAGGTTTGAGCTAGGAAAGGATTAGCTCGGTGAGATGGGGTAGATGCAATAAAGAAGACTAGCATAGATTGTTGAATGCTTAGACTTCTCCCATAGCCTATGCTTCGGCTACATTATTTAAGTTTATGATACATGTAATAATGAATGGCATTTATGTTGGTGCCGAGACTTGGATTTCATTTATATTGTTTTGATGATGCACTTTAGTAACACCATTTTATGAAAGGCACCATCCGTTACGGATGGGGCAGTTTTTAAGTGATCCTTTTCCGCTACATTTTAAACGCCGTTTGGGAAAAGTTTTTGAAATCCAGGTTTTAAAATGATGGGTGTTACAAGTTGGTATCAGAGAAATGGTTTAAGTGAACCAAAATTCGACCAAGACCTTAGGATTTTGGACTTAAACCGTATGAGAAATGATAGGCTTAAGTAGTGATGATTTAGCTTTATGATGAAATGTCTATAGGACGGGTTGGGATGAGTGAGAGTGTAGGTTTGAGGCTTTATTATGTTTGATATGTTTATGTTAATGAAGTAGGCCCTAACCTCTCTTTCGTTCTCGCTTATTTCATCTCTAATCACCGTCGTTATAATATAGACAAAATGGTTAATACTCGTGCTACTAGTCAACGTGATAGAGCTACCCCAAGTAATGCCCCAGCTAATCAGAATGGAGCTGGAAATGGAGATACTCAAAGGCCTCCTCGAAGGCCATTTCCAGGTGAACAGCCCACAAGGTCAGAGATTGAACGGGCTAACCCAGTGATTGAGCAAATTCCTACTCAAGCTGAGATGCATGAAGAGTTGAGAGCTATTCGAGCTCATTTGAGAAGGACTGAAAAGGAGTTGGCTCAAGTTAGAGCTGAAAGGGAAGCAGAAAGGGAAGCGAGCTTGCGTTGGGATGAGCATACCGATGGAAATTATTCCAACCGCTCAAACCGTGCTGAGCCATCCATTGTAAGGTCACAGGTTGCTCCTGAGAATGTTGTTTCTGAGGTGAATGGTGGGGGAAATGTAGTGGAGCCTCGTGTTATGGTTGCTCCTCGTGTCCATAACTTTAAATTTGAAAGCTTTAAGAAGTGTGGTGCCAAGGAGTTTGACGGCACACTTGATGCAGTGGGTGCCATGGAATGGCTTGCTGATATTGAAGTGGTTTTTGCTTCATGCTACTGTCCGGATGATATGAAGGTGTTATGTGCTACTCGTGTGTTAACGAAGAATGCTCGCAACTGGTGGAGATCCACTACTGTTTCATTGAGTCCCGGGGTACTTGCTGCTATGCCTTGGGGTACATTCAGGGAAAAGTTTTTGGAAGAATATGTGGGTACTTGTGAGTTGAGGTTGATTGAGAAAGAATTCAGAGCTTTGACCGCTAAGCCAGGTGCCATAGGTGAGTATGCCCGCTCATTTACAAAAAAGCTCCAGTTTGTAGGTCGCATGGTACCTAGAGAGATAGATCAGATCGAAGCTTACTGTGATGGTCTTCCTGCTAGCTATTGTGGCCTCTGTAGGCAACATACTACCTTGTCTGCTGCGATTAAGGAGTCCAAGAGGTTAGATGATGATTTTAAAATGAGAAAGTGACTACTAAGGATGATGATAAGAAGAATGGATTCAAGAGAAGGTCTGATGAGTCATCGGATTCTAGAAAGAAATTTAAGAGTGGTTCGTCTTATGAAGGAAAAGATGATGGGAAAGTTAGGCAGTGGTGTGCAACTTGTAAATCTCACCATAGTGGGCCATGTTCGGAGAAAACTAGAAGATGCGACAAGTGTGGTAAGCAGGGACATGTTGCTTCTAACTGCAAGGATAAGACTCGATGTTACAAATGTGGTGAGACAGGACATTTGATTGCTAATTGTCCTCGATGGAAAGATGATGCGAAGAAGGATGATACTCAAAAAGCCAAAGCTCGTGCATATCAGATGGTTACTATGGAGGACGAGCATGATGACGAGGTATCTAATAAAGTAATTCTTTAGTAGATTAGTTGGTTTTATATGTGATTATATGTGTATGTGGATTGTGTGTTTATTATGTGTGTTTTGTAGTTAGCATAATTATGCTATGATGGATTGAGATGGAAATGTTGGACATTAAGATGTGTGGATATAGTTAAAGGTACACGTGTGAGGAATGATATAGTTATAATTATGGTCCGGAACATAATTATAAATGTATCATGAGGCGGGCGTGTTCATTTGACGGTAATCACATTGACTAATGAAAGACATTAAAGGAAAGGAAGGAGGTGAAAAGGAAATGAATGGAAATGTGGTTGAATTTTAAGTGGTAAAATGTTCACAAACGCGTGTGTGGAAAGTAGTGACAAGATGAAATGAGGTGTTAATGTCGTGAGATGATTCTGAGGGCAGAATCCTATTAAGGAGGGGAGAATTGTAACATCCCAAACTTTTCAAGTTTGACTTTTGACGTTGACCGTTAACTTGTCGTTAGTGACCGTTAGTTACTATATGATTTATATGTAATTGTGTGATTTAAATCATTTATGTGAGATATGTGTTAAAGTGATTTAAAGTAAAGAAATTAAAGTTTAATGTGATTAATAAATTCAATTAATGTTCCCGACAAGATATAAGGGTCGAGAAGTGTTCCCGTAGGTGTTAAAAGAGTCGTTAAGGGCCAAAACGAGTTATAACGAAGTGCGAGGGCCTAGATGTAAAGTTGTGAAAGTTGTTTCAGTATATAAAGGCCATGATGCACGACCATAATGCAGAAAAATCAGATCCAAAACCCTAGAAAAGTCTTACACTCAAACCCTGGGTCAATTCATCAAGTTATAGTCGATTTCGGGGGATTTCGGAAGGGTTTTTGCTTGGTTTTCGATCCATTGATCAACCCTACAGGTATTATATCATCAATTGATTGTTGATTAAGTTTTAAAGTAGGTTTTGTCCCTGTAGATTCGACCATGAGGGTTGGGTTTGTTCAAAGTTGATGTTTTAGGTCAAAAACAACGTTTTCGTGAGTAAAATCATTAATTGAGATGATTAACTATGTCAAGATGTAAACTTTACTGATTAATCATGTTATTCAGATGTATTTAAGTAAATTCCAGGTGGTTAATTGGAAACCCACTTGATGTATGGAGTTTTTGAACCAAACGTTATCGATTATGTGTTTTTCGGGTAATTTAAAGAATGAATCATTGATGCAATTGATCCCTGATTCAATTGATGTTTTCAAATGCTTAATTGTGACCTAATTAATGTTAATTTAATGGGTATAAGTCGTGGTGGAGGTTTGGGGTTCGTTTGGAAGGAGTTTGAAGTGAAACGAAATCGAAGGTGCAGGTCGGATCAATATATGCGGCGCATATATTGATCATGCGGCGCATATCGTGGATGGGGATTCTCCTGGTCTTTGAAAAAGTGAAATATGCAGCGCATAAATGGGGCATGCGGCGCATATTCAGGTCTGGTGGTCGTTTAGGCTTGTTTTAGTGCTCCTTTGACCCATAGACCATATGTTTAGGTTACCTTATGGTATAGAGAACTTAGAGAGGTTTGTTGGAGCCCTGTTTATGTTACATGTTGATTATATGTGTGTGCTAGGTGGTCGGAAACTCGAACAAGATACTTTAAAGTTGTTTATTGATCGTTGTGCTCGTCATCAGGTAAGATACATGTCTTTTATCACGCTGGAGGCACAACAAAATGTAGTTTTCATTAATTAACCTCTTAATCGGATTATCTTATGTGTGTTGGGTTTTCCGGGTTATGCGGGAGGTTATATGGGAATGTATGCATGTTGATATGTTGATGTTTAAAGTAGATGTAAGAACGTGCATATGAAGTATGATGCTTATACTAACGTTGCCATGATATGATTATGATATGTGTTGTTGATAAAGTCGTTGATATGCCTTGATGTTGATATATGATGACTTATATGTGGGACTTAAGTATGATATGTCTAGTTCACTAGATACACGTGGGAATTGCTATGAGTTGTGCACGTTAGTGGGATTAAATGCAAAAGTAGACGTGGGACTAATTAGGTAACAATTGTACCTAATGTTAAAGTAAAATGTGAGATGTGGGAAACCGTTCTAGCCTTAGTGGTAGTGCGTAAAAAGTAAGAAAGATATAAATATGTGGGAAATGCTATAGCTAAATACGTGAGACTGACGTGGGAAGTGTTAAGCTTAACCCGTTCTAGTTTATGTCAAGCTAGTGCGTATGTGGTCGCTTGAGTGGCTCCTTGCGGCATAGTTACGTGGGACTAGTATTTCCGGGTGGAGTGACTAACCACCAATGTTAAAAGCATAACGGGATACTATGGAAATGGCTTTGCCTTTTCTAAAAGTTAAGACGTGGGAAATCGTGCTAGTTGTAAAGCTAGTGCGTAATATGTAAAATGTAAGAATAAGTTGATTAAGATGACTATAAGAATATGTGAGAAAGATGTACATGTAGTTTAAGACGTGGGATTCCAATGTGACGTGAGATTTAAGTAAGATATGTTGATATGTGTGATATAATTGTTGATAGGCACAATTAGGAGTAATTACTCTACATGTGCTAATATGTATGCGTTGATATGATATGAGATGTTGATTATATACGTTGATATGATATGAAATGTTTGCGTTGCAAGTATATGTAGATATGATTCAATGTGTGATGGGATGTGGGAAAACGACGGAATGATCTTATGATATTTTTGGATAATGTGTGATATGGTCATGTTTTGATAAGAATAACATGAATATGTTTTATGAAAGTAAAATGAAGAACGTTTTGTAAATGTGTGTATCTTACTTAGCTAATTTATTAGCTAACACTTGCTTTTATGAAAATGTTGTGTCCTTCAGGATAAGCAGGTTTGAGCTAGGAAAGGATTAGCTCGGTGAGATGGGGTAGATGCAATAAAGAAGACTAGCATAGATTGTTGAATGCTTAGACTTCTCCCATAGCCTATGCTTCGGCTACATTATTTAAGTTTATGATACATGTAATAATGAATGGCATTTATGTTGGTGCCAAGACTTGGATTTCATTTATATTATTTTGATGATGCACTTTAGTAACACCATTTTATGAAAGGCACCATCCGTTACGAATGGGGCAGTTTTTAAGTGATCCTTTTCCGCTACATTTTGAACGCCGTTTGGCAAAAGTTATTGAAATCCAGGTTTTAAAATGATGGGTGTTACATGTAATTTTTTGGAAATTGCAGTTTTGTTGCAATGCTAGTTATATTTATTAGTTAAGCAAAATTTGGACATTATGAAATTCAATTTCTACTTCTTTTGTTCTTGTTCTACACTTCTACTGCTGCTGAATTCATGCTTCTGTTCTGCTTCTGCTCTTCCAAATGGTGGCCTAGTTGTGGGTTCAAGCCCAAAACAGGTTGTATGTTGTATTGTAGCCAAAACATTTTATAATTTTGTTTGTTGCCCAAAGTTTCGTTTTCTGTTGTTTGCTGTAGATAATTACATATGATACATTTCATACATATGATACATTCTGCTTCTGTTTCGTTTTCTCAACTCCAGTAGCCACTACTAGTATGTGTGTTTTTTGCGTGTGTTCCTGCACACTAGCCAGCTGTCTTGGAGTCAGTTATACATCATGTATGTATTTAATTAAATTGTTGCTTCAAAAAAAGTTGTACAAAACGAAATGTTATCATAGTCATTTTCCATAGGACCCCAAAACTAACTTATCATAACTGATGATGATATACTCGCACACATGACCGTAACTTTCGAAAACCTAACCTCGACCATGCTAGCTAGTTTCAGACCCTGGTCTAGAAATCGAAATTGTGAACATACGCACGTATATATATAAGTTTGTATGTGTATTATAATAAAACACACTTAATAATATATCATTTTCTCCCCTGCATTTCTTTCTTTCCTCCTCTGTATATTCTTCATTCCTTTAACATGGCATCAGAGCCTTGATTGTTTGATTCAATGGTTATTGATTGTTTGTATAGCCTTGATTGTTTGAGGGTCCTGTTGATCGTTGCTTGGTCGATTTGTTTGATTCTGCTGCTGCTTCCGCTGATTGTTGTTGTTCTTCATCTCCTGGTAATATTGTTCGTTCTCTGCTACTGTTCATCGAATTAGGGTTTCATTTTTGCTATTGAATATAGAATTGGGCGTTTGTGTATTGTTGTGTTTGCTTGCGTTTGGTGTGTATTATTGATCGTCGAATTAAGGGTTTTGTTGTTCGTTGTGTATTTTGCAAACTGAAATTGGGGGTTTCGTTTTCTGTTTGATCTTGAATATAGAATTGGGGTTTTCTGAATTGTTGTGTATTTAAAAAAAATGGCTGGAAAAGACGATTCTCTTCAATTTATTAGCACTCAGTTAGATGGTAAAAATTATGCCTATTGGAGTTATGTCATGAAGAATTTTCTTCGTGGGAAGAATATGTGGGGATATGTTACTGGTACTAAGGGTAGTCCTACGGATGATAAGGCTGCGAATTATGCAGCATTGCTTGACACATGGGAGACTGATAACTCCAAGGTCATCACTTGGATTAACAACTCTGTATCTCAATCCATTGGTATGCAATTGGCTAAGTATGTTACTGCAAAGGAAGTTTGGGATCATTTGGAAAGACTGTATACTCAGTCTAATTTTGCTAAGCAGTACCAATTGGAGTATGATATTCGTGTCCTTCAACAGAATGACATGAGTATTCAAGATTTCTATACTGCTATGACTGACTTATGGGATCAATTGGCGCTTACAGAATCTGCAGAACTGAAAGTTTTTAAGCCATATATTGCAAGGAGGGAAGAGCAACGTTTGGTTCAGTTTTTAATGGCATTACGTTCTGATTTTGAAGGACTTCGTGGGACAATCCTTCACAGGACTCCTCTGCCCACGGTTGATTCAGTTGTTCATGAACTGAATGCAGAAGAGACACGTATCAAATCTCAAACAGATAAAGGGTCTAAATCTTCTAATGCTCCCACTGTGTTTGCTGTTTCATCTGATCGATATAGACCACCACGTCCCAATAATCCAAATCAGTCTCGTTTGTTACCTCAAGTTGCCTTTGATGAGTGTGCATTCTGCAAACAGAAAAATCATTGGAAGGCTCAATGTCCAGTGTTACTTAACAAGATGAAACAACCCCAAATTGGGCAGCAACCAAAGTATGGGCAACAGAGGTTTCAGCCACGTCCTTCTGGTGCTCCTTTATGGAGACCACGACCTCCACAACTTGCTGCAGCTGCACCATCACTTGACACTGAGTCTGTTAGCACCATGCCACCTTCTGCATTAGATCCACAAGTATTCGAGCAATTCAGGCAATATTTGGCTTCTAATCCTACAGCTATGTCAGCATCTATGTCTCACTCAGGTCCTGCTTCATCCAGTACCTCAGGTATTCCTTCATCCTTGTAGATTTTGGATTCTGGGGCGTCACATCATATGTCACCTTATCTGTCATTGTTTGCTTCTTTGTCATATATTTCACCGATTCTTGTCAAGTCTGCCAGTGATACATCTATGTCAGTTGAGGGTGTTGGTTCCATAAACACCCCTAACATTGGTCTCTCTGATGTTTACTACATTCCCAAACTTGCTTTAAATATTGTGTCAGTCAGCCAGTTGTGCAAGTCGGTCATTGGGTGTTCTTCTCTGATTCTGTCTGTGTTATACAAGATCAACGCACTCAGAGGGTGATTGGAATTGGCCGTAGGTTGGGGGAGATCTATGTCTTAGAGGAACTCAAAGTATCTGATATTGTTGCATCTAGTATTGATTTGTCTTCCTTCCGTTTGAGTCCTTTATCTAGTCAGTTTTATCTTTGGCATTCTCGTTTGGGACATGTGTCAGCGTCTCGTTTGCAGTTTTTAGTTTCTACTGGTGTGTTGGTTCATTTGAACACTTGTGATATTTCTGATTGTAGTGGTTGTAAACTGGCAAAATTTTCTGCTTTACCTTTCTCCAAAAGTGTTTCTTTTTCTGTTGCTCCTTTTGATATTATTCATTCTGATGTATGGGGTCCATCACCTGTTACCACAAAGGGTGGATCGACATATTATGTATCGTTTATAGATGACTATACTCGTTATACTTGGATTTACCTTATGAAACACAGATCTGATTTTCTTGGTATCTACAAACACTTTAGAGCTCTCATCAAAACACAACATTCAGCTGTGATAAAGTGTTTCAGGTGTGACTTAGGAGGTGAATATACCTCCAATGACTTTAAGCAGCTTCTTGCATCAGATGGTACCATTCATCAGTCATCTTGTACATACACCCCTGAGCAGAACGGTGTGGCTGGAAGGAAACATAGACATATTGTTGAGACAGCACGGTCTTTCCTTCTATCTGCTGAGGTTCCTAACATTTTTTGGGGAGAAGCAGTTCTAACTGCAGTGATTAATCGAATTCCTACTGCATTGAATTCAGGGAAGTCACCGTTTGAGAAACTATATGGTGAGCAACCGGATTACTCCAAATTAAGAGTGTTTGGATGTACTTGTTTTGTTCTCCGTCCACAAGTTGAACGAAACAAGTTGGGACCAAAATCAGCTTTATGTGTATTTTTGGGATATGGTGCTGGACAGAAAGGATACCGTTGCTATCACCCGGTAAGTCATAAACTATATGTAACTCGACATGTCATCTTTTTGGAGCATATTCCTTTCTATTCCATCCCAGCTAAGTCACATAATGTAACGAAGTGAGATCTTATGAAGATTGATCCTTTTGAAGTTGACATAGAAACTGGCATTCCCCACTCATCTGTGCCAATAGATGTGTCAGTTGAAGAGACATTTACACCATCAGGTAGCGCTTCAGCCCCGTCTATACCTGAGCCCTCTCCTACGGCTGTTGATACTAGTGAACCACCACCTCTAAGAAGGTCTACTCACCCTGGTAAGTCCACCCAATTACCAGATTTTGCAAACATACATCACTTATCTGAACCTGAGTCATATGGAGAGGCTGTGACTGATCCTCTTTGGCAGAATGCTATGGCTGAAGAACTCACTGCTCTTCATCAGACTCATACATGGGATTTGGTCCCTCTCCCACCTGGTAAGCGTGCGATTGGTTGTCGATGGATATATAAGATAAAAACAAAGTCAGATGGTTCTGTTGAGCGCTATAAGGCTAGACTTGTAGCAAAAGGGTACTCACAAACGTATGGTATGGATTATGAAGAGACCTTTGCTCCGGTAGCAAAAATGACGACAGTTCGTACTATGATTGCAGTTGCATCCGTTCGACAATGGAAGATCTTTCAAATGGATGTTAAAAATGCTTTTTTGAATGGTGATCTTCATGAGGAAGTTTATATGGATCCTCCCCCAGGTTTTTCTCACCAACCTGGTGAAGCTTGTCGACTTAGAAAAGCATTATACGGTCTCAAACAAGCTCCCCGTGCTTGGTTTGAGAAATTTTCCACGGTAATTACATCTCTTGGGTTTGTTTCGAGTAATCATGATTCGGCTTTGTTTATTAGATGTACCAATGCTGGGCGTATTCTTGTGTCATTGTATGTTGATGACATGGTCATTACTGGTGATGATCATTATGGTATTGAAGCTTTGAAGCGTGATTTAGCTGCTAGGTTTGCCATGAAGGATTTGGGGTTGCTACGTTATTTCTTGGGCATTGAGGTAGCTCAGTCCAAGAAAGGGTATCTTCTCTCCCAGACCAAATATATCTTCGATTTGCTTCAACGAGCCCGACTATCTGATAACAAGACTGTAGACACTCCCCTTGAAACCAATGCACGGTACTCTCCTAGTGATGGTGTTCCTTTATCTGATCCGAGCCTATATCGTACGATTGTTGGTAGTTTGGTTTATCTTACAGTTACTCGTCCAGATATTGCTTATGCGGTTCATATTGTGAGTCAGTTTGTTACTGCTCCTACATCTGTTCATTGGGGGGCTGTACTTCGGATCTTAAGATACCTTCGTGGCACTCAGTTTAACAGTCTTGTGTTTCCTTCAACATCGTCTCTCGAGTTGCGTGCTTATAGTGATGCTGATTGGGATGGTGTCCGTCATGATCGTAAATCCACCACTAGTTTTGTGTGTTTCTTGGAGATTCTTTAATTTCTTGGAAAAGCAAGAAACAAGATGTGGTCTCTAGATCTTCCACGGAGGCTGAGTATCGTGCTATGGCTGTGACTACATGTGAGATTGTTTGGTTACGATGGCTTCTTGCAGATATGGGGGTTAATATTTCTCAGCCCACTCCTCTACATTGTGATAACAAAAGTGCGATGCAGATTGCAAAGAATTCTGTTTTTCATGAGCGGACGAAGCATATTGAGATTGATTGTCACTTCACTCGTCATCATTTGCAATTAGGCACCATATCACTTCCATTTGTTCCTTCGCCCTTGCAGCTTGCTGATGTTTTCACAAAGGCTCAGTCTGCATCTCGTTTTCGGTTCTTGTGCGACAAACTCTCAATGCTTATCACTGTTGCATTGTGAGTTTGAGGGAAGATGTTAGAATAGTAGTATTTGACTATTTGACTTTTTATATATATAAGTCTGTATGTGTATTATAATAAAACACACTTAATAATATATCATTTTCTCCTCTTGCATTTCTTTCTTTCCTCCTCTGTATATTCTTCATTCCTTTAACAGTCTAGAATTCGAAATTGTGAACATACACACGTATGTATACTACGTTTTATACATATACTAGATTTTATAGCTATAAGCAATATTTTGTGTATGATACTAGTTGATAATTTAGGTCGTGCTATGCACTACCCACTTAAATTAAAAGGATAACATATCTATTGATAATATGGAGAATACATAAAAGTTAATACTATGTCTTTATAGCTATCGACGTAAACAAAATCCATTTTATAATTGGGACCGGTCTTATAAAGTTATATCTCAAAGATTACTTAGATTATATAAAGTGGAAATTAAAATTTGTTATGTGAATGAAACTGGGCTTTAAGTCCATCAAAATTATTATGAAAATAAATAATTATGGCTAGGAATCATAACACAAAAATGAAATCTAAATGGAAAATAGGAAAGTTAAACTTAGGTAAAAATGGTTATACTTGCACCTAAACACAAAAGATGAAAAATAAAGTATACGCAATCATATTCATATGAAGGTGAGCAAAGGCCAACTTAAAACTTGAATCCAGAACATTTTGACAAACCTTAATTGAGACTCTGGTGTGAGTACAGATAGGTTAACCTTAAAGTCGAAACTTAAACTCATAGATTTAGAAAAGCCCTATAAGAAAGCTGTCAAAATATTTAACCTTCAAACAGTACAAACAACAAAGTTTACTTAATATCAAAGTGATCCTTTCAAGTAAGGCCGCAATACTGGATCTGAAACTTCATGGTCAACATCTCTCAATGGTTTGGGAAGGTGATAATTCGTAAGAACAAACCATCCTCAATATAACTGTTTTCAATGCAACAATCATGTCAAACGATAGCAGAAAATTTCGCAACCGAAGTACTAACATTAAATAGCAAGACAAGCAAATTAAGGAGCAATCTCATTCAACAAAGAGTCGTGTCTAAACACACATTAGTTTAAACTGAGGTAAATACATAGTCCCTGCCAAAAACATTACCAACAGTGCCCTACATAACAACTTCCATTTTGAAGATTATGACCTCTTAATCACCAGCCATCAGGTAATCAACGATACTGCAATGTACAAAGCACCAACGGTTAGTTTATTGAAACAGACAATTTGAGAGACTAGCAAAAACTAGCATGGCCCATACAAGACCTCACTCGTAAAAGGCACGCCGACCATCAAAAACCAGCTAAAAAGAAACTTATAAAGATCACCATAAAATGTACATCTTTCACATCTACACACAATGGTATACTTATGCAATACTAATAGCAAACTGTTTTGAAAAAAACACATTAATCATTCGATCGTTACAAACAGAAAAAATACCAGTCGCATTGGATTTATGTTATATGTATATGTATTGTTTGAAACAATTCAGAACATCAAAAATCACACTCTTTCATTTCCTCAGATAAAGATACTTTTTAAGAAAAGAACAAATCAACGATGCATCGGGTATCAAATGCCCTGTTATACATAACTCAACAAATTCTACGTAAACTGTGTAACATTTTGTTTGGCAAACCGAAAATACACTTGTTTTCATCAGACAGGCAAGCAAAAACTAGCTACTTTATATTTCATCAAGAAACGACAATAAAAACTAACCTTAATGAACCTTAGCATTGCTGTGGAAGCATTGCCTGCAGCACATGAGGCCGTACTTCCTGATCAAGCCATGCGAGTTTCCTCATACACGGCTGTTACGAGGTAAAAACCAAAACCATATAAGATCATCTAATACAAACACTACATCACAAATATGTGACACTCAATGGGAATCTTTATATCATCTAGTTAATTTGCTATCGAAATTTAAAGCTAATTAATTGATCCCTAAATCTAACGCAAGGTATATAAGGGAGCTATTTGGAAGCTTATTAGATTATTTATTATGTTCAGTCAATCCTAATTATGTAACACTTATAAAACCCAGCCAACAAAACGGCCACCCCCTGAATCCTTAATTAAAATAACGAATACGTATTATCTATACTATATTATAAAGCAAAAAGCCTCTAAATTTTTAACATTGAATTAAAATTTTCAATATTGATTTTAAGTACATCCCCAAAATGCCCTTAATATCTATTCTATATTTACCTAAAATAACTATAATACTCTTTCCCTCTCCTCAAATCTCAACCAATCATTTTTTTTCTCTCTCCTCCATAAATCATTTATTCCTCCAATTCATTCAAAATCTTTTATCTCAAAAACTGTACATCGATAAATTATAAAAATTATATGGGTGTTCTTAAAATTTCATGCCCTTTCATTAGAGATGTCATTCGATATACTTTCGACGAATTTTTAAATCCGAGGGCGGAGCCCGTACGGCTAAGGCATTTGACTATCATACTCTATGACATATCAACTCCATGACCTAGCTATCACCCCCACCATCTCAACGCCGCAACGCGCGGGTACTTGCTCTCGTTTAAAGAAAAAAATATATATATTCATGATCAGTTAACATAACATTAATACACGATACACACAATAAAATATATAGATATTATGTTTAAGAAGATACTAATGAAGAATACATAAAATCATAACTAAAATGTTTAACAACACATTGATCCGTCGAAATTGACAAAATCACGTTTTTTGTTGGATGCATCATTTTGATGAATATGCATCCAAGATGGATGCACAAAACAAAAAACGTGATTTTTTTGATTTTGACGGATCAATGTGTTGTTAAACACTTAAATAATGATAATTAGTTATGCACTATGTTAGTTTATGGACTTATAATGCATCAAAATGAAGTTTTATAATGTTCTCTCGTGTTTTCACTTATAATCTAAAAGATATATACAACTTATCACAATTAACTTATAAAATTTAGAAGAAAAAGTGATTTCATAAAATTATCATTTTTATATAAATGAATCATAAATACATAATTCTATATTTAAAAAAAATTGATTTCATTGAATATAAAGACACTAGTTAGCAAATCCTTATTGAAAGTACTATAATCATTATGCAGTTAATAATTAAAGATTAGAAATTTAAATCGATGCAGTTATTATATACGAGTAGTAATAAAGAGAAAATTAGAAGCATTGATTGTGAATGACTACGCATGGCGAACGATTTCATTAATGTCTGCCATACCTTTGCCTTCTTCCATCCCAAACCAACCCTCGGTCCATTAACTTCCTTTATCAATCATGATCTTGGTCTAGATAAGTTACAATTCAATTTTAGTCTATAATATATTAATAGCTCAATGGTTGAAACACCATCCCTTTGCATGAGAAAAGTCGGGTTAAACCGAAAAGACCGAAACTTGAGAAAAATAGGCATGAAATCCTATATACATCATGTAGATATACCCATTTCGAAATCACCAATAGGTATCTGCTGTTTTTTACATGTATTTGCTCATATATATATATATACACAAAAACTATATCTACAGAAAAAAAGGTGAGAAGAAGATAGATGAAAGTGGTCTTGTAGTCTTGAACACATGTAGATCTTTGCTCCTAATACATAGTTGGAGATCTTGAACTGCCTGTAATATTTTTTAGACTGACATAGATGATACGAAAGAACACAATATATTTTGTTTGATTGAGATAAAAGAAATGAGTTTGCTTCTCTTTTTGGTATTGAAAAACGGTTATAAAGCAAAAAAGAAAGATAGTTTTGGATGAAGTAATAATGAGTCACATGCATTAATCTAAAAGTGGTAGATGCACTAATCTAAAGGTCACTAGATGGATTACGTTAGAGCCGTTAGAGCTCTCTCTCTCTGGTTGAGAGTCTGACTTTCCCAGAGAGGAGTAGAGATCCGGTTTAGGCCTCCACTCTGGTGGATCTAACCCTATTTTTTTCACCCCAAGCCGGAAGTCCCTTCCACCTCGGTGGATCTGGAAGCAACATCTCTACCTTTGAGTAGAGGTAAGGTCTGTCTACATCATACCTCCCCCATACCCCGGCATCGGCTGGGATTGGGTACCGTTGTTGTTGTTGTTGTTGTTGTACTAGATGGATTACGTGGAAGTGAGTATAACCAACCACTTATGTAGTTACTCATCCATAAGAGATAACACTCTTGACTTTTCATATTTACTTATAAATCTATATCTATAAAATATTCATATATATCACCCTACAATAAAATATCCACAAAGAAAAAAGAGTAAATCATCCGTATGTGAACTTCATCAAAGCCAAACAAAGTAGGCCAGACAAACACGGATCAAACTATCAAAGCTAAGGAACACCAATGGTGGTACGTGATAGAAGGCAGGCATTGAAGCACCAAATTTTCTAACAAAGAAGATCAAAGACAAGGAACATAGCAAAGCCAAACAATTCACGGCAAATAAGTTTTTTCTTTTTTTTTTCTTACCTCTAAAAACATCTCATGGTTGAATCATATTCAAAACGAAGTCATGCTCAAAACCAATTGTTGTTTCAATTTCGGACCAAGCCTTAAAAACCCGAACCCGACCCGGGCTAACCCGGAAACGAACCGGACCGACCGAAAGGGTTTCGGGCCGGTCTTCGGTCTGGGTTTTCCTGCCACGTCGGTTTTTGGGTCTAGCCGGTCCGGTCCGGTCCGGTCTTAGGACCGTGCTCATGCCTAATAGCATGTAAGAGATGTATTTCGAACCTTACAAGTTCTTAAAGTCTTGTGGAATAAAGGGTAGGGGCCAAAGGAATTATAGATTTAGATTTATCTTTAACTATCAGTTTGATGCCGGCGTTTTGAGGTTAGCACGCCAAGTCTTAACATCAAAAAAAAAAACCTCAATGCTTTATATATAGAGGTAAAAAAACATTTTGTATCTTTGAAGTTAAATTTGAAAAGAGTTGTAAACTTAACTTGGTTTACAAAAACTTTGATAAATTTTTAGTTTTAACTTGTTCTTTGTAAAAATCCTTTTACTTGAACAACAAATGTATAATCACTTGTAATGATTATCAACCAAGACAATGCTTATGGAGCAAATGTAACAATAATATAGCAATGTAAATAAGTAAATAAGAGTAAGAAAGATATCACCACATGAACACCACGATATATAGTGGTTGGGGTCGGATGTTAACTAATCCGCCTTAATCCACTCCCCGATTCACGAATCGGGAATTTATAGCACTATGTTTCTCTAAACCCGGTAGAGAGTTCGAATACACAAATTGTCTTGACACTTCAAGAACAAGCACCAAGTCCTAGCCACTAGGATATATCAATTCTTGACACTTCAAGAATTACCCCCACCTCTAACCACTAGAGGATAAAGAAGTCACCACCTCTAACCACTAGAAGATAAATGACAAGCAAGAAGATCTTCACTAAGAGCTTCTAACAAATTCTTCACACTCACTAGTATGAAGAATAATAGAAAAATCCTAACCACTAGAATTTCTGCCTTTAAGCTTCACACTCACTAGTATGAAACTTACAACAATTGTAGTAACAATATGAATTCAATGATAAGCTCACTACAATTTCACTCTTGCTATAATCTCACAAGTTATATATTGAAATATGAATACTAGAGATTACTTGTATTATCAGAATGTTTCAGTTGGCAAGAGCTGAGTGAAATGGTAGTAGAATGCAGTTTAAATAATGAACCTGCAAAAAGGATCCGTTGGCACGGACGGACGCTCATCGTCCGTACGAGCGTCCGTGGCAATAAAATATTGCAACTGGTCATGAGGAGCGTCTGGCAGAGCATCTTTGTCTTGGAAGCTTTCTTCTTGTTTGCAACTTGACCTGACTACCTAGCCCATGCTTTCTCTTTAATAATTATACCCATTTTGAATCTTTCATTTGGTTGAATATAAATCAATTTAATAAACTAATATACATATCCACTTGATAAATCTCTGTAAATTTGGTATATATATATATATAAGATATATAAGATATCTTTTGATTTAAACCCATTTGTTTGTTTATTGCTTGGCTAGGTATAACTTTGAATTCAAGCAATAAAGCAAATACCCAACTTGCTAACTTTGAATCTATGAAAGTAGATATAGATATATAAAGGATTAATAAGATATAGATATATAAAAGGATTAATCAAAGATGAAGAAAGATTGGAAGATTAAAGAACTTACAAGTGGTTCTTGGGTAAAAGGAAATAGGGCAGAGAGAAAAACTGAAATGGGGAATATGGAATATGTTTTGGGGAAGGGAAATAGGTTAAGTAAAGAAAGTGCAGTCAACTGTCCGGACGGATGCTCGAGCATCCGTGAGAGCGTCCGTGAGATGAAAAGTTTCGAATCGAGAATCCGACAAAATGGTTTTGCTAGATATGGTCTTATAAGTGTTCTTGTTAAGTTTCAGACCATTTGAATGTGTAGAACTTGACTTATGAACAAAGTGTAAAATCTGAACAGAAGGTTCACGGACGCAGCACGGATCATCCGTGAGAGAGTCCGTGGTTGTTGGACGCTCCCACGGACGATCCGTGAGAGAGTCCGTGGTCTGGGCACTTCTCAATACAAGGTTAATAAAGCACGGACTCTCCACGGACGATCCGTGGGAGAGTCCGTGGTCTAGGCACTTCTCAATACAAGCTTAATAAAGCACTGACGCTCTCATGGACGATCCGTGGGAGAGTTCGTGGTCTGAACATAGTGCTATCTTTTGCGTTTTAGATAAACTTGATTTGGCTTGACGCTAAAGGAGAGATTTGGACAGCAAGAGTATATATAAGTTGTAGTTCATTGCATTTTGCATACTTGAGTAGATTGTTATCATTATCAAAACAAGAGACAATCTTGAATATTGATGTTATGCTAAATATGCACTAACAAATAATATACGAAACGTGCGATGTGTCACTTTATAACTGATGCCATGTGTCAGGTTTTAATAGGCATGGTTACTATTCATAAACATGCCTATAAAAAACTATGAAATACCCAGTTGCTATCTTGAATCTAGTATATATATATATATATATATATATATATATATATATATATATATATATATATATATATATATATATATATATATATATATATATATATATATATATATATATATATATATATATATATATATATATATATATATATATATATATATATATATATATATATATATATATATATATATATATATATATATATATATATATATATATATATATATATATATATATATATATATATATATATATATATATATATATATATATATATATATATATATATATATATATATATATATATATATATATATATATATATATATATATATATATATATATATATATATATATATATATATATATATATATATATATATATATATATATATATATATATATATATATATATATATATATATATATATATATATATATATATATATATATATATATATATATATATATATATATATATATATATATATATATATATATATATATATATATATATATATATATATATATATATATATATATATATATATATATATATATATATATATATATATATATATATATATATAAGTTCCGAAATCATTCTAAAAAAACTTTAGTATATAAAAGACATTTTTATTTCATAAAAAAGGATAATTTATAAACAAAAAAGATAATTAACCAATAAAAATTTCAACCCATTATATTTATTTGTTTTATCAAACCCATAATAAGTCAAAATGTCAAATATCATTAGAAAAATTGAAAGCATATATTTAGCACTTTCCTTGGATCAAACCCATTATATTTATTTGTTTTATCAAACCCATTATATTTATTTGTTTTATCAAACCCATTAATTTATAATAAAAAAAAGATAATTAACCAATAAAAATTTCAACCCATTATATTTATTTGTTTTATCAAACCCATAATAAATCAAAATGTCAAATATCATTAGAAAATTTGGGAAAGCATATAAGCACTTTCCTTGGACAAAATGATGCAGCAAGCCTCACAAAAGAGTTTTTTTAATACTAAAAATGGGTGTTGGAGTCGAACCCGTGGCACATGGTTACAAAGCTGTACTGTTGACCAACTCTTCCACCTTAATGTTTGTGTTGAAATTGCTAATATATATATATATATATATATATATATATAAAAGACACATATTTATATTATGTATATATATATATATATGTATATATCGATATTATCGATCGAAATTATCGATCGATACTATTAAAGTTATATATATATATATATATATATATATATATATATATATATATATATATATATATATATATATATATATATATATATATATATATATATATATATATATATATATATATATATATATATATATATATATATATATATATATATATATATATATATATATATATATATATATATATATATATATATATATATATATATATATATATATATATATATATATATATATATATATATATATATATATATATATATATATATATATATATATATATATATATATATATATATATATATATATATATATATATATATATATATATATATATATATATATATATATATATATATATATATATATATATATATATATATATATATATATATATATATATATATATATATATATATATATATATATATATATATATATATATATATATATATATATATATATATATATATATATATAAGTTCCGAAATCATTCTAAAAAAACTTTAGTATATAAAAGACATTTTTATTTCATAAAAAAGGATAATTTATAAACAAAAAAGATAATTAACCAATAAAAATTTCAACCCATTATATTTATTTGTTTTATCAAACCCATAATAAGTCAAAATGTCAAATATCATTAGAAAATTTGGGAAAGCATATTAGCACTTTCCTTGGACAAAATGATGCAGCAAGCCTCACAAAAGAGTTTTTTTAATACTAAAAATGGGTGTTGGAGTCGAACCCGTGGCACATGGTTACAAAGCTGTACTGTTGACCAACTCTTCCACCTTAATGTTTGTGTTGAAATTGCTAATATATATATATAGAAATTACGGGATAGTCACACAAAAAGACAAAACTTCACTGTTCATTTCCATTTTGTTAATAAAGGGTAATTATTCATTCAAGATACCTATTTCTTTTACATTTTATTAATAATGCTTTGTTTACTCAAAAATCTATTAAATTACATAAATAAATTATTAAAAACTGTATATATATTATGTATCATTTATCTCATTAAGTTTTTGATACTATTATCATTTATTTACTTTTTTTACACTGTTACATATATATTTATGTTAATTTATTTATTTATAAAATAAATGACCTTTTTTACTCTTATTCTCTTTTAAAGAGTGCATCAACAAATCCAAAGGTCCATTGTCCATCTATGGTACAAACTTCTTAATCATTTCATGGTATTCATATTCTCCAAATCATGCATGCATCAAGTCCAATCCATATCCTAGCAAACTAGTGATTTCGGTTACTGAATTTATGACCAGAATGAGTTGTTTGACTACCCATGCCCCCAACCAAGTTTGGTTTTGATGATCTCATATTCATAGTAGGTTTAACAATTAACATATATTTTGATACATAATTGTTAAATTCGATTAAAGTTACAATTAAATGATTTTGAGCTTTCTCGGTGTTGAATTATTAAAGGTTATTTTGCTAATTTTTGAAATTGATACATTTGCGTTTATACTTCTTGTAAAATTCAGAAAATATGACCATTTTTAACATAAATCTACTTTGATCATCCATCTCAAAATCCAGATCAAAACCTATGTGAAGCTAGTGAAATCATACACATGCATGTGAAGATCTTTTTAAACATGATCAAACTATATACTTTATACATTTACTTTAAAACATACTTATTTTGGAAAATCACAAAATGTTTTGTGTATGTTATTCCTTACAAGAACCATTTTTATAGAAACTCATTTGATGGCTTTTAAGCTATAATGAAAACCAGAGGCGGTACCAGAAAAAAATCCCAAAGGGGGCAAAATTAAAAAATCCGTGAAATATAAATATAAAAGGGGTCAAAATGTAAAAAACCTATAAGAAATTTTTTAAAATCGATGAAAAATTTGAAAATACATGACAAAATCTAAATTTTGAGGGGGCATTTTCCCCCTTTGCCCCCCATATGGTACCGCCCCTGATGAAAACTATATTTTCCGGGTCACATCCCCCATATTTTCGACATGCAATACATGTAAGGAAAAATTTTATCAACATGCAACTCATCCTCAAGTTTATCAAAAAAGATCTAGGAAGAAAAGTATAGAAGTTTTGTAAAAAAACTTGTATGGAAAATGAGATAAATCACAAGACTTTACAAACAAAGAGATGGGTTGTTATCAACCTTTGAAGATCGAAAAGGGGCTAAGGGCTGGAACACAGCTGTTCTGGGCAGAAAAATGACTCAATCAATACTCCGCTGATTCCTAGATTGCTTTTTAATCTAACTAAAACTCTTTATTATTAAAGTTGTTAAAATTAATGGGTTGCTTATAAAACTTCATATCGTTAACCAAATTATTACCAACTGTTAATGGAAAACTATGATTAATGACCCAAAAAGACCCAAGTTGAGGAAGAGTACCGATTTACTTCTTCAATGACGATTTACCTCTCTCTGAACAAGTCGATGACTGGGTCGGTTCAAAAGTTTGTAGTTTCTCTTCTGGTTGATGGAAGAAGCGCGGGATAGTTTTAACTCCGGGTAAATTAAAGAAAGGATATGGGTCAATGGGTCTAAAGGTCAAACATATTTAAAACACATATTTAATCATTTGGTTAAAGAATCAAATTATGTCTGTAAAAAGATAATTTTATGTAAGCATATCTAAGTAAAAAATTAAGACCTATTTGGCCAACCCGATTCAATCCGTTTAGACCTTTCATATAATATGCCCCTTTTATTAGCTTTACATCAAAGCACCTGAAGCGCACCAGGAAGTGCCTCAAACTAAATCAGTAACAAACTTCTAACCGTAACCCTCCAAAAAGACTTGCATAGCAACATGATTAACATAATTAAAACCAGATATCAGATCACTTGTATCTTCAACAGATATTTGAAAAACTAGAGAAAAATTAGTGGTATCAAGAAAGTCTGACTACTCAGGCCGTAACACAACAACGGTAGAAACTCAATAACTAGCAATATCATTAAACGAATTGCCAGGTGAAACTAACACAATTCTGATCACTTGTATCTTCAACAGATATTTGAAAAACTAGAGAAAAATTAGTGGTATCAAGAAAGTCTGACTACTCAGGCCGTAACACAACAACGGTAGAAACTCAATAACTAGCAATATCATTAAACGAATTGCCAGGTGAAACTAACACAATTCTGATCACTTGTATCTTCAACAGATATTTGAAAAACTAGAGAAAAATTAGTGGTATCAAGAAAGTCTGACTACTCAGGCCGTAACACAACAACGGTAGAAACTCAATAACTAGCAATATCATTAAACAAATTGCCAGGTGAAACTAACACAATTCTGATCACTTGTATCTTCAACAGATATTTGAAAAACTAGAGAAAAATTAGTGGTATCAAGAAAGTCTGACTACTCAGGCCGTAACACAACAACGGTAGAAACTCAATCAAACAAAATGATTATCCACAAACTCTACAACAAATGGACTCACACGCTCAGGTTGTTGCGACATCTGCTCTTTGAGCTTTCTCCATCCTCTTAACAAGATTTTTGAATTCAGTGAACTTAAATCCAATTCCTACCAGCTGATTGGGATGGTCAAACAAGTCGTCAACAGTAACACAGGACTGCAAAAAGATATACCTGAGTCATCTTAGGAAGAAGTTCGACCATATCAATCATTTAAGAAGGCTGGATCGGATGAAAAGACGGTTGTTGAACACCCGCAGAAACGGCCGTCGGATGTAAAAACCGTGCTTGAAATGATTGATATGGTCGAACTTCTTATCCAATTTCAGCTTATGAAGATCAAAATTGGATAAGAAGTTCGACCATATCAATCATTTCAAGCACGGTTTTTACATCCGACGGCCGTTTCTGCGGGTGTTCAACAACCGTCTTTTCATCCGATCCAGCCTTCTTAAATGATTGATATGGTCGAACTTCTTCCTAAGATGACTCAGTCGCTCTCAACCTAAGTTCCAGAGCGGGCTTAACAGGCGGGTCTCCTTAACACGCGTCCCTAAAACCAGGTTATTTGTGTAAATATTTTTTAAAGAAACCACAAAATATGACTGAACGAAGAAAAAAAGAAAAGAATCCTAACATAAATATAGAATCATATCGTACACTACATATTACAAGGATTTGTTACAAGCACAATAATGGACATCACCACAAGAATCAAAGCTAATCAGAATCTCCAACAAACTTCTAAACCTAAAATTGAAACAGATTAAAAATGAAGCAAACAAAGATGCTTAACGAAACTTGTTACAAACCATGTCACAATATTGAAACTAAAAACTAAGACATTATCAATATTTCACGATACATTATACACTACAAACTAATGTCACAATATTGAAAATAAAATCAGATCTTTGTTTCACAGATGCAATTAGATTGTGATTAAAAACAAAAAATCGCTAAGATAATGTTTACCGACGAACAAATAAGTAACAATCAGATCTTTGTTTCACAGATGCAATTAGATTGTGATTAAAAACAAAAAATCGCTAAGATAATGTTTACCGACGAACAAATAAGTAACAAGAGATAATAACTAAACTGAATGATAATAAATGTAAAATAATATAAAAGAATGCAAACCCGATTCGTTTCGGGTGTGAGATCTGCAACGGTGATTAGATGCAACTAGATGCTTCAAGCGAGACAAACATTCTGGAAGGAAACGCGATGCGATTCACATTGTTCTCCATTATTATTATTACTACTATTATTATCTGATATTGAATTTGAAATACTAACCTAAAACTATTTTAAGAGAAAACGTTTAGAGTGAGAATGTGTGTGTAAGAAAGGGGAGAAAGCATCAATATATGTATATGAGCATACTTTCCTTAACTTTTATTTCACCCCCCGTCTGAGTATAAACGAACTATCATTTCGTATTCCTCCTTTACATTATAGTTAAAGGGAAATGATTAATCTTTCTAATTAAATAGCTTAAAAATTTTTCTAATCATGAAATGATGACAAGTGATAAAATCAATGGATAAGATTAGAAGAGAATTATGTGCGATTACCACATGTCCCCCTTAATGTATTATGAGGATTATTTAGGTTATTGTTAGGAGCGATTTATTCATATTAGTATATATACTAAAAACCAATATGCTATGTACAAGACTTTATGCATGATATACAACCCTTTTTAACTTATGGTTTTGTCACTTTTACCCCCTATACTTTATATGTTTTACTTTTGGCTATGTACAAGACTTTATGCATGATATACAACCCTTTTTAACTTATGGTTTTGTCACTTTTACCCCCTATACTTTATATGTTTTACTTTTGGCTATGTACAAGACTATATACATTTTGGTTTTTGTCACTTTTACCCCCTGTACTTTATATGTTTTACTTTTGGCTATGTACAAGACTTTATGCATGATATACAACCCTTTTTAACTTATGGTTTTGTCACTTTTACCCCCTATACTTTATATGTTTTACTTTTGACTTTTTTTCGATTTTTTATCCGTTAAACTTGCTATCTTTTAACTTTTGTTTTTCATCAAAGTTTTCGTTTTCATTTTTTGACACTAAACCTTTGGATTTTCATGAAAACTTTCACACAGTTATAGTGTTATTATATAATCTTTTTTAGAGAGCATCATTTACAATTGATAATCAAGTTGTTACGTAAAAAGAAGTAGTTACTTCAAGTGCCCAACGGTTTAGTGTCTTTACACTTACGACAAATATTTAGCGTTAAGAGATGGTTTTGTAGGCTGAAAGATATCAAGATCCAGGCTCCAACGGTTCAAATCTCGAATCTACAAAAGTTTATAAAACACCATTTTATGACCAGTATTCTCAAAACGTGAAACATCACTAACACCATTTCTAACAATCTCCATTTCTCTGACTCCATATTGACAAAAAAACAGCATCCTTTGAATATATTGTATATGATCTTTCCTTGAAACTAGAATAAATATCTTTTAGTTAAAAGAAATTAAATTGCCCGGTGATTCAAGTCCATTTTTAAATTTCTAAAAACAATGATAGTTATGTCCTGGGCTATCTTTGATTGAGAATAAAAATAATGCTACACAAGTTGGGGAAAAGCTAAGGGCCATCTCAACAAGTCAGAAACAAAGCTAGCAACACATTCTTTACACGACTATCAGAAGAAGAATATAAGGATTGTAGATATTAGAAAAGAAAAACAAAACATGGCTCGGATCCAAATTCAGTTATTGCATCAAATCACAACAGCACTTTAAGCATTGTAGCCAGCTTTTTCAAGATGAAGAATTCTTCCTGGTAGCATAAACACGGTATGCAGCTAACCCAACAATTCCAACTGCAGCTCCCACTGCAACGATAGAAACATACATAAAACTTACTGAAATGTGATATCAAGATGATCATAACCATTATTTTAGTATTACGCATGTTTGTTCCATGATATGCTTTCAACCTTTTTTAAGAATTAAAGAGAACACCTGAAAAGAGCTACAACACTTAAAAGGTGGAAAATAAAGGGCCAATTTCAGCCTATTTACTACTGAATGAGCTGCTTGTGGTTTTTGTGTTGTTCCAAAGGGGTCAAAAAAGGTCACGTTAATGCAGCGGAAACCCTCCCACCCCCCCAACCAAAATAAAAAAATATATATATATAGTTAACCAAAAAATAGTTATATATTGTAATGATACTTTTTTTACCCATAATTTACACATTTATTATTTTAAAAACGAAGTGGAAGATCAAAATTACCTGAAATAACCATTAGAGAACGGTTAAGAACCTGTGATACTGTTCGAGTCTTGCCAGCTTCTGTTTCAGGAATGCTCAAATGAGGGTGTTCTGCTGCTCCCACAATTCTCCTGTAGATATTATTGAAGTCTCCCAATTTTGTACTAATAGGTATAGGAGCCTCTATTCCCATATCTTGGCTTACCTACAAGAATATATATTTAAATTATCAACAGTTCGTCACTTATAATGTAAATGATATATAGTATCATGGATGAGTAAACTATGCTTTTTTTGGTGTCACAAAGAACATATTGTTTCATCAAATATATAAACTATGTTTGGTTTGATGCTTGTGACTAGATTTTAATTCTTAATAACTAAAAATATGTATACCCTTGTTGAATCGTGTATTGCAGTTGGGTATCGTTCGAGGTCGTCTTTAGCAGCAACAATGAGGCAGGGAACCTCATACCCTGTGGACTCCCCGTGACTAGCAACTTGAACAAGCAATTCTGTTGCTCTTAACCATGAAGCCTCGTTTGAACTACATGGCAGAAGAAAAATTCAAGATAAAAACAAGCAGCTAGGACATATGTTAAAAGAACAAACTACAAGGTATCATATTTATAAGAACAAAAGTCCACTACATAGCATAGACATTGCTTGAACTTCCTATGCATAACAGGTCAAACAAGTAATGTTATACATCTAACAGGTCAAACAACTACAAAGTAACTTTAAGGAAACAAGTCAAATGGGTTGAAACTAGCCCAAAGTCTACTTTTGAAAGCACAAAACCTTGTGTGTTAAAAAACATAATAATTGTATTGTTCTCAACACTATCATTTACAAAAAGAAAGATATTTCTGGTTCATTTTAATTAGCCTCAAACCCCCTAATAACTTGCTTTAACTTGTTACCCAGCCAGGCCATTTTGTCACCTCTACAAAGAGCAATTTGTTACTTAAAATTCTGAAAAAAGTGAATAAAAAACTCAATAATTTGGGTCAAATAGTTACTATTTTCCAGCTACCTATCATGAACAAATACTGCTATGTCGCAGGCTGCCAAAGCATCCTTATGAATCAGCAACTTTTCAATAGCATCTTCAGGAATCTCTCTTAAAATTAAAGTTTTCCTTGTTCCCTGTAAGAATGAGCCAAGATGAGGATACTGACACAGAGCTAATAAGAAAAAAAGTCCCATGAAGGCACAAACAAAGAAAAAAGTATGCCAGTAGCTTGAGCTTGAAGTAATCATATAGTTAAGATACTACTTTATACATAAAAGATGAGGTTAAAAAAGATCATCTTAATATATTGAACCATTACAAAAATATTTAATAGGTTATTTTGCTTTATAAAATTTGAAGTGTACTCATACATTACTGAAAGTTGGTATCCTTTTTAGAAAGGTATGAAGGGTTCATAATGGTTAACAAGAAGGTATTAATAACAAAAAATAAAATGACATCCATATCCTTTTCTAGTAACCGCATATAACACAGCCAGTATATACATATTAGTATGTTTACTATAGTTCGATATAAAAAACAATGTATGTTAGGCCACCCAACTTTTAAACTTTTTTCATCAAGACCGTCAACCTATTCCAACTTTAATTTGGGTCATTAAATATGTATTTGTTATCATTCCTACCAGATATAAAAATTATACTTTATACTTCATATTAATATGTTTTAATAGATACAAAAGCAAATAAATACTTACAAAAAAATCAGATACTCATATAGCATATTGATTACATAACTCCGAATGGTTCATCAGTATTTGTTATGTAGTCATTGTTATATAAGTTTTAGAAAAGATTTAAACCGCATTCGCGGAGGTGGCAAATGAAACACCTGAGGCGACTTTTTGACCGGTTCAATCCATGTCTTTTTTAACTATTTTGTTTATTTAACCCGAATGACACATTAGTGATAGAACAACTCAAATTGACCAACATATAAGCACAAGGTCAGCTATAAATTCATGCAGGACATCAAGCGGTATAACATGATGTTAACAAAAAGAAGGTACTTACATCAGGCTGATCAACAATATTAACTGTACATCGTTTCTCGGTAGTTGGTGTATAAGTTTCAGAAAACGGGCTGCAGTTCAAACAATAAAAAGAAAATGTGAAGAAAATTGTTAGCAATAAGATTGTAGAGATACACAAAGTAAAACCGCATTGAACAGGACGTATAGAAATCTGCTGACTGCTGGTGTAACTTTTTGCAGTAGTCATTGACAGTTTCATATAAGCAGTCATTTTTACCTACTGAATTACAAATGAGACAATTCCCGCTGTATTTTCTCTATTAGGTCCAGCAGGTAAAGTAGAATATGTTGGCTTGAAAGGAAACAGTTTAAACAGGTCGAAGATCACCCATTGTATATATTTAACACATAAAACCCCCTCTAAATCATTTTACTCAAAGTTAATTATAACGAAGATAAAATAATGATTTCATCACGTATGACTCGCAAGTCATTTACAAGTCAAAAGAAGTAAAAAAAAAGTAGTGAAAGAATTAGTGGGCCATTTTGACTCGTTACCAAAATATTAACCATTGCGAGCCATTACCCAACCCTCTTATCCTGCCCATTCTAAATTCAGCATCTAGTATAGTAAAAGACCTTCCCACAAAAGACTGCAACAACGAGGACTTTCCCGCCTCCTTAGGCCCGAAAACAAAGCACTGGAAGACATTTCGGTCAGAGTGTTGCTTCTTTCGGTCAACATGTCTTCTCCGGGTAACTTTTACTGCAGAAGAAGGATCACCAGCATACCCGAGGTATATGAGGTTCTCAACACTAAGGACTGGGTCTAGAAGCGTCATAAGAGCCCACTGCACAAATATATTTCAGCAGATAATAAAAATGGAAGTCTATGAATCTTCAACCTATTGACTATTGTAGTTGGGTATTTAGTCTAGTATAAGTACCACATATACTCCTCTCATAGCACATAAATAGCAATGTTACATGCACTATTTTGATATTTGACGATTTTAACAAAGAGGAAATTCCGAAATTGTGATCAAAAAATTGTATATAAGTATACCTGAGACAAAAACCCATCAAGTGATAATCCTCCCAAAGCATTATTCTCTGCTGCATTAGCATATGGGGCTACATTCCAAGGACTGCAATGTATAATATCAAATTAAACGTTTTATAGTAAAAGAAATAATAAAGGTCGGACCATGCCGATTCATACAGGTTACAGTACCTCTCTGGTGCAGTAGAAAACACGTCATCTAGTTCCTGTGCATTAAGAGCTCCATCCTGGTTTGCAAATTGAGCATATTTTCAATTTCAATGCACCAAAATAAATGAATTACAATATGAATACATCATTCACTGAAGTTTAAAGAATGAAAAGATGAAAAACGTACACCATCCATGTCAAAGGAGAAAAAAACCCCTCTGAGAAACTCCACAGCTTCACTTGTCAGCTCCACACTCTTAGAAACAAAACAAAACAAACCATGTAAGTTAAACCAATTACTGGTACCCATGAGTACACATACATGTTGCTATCTGATTACACGTACAGCTGAATAACACTTTTAACACCATTGAAGGAACTAATATAACCTCACAAACCAAAATAAGCTTACAAAAATATGGACTATCAAAAATCACCTGATCAGGAGTTCTTTTAATTGGAGGCAAGAGCTGATCATCACCAAGCCTTATCTCATTAGTGTACCCGAATTTTCTTAAAACTGTCCATGTTGTCTCAAGACGTCCCTTTTCAATGAATAATGCATGTAGGAAAAGAAAGCCTGTTAATGTGAGGCCATTCTCATTAACTCCTTCAGGCAATTTTTCTTGCACAACTCTTTTTACGCCAACTATCTTTAAGGGTTGCAATGGAGCATTAAAACATTTGACCTGTTCACGAGCATACAATTAAGAATTCATGCTCGCGTTCTAAAAATCTAATACACGAACAAAATAAAAAACCATACACGGAAAATTTAGTGTATCATATAACTAGATGTGGCAATTATGACCATGTACTTATGAGTTTGGGTAAAGTGTATCTCTCACGAGTCAAGCGGGTTAGCAAAAAAATAAATGCACTTCGTAAAGAATTGGTCAAACGTCAAGCGTTTCGAAAGTCACCCAAAGCTGTTTTAACCCATACCAAAAATTACTACCCAATTAAGCAGTTACAGAGCCACCCTTTTTGCGATATCTAGTGTAACATATAACAAATAAAAGTACACAAATATAACTACGGCTGGAAAGGAACCTGGAAATCATTCAACTCTGCATCACTTAGAGCACCGTCTCTATCATTATCACAGAGAATAAAGATTCTCTTCAAAGCCCTGACACAACGGGGTTTCAAGGTTTGTGCCTCCTGGTCAAATAGTGGGGCTGTTGGATGAAGAACAGCCTTCTGGGAATAGTAAAAAACCTCTGGGATCTGAAATTACAAAGAAGAAAAAAAGTAAAAAACCTCTGGGATTAAATTCGATATCTCGACAACATAAACAAACTAGAAATTATTTAAATTTCGTTAAAATTCTTAATTTCTTAAGTAACTTCGCATCATAAACATACAAAAAATGTAAAGGAGCAAACAGATTAAAAGATAACATGTAACCTGAATACTTTTGTATGCTGAACATTCGATACATGTTTCAATCTCCCGAAACTGTTGCATAATTGGTGACATCACCTGCTCCAAAGTAAGTGGATAATGCTCTTCCCTTAGATCCAACTTACAACCTGCGACTATAACAGGTACCTTTACCTACACATGTGTTCACAGATCATATTAGCTACTAAACATTTGATGTTAAAACCTAACAATTTTTGAAGATATGATAGAATTGGAAGCGAATCCAAGTTCATCATCACATACTCTTGCCGCAACCACGTATAAACAACAACAACAACAACAAGAAGGTACTCAATCCCGACATAAGTCGGGCTATGAGGGAGGTATGATGTAGACAGACCTTACCCCTACACAAAGGTAGGGAGGCTGCTTCCAGATCCACCGAGGTGGAAGGGACCTCCGGCCCGGGTGAAAAAAAATAGGGTTAGATCCACCGGAGTGGAAGCCTTAACCGGATGGTGATAATCTCGATCTCGAACTCTCAATCTAGCTCGATCCCAATCTCCGGTGCACAAGTTCCGATCTCAGATCTGGAAAATGTGACCGTTAGAGAGGGAGAGGTAGAGAGAGAGGGCAGAGAGAGAAACACATGTTTAAACAATAAAAAGCAACGAGTGTTGACAGTTATTAACAATTATTAACAATATGTGAAATTGAATCCAAGTTGTGCTCATTTAATTAAACTAAGGTGGTTTTGAATATTCTGTCTTGGTGGGGATTCAGTAATAACAGAATTGTACTCAAGGTTGTAAACATCGGTCGGCGGTATCATATCGGTCGACCACCATGAAACGATAAACGGTGTTATAATGGAGACTATAGATTATAAAGGAATTTATTTTTAAAAAAAAATATATTTACAATATCCTAACAAAATATGTCAATAACCATAAAAAATCTAAAAAGTTAAACATGCTTAAGGAAATAAAAACCGTAAGTCCATTAAGGGGGTGCCCAATGGGCTCGTCCCTCTGCTCGTCCGCCCTCTAGGGACGAGTCCACACCGTTGGGTGGGACTCGTCCCTTGTTCGTCCGCCTTGCTCGTCCGATGGACTAGTCCCTGCAGGGACGAGTCTTTCGGTATTTTTTTTTTTTTAATCCTATATACAAAGAAGAAGACAAAAAAATTAGTGGGTCCAAGACTAGTCCTTGAGGGATGAGTGCATTGGGTGCATTTTGGGGGATTAGTCCTTGGAGTGTTTTTTGCTGATGTGGCGCTGACAGGGACTAGTCTTTGGTGGATTAATGCATACCATTGGGGAGCCCCTAATAATCTTTAAATAAAACCAAAAGCCCTAACTTGACAGCCCCTTTCTTACGTTCCTTTTAAGTTTTAACCTAAATAAAAAAAAAAGTCAAACTTTTTTTGACCGATATTAACCAAAACCGATAAATTTGAACGATAAGTAAAATCTCATATCGGCAGACCCCCTCTAACCGATATATCAGCCGTTAATGTCGATATTTACAACACTGATTGTACTATAATTGGGCATTGACCAATAAAAGGGAAGTAACAAGTGAGGGAGTTGGTTGGGATTTAAGAGGATGGGAAATGGTAGCGATAATGATTGAAGTTACTACCAAAATTATTCATATACTATGAGCCATTACCCAAAATTGGGTAGTGGAGCGTTACCCGGAATTTGGCCTAAATACTAGATCTCCCAAAAATTTCATACATAACAGTCGAAAGCTAATCTATACCGATTTACAGATGCATGATTTTCAAAAAAAATCATACCATCTTGTCACATTTATTATTTTTTCAGCATGTGTGTAACTTTGTGCATCTATATGTATTGCGTCTATATGTATATATATTTATATACACACATACAGATGGTTGTTACCAATTTTCCTTCTAATCCATATCTCAATAAAAGAGACAAGCTTATCAAGGTTGATCACCCTTACATTCTCGAAAGGTACCAATAGAAGCTTATCACAACAAGAACAGGAAAACACAAGAAGCATTTATGGATATAATAACTGAAATGCATTTTTGGTCCCTGTGTTATCACCTCATTTGCAAGATTCGTCCAAACTTATGCAAAGTGGTGTTTTTGGTCACTGTGATATCAACTTAGTCGCAATTTCAGTCCAAATAGACGGATCCGTCTATTTTCAACCGTTAAGGACATCATGTGCCCCTCACGTGAGGGGCAATACTGTCTTTTCACATAAACGAGACTATTCTTGCAACAAACCCAAATACATATACCAAACTGAGTTGGCTGCCATGGAAAAGCCCACGCGAGTACTCGCACCTAGGCAACCCACAACATCCAGTAAACTGGCCTGGGTTTTAATAGGGGCCGAGAAATGCTCCTGGCAAGTCTCGAACCCCCGCCTAGGGGGAAAACCAGGGTATCCTCGACCAGTGGGCTGGCTTCATTGGATAGTTAAGTAGTGTATATTTGATGTTTTTATTAACACTGTAGTCTAAGAAAGGCTACTTTCATTAAGTATATTATAAATTGATATAAAGCAAAATGTAAATATTTTAATTCTCCATGATCCTATATGTATGGCGATGTCTAAAAAGTTAATGTACGTTGTTTTTCTTATAACACTACGAACTGTATCTAAGAAAGACAAAAGGGGCAAGGGTGTAGTCGGCTTATTTTATCGGCAAGTATCAGCTCTTTGGCTACCTTGTAGCATGTGTATCGACAAGTATTGGCAAGTATTGGCAAGTTATGATTTTTTTTTTCTTGTCAAATTTACCCTTCCTTTATAATTTCTTTTAGTTACTCAAAATAACTATTACTTGCAAATTAATTAATTACTCCAAATTCATCCCATTTCTTCTCCTTTTCATTTTTTTTTAAGTTTTATAATAGTCCTCTCCTTAAAATTTAACATTTCCATAAATATTTAGCTTAATAAATACCCTTTATAATTTTCCTCTTCCTTTATACACCGTATATACAGTTCCATAGGCTTCCATCTTGAGTCACTTAATGTCATTTACCCTCACTCGCATCTTCCGTGAACCTGCGTAAACATAGAATCCATTAAGTACCAATAGTTCCGGAATATTAACTCGTTTAAGACGTAGAAATGAGGCCTTTCGATAGGGGTTTTTATCACAAAATGGACGCTCATCATATACCCCCACACTTAAGTCTTTGCTTGTCCTTAAGCAAATAGTCCAAAAAAATAAAACAATGATGAGCGGACAACTTAAGTGTTAAAGTTTCTACTTTATTAAAACATTTGAAAGATTAGTCATGCAAAATGATTTGAGAAAGCTTTAGACAAAATCAGTAAGCTATAGTGTAACACCCCGAGCTAGGCTCGAAATGTACCGAAAAGCATGACACAAGATGGAATTATCGTAGAACGAGACTATATGAAAAATAAGAGGATTCCGGGAACCCAACAATTAAGTTACAATGTCACAAAAGCATAAGGAGCATTCAACCATCAAAAGTTTACGAAATGACATTCAAAAGATGGCTCATGATCCTAAGCAAACCCCATCGACGGGTAATGAATCACGGATCCATGGTCAAGTCCAACATCTAGCAATGCAATCAAGCTCTTGGATTATCTTGGTTACCTGAAAAGTGTACTAAACAATGTCAACACTAGGTTGGTGAGTTCGTAGGAAGAATGAACAAGAACACGTTTCAATGTCAACCAATACATAATTAGCATTAACATGATCTATTAATTGCACACTTGCACCCAATGTGCTCAAATGCACGTAATGTACTCCATTGCACCCAATTACACGTAATGTACTCATAGTACTCAATTGCACGTAAATGTACTCATTGTACCCAAATGCACGTAAATGTACTCATTGTACTCAATTGCACGTAAATGTACTCATCCATGACCATCAATGTCCACACATAACCAAACATCATATGCATATACTTTGTACGATACTACTTTGAAAGGCCTTTGATGCTTATATATAGGGTCACCCGCAGCCTTCCACCACATCTCAAACCTTTCAAGGCATTACCGTCCTCCATATATACACAACTAACCTATAACAACTCAATATACAATTTACAATAACCATACAACTAAACACATAATTTCACATCAACAAAAACGTCACACAACATGTACGTCACAAAATATCATCATGCACGAAGTACACTTTTCAGCCCGACTCTTAAAAGAGTAGGGAGGCTACGAAACTCACCTTTGCCTTGATTTACCGAAGTTAAAGTGAGCTAGAACGTCAATTAATTGCCAAGCGATCACAACCTATCATAATGTACATGTACGTATCAATATATATACAACCATGTCCTCATTTAGCATTTATGAACTTTAGAATTTAACCCGGGACTTGAACGCGTATTAGAACTGAGTACGATAACTTGGAAGACAAGGAAAGACCCATTTGGAAGTTCGATGTGTCCCAAGGAAAGTGAAATACGATTTAAAATCAAAACAGGAAAATGAACATTAGAGACAGGCGTAAGCTACGGCCCATTTGGGCGTAGGTTACGCTAGGCAGGAACTCAAGGGGCGTAAGCTACGGCCCATTTGGGCGTAAGCTACGCTGGGCAAAATTCAAGGGGCGTAACCTACGCCAGAGAGAGGCGTAAGCTACGGTGCTCCAGAAACATGCATTTTGGACGAGTTTTGGGCGTAAACAGTAGGGTCTTGGCGTAATGAAAATGGAGAGGGGCGTAGGTTACGCCAACAGGGGCGTAAGTTACGCCTGTTCTGAATCAGCAATGCACCAGCAGGTGTTCTTGACACAAACACGACCCAAAACCCTAAAATCTCAACATTTAAGCCATGAAATCGACTTGCACAACTCCAAGACTCATTTTCAAACATAGTTAAACATAATTGAACATAACTAAGCAAGTTTCATTCCAAAACGACCCTTTAACACATTCACATGCCCAAATCAATCTTGACCCATTTGAACACAAAATTGACCCAAAACCTAGTTTTTGGCTTAGAAATCAGTTTGAAAAGTTCATTGACTCATTTTTATTTATAACTAACTTATTTGAACATAACCCATCCAATAATTTCACTTCACAACATCATTTTTGACCCAAAACGATCTTGACCTAAATTTAAAGCCTTGAAACCCTAATTTTTAACCCAATTCGATTTTGACCCGAATTCGACCAAGAACACTTGGATTTGATTGAAAGACATACTTAACAACTTGAGATAATGAATTTGAGCTAGAAATTACTTACCAAAACCTCCACAAAAAGTCAAACCCGAATTTGACCTAGTTGAAGCTTTTTCTTGCACTTTGAAACTTGGGTTTTTGATATGATGCTAGAATGATAATAAGGATGATGATTTTGTTACTAACATAAATGAACCAAGAATTTAGAGAGAGATTGAGAGTATGAGTATTTAGTGAGATGGGAGAGAAAATGTAAGTATTATGAATGAATGGATGAGGGAAATGAGGGAGGATAGGGTTTGTTTTACTTGGGTGGGTCATGGGTTTGGGCATAACCCATGGATAGGGTCCATAACCATTTACTAGTTACCATAAAGATCATCTAATGAAATTCGATTAGCACCAACTAATGATCTCAACTTGCACATAAGTCTCTAGTTGCACAATAAATTGACCCATATAAAACACATTGCACTTGAACATATATTAATTAATCAAAAACTTAGGAAACGTACCCATAGTCAAAAGTCAAAATGCACGGTTGTTTTGCGATGAATTTGATCGACGTCGAAGAATAAATCTAAATACCTTATACTAGATAGGGTAAGTGGATATCGTTCCCACGAGGAGCTCTGTGGTTATAGTCAAGTTTTAACAATTTTTGATTGGTTTTGAAAATAATTAGAAAAACTAATTTTAATTAACTAAATAGCTAGACTTAAGTTAATGAAACAAAACAAAATTAAAAATAAAAGTTGTAAACAACAATATAAAGTGCATCCCTCCCGAATCCCAAAAGTCGCATTAATTTACCTAATAAACTTTACCGAGTATTTATTCTAAATTACATAGACATAATTTTATTAATTGACAAGAACAATTTTGGGCACAACCTATGTTAATTAGATGACTTGTTTTAATCCCTAAACTAGGTGGAATTGGATTACTTGACAAGAACAGTTTTGGGCACAACCTATGTTAATTAGATGATTTGTCTTAATCCCTAAATAGGTGGACTCGGCACAAATCATTAACTCACAATAAATTGTCTTACAAAAATCCAAATCAAATAATAGTGAATAAATACTCAATCAGTCATATGAATTATAATCCAAAAATAACAATGTTTACGTGACTGAAAATAAAGTTCATCAAATAAATTTAACTAACAATTGTTCATCGGGAGAGAATGCAAAAACCTTAGCCAGACATCGTCATCTTCAAATCACCAACAATTGAAGAAAATATTTGTTCCATTCGTTGCATATGTTCGTTCGAAACAATGTCTTGCTGACCAAAATCTAACTCTTAGCCACCGAATCTAATATGTGATATGCAGCCGAAACCCCTAACGAAAATTAATGCTGCCGACCATGATATTATTTTTAAATTATGAGAAGAATGATCTCATTTAATATATACTAGAGTGAAGGCCCGTGCGATGCACGGCCGGGTAAGTCGATGTGTTTGATATCTTGAGTAACGTTTCGTGATCATTAATTGACGACCTACATTCGTTAGTTTATCTAACGAATGCATAGTGAAATTTCTTAATGCATGGTGATTTGTGTAGGATAGTATTAAATTGAGAATGCATATAATGAATGTAGTTTCATAAAGATTATTTATAATAGGATATACAAACATATTTGAGTTGGCAATACCGACCCACTTGCTTCTAACTAAGGTGACTCACAGTCATTTTTGAAAGCATATAGAAAAAAAAGTCTGAAAAGTAAATCACCACTTCATTTACACCACTTCCATTAATTTCAACACATCAAAGTTACATAAACTTATTTCACATTATATAGTACATTGTCACATATAACAAAAAAAAAAAAAAAACTAATCACATCTTACTAACCTTTGTAGCATCACCGGCTTCAGCCATCTTCTCTTTAGCCTCTTCTTTCTTTCCCGTGAGCATATCCATAGCTTTCCTAGCAGTCCCAACAGCAGCATCTTTTATCTCCGCCATTTTCCCTACTGCTACATTTGTCCCTTCCTTCGTTTTTTCAGTCGTGTACTCTTTGGTAGCCCTGACAACGGTACAGTCCTTTGTGGCCCAACTTTCCATTCTTTCTAGCATTGGAATTTTTTTTTGAAACAGTCGTTTTTCAAGGGTGTTTTGTCAAATAAGTTTTCGAAAAAAAATATTTGTGGAACCAGTCAAAGTGGTACTGGGAGTACCGGTTTCAGAAATTTGGGTCGAACATGGTACTCCCACTACCGGTTTCAGAAAAAGTTGTTTGAACATGGTACTAGCAATACCATGTTCAGCGTGATCTGACGTGCGCAGGGGAATCTTTGACTGAAAACAGTGTGATGTGACATTAGCCTCAACATGGTTGGCAATACCGGGTTCGGCCCAAACCCTAACACGTGTCGCTTTGTGGTGAAACCCTAACTCAACTTGTAAACCTAATATTTATATATAGTACATGTGATGTATCTTGAAGCATTATCAGTATTTCAACAAATATTTTCAGATAACATTTCAAACACTTTCATAAACTGTGTTTCCAAAAAAAAAAATGGCATCTTCATCATTCAACCCAATTGTGGTTCAGTTAATATGGGATGATTGTGTATCATTCGTAAATGGGATCCTTCAAAATGCAGATCCATCAAAAAGAAGAAGTTTTTCTCTTTTTCACGTAATGAGTTATGCTGAAATTTGTGATGCCACTTACAGTTGTTTTGGTGTTTCAAAACAAGCTTTAAATTGCAATTATATTTATGGTATGAATTTAAGGTGTTCCTTTTAGAAATTTAATTACGGATGATAATACTTTGGCAATGATTTATCATCTGGGTGAAGCGCAATTTGAAGTGAAGTTCGAGCCTACTTTTACAAACCAGTTGTTAAGCTTGACTCAAAGTCAATGTTTTTTTCAAGCGGGTAACCAGTCACAAGATAACGAAGATGATGAAGACAATGACGATGATGAAGACAATGACGATGATGAGGACAATGACGATGATGAAGACAATGAAGATGATGAAATTGCACCAATGGAATGGATCTAGTGAAGGCAAAGGTATGCGATAAACGCGATTTAAAAACCCGCCCTTTTAGGAGGCTAGCGCACTCCGACTTATACCTCTCTTAGAGTTTGTTCAAATGGGTGAGCCGGTGTATCTTTTTTGATTTTAGGGCACCAATTTTATAAACAAAATCTTATTTCGATATAATTTAGTCAAGTTTATTTTTCCAAAAACAATTTTTTGCACACAATTTTCATAAAAGGCAAAATTAAACTTACTAAATTTACAACTTAACAATTAAGGTAATCAACCTAATTTGGTCACTATGGTATAAGATTGGCTCCTCTTTCATATGGAAAGAGACCACATACATCAAGTTGTCTTGATTGCGTAAGCCAAAATTTCTATAACAAATTATCTACCATAAATTGAAGATGCTGATCTGGAAAATCCAGCAGCTTCACGACCAAATCTGGCCCTGAAGAAGGCCGAACTGGGCTTAGCACAAAACATAAAAGTTGTATCCCTATGAGTCAAGCATCTACTGTAAAGATTTCAGCTTCCAACTCCTTACGGTTAATTAGTTATGATTTTTTAGTGAACTGGTGTCAAACAGAAACTTTCACAAAACATAATCACATTGTCACACAATTAATTATTCAATTATCTAGCATAATTAACCCTAATGATCAAGATTTCATATCAATATATCTAAGTAATAATCATGAATAATTTGCATGAAAAATTCATGATTTTTACTTCTTTTTAACAATTAAATAATTAAAAGGTACATCATAAACGCATGCAATTATCATATAATAATGCTTAAAGATCAAAACTTGGAATTAGGGTAAAAAATTTTTTTTTTTTTATTTCAGATCTGATTTCGAAAATAAAAAAAAATTATATATATTTTTTTCATTATTTTATTACAATTAAACAAATTAATTAATAAAATAATCAAAAGAATTACATAAAATTCTAAAAAAATATAAAACCCTAACCCCCTCAAATTTTGATCTTTTTGGTAATTAATCATCACATAGTAGGCTCGTGATACCACTGTTGGGTTATATAACAAATTATCTAATTAAATCACAAAGCACGCAGCGGAAAATTAATCTATGTAATTAATTAATTAACCAAGGATAGAAACATGTACCTTTGATTTGAAGAAAAATAAAGTAAGAAACTTTATGAGGATTTGAAGTAAATCCCTCTACGTTTGCACACACGACACACGGATGTACGTATGCTAGTACTTGATCACGAACCGCAAACACTTGGCTTTCTCTCTTTGATTTGTCAAACAACTAAAACCGAAAATCCCTTTGGTTTTTGGGGAGTTCGGCCGAATAGAAGAGAAAGAGGAGGAGAAGAAGTATGGGGAGGGTTTTTATTTTTCCTTTTTATAATACCTCTAAAACCCTTTTCGTATTTGATATAGATTAGGATTAGTATTATTGAAAAACAAGTTAAGTTAATAGGTTAAAACCTATTAACAAAACCGGCCCCCTTTAATTTATAATTAGGAAATCTCTAGAATATCCTAATTACAAATTAAGTCCTCCTTTAACTAACGCCGTTAGCTAGTAACCGTTAGTTTTTAACGACCATTCGTTAATTGAAATCGTGATCATATTAATTAAATACATTAAATATATTAATTAATATTAAATACATTTGTGTCGAGACGTGTGACCCCGTAGGCTTAAATCATTTCTGGACATACGTTCATTTTTACGTGATCATATACTAACACATATACCATTCAAAATCCTACATCTACTAACTATGTAGCTAAATCATTCAAAAACACAACTAGAATGTTAAGAGACCCTATTATATGGGATATATATGTTGTTAATTTTATATATCATTACATTACATTACATGAGATCATGGGCTATAAAAAGTAGGACCACACTTGCATTTCCATCCTTCAGGCTCATAGTTTGTATACTGGATTCCCACATGGCTGTTTGTAGGCACTTGTGTGGCTTCACATGGACTGCACCCATAACACTTGTGAGCACAGTTTGGTGGTCTTGATCCTATCCTGTTTTCTATCCCTCTTCCATATCTCTCATCTTCTTCATTGTTATTCCTCATTTCTTCCTCATTCTACATTTTAATTCAATCCAACATTGCTCAAACAAGATATATATCGATATATAATATATATTTGTAACTAACACTCCGTTCTAATCCAGCCAGTGACAAAGCATGTGGACATGACATGTCATTCCGCATAATATATATTTGTAACTAACACTCCGTTCTAAAAAAAATAATCTATAAAGAAGTTAAACTTTTTTTTTTCTATAATAATTAGAACAATGCATACCTTATTGAAAATTCTTGAGTCTATCATTGATTTAGGAGCTATAGTAGATTGAAATGACATAGTCTTTGTTGATGTGCCTGTTGATCAAAAGATTGCAATGCATATAAGAAAAGATAGTCTATTTTTGGTGAAGGTTTTCTTCAAGAATCACAAAACATAAATATATAGATACAATGATAATATAATAATAGAAACTAACCTTGTTTTGTAGAGACAAGAATTGGAGGGCCATCAACTACCGGCCCAAAAGGCCTGCTAATTACTCTCATTATACACAACATTATTATTATAACAAACCTATAAAATCTTCCCTTCATCTTTTGGAACTTAATGATGATGCTAATGATGATGGTTGTGATGTTGATAGTTTGTTCTAGAATGACATAAAGAATGAGAGATGATGATTATAGCTTAAAAGGATATATCCACATTATATACAACGAGAAAGAGAGTGTAAAAAGGCCCCTACAAAATCACACTAGCAAGAAGGAAAAAAAAAAAGTCAAAAGAAAGTTTTAAAAATCTTGGGATTATCACACTATGTTGCTTCACAAACAAGTGATTCTATTTTCTTGATAAAAACTCAAAATTTTTTTTAATACTTTTTACACTATGACAACACACTTGAAACTTGGAAGCCCTTTTATCTAGAGAGAAAAAGAGACTATGCATTTTTATATAAGACTAATTCTGCATAGAAGCAATCTTTTAAGCTAGTTTGCATAGACTGAAAAAGCCATTTTTTAAACCCTTGTCCTCACCTCATATCGTCTAGAACTTCTCTCCAAGAAGCTCACCCAAGACATCATAGAGCCTTGAAAGAACCCTCTCCAAAAAGCTCTATAAGAAGAGGCTTAAGTCCATAACACACTCTGAACACATCCCGGTACAGCCCATGGTGACATCAGACATCTATAATACCATTTACTAGTATTAATTACATATATCGTGTATTCATCATAGATTCATCTCTTAATTAATCTCATACGGTTTGACCATCTTTACTCGGGTATATACACAAACATATTAATCAAGTCGGTTTGCTAATGTGTTTTAAATTATACACACCTTTTAGACGGCTTTAGATTACATTTTATATTGCAAGTCAAGCTGCATTCTTCAAATATTAATAATACAATGTAAGCAAATCAATTTGTCAAAAAGTACTGATGGAATAATCGATGGAAACAAACCGATTACACACTTGCACTTAAGAAGTATAGAACTATAGATAGTATAAATAAAAATAATAATTTATGATTGGTTGCAATCCATTGTCCCCACCTCACATCGTCTAGAACTTCTCCAAGAAGCTCACCCAGCTTCTTTGGAAGAAGCCTTGAAAGAACCCTCTCCAAAAAGCTCTATAAGAAGAGGCTTAAGTCCATAACACACTCTGAACACATCCCGGTACAGCCCATGGTGACATCAGACATCTAGTCATCTCCATCCATACCAAATAACGAACTGAATAATACCATTTACTAGTATTAATTACATATATCGTGTATTCATCATAGATTCATCTCTTAATTAATCTCATACGGTTTGACCATCTTTACTCGGGTATATACACAAACATATTAATCAAGTCGGTTTGCTAATGTGTTTTAAATTATACACACCTTTTAGACGGCTTTAGATTACATTTTATATTGCAAGTCAAGTTGCATTCTTCAAATATTAATACAAATAGCACTTATTTTATTTTGGTTTTGGAAGTTTATACACAAGTACGAAATGGAGGTGATAAATTAGTATAAAGCTAACCGTTGTTTCCTTAATTAATAAGGTTTGAACCACAAGTTATAGACATGTGTACATACAGTTGGCAATTATAATGTTATTGTTTTATATAGCCACACATTCCATTCCTTTTGAAATCATCATCTATATTCAACACTTTGCCAACGTGGATTGTATTACCATTTCCAAATTCCAAATCACCTCATATATAAAGTCCCTTCCAACAAAACCACTATTACTTATTCTCTCTTAAAACAGCCTGTTTCTTTGCTTGACTCCTAGTTTAAACACATTGACTTTCAAAGCTTTTTGTGATTTGCTTTTTTTATCTCAACAAAAGTTAGGAACTCTCTTTACAATTCATATTCATCTGAAGTGCATTGATAGCACATTTCTATCAACTTATTTTCTTGAAAAATCTAAGTTTTGAAGATCGACGAAGAGTTGAAAACGATACATAACTCAAAAGGACGACCAAATTGCAAACATAAGAAAAGCAGATATAACATTCATCAATTAACAAATTTCAGAAACCTGTGTCATGATCAGATATTTGTATCAAAAGGGTCTACTGATAGCTACCTCCTTAAACGACATGCCAAATGAAAGTAACAAAATTCTGAGATGAAAAACTAGAGAGTAACCAATGGTTATAAGAAAGTATGGTGCTAAAAGGCACTACCACAGAATGTGGAACAACTCAATCAAATTAAACAATAATCCTCCTCAGGGTCAGATGGCTTGTTGCGACATCTGCTCTTTGAGCTTTCTCCATCCTCTTAACAAGATTTTTGAATTCAGTGAACTTAAATCCAATTCCTACCAGCTGATTGGGATGGTCAAACAAGTCGTCAACAGTAACACAGGACTGCAAAAAGATATATGAGTCATCTTAATATTAAGATATACGTAGAAAATTTGATATATTATGCTTCACAACTCTCCATTTAAATTCATATACTCACTTAAGCTACTTTTTGATGCACCAACATCGTTATACTAATGCTAAACTAAGCTTCACCATACTAAAAAAACAGAACCAACAAACCATTCACATGTTGCTTTCTTCTTAATTTCCCCACTTCTTCTGTAAGGGTTCCTAATGAATCCAAGTTTACGGATAGGGGGTCCTTGTGAGGACGCATTGAGGAGTCATAAGTAAACGAGCTAAGACGTGGGACGTCGGCAATTTCCATTATATAGCTTTCTTCTATTGAAGTCACTTCCAATCGACGGAGGCGGTGAAGGTTTTTAACTTTGACTTTCTGCACGCCCCGAGGCGTAAAAAGCTTAACCGTTTCAAGCAATTTACAAGTAGACAACAAGTTATTAAGAAGGTCTTCACTTATGCAAACATTAATCAACTCTAGTTCTTGCAGGGACACACAATTTATGGTCACAGGATTATTATCGTTATTATTGCTACTAATACAAAGGGGATTCCTAAAACAGGAAGTGGATACCACGCTTAACTTAAACAGGTTTTCGCCGGAAAATAATATCTCGAAAGGCAGCGTAAAGGAACCAATCGTAACCTTGACCGTAACAGACAGGTGTTTGAGATAACTTTTCGGAGCTACTCGACGAATCAAGTTTTCAACAAGATAAGCAGAATCATGGTTTAGAATATAGATTTGAAGAAGAAAACTTTCGATGGGTATTCGATTACGAAGATACCTTATAATAGTGCGATGGATGAGCTTTCTGAATTTGGTTTCTGATTGTTTGTTGAAAAGCATCAGGGATTGAGGAAACCTGAGGGTAGGGATGGTCCGCCATGCATGCAGCCACGATTTACACAAGATGCTTGTGCGGCCTGCTTCTTTCAACGGCAACAGCAATTGTATCTGATGTATCAACTCCGTAGGAACATCACGCTGGATCGCACCCATTTGTTCTTGTTTCACAACAGAATCACCCATGTTAGTGTTGTGGCGGTGGTTTTTCAGATATGAGGAAAAACAATAACTTTATCATTCTCTTTCTTCCCCCTTATATGTATATATAAGAAAATATAATTAATATAATAATATAGCGTCCCACCGAATAAGTCTTTGCTAACCCTTTGACTTTTATATATCATAGTTGGTCCAGTGGTTGGTGAGTGCCTTGGTGACATCTTTGTCCCAAGTTTGAATCCCACGGCAGCAAATGTGATATATATTGGAGGTCCTTCTACGAGGGCTTAGTCTGGGTATACCCAGGTCCAGGTCTGAGGAGCAGGGTTTACCTAATTTAAATGTCGTGCCTTCGGGCGGTTTAATTGGGGGTTTTCCCCCACGTGGTCATGGTGCAGCGGTTCTGAGGTGTCCTAGCGCGGGCCCGGTTAAGACAACGTATGTCTAGACCCTCAGAAATTCGCCTTTCCAAAAAAAAAAAAATACTGTATCAACGATATAGATTTTGAACATTAATTTTTATTAAAATTTCTATTTTTCTCGTATGCCAATATTCTGATAGTCTATCTAACTCAATTATCTTATCTTCTAATTAATGGCCGTGCTCTATAACAGTAATTGTTATAAGCGCCATTAATTCAATGTTGTAAATTGTATAAAACAACTTGCATATTTGGCGATTGGTTATGAAGCCTGCCTTTTTGCGGCGATCCTCCCGGCGTTCGACTCCACCCTCATTTGTTTTTTTTTTTTTCATGTTCGCGTAATAAACAACGATTAATATTGCCACGTATTTTTTGGGGGCTAAAAAAAAAACGTGTTTGATATATATTGGAGTTCTTTCTATGAGGGCTTACCATGTGTCATTACTCTTATAGTCTCATACTTTATCTCATTGTATCTCTCTCTCATCAAAAGTCATTACTGCTCGCCGTCGTTCCTTCATTCACCTGGATTGAAATTACAAGTTTTACAAAAGGATTACCAAGGTATGTTATTTAATTATCTTTTTTTTTTTACCTATTAAAATAGAGATTAAATCTTCACACTTCAAGCCAAGACTATAAAGGATTTTCTTTACTTTTGGTTTGGGATTGGGTCGGTGAGCTAATGATTCCATGAAAGATTGCCCAGTGATTTTATAGGGGTCAATTAAATGTATGTCACTATATACTTTTAGACGCCCAACATTTTAATGAATATTATAAACTGGAATGCTGATTAACTCAAAGTTAATGGTATCTATACTTTTTGAAATATATATATATATATATATATATATATCTTTTCTTTTCTTTTTGCTATGATCTGATATACAAGCAAGCTTTCATAGCTTTTTTGTTAGCTTCCTTAAAAGATTGTTGGTATATTAACCGTATTGACAGATTACGTCCACTTTTTGTGACGATTACAAAAACATGTGGAATCATTTATCGAAATAGGTAAGTGCTATGAGATTGACAGGTATGCATGCACAAAGCCGGTGAAATACATCAACGCGTTGTCACATAAAGCTAACATGAGGATCGGGTTCACAACATTGATAACTCCCTTAGACGATATCCCAGAGATACCACACCACTATTTCAACTTTTGCAGCTATCAAAAACTGAGAAATTTGTGACAATGAAGAAGAAATAACAGGTGATTAATCTCCCTATATTAATTAATCTGCTATTCGGCTTTTATGAGTTTAGACCACTCACCCTTCGAAAAAAACAAAACAGATTATTACGGAAGGCTGCCAGGAAAAATAGATGACAAAACTAAAAAGGACAGCAGCCCTTTCATAGCATTCAATATCAAAGATATCAGGTATCAACCTAACCAAACTCATTTTATATTTCACATTGCACATACTAAAAGTGTTACAAATACAGTAACGAGACGGTTCAAGTTACCCTTTGGAACGAAATTGCAACAACCAAAAACAGATTTGACAGAGAGGCCATAGAAAAGGCACTAGAACCCGTCATCGTAGCAGTTACTGCAATGAAGGTCACTAGCTACTCGAGTAAGCTCGCATAAATAAATAACCTATCACAAACTCTAGACTTAAATATTTCATATATGTTTTGCAACACAACATTCAGACATACTAATTGGAAATTTTTAACTAAATGCAGGAAGGCCATCATTGCAGTCAACAGGAAATACATTTGTGTTTCTCAATCCACAAATTCCAGAAATAGAAAACTTTTTTGACAGGTGAAATCTACATTCTTTTAATCACAGACATTGATTAAGATTATGTTTTTATCTGTAACCGGTATACTTGTCATAAAGAACACTATATGAAAGTCTATCTATTGGAATAGTTGACCAAACACATGAATTATTTATTGTATAGTCCATTCATAACAGGTAAAATAAATTAGGTCGTTTAAGCACATTCTGAATCTCAGATATCGTTACCTAATTACATGCTACTATAATTGAATCATTTCTCTGCTAACAGGTTGCAGCAACAAGATATTGAACCCATAGGTGAAAATCTCACAACAACTACAATAGCTGAAATCCTTGGAAAATCATCATCAGAATTACAAGTAAGCTAATAAAAACAATTCCACATGTTATACAAAACTTCTCATGCATTTGTCACTAAATCATAACTTTCAGGGCATGACATTCCTATGCGATGCCAAGATCCAAAAAATCACATCAACGGGAGATTGGAACCGAAAAGTTTGTCCAATATGTTCGCATGAAATTTTTCAAAATGAACAAAATTGGCTATGCCCAACACATGGCATCTTTGAAAAACCTATATACATGTGAGCCCCACTTACATAGACTATATTTTTATTATGTCACCATCACAAAAAAAAACAGAACCTAACCACAATCATTGCAGGTATCAACTCTCTACAATCCTTGAAGACAACACTGGAGAACTCCACGCGAACATCAACAACAATCATCGGCATTGAATGCCAAAAGTTAAAGACATCTTCCGCATGCATCACCGACTATGCAATACCAGCAGCAATTAGCTCTATGAAAGGAAAAGCAATGATATTTCATCTTAAAGCATACCGAGAGGCAAAATCCGGAAAAATAAAAGCTACTGTCCATAATGTGAATACGCAACAAATGCAGCCAATGTCAACAGACACATCGCCCAGTACATCAACACAGCAAACCCCCGCTCCAGCAACACCCGAAAAACGCAAAAAAGACATCACAGCAACCAAAAAATTGAACTTCGGATCAGAAGGTAAACAAATATAACATTCACTCCATACACTAAACAAAATTCTTACCACATTCTACATAACACTTCGCAGGTACTGCAGCTGAAATCTCAACAAGGCCAAAACATGTGCACTAAGGCATGAAAACCGAAGACCCGCTGAAGTAGTAAAACCAACTTCAACTTTTGACAACTTCTTTTGTAAAACAATCCATGCTTAGCTATATGCAAATACTATGTACTAATCCATGCATGTTTACCTATATGAAAATGTCATGGAAAACTATGTATTTTGTAATGACTTTTGTATCTGTTAGCTAATGGTTAGTTAATGCACATGCTCCTTTTCTCTCGGCCTACTTAACCATGCGTAAATCCCGCCGCCCAAAGGGCAGCGCACTTTTCCTAGTTTTAATAAAAAGAGAACCTTTTATTCAAGCATGAATAAATGTGAACCATTGAATAAATAATCTTCTATGAATATAAGCCATGTTATAAAACTATAAAACAAGAACAATACAATAAAAAAAAAGACAGAATATAGAGAGAATGGAGAGAGTTATTTTATTCATCTCATAAAGAGGTATATATAGTTACAAGCTGGAGTATCCTCTAAGAAAACAATCTCCTAATCATAGAAAAGATTACATTCAATATATGGACATCCATTCCATATATAATATTTATAACACTCCCCCTTGGATGTCCATCGACTAAAGACATTATGCCTCGTTAAAACCTTACTAGATAAAACCCAACGGGACAAAATTATAGTGAAGGGAAAAGAGTACATAATTCTTTTGATACGCTTGGGATGTTGCCTCATTAAAAACCTTGACAGAAAAACCCAGTGGGACAAAGCCTTGCTCAAGGGAAAAAGAGTGCAACGCGTATCTTCTCCCCCTCATGATCACATCACTTAAAATACTTATCATTCCCAAACATATTCGATGTTTGGCATATTAAGTGTCTGAATAGAATAAATCTTTTTGCTTCAATTTCAGTGCTACAGTGACACTTTCAACTCAACATTGTGATCATTATCTTGAAAGTCAAAAGGGGCATTGCAGTATCATTTGATCTCATAAGCATGAACGTCATTTATCACTAAGATTCATAAACAAGACAAATCTTGTCTTTTATTTCACATTTAATTATTCAATCATCATTGGACACTCTCTCAGAGTCCATTGATATTCAAATCATCAAAATACATGAAACTTATATCATATTCATATCCGGATTTCTTTATAAGTTTCAAACATAATATTTTCTATTCTCGAGAACTTTTCACACGTGTTTCAAGCATTCTAAATCATGAGACATGCTTCATTCATTTTATATCCCTCATGGAATCTCAATATCAAATGAGCTCTATACTTATTATTTAGACGCAAATCAAAAATTTTCTCACAATGCCAGACTTTTAATTTATCATTAGTTGCTTCCACCATATATATATTTTTCTACATTTTCAATTGCTTGGACTTCATGTCTCAAACTACTAGCGTCTTTTAATTTTGGTCAATCATCTATATCTTATCAATTATGTGCATGCATGCTTTCAAGATCCTCACATTATTCATACTCTTAGCGCTATCATATTTAATCAATCTCGAAGTCGTTTTTATTTATTTTCGATTCCATAAGTCTTCTAGACATGTCACAACTCATTGAGATCTCATTATTTTCAGGTACCCGAGGTTTCTCAAAAACCTCCATGTCTAGTTTCTCATCATCAATTTCTTTTGGGGTCTTTATACCTCGACCTTGACCATCTTAATTTTATGCTCCTTTTATTTCGAGACTTTTATTTGGAATCGACTTTTCTACCACTTTCAAATATGCGTAGACTCATTACCAGTAGGAGCATTAGCAGCTTTTTGGTCAGTTTACATTGCTGGCAATCACTAAATCATGTGAATGAATTATCCCATAAACTTTAAGCTTATATTCATTGATGTGAGGATCTTTGATAATTCATTCTTACTCATTTGAATAGCTGTTTTCCATCTTTCCCTAATGTTGATAACATCTCCCCCTAATGTTAGGAAAACTAAATCATGTAAATGAGAAACTTAAGCCATAAACAAATATCCCAATCATACCTTTATTGAATACGTACACCTCTTTCATGTTTAACTCATACCCAAAACAGCCATACTAATGTCTAGTTTAATCAGACAGTTTCGAACTGAATCAAAGCATGAGCCTACACACTTCCAAGGCACGTCTATTTTCCCAACATTATTTCCAACATTCTTTAAGGTCTCATTTTTGTGCATTGTGGTGGAGCAACTTAATCATATATTGCACTTTCAAAACTCTTATGAGACATACTTGGTTTCTGACCATAAACCAATTTCACTAGGGAGGAAATACGATAAACTATTGGCATGATGCGAATTCATATTTTTACATGTTAAATAACATGGCCCCAAACTATTTTTCTCTCAAATGATCATTATAGAAATAATCATTATTGCCAATAATAGCCAAATATGGAACATGCTTTCAATCTTATAAGATGAGCAATCAATCATGCAAACTTCATGTTGCGACTTTAATGACCATTTAGACGATGCATCGATTTTAAAACACTAAATGGTCAATATGGACGATGTATAGGCCTACTTACATCTCCTTTGCATATGTTCCATTAAATCAAAAAAAATTTAATCCTTATCTTTCTTGGACCTCAATTTAAATAATCACTTTGAAGAATTTTCACTCTTCAATATATTTCACATCATCATTGACTCGGGATGATCCAACCGATCATGCCAATCATTCTAATAATACAAATGTATAAACTTTTCGTTTATGACTCACATGTGCTCCGTACAAGCCACATGTATTACCATATCTCAAAATGTTTGTTTCTCCTAATAATAATTTCTTTCATAGAGCCTTTAGATAGGATGATACATTTATATATAATATCTACATTGGCATATAACATATCAAGAAGTTGCATCAATTTTGTAACTGGTCGATTAATACAATATCTCAACATAAAAATAATTAAATCACGTAAAAGATTAATCTATGTAATATCATAATAGTCAAATGTATATAAACCATACGGGGTGAGTCGATGGGTATCGAACTGTCGGGGAGGGGCTACCCTTTTATATTCAAAATCATTATTTATATTTCAACATTCCATGTATCTCAACATATTTTCATTTTATCTATGAGGGCCAACTTATAACTTCAACACACATAATTCTCGTATTTATAATGGTGATATGTATTTCCAGTAACATGTATTACATGTCCGGTATCTGACATTTCAAATATGCGCCCGTTTAGTCACGCTAGCTACAAATCTTGAGTTGTTCTTAATGTCCCATTTTAACATAAACAGAGGTCTTACAAAAGCAACCTACAATGTTATCCTAATAGTTTCTATAAAGAACTAATATCCATTCATCTTAAAATCCTGACCGAGTATCCCGTGTACAAATGCAGAAACACAATCTTTCGTAAATAGAATAAATGGCAGCATAGTTAAGAATAAATGTGTCTATGCACGCATATAAGAAATTGCATTTAGCTGGCTACAATGTAACTTTGCCTACAAGAGTAGACTCTGCACTTTAAAAAATTTCTTACTTTTAGTGATATATTGTGTAATCCCGATAAATACCTTAGATGCATATATAAGTAACTAGCATGGTACTCGCCCGTTGCAGCGGATACCATTGATAGGGCTTCTCATATTGCGATTACCAAAACAATATAACTGGACAATCAATTAAGCAAGATCCTATGCTAGATAACGTATCAATCTTCATGCCAGAATTGAAATTGCTAAAACTGATAGTGGTTTCAAGTTTTATCAGTTGTAACCTTTGTTTGGACTATATCTATACATTGAGCATACCTATGTCAACAAAATTTTCAATTTACTCTTTGATTAGGATACAAAATATTCATATTAAACCAACTTCTCTGAAATATCTTCTTCTTTT
>CM067173.1:61914051-61956551 GCA_034093135.1 Erigeron breviscapus
AAAGAGATGCATTGATTCCTTTTCACTGGGAAATCAATTTGACAAGACCTTTTAATCCAAATAATTATCCTGTACCTCTCAGAGAAGATGATCCATTACATGAGATTGATAGACTTGTGCCTGGTCAAAGAATCAATGATTTTATAGTCACATGGGATACTTTGAAACCCATCATGTATTGGACTCATATCTCAGATAAAGATGCTGCAAGATATAAGACAATAATCTGGAGTTGGTTTTATGATGAAGAACTGAAGCTGTTTGTTCTTAAAAGACCAGAAGGTTGTCAATATCTAGCATGGCGTGAGAGACATTTCAGAAGTTTGTGTGAAGAAAACTTACATGAACTAGGAAATAACAGGATTATCAATCCAAGTAGTTATGGTCTTGCAGATGTGATTGGTAAGAACCTTCATGAAGATTTCAAGTTGAGGTCGAATATGAAAGACTCTGAAAAACCAAAGTTTCATATTGAACCAAGACGAAAGAAGAAGGTGGTGAAGCCAGATAAAAGTGTTGAGTATATTCAACGTGATATCAAATGTATGATCAAAGTCCCTGCCAAGAAATAGGCACAAGATGTCTTGGATAAACTGGATAATTGGGAGATTGATCGAAATTCTGGTGAAGCTAAAATGTATGCAGACTCAAAGAGGAAGATTTTGTTGAGAAGGATGTATGATCCAATGCAGTTGGTGAACTTCTCAAGAAATGATCAGAGAAATATGTACGATACTGAATGCTCATTTTTACCATTCTGGAAGAATGAAGAAGATAAATATCGTAAGATTCTCCAAGTTTTCTTACATGAAAATATCCATGCAAATAGCAAACGATTGTTATTTGATGGATGATGAAGATTTTTTGAAGACTGGAGAAATCGAAGATGCTGCTGTCAAGAGGGAGTTTGTTGATGCATGTTGATGTGACAACAGCAACTTAGATTTGATTATGTCTTATTCATCTATATGTAATTGATAGATTATAGACTTTGTGGTTTAATAATGATTGATTACATGTTTTGGTGTTATTTATATGTTTATATATGATGTTTGTTATGTATATCATACAAGTACAAACATAATATATGTTAGATTCTTGTACATAAAGTACTTGGAAAATAACAAGGCATAGATATTGATGGTAAGTTGTACTAACGAAGATGATCTTCGTTAGGAACGAACGAAGATAATCTTCGTTTGATGGGCTGGGCAGCTAAGTTCATAAGAACAAAGCCCAGCAGGCCCAATATCGATCATAAACGTATATAAACGATTGGAAACCCTAAATTGAGGTGGCCAGTCGATATCACACACACACCAAAGCGACTAAGTTCGTTGCTAAGCTATAGCAAACGAATATAGATCACATAAGGCTGATTATATTGATATAATTAGCAATATAAACGATAACTAATCAAACTAGTTATCTCGTGAGGATTCCGCACTCACGACATAACAATAGACGATCTCGAGAGCGATCCGTAGCTATCGAGGGATTCACAATGTCTGACACCTTACTCACCCCGGAATAAAACTTCTCCTTCCCAGAAATACTAGACCAATAAGAGTCAAAAGTCATGTTATCATCAAAGCCAGAGGTATGAAATGAACTGCTGCCCACGAACGGATGGACCGAGCCATCCTCAAACTCCCCAATCTCGAACATCCCACAGAGATACCCAAACTCAGCAACGGTACAATGGCGCTGCCTACCCCCCAACCGAAAATGGATCACCCGATCCTCACAAAATTCATCAATGGGTAGCTCCTGTACCACGAGAGTGGAATAGAACTCCTGACACCACTCTTTAACAACTGTCTTCCTTAGTTAAAAAATTCTCTTCCACATCGGTATCCGCACCATCCTACCGCTTGTTTCGTTCATAAACTCAGTTAACATTCTTTGCTCAAAGTAATCCATGAGACCCGCCTCCCGAATCATTTGCCAGTCTATAGTCCTAGGGGAGACCAAATCATAATCTTGAATCACACACAACCTATTCATGTAGGCTTGACGCTCCCCCTTTGGAGCATTAGGGAACTTAAGCCAAGGGTGGGTTGGTGTTCTCAACGTTTTAATTATGCTGCTTCGTTTCTCAGAAGGGGCCTCGTAGCTTTCATCCACGTAATCGAACTGATAACCTTCCGGCCAAACGTTGTCCTCATACCTTTGTGGTTCCTGTTCCCTCTGACAAAAACAACCAAAAATGTACTACATAAGTGATGGGAGACAATAATGGGCGATAACGAAAAGCTAAGGCAAAGAAACGACAAAAATGGGCGCACAGGGCAAAAACTCGCGCCGCGAGTTACCCTGATCGCGCCGCGAGTCAGTACGATTTTTTTTTTATTTTTTTTTTTGGATTTTCTGGATGGGTTTTCTCACTAGTTAACAATGTAGTAACTAATTTGAATTAAAAGAACAAAAGGATGATTAAATCTTAAAAAGCCCCAAATTGCAAATTAGGAACCCTAATTGGATTTTTCTAAGATTAATCTCCAAAATTAGACAATACTAAGTGACATAACATCAATACAACACTATCTAAGCAATCAACAAGCATCAATTGAAAGAAAAAAATAGAGATACAACAAACCCTAATTATTATTGAAATAAAGATTAAAAAGAAGAGAAAAGAAAACTTACCCTTGACATGATGAGGATGATGATATGAGGATGAAGAGAAGAAGATCTTGAAGAGAGGAAGAAGAAATTATAAACCCTAAGTGTGTGTGTGTGTGATGTAGTCGTGTGTGTGTGTGTGATTTTAGAGAAAAAGAGAGTTTGAGAGGGAAAGAAAGAAAGTAACAAGGAAATGGATCGGCCCTGTGGTCTAATTTAGTTTCTTTTATTTTATTTTATTTAATTTTTAATGGAAAAGAAACTTACCTGGCCAGCCGGACACGCCTCGCGCCGCGAGACGAGCGGATCGCGCCGCGACCTCTCCAAGTCGCTCGCGCCGCGACTACCTTTCTCGCGCCCCGCGAGAAAATCCTCTGACCTTGTCACCTCCAACATCGCGCCGCGATCCTGCTTCCTCGCGCCGCGATCCACCCCAGCTACTCGTGCCACGAGTTCCTTTCTCGCGCCCCGCGAGAAAATCTTCTGATCAAGATGTCGCTAAACTCGCGCCGCGACCCAGGAGCCTCGCGCCGCGATTTCCCCAATTCTCTCGCGCCGCGACCTTCTTTCTTGTGCCCCGCGAGATTTTTCTCTGACCTTCAAGACCCCAAACTCGCGCCGCTAGTTAAGCCTCGCGCCGCGACAAGTCGCTCGCGCCGCGACCTCTCCAAGTCGCTCGCGCCGCGACTACCATTCTCGCGCCTCGCGAGAAAATTCTCTGACCCCGTCTTCACCAAAATCGCCCGCGAGCCTTCTCCCTCGCGCCGCGATCCACCCCAGCAACTCGTGCCTGCGACCAGCCAACCTCGCGCCGCGAGGTCCTTGGGTCGCGCCACTATCTTCAATTTTCTCCCAGTGTCTCCGCAACTTCCTTTCTCGCTCCCCGTGAGAAAATCTTCTGACCAGGATGTCGCCATAGTCACGCCGCGACCACCTCTCTTGCGCCGCGAGATTCTGCAAATTAGTCAGATTTTTGGCTTTTTGACACTCATTTTCGCTTAACGGTTCGACCTGGACGACCTATCACCTGTAAATCTCAACAAAAACACACAAAACAGAAAGAAAAGCACTAAAACGACTAAAGATAGTAAAAACACACGGGTTGCCTCCCGAGAAGCGCTTTATTTATTTACGAGTCATTAGCTTGACTCGATCAAACCTCAAAGATTTACCAAGTTGGGGCCTTTAACCCCCCTCCCCACACTTAAGTTGTTGGGAGTTCCATCCTTAATAGGTGGGAAGCAATCATTTTTAATCTACGTCCGAATCCAATCATTTGCTCTACCGAAAGCTTCCACCTCCAACATCAACTCCTCTTTCTCTTTGGTTGACAAATTCGAACATAGTGCTTTTGACAACTTCACATTGCAATGAGAAACCGCGGATTTGACACGATCGTAAAATTTACGGATCTTGGCACTTCAGCTACTTGTCGGTCGAGAATTGAACACAAGTGTTATCTTCCCCTTATCTCCCTTTTCATCCACTTCATCTTCCGACCATTCATCAATCTGAGAATCACTAGAACTAACACAAACAGTCTCAATAGCATTAACAACGTTAGGCGAAGAAAAAGAAGTAGTGTTCAAGAATTCTACCGATTCATCCCCCGTTCTTAATGTAAGCTTACCACGACCGACCTCAATGGTAGCATCGGCCGTAGCAAGAAATGGTCTTCCTAGAATAAGGGGTACGTTTAATGCTTCACCCACATCAATAATGATAAAATCCACCGGAAAGACCAAACCACCCACCTTGACCAACACGTCTTCTAAAATACCCATAGGTCTTATAACAGATTTATTGGCCAATTGAATTTTCATGTTGATGGGTTTAGGTTTTCCTAAGTTCAGTTTAGCATAGATAGATGAAGGCATTAAATCAATGCTAGCACCTGAATCGGTCAATGCCTTACTCACAGTCTCATCACCAATCTTGCAAGAAACAGTAAAACTACCTGGATCCTTACGCTTTTCGGGTAGCTTACCCGACACTGCCGCCGAGCAAACATTTTCCAAAATTTTGGTCTCCACCTCAGCCAACTTTTTCTTGTTCATCAAAATTTGCTTCAAGCATTTTGCATATCCTGGCATCTGCACGATTGCATCTAAAAACGGAATATTGATATGCAACTTCCTTAGATCACTTACAAATTTATCCATTCACTCCTTCATCTTTTCTTTCATCAATCTCTGTGGAAAAGGAATCTTCGGTTGGTAGGGTTTCAACACGGGTTCCTTGCGGTGTGGCTTTAGGAACCGAAGTGCTCACCATCGGTGGTGACTTCATCTCTAGTTCGTCATCCAATCTTTCATCAAATTGTTCAACCTGTGGAGAAACGTTAGAAGCACAAGAATGATCACTAGAAGGAACAATTACCTTGCCGGATCGTGTGGTTATGGCATTGACGGTTTCGTTCCGGTGTTGAGGTCCTTTGTATTTGTCATCCCCATTCCTCCATGGGCCTTTGTCTTGATTCGGGTTCTGTTGGGTATTGCTTGGAAGTGTACCCGGTTGCCTTTCTTGAGTGCCCATTATATCAATTCTCTTTTCCAAGTTGGAGATCAAAGCATGGGTGTTGCGATTGTTTATATCAATCTTGTCATGCAAGCCCCCGATCTTGTCATTCAAAAGCTTGGAATAATTTTCCATTGAGATATTCCTTTTCTCATGGGCCTCCTCTTGTTTGTCTTGTTTGTCAAGGAACTTGGACATCATGGCCATGAGAGGTGAGCCTTCACCCTCGTCTTCTTCTCGCCTTGGAGGTGAAGGTGGTGCTTGTTGGTTAGGCGCGCCATGATCGTCATCCTTTTGCCACCTATTTTGAAAATTTCCACCACGATTGTTAGAATAAGTATTAGAAGGGTTAGAATAGTTACCTTGATGTCGGCCTTGGAAATTTCCGCCACGTTGGAAAAGAGGTTGATATTGGCCTTGACGTTGATTTTGAACAAAGTTCACATCTTCCTTGACTACCGACTCACACTCATCGGGATGGTGTGGTCCGCCACAATTAGTACAACCCCCGGCCATAATCTTCACATCACGCTCAAGTCCACCAAAATTATTCTCCACCATTGAGAACCTTTCGTCCATTCGGTTTGAAAGTGCCCGAATTTCAGAAATCACCTCAGATGTTTCCCCTTCATCAACCCTAGCCACTACCTTACGTGACCTCCTATCTCTATTTGAAGTCCTAGAAACTTGAGCTTTTGCCATATCTTCAAACATTTTCCAAAGCTCACTCGAGGTTTTGTAACTAATGCTACCTCCACACGTCATTACCATTTTCTCATAGCTCTCCCTATTCAACCCATCCATGAAGATCCCCACAATCTCGGTGTCATTCACCCCATGCCCGGGACATTCCCACAATAGATCTTTCATTCTTAACCAAGCCTCAACTATAGACTCATCCTCATCTTGCCTAAAAGATCTAATTACAAGTATGAGCTCTCTTTCCCGATTAGCGGGGAAGAATCTCTCAATCAACGCTTCCCTAACCGCACCCCAAGTAGTCAAACTATCCGGTGCCAAACCTTTCAACCATTTGTGAGCCTCTCCTGTGAGAGACATGGGAAAAAGCTTCATCTTAACGTTGTTGGCCTGATTTTCCCCATAATTGAATAGATTACAAATCATCTCGAACTTGTCAAGATGCTCATGAGGATCTCTTTTGTGCCTTCCGTCAAAGCACAAATCTTTAACCATTTGCAAGTGATTGCCTTTCACCGTGAAAGTGTCAATTTCGGGTGCACGAATGGCCGATTGGCGAGATGTTGGTATAGTTCGAGGAAGGTCCTCGATCTTCATGTTGAAAAGATCGGGAGGGTTTTGTTGTCCGGCCATGTTAGCGGTGGTTTTCGGTGATTCGGGTGGGGTGGGTGTTTTATCCGAAAGTGGTTCTTCTTTTTCGGAATGGTATCCCCACTCGTTACTTCCCGACTCGTAATAAGTCTCGTGAAGTATGTGGTCGGATTTGGGTCTAGGAGTGGTGTCTATGAAAAAAGGGGTCGGAAGTTGATGGTTGTGATGTTTGTGTTTTGGTGCGCTTTTTGAGTTTTTCGGGATTTGATGTGGCCTTCACTAATGGTCTCCCAGAAGTTCGAGTGTTCATCCACTACCTGTGAATAATCTGCGAACACAACACAACAAACAAACCTTAATAGCACCTGGGGTACAATTAAAGCAAAATAAAATGAAATAAAGCAAATAACTTCTCCGTGCAAAGCACGAAAAAGGATCGATTCACAGAATCTCAACCAAAGTACTTAAAATCAATCCCCGGCAGCGGCGCCAAAAACTTGATGTGTGAAATCTAGTTTAAAATTTATAACAAGATCTACCGCTAACTGACTACAACACACTTACGGGCAGTGTACCCGTTCGTATGTAATATAGCTAACTGGCAAAACCAGGATCGAACACAAGGACTGATTGTTGTACTAGAGGCTGTTAAAATATAAATCAAGAGAAAGTTTGGTTTGTGACCGAATTGTCACTTTGCGTTTCTGAAAGCTATGTAATTAACAAGTAAATTAAAGTACTCAACCGGCGTCAATCGAGAGCACACTAAAGGATTTGAGTTGTAAACAAATAATTAAAATGCCATCTATGTCGAATCCGCTATGCAAAAAGTCTAGGTTGCATATAGGTTAAGCCCAAAATTCCTAAGTGTTGGTGATAATAATCGTGATAAGACTAAAACACAATCGGCGTGCACTCCGTTTGTAAAATCGACTCAATCACCTATTCAATCCAATTTCTTGCAACAAGTGGTACCACCAACCCTATTACAATTCCTCGAACTAACTAGTTTGTTTGATTATTTAAATAACAATTTTTTTATCCTTGTGAAAGAAACTTAGTACCACCAACCGTTAAATCCACTTAACAAAGTAATTTCTATTAGACTAGTATTCTTTACTATCATACCATGACCTAGCAAGAGTTATTCATAGACAAACAACTAAAATAATACTTGCATTCAACTAGTACCACTATCGAAGAACACAAATATCACCAAGAACACAAGTTTAAGTAGAAGAAATCACTTCATTAAGATCTTGACAAAATGTTAAGTAAAACCAACTTGAATTCAAATATTATGCAACCATAACTAATTGTTTCACTTCATCTTCATAGATGTATAGGATTTAGCTACTCATAATGAAAATAACTAGAGATTCAAATAAAAAGGAGAACATAATGTACCAAATATGAAGTAGTAATCCAAATCGAGGTTACAACCGAGCTACAGTCACTAATCAAGAACCAAAATTAATCTTCAAGTCTTCGAATGATGTAGGAGTAGTGAAAAACCTTGAAAAACCCTAAAAATCACCTGGGAGAAAAGTTTGTAGGCTGTGGTATCAAAAATTAGGTTTAGGGTTGAAAATGTTGTTGGTATTTATACCCAGGAGAAGGAAAAAGCTGTTTGTCAGACACGGGTCGCGCCGCGACCTCCCTAGCTCGCGCCGCGAGTTAACCAAGCATCGAACAGAAGATTTCAGACCAAAAACTCGCGCCGCGAGAATGCTTGTGAACGGTGAGCGGGCTGGTGACTGGATTGGTGAACGGGCTCGTGAATGGTTCGCGATGCGAGCCACCCTCCTCGCGTCGCGAGGTTTGACTGGGATCACCGTTTCAGCTTTGTTTTCAACCATTCTTCATCCGTTAGCGCATATGGACGATCGTTAAGCTATTTTCTACCATTTATGAGCCTTGTACCTGCTGTAATCCTGAAACCACTAGCAAATGCCATAAAGCACCACAAAACATGTACAAACGGCTATAAATCGTGTACAAAAAGTCCAAATAAGATGTGAGGAATATGTATATATTGCGACACATTACTTCTTCTGGTGCTGCTTACTTTACGATGATGAAGATGGTGACCAGTAGCTGCTGCTAGGATTTTGGATGATGACGTGTGCCAGGATGTTGTTCATTTGTCTACTCAGTTTATGATCATATGAGTTTATGATGGTTTGAAAAATTTAAAATAATTTCTCTCTCTCATCCTATTTGATAATTCTTTTTATGCTAGTCATGGTTGGATGCCCGCCTGCGTGCGGATGAAACATTTTCAAACAATTTCTCTTCTCCCCCTATTTCATAATTCTATTTGTTGGTGATATCAGATGCCCGCATGTGTGCAGATGAAAACAGTTGGAAACAATCTCTCTCCCCAACCCCCCGATAATTCTTGATCATGTTAGTTTACTTAGAATGTAGGATGGATGGACAAGCACGAAACAATTTTTATGATTTCAATTAATGATTATGATATTATGTTTTACATGTTTTGTTGTGATGCTTGTTTAAGTGTTTGTGACAGTGAGAATTATCGAGTGAGGAGTGATTTTAACAGGTTTCATGGAGGAATACGCCCAAAAACCCCGGGAAGTTTCGTTACTCTCTTTCTTTTAGATTTTTTTCCCATTTTTCTTTTGAGCCGTAGTTTAGTCATTACAATGGGGACATTGTAACATTTAAGTGTAGGGGGAGAAATGCGTAAAATAGGAAAAAATTTCAGTTTTTGGTTCAAAATATAAGAGTTTGAAATGGAATTTGTTATAGTTTTGGAACTAGTGATTAGTTAGACAAAAATGATGAGTATTAGTTATAGATGCTGTTATAAGCTACATCTCTTGAATCCTTAGCACTAATTATATCTACCCTAAGTGATAAGCAATGTTTCGTGCATGATAAATTGGACTTAAGTGAAAACGATTGATAGTGCGTACTAGAGAAAGTGTTAGCAATTTCATTTGTAATTCTCGGTTAAGATGAATTAATAACTACCGTGTGAGCTAGAACCTTTAAGATTTATGGAAGTCCTTAAATTTCAGGAAATGGATTGTACCTAGTGAGAATTTTTGATGATAGTATGAACCATCTGGGGATTTACTGGCTAAATTGTGCTTAATAATTGCCATATATCATTCGGTAGCCTGTATATCTAAAAGGGGTGTATTATGCTTAATAAGTTATCTAGCTGTGTTAGGAAATGAACGAGTGAGATATATATGAAAGTAATAATTAGGTCAAGTTATGTCGCTCTGCGCGTGGGGAACCACCGACCTGTCACCGCTGTCTTCACCACCTACACAGTTAGTACCAAAAATAATGTGAGTTAAGTTATGTCTCTTTGTTGCAACTAGTGGTTTTAAAAGCCCTTAATGCGGGCTTTAATTATTGTGTTTGCGTCAACCACGTTTAAATGTTTATATAGATATATTTAAAGATAATATTTTAAAGAAGTATAACAACCACGTAAAAAAGTTTGCAATACGATATATGTAAATATATTATATACCTAAAGATAATACCATAACCATGTTCGAAACTTTATCATATCAAATATAAATAAATAGATAATATAAAGTCAATTGTGTTAGTGACCCGTTGATAAAGTAATTTTATGAAATATGTAAAGTATGCTATAAGATAATATCATTACCATGTTAAAAACTTTGTCATATCATATATAATGTTGGTGGCCTATTGATAAAGTATTTAACCTTTGAATATTTTATTTATAAATAAACATATAAATAAATTAAAAAGATTAAAATACAATTAAATTTTAATTATACAAAGTTAGCCCAATTGTATTATAGGTTCTAAAAATTTATTGAAAAAGTCTAAATAGGGCCCAATGACAACACCGGCCCAAACATTGACCAATATATTAAGTTTTAAAAGAGGAAAAAATAGAATAGGTAAGGCCTTGGAGTCGAACCAGGGACCTTACCTATAGAAGCCATACCACCCGACCACTTGATCTAAGGCACCTTTTGTTTTCTTTTCACACAGCAAATATATATAGTAATTTTAGTATTTTACTGTTCATCATTTCAATCCGGGTAATATTGTACTAGTATAATTCAACGCCCGCGTTGCGGGCTGCAACAATCGTAGATGCGCGATAAAAGCAGAAGAAGACAAAGAAAGCACTGGTAATCCCACAGTATTTGGGCGATGCCCTGAAAAAGATAACGACACTTGAAATTTACAACTCATGGTATTTAAGGAATTTATGTGATAAAAGTTAAAGAGACTAAAAGATAAAAACTAAATAAAACTAAAACTATCGTGGCAAAAGTTAGAAAAATGAAAATTTAAAAACTAAATAAAATAAAACGTTCATGCGAAAAGTAAAAGAAATAAAGTTATACGACAAAAATTAAAAAGGTTAAAACTTTCGTGGCAGAAAATAGAAAAATAAAAGTATAAAAACTAAATAAAAAAAACTTTCGTGGCAAAAGTTAGAAAGATGAAAGTTTAAAAACTAAATAAAACAAAAACTTTCGTGGCAAAAATAGAAAAATAAAAGTATAAAACGTAAATCAAACAAAAACTTTCGTGCGAAAAGTAAAAGAAACGAAAGTGATGTGGCAAAAGTAAAAGGGCGAAAACTTTAGTAAATTTATGTGATAAAAAGTAAAAAGAATGAAACTTTCGTGTCAAAAGTTAGGAAAATGAAAGTTTAAAAACTAAATAAAACAAAACTTTCGTGTCAAAAATAAAAGAATTAAAGTTATGTCACAAAAAGTAAAAAGACAAAACTTTCGTGCAAAAATAAAAGAATTAAAGTTATGTGACAAAAAGTAAAAAAACAAAACTTTCGTGTCAAAAATAAAAGAATTAAAATTTATGTGATAAAAAGTAAAAGAATGAAACTTTCGTGGCAAAAGTTAGAAAGATGAAAGTTTAAAAACTAAATAAAACAAAACTTTCTTGCGAAAAGTAAAAGAAACGAAAGCGATGCGGCTAAAAGTAAAAGGGAGGAAACTTTAGTAAATTTATGTGATAAAAAGTAAAGAGAATGAAACTTTCGTGGAAAAATAGAAAGATGAAAGTTATTGATAAAAAGTAAATAAGAATGAAACTTTCGTGGCAAAAGTTAGAAAGATGAAAGTTTAAAAACTAAATAAAACAAAACTTTCGTGCCAAAAGTAAAAGAATTAAAGTTATGTGACAAAAAGTAAAAAGACGAATTTAAAAAAAAAAAAAAAGCAAGCAGGCTGGCAGGCAGCTGCGCAGCTACCTGTCAGCCAGGTTAACTATTCATCGCTGGTTACTGTTCATTATTCGATTTATGTGATAAAAAGTAAAGAGAATGAAACTTTCGTGGCAAAAGTTAGAAAGATGAAAGTTTAAAAACTAAATAAAACAAAACTTTCGTGGCAAAAGTTAGAAAGATGAAAGTTTAAAAACTAAAGAGAATGAAACTTTCGTGGCAAAAGTTAGAAAGATGAAAGTTTAAAAACTAAATAAAACAAAACTTTCGTGTCAAAAATAAAAGAATTAAAGTTATGTGACAAAAAGTAAAAGGGAAACTTTAGTAAATTTATGTGATAAAAAGTAAAGAGAATGAAACTTTCGTGGCAAAAGTTAGAAAGATGAAAGTTTAAAAACTAAATAAAACAAAACTTTCGTGTCAAAAATAAAAGAATTAAAGTTATGTGACAAAAAGTAAAAGAAACGAAAGCGATGCGGCTAAAAGTAAAAGGGAGGAAACTTTAGTAAATTTATGTGATAAAAAGTAAAGAGAATGAAACTTTCGTGGCAAAAGTTAGAAAGATGAAAGTTTAAAAACTAAATAAAACAAAACTTTCGTGTCAAAAATAAAAGAATTAAAGTTATGTGACAAAAAGTAAAAAGACCAATTTAAAAAAAAAAAAAAAGCAAGCAGGCTGGCAGGCAGCTGCGCAGCTACCTGTCAGCCAGGTTAACTATTCATCGCTGGTTACTGTTCATTATTCGATTTATGTGATAAAAAGTAAAGAGAATGAAACTTTCGTGGCAAAAGTTAGAAAGATGAAAGTTTAAAAACTAAATAAAACAAAACTTTCGTGCCAAAAGTAAAAGAATTAAAGTTATGTGACAAAAAGTAAAAAGACGAATTTAAAAAAAAAAAAGCAAGCAGGCTGGCAGGCAGCTGCACAGCTACCTGTCAGCCAGGTTAACTATTCATCGCTGGTTATTGTTCATTATTCGATCTCAATTAATATAGGTATATAATGCTTGTAGACCTGTTCACCTCTGTCTTAACTCTTAAAGATATTTATCTTAGATTATAATTGCCATATGATCGTTGATTAGTCAAACTAGTGCAAGCCATGGAATGGAAGTAAAACACATCAAAACACATCAATAATAATTATACACTAGGTTATGAGTTGTTGCCATTAATCTATACTAGCTATCAATCATGGTAATAGAATTATGAATGATTGCATTAGACATTTGTGTAATCGATAAAGGTATGAACGAAATAAGTGTGGGGGAGAAAAAGAGATGTTAGCATAGGATCAGTTGTCTTGTAACCCTGATTTTTCAAAGCTAGTTCCTAACTTTTTCCTTTAAGATTGAAATAGAAGTTTGTTTGAGGACAAGCAAAGGTTTAAGTGTGGGGGAATATGATGAGTGATTTATTTGTGACTTTTTACCCATTCGTTTGACACGTTTTTGAGGTATAAATGAATCGTTTGTATGAACTTTAAGGTACCTAATGGAATTAGGTTTGTGAACAAGTTTAATGTGAGAGATTACTGATCGAGAGAGTAGAAATGAGCTTAGGAGATTAAGGATGAAGTTCGGGAAACATACACATGAAGAATTGGAGCTGAAACAAAAAATCGCGAGCGAAGTGAAGCTGCCAGCGCCGCTGGGATACACCCAGTGCTGCTGGATCCTGTAGGAAGCAACCCAGCGCCACTGGATCCTCCAGGTGCACACCCAGCGCCACTGGGCACACTACCAGCGCCGCTGGGGCTAGGTCGGCAGAACTAGGGTTTTTCGTATTTTGCCTATAAATATCCAGTTGTAAACCCTAGAAACATAACCAGATCACATAGGTCGAAAGTGACGGCTAGGGATCGAAGAGTAGGGTTTCTCGAGCACTCTAGAGCAGATCTAACATCATCAGACGCTTAGGAATCCAACCTAGTGATTTATAATCACCCGTTTTCAATTCTTTCTCTCTTTCCAATATCTCTAGATTTCTATGTTATTTTATTTTATCAGATTGTTCATGGCTACTCAATCTATGAGTAGCTAATTTACTAGACATTTGTTTGGACGTGATGTAAACATGACTAATTGTTGATTATGGTTGATTGTTGAACAGTTTCTATGCTAAATCGCAGATCCATATTTATTTGAATCTGATTTGTTATTAGTTTTCATATACAAATTGATTTTAATTGATTTGGTTGAGTCGGATTGGTACCGAGGCTCTAAGGTCATTTTAATCTGTTTGCGAAACATTGGTCGGTCTTTAATCAGTGTAATCATTTGATCTATAACTGGACATTTGATTGAGAATTAATAATTGGTTCAAACGAGTGTGTGTTTAATTAGGTTAGTCTAACTGATCTGGCGAACGGAAACCGGATCCAGGTGGTTAGGGTAATCAGTGTCTTTTAACTTTAACAAGAATCAAGACTTACATAAAAGATTTCAGTCATAGTTACAGGCTCAGTTTTTAAAGCTCAGTGAGCGACCTTAACAGGAACTCATTGAAGTGTTTGACCAGTCGAAAGGCAGTCAGGCTAAGTAATTTAGTGAATCTAACGAGAATCAAAATGTGAAAAGAGTTGTTCAACAACTTCAACTATAACAACTTTTAAGCATGCCAATCAAAACCAAACGAATGTTAGTTTTTACATTTATTATTGTTTTCAATTTCATATGCAATTAGCTAACTAGGAGAACCCCAAAGAAAACTATAGTTTCATTTTAGTATTTTAATTTCCTTAAGACAAGTTCCCTGCAAACGAACCTGGACTTACCTAGACTATATTATTACTAGACAGGGTACACTGCCCTTAGCTGCGTTACAATATAGATTAAGTAGATCCTTGAATTATAAATTTAAAACTTAGGTAGTTTAACAAAAACGCACATCAGCTGGAGACAAAGGAAACAGATGCTCAACATCAGGATATTTCTCTATGATCGGAGGGAATCTCGTCACATGGAAGAGTAAAAAGCAAAAGGTTGTCTCTTTGTCAAGTGCTGAAGCTGAGTTCCGAGGTATATCTAAAGGATTAGCAGAAGCATTATGGCTAAGGAAACTAATGACATAATTAGGGTTTGCTCCTAAAGAAAGCATCCGGATTATGAGCGATAATGAAGCAGCTATTCAGATCTCAGAAAATCCACTACAACATGACAGAACCAAACATGTGGAGATAGATCGTCATTTCATTAAAGAGAAACTTGAAGATGGGATTATCAAGCTTCCATTTGTAAAGTCTGAAGATCAATTTGCAGATATCCTCACTAAGGCAGTAGGGACATCCATATTTACCAAGTGTCTAAGCAAGCTGAATTTTGGTGACCCCACTATCCAGCTTGAGGGGGAGTGTTAGAATATGGAAAAGCATTCACATCATTTCCCTAATTACGGCCAAAGGGTCAAATGGTCAAAGGGTCAAAGGGATTAATTGTATTTCCTTATTTATCTTATTTTATGCTTGTATAAATTCAAGCTTAATGCTCATTATAAATTATCAAAGTATGAAATAAACATCACAAATCAATACAAAAGCTTTTATTCATTCTATTATTGTTTTCACCAAAAAGGGGCGCGAATCAGATGTCTCGTCCCGCTCAAATGAAAGGAAGTAATGAAAGGAAGTAAGTTTATGGTTTGATTTAGGTATCGCAACGGGACGTACCCAAACCCAACGGATCCTTTTTCTCCGTTTGCTAAGAACAATAGGACTTAGGGACTGTTTGTTTTTTTAATTATTAAGTGACTGAATTGATTAAATGACTGAATGGATAAATAATGTCGGTATAGATTAAGTCAATACAGTTGTTTTTTGTTTATTAAGTCAAGAAAACAAACACTTTTAATGACTTAATGGATTAAGTAATTTTGATTAAGTCATGACTTAATTTATTAAGTCCCAAACAAACACTACCTTAGTGACCACATCCACCAATGTTCATGACACACACGTTCACACACAAAGTTATCTTTAACTAAACTAATATAAAATTATTTTTCAAAAAAGAAAAATCCTAACTAATAGTATTTTCTATAAGTGTTCTATATATTATTTCACTATGGAAAAAAGATATATCTATATATTAGTATTTCAATCGTTAATAAATCTAGTTTAGATGGAAGTCTATATAAGTCTACATCTGGTTAGATATACTTTTGATTTTATCCAAGGTTTTGAATTCCATTCTTATGGATCGATGTCAAGCCTTAGCGCTTTTTCTTTTCGAATACTTGTAACGACTAATGATTAAATTTCTCTCTTTTGTTAATTAACCGATGATGTAGTTATTGTTAATTTGTTATATCACTTAATATGTTTTTTTTATAATTCAATTGGAAAAAAAGTGGAAGAAGATTTTATAATGGATTTTGCTATATTGTATATGATGGATAACTAAATTAATATTATATTCAGTCGATATACGACATTAGGGAAACTTCACCGTATAATGGTGAAATCTTGCACGTACCCTAGACAACGAGATATGGTTTCTCAAAAATAAGATAAATATGGATATAAAATGACACGTATTGTTTAAGTAAAACCCCACGTATTTACCAAAGAAAGCCTTATCCCTACAACAATAGTGTAGAGAGGTTGCTTCCACGATGGTTTCTCGTATTCATTATATCTTATGTTTGTGTCAATTTATGTATGTAATGTTAACAAGTAATCTTAGTGTTTGATCAAATAATCGCACTATGGCTCAACCGGAGGTGTGAGTATGGGGGTGATGGTTATGGTGGTGATTTGGAGGCGATTCCCTAAAGGTAATAGGGATGCGGCCGCTTTACGCCTTAATTTATTGTAGGTTATGTTGATCTTTGAGAATCGGCGTGATATAATAGTTGTGTGTATTTTAGAGGGCAAAAAGATGATCTGCCGTATGTTTCTTCCTCTATTTATATAGAGGGTAAATAACTTGGAGAGGAGGGTAAGAGAATTAGGGTAAATCTCTTCCTCCTTTGTGAATATCTTGTTTCCTTCATAAGGAGATTTGTGTCGATCTTGTTACCAAGCCGTGTCCGAGTTATTCGGAGCTTTAAGTATTGGATAATCATGGAAAAGATCTATATCCGATCTTTTAAACATATTTTCTCTCGGAGCTGGGTATTCGTTACCCCAGAAGCTCCGAAATGGTTTGTTCTGAACGGAAGTTGAGCTCCGTTCTGGGTATATGGACAAGTATTTTTACCTGTACGAAGGTGCTTCTACTTCTGCTTCGGATACGGAGCTTTAGCTCCGTATAGGGTATATCATCAAGCTCCCAAGTCTGATGGGAGGTTATATCTGCAGAACATCGCATTAGACTAAAAAATAAAGCATTTAAATAATCATCATACCTTTGAAGCTAAAGAAAATGTGTTCCCTTGCTCCGTGTCTCTTAACTCCTTAATCAGGCATGTAAACGACATTAAAGTCGTATTTGTCGTAATGATGGCTTATCCCCTAGCGGCAACTTGTTGGCACAAAACCCGGGGCAGCTTATCACTGGGTAGTTACCCGTGATTTATTACCCACATAAATACCAACTTATTACTCTAAAGAAAAGGGTTTTTTTCCTCTTGAAACTTTACTCCGAAAAATCCCTTCCGTGCTGCCTTATCCTTCGATCATTATCAGGTAAGCTTTGTTATTTCCCTTTGTTTTTTCTTCTTTAAGGATAAATGTCGAAGAGAGGATTGCAAACCATTACTAGCACCCTTAGTCGTCCTGCTTATCAGGAGTTCGTTTCCGCCTATTTTTCTCAAAACCCTAACTTAGTTAGGTTTCCAGAAAGAGGGCAATCCATTTGCGATCCACCTAATGGTTTTGTCGAGATATATGTAAAATCTTTTTCCCAAGGTAATCTTAGGATCCCCTTTTCTTCCTTTTTCCTGGCCGTCTTAGATTATTATCAATGCCATATTTCTACTGTTCATCCAACTGGTGTGGCGAAGATCATAGCTTTCCAAGTTCTTTGTAGCGCCAATAGTATAGAACCGTCGGTTGCTTTGTTTAATTTCTTTTACAAACTTAAAGAGTCTGGTGATTGGGTTACTGTTTCCAAAAACGGCGATTATGAACTATTTGTTGCTGGTGGTGTAGAGGTTAGGGACTGGAAGGAGTTGTTTGTTTTTGTTGATCAGTCATTGATTCCTGCTGCTCATAGTGGTTTAGTAGATAGGCGAAGGTTGAAATATAAATCCATAGGCGCTCCAGTGTCGTCGGTGTGAGGCAGTTGGATGTTGATCGCCTGTCTTCTTATAGCTTAAAGTTGTGTATATATCCAGAGGTTATATTGTTTAAGTCTCGTGTTGCAAGGTGTTGGGAGTACGGTACGTTGGGTGTTGTGTTTGAATGTGATGGTCAGGGTAGGTGAACTCCTTTTCACGTTCTGTCTTTGTTCCTGTCTCTTCTGGTAAATGTGATAAATATTGATCTAAGTTACCTTTGTTGCAGAGATGTCTTTTAAGCAACTGATTGATAGGCAACCTTTACTGTCCAGCATAGTCTTCAAGCCAGCGGCTCTGGCTTCTCCGTCTACCCCATCAGCTGTACTGCAGGAGGGGCCTGCTGCTGATGCGTTGCCCGAGACACCGATTACTGCAACTCGGGAGCCAGTGGAAGAACAGGACATTGTTGATGTTTCAGATGGTGCTGGTGAAGATGCTGATGAAAGAGGGAAGGCTCAGGAGGGTATTGTTGCTAGCGGCCTGAGGAAGAGGAAAAGTTCGTCCAAGAGTGTTGGTGGTCCCCGAAAGAAGTGGAGAACCAAGGTTGGTAAAGTGCCTCTTCAGTCTTCATGTAAGTCCGTTGCTGGCTTTTGTTTTTGCATTATTCATTTGTCATAATGAATGTAACCTTCATCCTTTGTTACTGCAGCCTTCAACCCTCTTGAGGAGGTTATTGATGCTTTTTTCTACCATCGCTCTTTGCAAAACATTGCTCCTGCTGGATGGGTTAACGGACTGATGAGCATGGAGGTCCCAGAACTGTCTGCCTTCTTCAACCGTTCAATCTTCTACAGTGCTATTATTGGCAGTGCATTGGATGCAAGATTGCGGGAGGCCTCTGAGGAATCTGGGCCTACAAAGGAGCAATATGAAGGCTTGATGGCGAAGAAGCTTGCACTAGAGGCGAAGGTGGCGGACTTGGAGTTGGACTGTGGGGCTCTTCAATCTGAGTTAAGCACTGCAAGGACTGATGCACAGAGGATCATCTCGGAAAAGGAGAGGGAAGTGGAGGCTTTGGGCGATCAGGTCCGAGAGAAGGATAGCTTGGTGAAGGAGGCGCAAGATGCGCTTGCGAAGAAATCGGGGAAGTACGGGAGATTGATTGTTGAAGTTATTCCCAGTGTATGCAGGTTTTTCCTTAATGGTCCTGAGGTTGGCGAGTTGCTGTCAAGAGTCTGTAATTTGAACAGAGAAGATGCAGAGGTAGGATTGATGCGTGCTCTAGCTACGGAAGGTATGGTAAATCTAGAGGGTCGCGTCATCCCAGAAGATACAGCTGCTCGCCTTGATTCTCCACTTGATGCCCTGGCCAATGTTGATTCTGTATACCTCCGCAATCTTGCCACTGATCCTGAAGCTTCTCCTTCAGATCTCCTACAGGTTGCTCCATGAATCCCTTTATCGTTCCTGATGCTTGTTGGTGGACTTTTTTAGAAAATGGTTGTGTAGCACTCTTTAAACAATTTCTTTTTCTGCTTCATCTTTAGATTTTTGATGGCCTGCGCGCCTCTGAACAATTCTTGTGGATGTTTGGCGGACCTCCCTTTATGTTGGGGGAGGCTAATGTATATAATCTTTAGGTACCTGCAATTAAATTAACCGACCTTTAACTTCGTCATTTTATAATGATTCCGTCTTTGAGTGGTTTTTTGGCCTTTCCCTTTCTATTCGGGAGGCTCTTTTTGTTGCTTCATAAATGTCTTAATGGGCGTCCCCTTGAACATTTGCATGAAGTCTTTTTTTTTTACGCGCGTTTGATATTATTTCGATCAATCTTAGAATTTGTTGAAAGCTTTATTTTATTGCAAAATAATTGGCAGGAGGACATTACATAGTAAGGTTCCTAGCTGATAGCTTTCTTTATAGGGACTTATCCGGTAGCTAATCGGGCTTATCCCTTTTGTTTCTTTAGGAAATTCACTTTTTGACAGAGGTCCTTATGGGCCTCCGCCTTTTTCCCGGAGCCTCTGAATTTATGCTTCTTGGCTCCTCGATTCCTCTCCCGCGTCCTCCGTTTGAACATCGGTGGTTCCGGGGACTGCAGTTGCTTCTGTAGGTACACGGGGAGCTCTATGCTTTTATCCATAGATGAGCTCCGTTGGCTCCCATGTGTCCTTTGTTCGACGAGTGTGTTGGATGACAACATGGTTATCCCTGAATCGCTTTAGAATTGTATCTGCGAGTGGATCGTTGATGCTATGATTCCAAACTTTCTCATGGCCTCTCTCCCAAGGATTGCATTGTTTCCAGAGTCTGCTGTAATGACCAAAAACATAATTTTTTCCGTTTTCCAATTCGGGTATTTTCCAATTGTTACTTCTGTCCGAAGCTCCCCGATGGGCCACGTTCGCTCTCCTGCGAACCCTATGAGTGGCCTTTCGACGTTTCGCAGCTTTTCTCTGATATTCCTTGGTAGTTTGGAGAAGTATTTTTCGTAGAGAATATCACACTCGCTACCACCGTCTATTTGGACATTCCTCATTTTGGTTCCCCCAATGTCAGCTTCGATGATGATCGGTTCGTTTGAAGGGGTTATATCTCTTAAAGGCAAGAATTGGTAATACTGCTCCTGTGGGTAATCTTTGTGCACCTCGGGACGTATCATGAGGATCTGTGCCGGTGGTGTTTTTTCAGTTTTGTCTGCTTCGTTCTTTACCTTCGGTGCCTGACGGATTCCTTTAACAAGGTGGTCCAACTTCCCTGACTCTACAGCCTCTTCAATAGCTCTTCTTAAATTTCTGCAGTTGTTTGTGTCATGTCCATGGTCCCTGTGATATTCACAGTATTTGTCCATGTTTTTCTTCTTTGTTATGAGCTTGGTTGGAGTTGGGAAAGTTGAAGCAACCCGCTCCGTGAGTAAAATCTGCTTTGGGGTTTTGGTGAGATTGGACAGGATATCTATTCCACTGTCTCTGTCTCTACCTGACCACTGGCTGTCGTCTCGGCCATACCGGGAGAATCTTCTGTTGCCTCCATACTCCTTCCTTTTCCTTCCGGAAGAGTAGTCGATGTTTGTTGTTTCCCTTGCGTCCAACCAGATGTGGGCATTGTCCGTCAGGCCATCGTAGGTTTCAGGTAAATCTGTGCTTAGGTGCTCAATGAGATCTATCGTACGAAGCCCGTGGATGAGTCCTGAGATCCTTTGGCTTTCTGGCAATCCCCGCACCTGTTGGGTTTCGTTAGTGTATCTGACGATGAAATCCCTTGTCTTCTCACTTTCCTTTTGCTTGATATTGTGCACGGAGATGTGAGTTTTTATGTGCTTCTTCTGCATGCTGAATTGGATCCAAACTTGTTCCTCAATGTCTCGAAGCTATCGATGTTGTTCCTGGGTAGGCCATCAATCCATTCCCGGACATCATCTGTTAGCGAATAGGAGAATGCATGGCATGTGGTCGGCATATCCCATCTTTGAATCAGGGCTGCTCCGATGAACTTCTTCAAGAAGTCATCTGGATCACTTTTTCCGTCATAATACCCCAGATGCTGGGGGTACTTCATCTTTAGTGGCAGGGGATGGCTCTGTATAGCTGCAGAGAATGGGCTATCAGGATTCACAAGGTGAGATAGATCGACGGCTCCGGGTTCTCCGGCTCATATAGGCCAAGGCCCGGGCGAGCCGTATTCCTTCTGGTCTGGAGAAATCCTTGCTGGTTTCCTCTTGACCCATCTTGGTTCCGCTGAGGCCCTAGGGTAACTTCCGGACCTCTGCTGGTCCTAAGTGGAACCCTTTGCAGAGCTTCTTGGAAGACTGGTTCTTCTCTACGAGTGGTTAAATTCCTTCGTTCTCCTATCTTTATTCCAGTCGTTCTTGCTGAGGCGGGAGTTGTTTCAGTTTGTCTTTCCTGCTGGTGGGGTGCTTCCCTGTTTGTTCTTCTTAGGGGGAGCTCCGCCTCGATATACTCATCCACTGAGTCAGAGTCGTATTCGTTTTCCAGATTCCTATATATACCGTGGGTCTGGCCTGCTTCTCTCAAGCGGTTCATGATTATACATAGGACGTCGTAATTAGCTTGCACATATGCGTCATTTATTCCGTGCTTTGCTGACGTCGATACCCTATTATTACCTCCCAAGGTTGATTGTGCCCTTTGATTCGAGGGGGTAAAGCCCGGTCTGGTTTGTTTCAGACTCTGCCCTTGGGGAGGTGTCAATACGAATCCGTTTTGGTTCCGGGACGGCGTTGCTGCAGATCTCTTCAGTCCTTGTTCTGGTGAGCCCATTGTTGGCCCACCTGCGTTCTGACTCTGTGGAGTCATCACGGGTCTGAACAGATTTGGACCTTGGGTCGCTGGTCTTTCTTGTCTGCCTGTGCTCTGACCCTGCGGAGCTATCACAGGTCTGAACAGATTCAGACCTTGTGTCGCTGGTCTTTCTTGTCCTTGACCCTGTGATGTTACCGTGGATCTGTTTAACTCTGGGCCTTGTGGCGCAGACCTATTCGGTGTACGCTCCTCCGGAGCAGATCGCTCCGTAGCTCGCTCTTTTGGAGCGGATCTATCCGGATATCGCCCCGTTGGTGTTGTAATAGGCCTATCTTGATTTTGGTTTTGAGATTCAGGCCTCCCCGGAGCACTTGGCATATTTGATGTTTCACCTACAGTCGTGCTAAGGCCACCTGTCGTGATAATAGGCGTGCGATAGTTCGACCCAGGCGTGTCAAAAGAGAACTGCTCCTGGAAATCTGATCCTCCTGGAGGTATTCGAGATCCTCCATAATAAGGTGTTCTTGGAGAGTATTCTCCGTCAGCCATGAGAATTGATTATTGTGATCGTGGGTGGGATTTGTGTTTGTTTTTTTTTTGTTTTTTTTTTTTTTTTTTTTTTTTTTTTTTTTTTTTTTTTTTTTTTTTTTTTTTTTTTTTTTTTTTTTTTTTTTTTTTTTTTTTTTTTTTTTTTTTTTTTTTTTTTTTTTTTTTTTTTTTTTTTTTTTTTTTTTTTTTTTTTTTTTTTTTTTTTTTTTTTTTTTTTTTTTTTTTTTTTTTTTTTTTTTTTTTTTTTTTTTTTTTTTTTTTTTTTTTTTTTTTTTTTTTTTTTTTTTTTTTTTTTTTTTTTTTTTTTTTTTTTTTTTTTTTTTTTTTTTTTTTTTTTTTTTTTTTTTTTTTTTTTTTTTTTTTTTTTTTTTTTTTTTTTTTTTTTTTTTTTTTTTTTTTTTTTTTTTTTTTTTTTTTTTTTTTTTTTTTTTTTTTTTTTTTTTTTTTTTTTTTTTTTTTTTTTTTTTTTTTTTTTTTTTTTTTTTTTTTTTTTTTTTTTTTTTTTTTTTTTTTTTTTTTTTTTTTTTTTTTTTTTTTTTTTTTTTTTTTTTTTTTTTTTTTTTTTTTTTTTTTTTTTTTTTTTTTTTTTTTTTTTTTTTTTTTTTTTTTTTTTTTTTTTTTTTTTTTTTTTTTTTTTTTTTTTTTTTTTTTTTTTTTTTTTTTTTTTTTTTTTTTTTTTTTTTTTTTTTTTTTTTTTTTTTTTTTTTTTTTTTTTTTTTTTTTTTTTTTTTTTTTTTTTTTTTTTTTTTTTTTTTTTTTTTTTTTTTTTTTTTTTTTTTTTTTTTTTTTTTTTTTTTTTTTTTTTTTTTTTTTTTTTTTTTTTTTTTTTTTTTTTTTTTTTTTTTTTTTTTTTTTTTTTTTTTTTTTTTTTTTTTTTTTTTTTTTTTTTTTTTTTTTTTTTTTTTTTTTTTTTTTTTTTTTTTTTTTTTTTTTTTTTTTTTTTTTTTTTTTTTTTTTTTTTTTTTTTTTTTTTTTTTTTTTTTTTTTTTTTTTTTTTTTTTTTTTTTTTTTTTTTTTTTTTTTTGATTATTGTGATCGTGGGTGGGATTTGTGTTTGTTTTTTTTTTGTTTTTTTATGGGAGTTCCACGGATGGCGCCAATTTGTTTGATCAAATAATCGCACTATGGCTCAATCGGAGGTGTGAGTATGGGGGTGATGGTTATGGTGGTGATTTGGAGGCGATTCCCAAAAGGTAATAGGGCTGCAACCGCTTTACGCCTATATTTGTAGTAGGTTATGCCGATCTTTGAGAATCGGCGTGATATAATAGTTATGTGTATTTTAGAGGGCGGAAAGATGATCTGCCGTATGTTTCTTCCTCTATTTATATAGAGGGTAAATAACTTGGAGAGGAGGGTAAGAGAATTAGGGTAAATCTCTTCCTCCTTTGTGAATATCTTGTTTCCTTCATAAGGAGATTTGTGTCGATCTTGTTACCAAGCCGTGTCCAAGTTATTCGGAGCTTTAAGTATTGGATAATCATGGAAAAGATCTATATCCGATCTTTTAAACATATTTTCTCTCGGAGCTGGGTATTCGTTACCCCAGAAGCTCCGGAATGGTTTGTTCTAAACGGAGTTTGAGCTCCGTTCTGGGTATATGGACAAGTATTTTTACCTGTACGAAGGTGCTTCTGCTTCTGCTTCGGATACGGAGTTAAAGCTCCGTATAGGGTATATCATCACTTAGCTTCATAAATTTCATGTAGCGGGAGTGGAGTCCAAATACTTCGGTAGATTAAGATGTAGATAGTCTTATCCTACCACGATGGTGTAGACACTCTTATCCTACCACTGTTTTGGGTCCCAATATGAGTGTTGATCCAAATATTTAATAAGAATATTTAAATGGTATTTTTTTAAATAACACCATTGGTTTAAAACTAATAACACTATCTTGATTTAATAAGTATAAAAATAAAAATTAAATATATTATGACTTATCACCACTCTTAATATAATACAATTTAGTAAAAGACAATATAATATAATTCCATCTGATTAATCTTTATGTTTATATATTATAAAGAAAAATTGTCTTCATTAACTATTTTTATAAAAAATTATAATGTGGCATATCTACATATATATATATATATATATATATATATATATATATATATATATATATATATATATATATATATATATATATATATATATATATATATATATATATATATATATATATATATATATATATATATATATATATATATATATATATATATATATATATATATATATATATATATATATATATATATATATATATATATATATATATATATATATATATATATATATATATATATATATATATATATATATATATATATATATATATATATATATATATATATATATATATATATATATATATATATATATATATATATATATATATATATATATATATATATATATATATATATATATATATATATATATATATATATATATATATATATATATATATATATATATATATATATATATATATATATATATATATATATATATATATATATATATATATATATATATATATATATATATATATATATATATATATATATATATATATATATATATATATATATATATATATATATATATATATATATATATATATATATATATATATATATATATATATATATATATATATATATATATATATATATATATATATATATATATATATATATATATATATATATATATATATATATATATATATATATATATATATATATATATATATATATATATATATATATATATATATATATATATATATATATATATATATATATATATATATATATATATATATATATATATATATATATATATATATATATATATATATATATATATATATATATATATATATATATATATATATATATATATATATATATATATATATATATATATATATATATATATATATATATATATATATATATATATATATATATATATATATATATATATATATATATATATATATATATATATATATATATATATATATATATATATATATATATATATATATATATATATATATATATATATATATATATATATATATATATATATATATATATATATATATATATATATATATATATATATATATATATATATATATATATATATATATATATATATATATATATATATATATATAATTGCATAATATATTCAAGTACTTATAAAGTAAATACAAAATATATAAGTAAATATATAAATATATATATATATAATCAAGTATGTAGCATTGAAACACGATGTACTTTTCAATGTATTTTATTCATGTTTATAAACAAAATACAAAGGTTGTTGCGGAACAAAGATAATCACAAGTGAAGTATCTAAACAACCTTGAAATACAAGTGATCTAAATAACTTGGAAATACTCGTAAGAATTACTTAGAGTATATCTCACAAGTTGCAATGCCAAAGTTTTGAGCATTTTGCAAGTTGTGAGAGGTCTTGTAATTATAGGCAAAGTCCATGATGATGTGGACAATGGTCGTACAAATACGGTTGGTAGTATTTAAGGATTTGAAAGTCAAATCCTTACCATGCTTGTTTAAGGTTATGTGTGAAAGTCACTTTAATGTGACTTGTCACTTTTATTCCCAACCTTTTACTCAATCTAGTACTCTATCAGGTATAATGTAATTAACCGGGTAAAGGAAGTTAAAGTGAAAAGACTTCATCGTAATCAGTGTAAAAGTGTTGTAAGTAATTTTACATTGAGATGCTTCAGTCTTCGATCAGGTAGAATCTTCTCTGGGCTCTGCTTCTGAGATGATTCTCGTACTTCAGTCTTCGACTTCAGAATGAATGCTTTCAGTTTGTGTTGATCTGAACTGAAGCGAAGCTTCAGTGAAGTGATTCTGAAATGGTTCAGAATTCTGTACAAGTATTCTTCACTAAACCTCAGCTATTTCATGGACAAATTATACTTGGTTTTTTTTTTTTTTTTTTTTTTTTTTTTTTTTTTTTTTTTTTTTTTTTTTTTTTTTCTTATTTTTACCACTTAACTTATTTTTTTTTTTTTTTTTTTTTTTTTTTTTTTTTTTTTTTTTTTTTTTTTTTTTTTTTTTTTTTTTTTTTTTTTTTTTTTTTTTTTTTTTTTTTTTTTTTTTTTTTTTTTTTTTTTTTTTTTTTTTTTTTTTTTTTTTTTTTTTTTTTTTTTTTTTTTTTTTTTTTTTTTTTTTTTTTTTTTTTTTTTTTTTTTTTTTTTTTTTTTTTTTTTTTTTTTTTTTTTTTTTTTTTTTTTTTTTTTTTTTTTTTTTTTTTTTTTTTTTTTTTTTTTTTTTTTTTTTTTTTTTTTTTTTTTTTTTTTTTTTTTTTTTTTTTTTTTTTTTTTTTTTTTTTTTTTTTTTTTTTTTTTTTTTTTTTTTTTTTTTTTTTTTTTTTTTTTTTTTTTTTTTTTTTTTTTTTTTTTTTTTTTTTTTTTTTTTTTTTTTTTTTTTTTTTTTTTTTTTTTTTTTTTTTTTTTTTTTTTTTTTTTTTTTTTTTTTTTTTTTTTTTTTTTTTTTTTTTTTTTTTTTTTTTTTTTTTTTTTTTTTTTTTTTTTTTTTTTTTTTTTTTTTTTTTTTTTTTTTTTTTTTTTTTTTTTTTTTTTTTTTTTTTTTTTTTTTTTTTTTTTTTTTTTTTTTTTTTTTTTTTTTTTTTTTTTTTTTTTTTTTTTTTTTTTTTTTTTTTTTTTTTTTTTTTTTTTTTTTTTTTTTTTTTTTTTTTTTTTTTTTTTTTTTTTTTTTTTTTTTTTTTTTTTTTTTTTTTTTTTTTTTTTTTTTTTTTTTTTTTTTTTTTTTTTTTTTTTTTTTTTTTTTTTTTTTTTTTTTTTTTTTTTTTTTTTTTTTTTTTTTTTTTTTTTTTTTTTTTTTTTTTTTTTTTTTTTTTTTTTTTTTTTTTTTTTTTTTTTTTTTTTTTTTTTTTTTTTTTTTTTTTTTTTTTTTTTTTTTTTTTTTTTTTTTTTTTTTTTTTTTTTTTTTTTTTTTTTTTTTTTTTTTTTTTTTTTTTTTTTTTTTTTTTTTTTTTTTTTTTTTTTTTTTTTTTTTTTTTTTTTTTTTTTTTTTTTTTTTTTTTTTTTTTTTTTTTTTTTTTTTTTTTTTTTTTTTTTTTTTTTTTTTTTTTTTTTTTTTTTTTTTTTTTTTTTTTTTTTTTTTTTTTTTTTTTTTTTTTTTTTTTTTTTTTTTTTTTTTTTTTTTTTTTTTTTTTTTTTTTTTTTTTTTTTTTTTTTTTTTTTTTTTTTTTTTTTTTTTTTTTTTTTTTTTTTTTTTTTTTTTTTTTTTTTTTTTTTTTTTTTTTTTTTTTTTTTTTTTTTTTTTTTTTTTTTTTTTTTTTTTTTTTTTTTTTTTTTTTTTTTTTTTTTTTTTTTTTTTTTTTTTTTTTTTTTTTTTTTTTTTTTTTTTTTTTTTTTTTTTTTTTTTTTTTTTTTTTTTTTTTTTTTTTTTTTTTTTTTTTTTTTTTTTTTTTTTTTTTTTTTTTTTTTTTTTTTTTTTTTTTTTTTTTTTTTTTTTTTTTTTTTTTTTTTTTTTTTTTTTTTTTTTTTTTTTTTTTTTTTTTTTTTTTTTTTTTTTTTTTTTTTTTTTTTTTTTTTTTTTTTTTTTTTTTTTTTTTTTTTTTTTTTTTTTTTTTTTTTTTTTTTTTTTTTTTTTTTTTTTTTTTTTTTTTTTTTTTTTTTTTTTTTTTTTTTTTTTTTTTTTTTTTTTTTTTTTTTTTTTTTTTTTTTTTTTTTTTTTTTTTTTTTTTTTTTTTTTTTTTTTTTTTTTTTTTTTTTTTTTTTTTTTTTTTTTTTTTTTTTTTTTTTTTTTTTTTTTTTTTTTTTTTTTTTTTTTTTTTTTTTTTTTTTTTTTTTTTTTTTTTTTTTTTTTTTTTTTTTTTTTTTTTTTTTTTTTTTTTTTTTTTTTTTTTTTTTTTTTTTTTTTTTTTTTTTTTTTTTTTTTTTTTTTTTTTTTTTTTTTTTTTTTTTTTTTTTTTTTTTTTTTTTTTTTTTTTTTTTTTTTTTTTTTTTTTTTTTTTTTTTTTTTTTTTTTTTTTTTTTTTTTTTTTTTTTTTTTTTTTTTTTTTTTTTTTTTTTTTTTTTTTTTTTTTTTTTTTTTTTTTTTTTTTTTTTTTTTTTTTTTTTTTGTTTTTTTTTTTTTTTTTTTTGGTTTTTTTTTTTTTTTTTTTTTTTTTTTTTTTTTTTTTTTTTTTTTTTTTTTTTTTTTTTTTTTATTTTTTTCGCTATTTAAAAATGAAAAACATGAAATTTAACTGAATGCTTAATTTCATAATTATTAAGTTATAATAATAATAATTGTGAGTCCCTTAATTAACGAGATGGTTAACCAATAGAAAGTGTAAAATACAACAAGTCTAATAATCACTAGAATTGGACTAGTATTACTTGTAAATAAAGATGCAAGATATATAAACAAAGTAATACAAGACTTAAAGCAATAAACAAATAAAGTGGACCATTATGTATGTTTCATGGGTATTTCATTTATTGATGTTTAAATAAAATACAAGGTTGTTGCGGAATCAAGATAACACGATTAAGTGAGTATCCTAACAACCTATGATTACAAATGATCTATATTTGTCAAATAGCTCTTTAGGATCGAGATACTTAAAGTTGTGAAGTATCCCTGTTTAAGATCGAGAGTATTTTAGACAAATTCACTTTCTTGCAAGGTGTATGCTAAAAAGTATTTTTGTTCAAGGAATGACTTAGTATTTATAGGCAACAAATTCACCAGTGAATTTGTGCCGTACAAATATGGTTGGCATACATTTAATGATCCGACAAGAACATTAAATGTATTAGATAAGAATAAGGATAAAGTCACATCAATGTGCAAGTGTATCCTTATTACCCAACCACCTTAACACACGTATACTTTTGTTAAAGAACAAGTGGATTGTTCTTTGGAAAGTGTGTTAAAGGCTAAAGTCAATCCTCGATATTAGTGTTCAGACTTGCAGGATCTAGAACACTAACAATCCTCCAGTGTGCAGATCTGGTAAGACTTCCAGTGGACTCCGCCATTTGTTAAGTCTTCTTCCTTCAGACTTCAGTCTTTGACTTCAGTCAGAATGTCTTCAGTAGAGTAGATCTGGACTGGGGTGAAGTCTTCAGTGAGCTCCAGTAGTCGGGTCTGGAGCGAGACCAGCAAAACAAGTTTTCTTAACAAACCTAAGTAAGGTTCCAGTAGTCCAGTCTGGAGCCAATCCAGTAAGTCTGGACTAAATCTGGACCTAACAAATTCCCCCTATTTGTTTAGAAATAATGCAAGTATTTTCAGACTTATACACTTGGTCGATTTAAGTCTAATCTAAGTTACTGGAAAACACTTGTCATTTAAGTCTAATCTAAGTTACTGGAAAACACTTGGTCGATTTAAGTCTAATCTAAGTTACTGGAAAACACTTGGTCGATTTAAGTCTAATCTAAGTTACTGGAAAACACTTGGTCGATTTAAGTCTAATCTAAGTTACTGGAAAACACTTGGTCGATTTAAGTCTAATCTAAGTTACTGGAAAACACTTGGTCGATTTAAGTCTAATCTAAGTTACTGGAAAACACTTGGTCGATTTAAGTCTAATCTAAGTTACTGGAAAACACTTGGTCGATTTAAGTCTAATCTAAGTTACTGGAAAACACTTGGTCGATTTAAGTCTAATCTAAGTTACTGGAAAACACTTGGTCGATTTAAGTCTAATCTAAGTTACTGGAAAACACTTGGTCGATTTAAGTCTAATCTAAGTTACTGGAAAACACTTGGTCGATTTAAGTCTAATCTAAGTTACTGGAAAACACTTGGTCGATTTAAGTCTAATCTAAGTTACTGGAAAACACTTGGTCGATTTAAGTCTAATCTAAGTTACTGGAAAACACTTGGTCGATTTAAGTCTAATCTAAGTTACTGGAAAACACTTGCAAGTCATTTAGAGTCTTAATATACTAAGTTACTGGAAAACACTTGGTCGATTTAGGTCTAATCTAAGTTACTGGAAAACACTTTATTAGATCATGTTCTGGAAAACACTTGGTCGATTTAAGTCTAATCTAAGTTACTGGAAAACACTTTATAGATCATGAGTGTTTTTCAGTTTCATCTTTTAAGTTCTAACTTAGACTAAATCTGGTCATTCTACTTGTAAAAGTAAAAACTTGTAACTATTATTACTTTCATCAAAAAGGAAAATAATTACAACAAGTACAATGTGTTAAGAGATCAGGCCCTTCTTCTTGATGAATGCCCTGGTGCATCTTCAGTGGCCTTCCTCTTTGGAGATGATAATGGAACAGACACTGGGGCTCACTGGCATCAGTACCAGTAGCTTCTTCTTCCAATGTTCTCTGGGCCAAACGTGCACTGGCATCAGTACCAGTCACTTGCCTTCTTCCAATGTTCTCTGGGCCAAACGTGGGCTCACTGGCATCAGTACCAGTAGCTTCTTCTTCCAATGTTCTCTGGGCCAAACGTGCACTGGCATCAGTACCAGTAGCTTCTTCTTCCAATGTTCTCTGGGCCAAACGTGCACTGGCATCAGTACCAGTAGCTTCTTCTTCCAATGTTCTCTGGGCCAAACGTGCACTGGCATCAGTACCAGTAGCTTCTTCTTCCAATGTTCTCTGGGCCAAACGTGCACTGGCATCAGTACCAGTAGCTTCTTCTTCCAATGTTCTCTGGGCCAAACGTGCACTGGCATCAGTACCAGTAGCTTCTTCTTCCAATGTTCTCTGGGCCAAACGTGCACTGGCATCAGTACCAGTAGCTTCTTCTTCCAATGTTCTCTGGGCCAAACGTGCACTGGCATCAGTACCAGTAGCTTCTTCTTCCAATGTTCTCTGGGCCAAACGTGCACTGGCATCAGTACCAGTAGCTTCTTCTTCCAATGTTCTCTGGGCCAAACGTGCACTGGCATCAGTACCAGTCACTTGCCTTCTTTGAATGTTCTCTGGGCCAAACGTGGGCTCACTGGCATCAGTACCAGTAGCTTCTTCTTCCAATGTTCTCTGGGCCAAACGTGCACTGGCATCAGTACCAGTAGCTTCTTCTTCCAATGTTCTCTGGGCCAAACGTGCACTGGCATCAGTACCAGTAGCTTCTTCTTCCAATGTTCTCTGGGCCAAACGTGCACTGGCATCAGTACCAGTAGCTTCTTCTTCCAATGTTCTCTGGGCCAAACGTGCACTGGCATCAGTACCAGTAGCTTCTTCTTCCAATGTTCTCTGGGCCAAACGTGCACTGGCATCAGTACCAGTAGCTTCTTCTTCCAATGTTCTCTGGGCCAAACGTGCACTGGCATCAGTACCAGTAGCTTCTTCTTCCAATGTTCTCTGGGCCAAACGTGCACTGGCATCAGTACCAGTAGCTTCTTCTTCCAATGTTCTCTGGGCCAAACGTGCACTGGCATCAGTACCAGTCACTTGCCTTCTTTGAACAACGCTTTCAGTAGCGACTGCCCTTACTACCTCTTTCTTCTTCCTTGTTAACCCTTCTTGAACACCAGATCTCAATTCTTCCCCCTTGGAATGATCTCTAGTCCTTGACTTCAGATCATTCCATAACTCTTCCAGCATGTGCCTATCAAGCGAACCAAAGGTTCTTCCTTGTTCTGGTAATGAGGTCTGAAGTGCCTGGACTTCCCTTTTAAGATTTTCAATTTCTACTGGCAAGTCCTTGGGAAGTTCAACTTCAATCTTCCTTACAACTTCTGGCAATATCACATGGTGGTGGTGGTCGTGGTGGTGGTGATAGGTGGTGGTGGTGGCGGCAGGTGGCGGCAGGCGGTGGTTGTGGTGGTGGTGGTGGTGGTGGTGGTGGTGGTGGTGGTGGTGGTGGTGGTGGTGGTGGTGGTGGTGGTGGTGGTGGTGGTGGTGGTGGTGGTGGTGGTGGTGGTGGTGGTGGTGGTGGTGGTGGTGGTGGTGGTGGTGGTGGTGGTGGTGGTGGTGGTGGTGGTGGTGGTGGTGGTGGTGGTGGTGGTGGTGGTGGTGGTGGTGGTGGTGGTGGTGGTGGTGGTGGTGGTGGTGGTGGTGGTGGTGGTGGTGGTGGTGGTGGTGGTGGTGGTGGTGGTGGTGGTGGTGGTGGTGGTGGTGGTGGTGGTGGTGGTGGTGGTGGTGGTGGTGGTGGTGGTGGTGGTGGTGGTGGTGGTGGTGGTGGTGGTGGTGGTGGTGGTGGTGGTGGTGGTGGTGGTGGTGGTGGTGGTGGTGGTGGTGGTGGTGGTGGTGGTGGTGGTGGTGGTGGTGGTGGTGGTGGTGGTGGTGGTGGTGGTGGTGGTGGTGGTGGTGGTGGTGGTGGTGGTGGTGGTGGTGGTGGTGGTGGTGGTGGTGGTGGTGGTGGTGGTGGTGGTGGTGGTGGTGGTGGTGGTGGTGGTGGTGGTGGTGGTGGTGGTGGTGGTGGTGGTGGTGGTGGTGGTGGTGGTGGTGGTGGTGGTGGTGGTGGTGGTGGTGGTGGTGGTGGTGGTGGTGGTGGTGGTGGTGGTGGTGGTGGTGGTGGTGGTGGTGGTGGTGGTGGTGGTGGTGGTGGTGGTGGTGGTGGTGGTGGTGGTGGTGGTGGTGGTGGTGGTGGTGGTGGTGGTGGTGGTGGTGGTGGTGGTGGTGGTGGTGGTGGTGGTGGTGGTGGTGGTGGTGGTGGTGGTGGTGGTGGTGGTGGTGGTGGTGGTGGTGGTGGTGGTGGTGGTGGTGGTGGTGGTGGTGGTGGTGGTGGTGGTGGTGGTGGTGGTGGTGGTGGTGGTGGTGGTGGTGGTGGTGGTGGTGGTGGTGGTGGTGGTGGTGGTGGTGGTGGTGGTGGTGGTGGTGGTGGTGGTGGTGGTGGTGGTGGTGGTGGTGGTGGTGGTGGTGGTGGTGGTGGTGGTGGTGGTGGTGGTGGTGGTGGTGGTGGTGGTGGTGGTGGTGGTGGTGGTGGTGGTGGTGGTGGTGGTGGTGGTGGTGGTGGTGGTGGTGGTGGTGGTGGTGGTGGTGGTGGTGGTGGTGGTGGTGGTGGTGGTGGTGGTGGTGGTGGTGGTGGTGGTGGTGGTGGTGGTGGTGGTGGTGGTGGTGGTGGTGGTGGTGGTGGTGGTGGTGGTGGTGGTGGTGGTGGTGGTGGTGGTGGTGGTGGTGGTGGTGGTGGTGGTGGTGGTGGTGGTGGTGGTGGTGGTGGTGGTGGTGGTGGTGGTGGTGGTGGTGGTGGTGGTGGTGGTGGTGGTGGTGGTGGTGGTGGTGGTGGTGGTGGTGGTGGTGGTGGTGGTGGTGGTGGTGGTGGTGGTGGTGGTGGTGGTGGTGGTGGTGGTGGTGGTGGTGGTGGTGGTGGTGGTGGTGGTGGTGGTGGTGGTGGTGGTGGTGGTGGTGGTGGTGGTGGTGGTGGTGGTGGTGGTGGTGGTGGTGGTGGTGGTGGTGGTGGTGGTGGTGGTGGTGGTGGTGGTGGTGGTGGTGGTGGTGGTGGTGGTGGTGGTGGTGGTGGTGGTGGTGGTGGTGGTGGTGGTGGTGGTGGTGGTGGTGGTGGTGGTGGTGGTGGTGGTGGTGGTGGTGGTGGTGGTGGTGGTGGTGGTGGTGGTGGTGGTGGTGGTGGTGGTGGTGGTGGTGGTGGTGGTGGTGGTGGTGGTGGTGGTGGTGGTGGTGGTGGTGGTGGTGGTGGTGGTGGTGGTGGTGGTGGTGGTGGTGGTGGTGGTGGTGGTGGTGGTGGTGGTGGTGGTGGTGGTGGTGGTGGTGGTGGTGGTGGTGGAGTAATCGTTGGTGGTGGAGTGCATCAATGGTGAGTGATTGTGACGGTGGTGGTGGTGGTGGTGGTGGTGTGAGTTTGTGTTGGTGTGAAGTATGGGGTTGTTTGAGGGATTGATGGTGGTGGTGGTGGTGGCATTGAAGGTTCTGGTGGTGGCATATCTGGTGTAGGTGTTTCGGTTTCTGGTGGAGGAGGTGGCATTTCTGGTGAACTTATAACCTGTACATCTTCACCCAAGAAATCCATATTTATATCCAAATTCTGATCTCCAGAAATAGGAGAGTCAGTCTCTTCCCAAAAAGAAGCACCAACCACATCTATCTGTTCACCAGACTGTGCACCAGATTGTGCACCAGTCTCTATACCAACATCAACATTTAAATCAAGTGGAGCCTCTTGCTCACCAGCAGCTTGATCTTCAGTCTGAACAACCTCTTCAACAACCTGGCCAATATCTTCTTGTACTACAGCCTGGACTTCAGTGTCCACTCTCTGTTCAAATTGTACAAGAGATTCAATATTTTCTTCAAAGATGGGAGAACCATCAATATTTATTGTATCACCAGGATGGGTTGATGGGTTTACCTGGACTCCTCCCCTCATCAGACGCCTATGAGTTCTTGGTCGTCTGGAAAGCTCATCAACTGCTTGACTTGAACTTTCAACTGGAGCCACTTGCCTTATTGGCTGTACCATTTCAACAATCTGAACATCTTCACTACCAGTAGGTACATCAACAACTTGTACCCTTACTGGTGCCACATTCTCTTCAATTCTTTGAAGTGTCAGCATTGCTGGAGGAATATCCACCTCTCCATCCCTGGACCTCAAGTTGGCCAGATCTCGCATATACTCACTCATTGAGAAGTGAGTGGTTTCAAAATCATACCCCTGTCCAAGTGCATTTTTGAAAATAAGGGAAAGAAAGCGAATATATGGCACGAATGGCTTTCTCCCCTTGGCCTTTATGCGTTCCACCAGATCATCAAAAAATATCTGGGCAAAATCCACCCTTAGCCCAAACCATAGACAATAGGCAATCTGGAGGTGTGTTTGATTGATTTGATCCAATCCTCCAGAACTACCTCCAAGACATTCGACGATGTGTGTGAAGAAGTATCTCCACGAATCCGTCAGTCTGCTCATGTAAATGGTCCCTTTCCTCAACAACTGACCATTTTCATCAACTATCTCTGTATGCCCCATTAATCGGCATACCTCCCTGAAATTGATACCAGAAGGGAGTGGCATTGCCAGCTCATTCTCATCCAGATAGTTTAACTGAAGAGCCATTCTGAGAGAATGTACTGAAAGAGTCAAGGGTCTGGTCCCTTGCTCAAGAGAGTAAACAATGCAGGAATTTTCCTCATCGTATTCGGCTGTATACCAGAATTCACAAAGATAATTGTGATACATCTTTTCTGGATTTAAAGTTAGGGCACCATATAGTGGACATGAGAGAAAAAAGGTGTTTAATCTCCCAATTATAGATTGTGGATCATGGACACTGGATAGCGTGAGTTTTGCCATCCAGTTATTCATATTCATCCTTAAAGCCCTAGCTTCAAGGTTGATATGACGTGCTCTAACTACATCAGCTGAAGGAGCATATTCAGCGGATAGAAGATTTCGTGGTGAATTTGATTGTCTAGGAGCCATTTGATATATAGAAGAAGATGAAAATGAAATTGAATGAATATATATAAGGTTTTATGAAGAATTTAATGAAAGAAGTAAATATGAGAGTTTTATGATTGGAAAATGAATGAAGAATTTAATGAAGGAATTTGAGAATTTGGGAGTAAATGTTCGAAGTAAATGTAAGTTGAAAGTGAAAGTGGGTATATATAGAATTGAGAATGTGGAACTCAAACGTTTAATTTGAATTTATCAAATATCATTTTTGATCGGGTTTTGAGATCCGCATTAAATTGTATCACATCACCCATAAATGGTTGATGGTTCACCGCCCACAAAAACTAACCAACTTGTACCTTTTTGTTTTCCCAAAGTAAAAAGACCATCATTGTTTTGAACAACTTACATGCCACGTAGGATTCAAGATAAATATCTTTGAAAAGGTTTGCTTACGTGGCACATACAAAGATCAAGTATTTTGAAAATATTATGACTTTATTCAGTGCATCTGGAGGTTGACAGGACCGTCCAGTATCACTGGTGGATTAGTCCAGTGAAGCATGTACTGATGGTACACTGGAGGGACACTCCAGTAAAGTACCAGTGAACAACCAATTTTGAAAGACTGGAAACCTTAAACTTGCACGTCAACTAATACAGACAAATGAGAGGGACACATTTACAAGAAGACATAAGTCAACTCAAACACGCACTTCAACCTGTCCATACCAGTGAGAGGGACATATTTACAAAGCACCAGTAATATTTTCTGAAGAATTTGTCCAGTGAGAAAATTAATTCCCCCTGAACTTAAACATTTTTAAGAGAAAATATTTTTCAAGTCTTCCCTGGAATGTTGATCCAGAAATAAATTTTTGAATCTTTAAATCAAAGATCCTTAGTAGTACACAATGGCGTTCAATACCAAGGTTCCAGATTTAAGGGTTTAACATTCCCAACTCACCAACAAGATATTCAAAAGTTTTTACATCCAGTGGTTTAGTAAAAATGTCAGCGAGTTGTTTGTCAGTGGGAATAAAATGGAGTTCAATGTTGTTTTTCATAATATGATCGCGAATGAAATGGTACCTTAGATCGATGTGTTTGGTTCTGGAGTGCATGACTGGATTGTTGGAGATAGCGATGGCACTGGTATTATCACAAAAGATTGGAGTTTTTGAATATTTAATACCATAATCAAGCAACTGGCTCTTCATCCAGAGTATCTGAGCACAACAACTGGCTGCAGACACGTATTCAGCTTCGGCAGTGGATAATGAAACTGAAGTTTGCTTCTTACTGGTCCAGCTGACCAGTTTGCCACCTAGGAAATGACATCCACCAGTTGTGGATTTCCTATCTATCTTGCAACCTGCATGATCTGAATCTGAATAACCCATTAGATCCATTCCAGAGCCTTTGGGGTACCAAAGACCTAGACTGGGAGCACCTTTTAGGTACTTCAGTATGCGCTTTACAGCGAGCATATGAGATTCCTTTGGATTAGACTGATATCTGGCACATAAACATGTTGAAAACATAATATCTGGTCTACTGGCCGTTAAATACATCAGTGAACCAACCATGCCTCTAAAGACAGTGGTGTTCACTGGTTTGCCATCTGGATCCGAGTCCAGTGTCAGTGGTGCAGAAATTGGAGTTGGTTTAGATGGTGAAGAATTCATATCGAATTTCTTTAAAAGATCTCTAACATATTTTTCCTGATTAATAAAAATTCCATCTTTGTTTTGCTTAATCTGGAGTCCAAGAAAATATGTTAATTCACCCATCAAACTCATTTCATATTCAGTGGACATGATTTTAGAAAATTTCTGGCACATGTTTTCATCAGTAGACCCAAAAATAATATCATCAACATAAATTTGTACCATTAACAGATTACCTTTCTCATGGAGAATGAATAAGGTATTGTCAATTGCACCTCGTTTAAAACCATTTTTCAACAAATGTTTAGTCAGAGTATCATACCAGGCACGTGGGGCTTGTCTGAGGCCATATAGCGCTTTGTCCAGACGATATACCCAATGTGGATGCTTGTCATCAACGAAACCTGGAGGTTGTCTGACGTAAACTTCTTCTTCAAGCTTCCCATTCAAGAAAGCACTCTTTACGTCCATCTGGTAGACCTTGAACTGGTGATTAGCAGCGAATGCTAAGAAAATTCTGATCGCTTCAAGTCTAGCCACTGGAGCAAAAGATTCATCAAAGTCGACATCTGACTGGCAGTAGCCTTGTGCTACCAGTCTGGCCTTGTTTCTTATTACGTGGCCATCTTCATCTACTTTGTTTCTGAAGACCCATCTTGTTCCAATTGGTTCTTTCTTTCCAACTGGGAAAGGAACCAGATACCATACTTTGTTCCTTTCAAACTGGTGAAGCTCTTCTTGCATAGCAGTCACCCAGTTTGGATCTTCCAGAGCCTCGTCAATCTTCTTAGGTTCTATCAAAGATAGAAAACTGACGTATAAGCATTGATTACTGGAGGCTCTTCTGGTCTGAACACCACGACTGGAGTCACCTAAGATCTGATCAATAGGGTGAGCTTTTGTCCATCTGGAGTACTGACCAGGATTGTTACTGACAACAATATCAGTGCAAGAATTCAGTTGAGTCTCCTCTGGAGTTGATTCTGGAGGAGGGTCTTGCCAAATTACTTCAGTATCTTCATCTGAGTCATTTAGATCACGATTTGCATCATGAAATTCTTCACCAGAAGACATTTCTGGTAAATTCTCAACTGACACTGATACTGGAGTAGTACGCACATCTGAACCAATATTAATTTCAGAGGGTAGTTTGAAAATAATAGAGGGATAGAATGGAGTACTACTGGAGAGTTTCTTTTTCTGAACAGGTTCCAGATCAGGATGACTGGAAACTGTGTCTGGTGAATCTTCAAATTTGTCGTTTATAGGATCAGATTCACAAAAGACAATTGGTGTTACTGGGGGAGTAACAGGGACTAGCTTCTTGTTGATTGATGCATTTGATTCATCAAATGTTACATGAATTGACTCATGGACCTTTTCCAGTCTCTTGTTGTAGACTCTGAAGGCCTTGCGAATGGCTGAATAGCCTAAGAAATACCCTTCATCAGCTTTGGCATCAAATTTGCCTAGCTGACTGGAGTCGTTCAGGATGTAAACTGGACATCCAAAAACGTGAAAATAACCAATGTTTGGTTTTCTATTTCTTAAGACTTCATAGGCTGTCTTTTTGTGTCTTTTGATGTACACTGATCGATTCTGGGTGTGGCAAGCAGTTGCAATTGCTTCCGCCCAGAAACTGGTAGACAGTCCAGATTCAGCAAGCATACTTCTGGCAGCTTCTATCAGCGTTCGATTTTTCCTTTCCACAACTCCATTTTGCTCTGGAGAGCGGGCTGAAGAGAAGTTCTGGGAGATGCCAGTGTCAGTACAGAATGACTCCAGAGTTGCATTCTGGAATTCTGTTCCATTGTCACTTCTTAACTGACACACTTTTCGACTGTACTTGAGCTCAATTTGCTTGATAAGACTGATGATTTCAGCAGCAGCTTCACTTTTGGACCTCAGAAAGATCACCCAACAATATCTGGAGAACTCATCTATGATCACCAGGGTGTATCTTTTACCAGCACGAGTCTGAACGTTCACTGGACCAAAAAGATCCATATGAAGCATGTGAAGAGGTTCAGTAATGCTGAAATTCTGTCTGGTCTTGAAACTGGTACGCTTTTGCTTACCCATCTCACATCCTGGACATGGTCTTTCCTTTTTGAAGGAGACTGAAGGTATCCCATCTGCAAGTTGTTTTCTGGACAACTTGTTAATGTTTTTGAAGTTTAAATGGGATAACCTTTTATGCCATAACCAGTTTGTGTCTTCATCAGCTTGAGTATAGAAACACTGCTCTGAAGGAGAGCTTTCCATATCCATCACGTACACATTCCCTTTTCTGGGAGCAATCAACACTACCTTCCAGTCCTTGTTGAATACGATGCCCTGAGCAACATTGAATAAGACTTGATAGCCATCGTCACACAGTTGACTTACACTGATCAAGTTATATTTCAAACCATTCACAAATGCAACTCGTCTGAACTTGACTTGTCCATTGTTCAGAACACCATATCCCTCAGTCTTTCCACAACCATCATTTCCAAACGTGATGGAGGGTCCATCAGAAATGGTGAACTCCTCCAGTAGGGTCTTACATCCGGTCATCGTCCTGCCAGCTTCACTTTTGGACCTCAGAAAGATCACCCAACAATATCTGGAGAACTCATCTATGATCACCAGGGTGTATCTTTTACCAGCACGAGTCTGAACGTTCACTGGACCAAAAAGATCCATATGAAGCATGTGAAGAGGTTCAGTAATGCTGAAATTCTGTCTGGTCTTGAAACTGGTACGCTTTTGCTTACCCATCTCACATCCTGGACATGGTCTTTCCTTTTTGAAGGAGACTGAAGGTATCCCATCTGCAAGTTGTTTTCTGGACAACTTGTTAATGTTTTTGAAGTTTAAATGGGATAACCTTTTATGCCATAACCAGTTTGTGTCTTCATCAGCTTTGGCATCAAATTTGCCTAGCTGACTGGAGTCGTTCAGGATGTAAACTGGACATCCAAAAACGTGAAAATAACCAATGTTTGGTTTTCTATTTCTTAAGACTTCATAGGCTGTCTTTTTGTGTCTTTTGATGTACACTGATCGATTCTGGGTGTGGCAAGCAGTTGCAATTGCTTCCGCCCAGAAACTGGTAGACAGTCCAGATTCAGCAAGCATACTTCTGGCAGCTTCTATCAGCGTTCGATTTTTCCTTTCCACAACTCCATTTTGCTCTGGAGAGCGGGCTGAAGAGAAGTTCTGGGAGATGCCAGTGTCAGTACAGAATGACTCCAGAGTTGCATTCTGGAATTCTGTTCCATTGTCACTTCTTAACTGACACACTTTTCGACTGTACTTGAGCTCAATTTGCTTGATAAGACTGATGATTTCAGCAGCAGCTTCACTTTTGGACCTCAGAAAGATCACCCAACAATATCTGGAGAACTCATCTATGATCACCAGGGTGTATCTTTTACCAGCACGAGTCTGAACGTTCACTGGACCAAAAAGATCCATATGAAGCATGTGAAGAGGTTCAGTAATGCTGAAATTCTGTCTGGTCTTGAAACTGGTACGCTTTTGCTTACCCATCTCACATCCTGGACATGGTCTTTCCTTTTTGAAGGAGACTGAAGGTATCCCATCTGCAAGTTGTTTTCTGGACAACTTGTTAATGTTTTTGAAGTTTAAATGGGATAACCTTTTATGCCATAACCAGTTTGTGTCTTCATCAGCTTGAGTATAGAAACACTGCTCTGAAGGAGAGCTTTCCATATCCATCACGTACACATTCCCTTTTCTGGGAGCAATCAACACTACCTTCCAGTCCTTGTTGAATACGATGCCCTGAGCAACATTGAATAAGACTTGATAGCCATCGTCACACAGTTGACTTACACTGATCAAGTTATATTTCAAACCATTCACAAATGCAACTCGTCTGAACTTGACTTGTCCATTGTTCAGAACACCATATCCCTCAGTCTTTCCACAACCATCATTTCCAAACGTGATGGAGGGTCCATCAGAAATGGTGAACTCCTCCAGTAGGGTCTTACATCCGGTCATCGTCCTGCCAGCTGCACTGTCAAGATACCAGATAAGCTTCTTTCGATCGCCCTACACATACACCAGATATTGATCAGTTAGATTTGGGAACCCATCGACTGATGGGTTCACTGGACCCTCCCTTATAGGTCCCTGGGGCAATCTGGTCTAGTTCACTATGTTCAATAGTGGTCTTAGAAGAGAAGACCACTGGGGTTGATGGTTTTAAAACCTTTTCATTTTTCTCAACTGGAGAAATAAATTTGTCTTTCTTTGAAAAAGGTTTTGTATTTTGTCTAGGGCCAGATGAAGTACCCTCAAGAAAGTTTAATCTTGCATTAAAACTTTGTGATTGACGAGTCAGAATTTGAATCTGGCTCTCTATCCTGGACAAAATATTTTCTTCAGATGATACCTTAGCCTTTCCAGTCAAAGGCTTTGGTAAGGGTTTGGTCTGAGGTAAAGGTCTATTCTGCTTCACCTTTTTAACTGGAGCAGTCATCTGGACAGCTCCAGTCTTAACCTCTGGGGATTGAACTGGGTCTAAATTGGTCTTGGGTGTTTCAGGCATATCATAAACAGTTGTGGGCCTTAACACCTCTGGTAATCGATCGATTACTGGTATTAATGATGCAACATTAGTATTTCCATCTAAATATGCACGTTTTTGAGCAGGAAATTGTTTAACTGAAGCATCATATGGCTTTTTAGTTTCTAGCCATGACTTTATTACCAGTTTTTCTTTCTCTAAAATGATCTCAAGATCTTGCTTTTCTTGAATCAATTGTTCAGTTACCAGAACCTGGGCTTGAAATGCCAGTTCAATGTCTTGAAGCTCTTTTAATTTTGATTTTAA
>CM067173.1:61961551-62005639 GCA_034093135.1 Erigeron breviscapus
GTTTATTGGGTCAAACATAAAGCATTGAGACTAATGGGCCCGATATATGCCTTTCGAAACTACAAGAACTTCGTTTATAGTGTTCGTATAATCATTGGGCCTAATAGGCCCGATACACTTTTTAACCATTCGTTATATATAACTCGTGTATTTGATCTATTGGCTCATATATAAGTGTGTATGTGTGTATATGTATGCATGTATGATTGGATATCTGTCTTTCCTAACTTCGAGAAGTTTCGTTTATGGTCTTCGTCTAACCATTGAGCCCAATAAGCCCGATACACTTCTTAATCATTTGTTTTGTATATAACTCATGTATTTGATCTATTGGGTCAAATATAAGTGTGCATGTGTGTATATGTATGCATGTATGACTGGATATCTGTCTTTTCTAACTTCGAGAAGTTTCGTTTATGGCATCCATCTAGTCTAATTATTGGGCCTAATAAGCCCAATACCCTGCTTAATCATTCATTTTGTATATAACTCATGTATTTTGTTTATTGGGTCAAACATAAAGCATTGAGACTAATGGGCCCGATATATGCCTTTCGAAACTACAAGAACTTCGTTTATAGTGTTCGTATAATCATTCGTTGTATATAACTCGTTTATAATCATTCTTTGTGTATACGATTATCATTGTTATTTTTCAATCCATCATTTAATTAAAGTTTACAAGTTAATAATTTTTTTATATAAACTGTAAAGAGATGGTGGGAGACATGGTGAGAGAAATTATGGAGTTAAGTACCGATGAATCACCACCGGTGGTGAAGCTTTACTTGCTTGTAGTGGAGAGGAGCAAGAGATGGTGGGAGACATGGTGAGAGAAATTATGGAGTTAAGTACCGATGAATCACCACCGGATGATGAGACTTTTGAGGAGATTGAACGGGATGGTTTGAAGATTGAAACTTTGTGTATATATAGTAGTTAATTTAATTACTAATTAATATATATATTATTTATTATTTTTTGCTATAATTTATTTAGTAACTTGGACTTATTAAAAAATACAAATGATTAATTTTGATTATTAATTAATATTAAATAATAAAAATATAAAATTTAGTAATTATTTTTATAACCTTAATTTTTTAATTTATCATTTAATTAAAATTTTATTAAATAATAACTTTTTATAAACTTTTTAAAATTGATAATTATTTATTATATAAAGAAAGTCACAAAGTCGATTTTCTTTTTTGCAACGAATATTCGTTGCAAATAAGTTTGGCGGGAAGCTGAAATATTAGAGGGAAAAATGTTAAAATTAAAAAAAAGTTTGCGACGAAAATTCGTTGCAAAAAAGATGGCGGGAAAATATTTCTGCTACGGCGGGAAAAAAAAGACCAAAAAAATTTGGAAAAAAATTTGTGACGAAAATTTTTGTCGCAAAAAAGAAATTATATAAAAGAAAATAAAAATTAAATTTTATTTTCATTTTTGCAACGAATATTCGTTGCAAATAAGTTTGGCGGGAAGCTGAAATATTAGAGGGAAAAATGTTAAAATTAAAAAAAAGTTTGCGACGAAAATTCGTTGCAAAAAAGATGGCGGGAAAATATTTCTGCTACGGCGGGAAAAAAAAGACCAAAAAAATTTGGAAAAAAATTTGTGACGAAAATTTTTGTCGCAAAAAAGAAATTATATAAAAGAAAATAAAAATTAAATTTTATTTTCATTTTTGCAACGAATATTCGTTGCAAAAAAAAAGTTTGACAAAAAAAAGTCAAAAAGCAATTTTTTTTTGTCGTTTAGTGAGTTTTTTGCAACGAAAATTTTTCGTTGCAAAAAAGTTCGTCGCAAAAAATCATTTTTCTTGTAGTGAGATGGTTCTTTTTTTCTTACTATATTAGATTTCTCGAGTTATACTAAATTACAATCTATCCATTGTTTGGTTCTTTATATTCTATATTGCAACACAGGTATCATAATTAGTATAAATGGTCTTATGTTATAAATTGGTGTTGTCAATCGTAGTCGAGAGGTAACTCACCAAGTGCCTCTTTTGTTTCATAAAACAATGTGATTTAGTTTTGAGAAATAGTTAAAGGCCCGAATATTTTGAGTTAGAGACTTAGAAATGGACGACATGTATTTAGAGCAATTGTAAAAACCCGTGCGTTGCTCGGGTTATACTTTTTTTTGAACATCGAATTAGTAGTCAGCAGTAGCAGTTAGCATTCGAGATATCACAGTAACATCCAATTGGGTCGTATGCGGAGATCGAACCACGCATGTCTGGGATGGAACTCAGGACTCTCGAAACCCCCCTAATAATCCACTCCTACAAATGTAGGAAGTGTGATTCGAACCGTGATACATTTCCAAGTCAAAGACCTTACCAATGGGCCACCAACCCATTGGCTGCTCGGGTTATACTTGATCATGAAGTACAGTTTTAGTTTACTTACATATACTATAGTTGTGTCTTATCATCAATGGTTACATTAATATTCAAATTGATACACATAAAGGCAAATAATCATTTTGTTTAAATTATAACGAAATCTTCTGTTTCAATTAGGATGATGTGTTTCAATTATTTTATGGCATATGCTCAAGGCCTCAAGCCTAACAACGTCTATAACTTTATATGTCAATGGAAGTATTTTTGCTTATAATAAAAAAGTTCTTTTTGTAAATATACTTTTGTTACAAGACAATGTAGGCTACTTATTTCAGAGAAGTTGGTTTAATATGAATATTTTGTATCCTAATCAAAGAGTAAATTGAAAATTTTGTTGACATAGGTATGCTCAATGTATAGATATAGTCCAAACAAAGGTTACAACTGATAAAACTTGAAACCACTATCAGTTTTAGCAATTTCAATTCTGGCATGAAGATTGATACGTTATCTAGCATAGGATCTTGCTTAATTGATTGTCCAGTTATATTGTTTTGGTAATCGCAATATGAGAAGCCCTATCAATGGTATCCGCTGCAACGGGCGAGTACCATGCTAGTTACTTATATATGCATCTAAGGTATTTATCGGGATTACACAATATATCACTAAAAGTAAGAAATTTTTTAAAGTGCAGAGTCTACTCTTGTAGGCAAAGTTACATTGTAGCCAGCTAAATGCAATTTCTTATATGCGTGCATAGACACATTTATTCTTAACTATGCTGCCATTTATTCTATTTACGAAAGATTGTGTTTCTGCATTTGTACACGGGATACTCGGTCAGGATTTTAAGATGAATGGATATTAGTTCTTTATAGAAACTATTAGGATAACATTGTAGGTTGCTTTTGTAAGACCTCTGTTTATGTTAAAATGGGACATTAAGAACAACTCAAGATTTGTAGCTAGCGTGACTAAACGGGCGCATATTTGAAATGTCAGATACCGGACATGTAATACATGTTACTGGAAATACATATCACCATTATAAATACGAGAATTATGTGTGTTGAAGTTATAAGTTGGCCCTCATAGATAAAATGAAAATATGTTGAGATACATGGAATGTTGAAATATAAATAATGATTTTGAATATAAAAGGGTAGCCCCTCCCCGACAGTTCGATACCCATCGACTCACCCCGTATGGTTTATATACATTTGACTATTATGATATTACATAGATTAATCTTTTACGTGATTTAATTATTTTTATGTTGAGATATTGTATTAATCGACCAGTTACAAAATTGATGCAACTTCTTGATATGTTATATGCCAATGTAGATATTATATATAAATGTATCATCCTATCTAAAGGCTCTATGAAAGAAATTATTATTAGGAGAAACAAACATTTTGAGATATGGTAATACATGTGGCTTGTACGGAGCACATGTGAGTCATAAACGAAAAGTTTATACATTTGTATTATTAGAATGATTGGCATGATCGGTTGGATCATCCCGAGTCAATGATGATGTGAAATATATTGAAGAGTGAAAAGATTCTTCAAAGTGATTATTTAAATTGAGGTCATTTGCTTCATAAGAAAGTATATGCCAAGAAAGATAAGGATTAAATTTTTTTTGATTTAATGGAACATATGCAAAGGAGATGTAAGTAGGCCTATACATCGTCCATATTGACCATTTAGTGTTTTAAAATCGATGCATCGTCTAAATGAGTCATTAAAGTCGCAACATGAAGTTTGCATGATTCATTGCTCATCTTATAAGATTGAAAGCATGTTCCATATTTGGCTATTATTGGAAATAATAATTAATTTTACAAAGATTATTTAAGAGCAAAATGAATGACTTGTAGTTTTTGGGGCCATGTTATTATTTAACATGCAATAATTTGAATTCGCATCATGCCAAGAGATTATCGTGTTTCCTCCCCATTGAAATTGGTTTATGGTCAGAAACCTCATATGTCTCATAAGAGTTTTGAATGTACAATATATGATTAAGTTGTTCCATCACAATGCACAAAAATAAGACCTTAAAGAATGTTGGAAATAATGTTGGGAAAATAGACGTGCCTTGGAAGTGTGTAGGCCCATGCTTTGATTCAGTTCGAAACTGTCTGATTAAACTAGACATTAGTATGGTTGTTTTGGGTATGAGTTAAGACATGAAAGAGGTGTACGTATTCAATAAAGGTATGATTGGGATATTTGTTTATGGCTTAAGTTTCTCATTTACATGATTTAGTTTTCCTAACATTAGGGGGAGATGTTATCAACATTAGGGAAAGATGGAAAACAGCTATTCAAATGAGTAAGAATGAATTATCAAAGATCCTCACATCAATGAATGTAAGCTTAAAGTTTATGGGTTAATTCATTCACATGATTTAGTGATTGCCAGCAATGTAAACTGACCAAAAAGCTGCTAATGCTCCTACTGGTAATGAGTCTACGCATATTTGAAAGTGGTAGAAAAGTCGATTCCAAATAAAAGTCTCGAAATAAAAGGAGCATAAAATTAAGATGGTCAAGGTCGAGGTATAAAGACCCCAAAAGAGATTAAGGATGAGAAACTAGACATGGAGGTTTTTGAGAAACCCCGGGTACCTGAAAATAATGAGATCTCAATGAGTTGTGACATGTCTAGAAGACTTATGGAATCGAAAATAAATAAAAACGACTTCGAGATTGATTAAATATGATAGCGCTAAGAGTATGAATAATGTGAGGATCTTGAAAGCATGCATGCACATAATTGATAAGATATAGATGATTGACCAAAATTAAAAGACGCTAGTAGTTTGAGACATGAAGTCCAAGCAATTGAAAATGTAGAAAAATATATATATGGTGGAAGCAACTAATGATAAATTAAAAGTCTGGCATTGTGAGAAAATTTTGATTTGCGTCTAAAGAATAAGAATAGAGCTCATTTGATATTGAGATTCCATGAGGGATATAAAATGAATGAAGCATGTCTCATGATTTAGAATGCTTGAAACACGTGTGAAAAGTTCTCGAGAATAGAAAATATTATGTTTGAAACGTATAAAGAGATCCGGATATGTATATGATATAAGTTTCATGTATTTTGATGATTTGAATATCAATGGACTCTGAGAGAGTGTCCAATGATGATTGAATAATTAAATGTGAAATAAAAGACAAGATTTGTCTTGTTTATGAATCTTAGTGATAAATGACGTTCATGCTTATGAGATCAAATGATACTGCAATGCCCCTTTTGACTTTCAAGATAATGATCACAATGTTGAGTTGAAAGTGTCACTGTAGCACTGAAATTGAAGCAAAAAGATTTATTCTATTCAGACACTTAATATGCCAAACATCGAATATGTTTGGGAATGATAAGTATTTTAAGTGATGTGATGATGAGGGGGAGAAGATACGCGTTGCACTCTTTTTCCCCTGAGCAAGGCTTTGTCCCACTGGGTTTTTCTGTCAAGGTTTTTAATGAGGCAACATCCCAAGCGTATCAAAAGAATTATGTACTCTTTTCCCTTCACTATAATTTTGTCCCATTGGGTTTTATCTAGTAAGGTTTTAACGAGGCATAATGTCTTTAGTCGATGGACATCCAAGGGGGAGTGTTATAAATATTATATATGGAATGGATGTCCATATATTGAATAGTAATCTTTTCTATGATTAGGAGATTGTTTTCTTAGAGGATACTCCAGCTTGTAACTATATATACCTCTTTATGAGATGGAATAAAATAGCTCTCTCCATTCTCTCTATCTCAGGTCTATTATTTTTTATTGTATTGTTCTTATTATTTTTTATTGTATTGTTCTTGTTTTATAGTTTTATAACATGGCTTATATTCATAGAAGATTATTTATTCAATGGTTCACATTTATTCATGCTTGAATAAAAGGTTCTCTTTTTATTAAAACTAGGAAAAGTGCGCTGCCCTTTGGGCGGCGGGATTTACGCATGGTTAAGTAGGCCGAGAGAAAAGGAGCATGTGCATTAACTAACCATTAGCTAACAGATACAAAAGTCATTACAAAATACATAGTTTTCCATGACATTTTCATATAGGTAAACTGACAGTCCACTGATTTGCACACTTATATTTGTTTAAATTAAACAGGAAAGTAAAGAACAGAAATAAAGAACACAAACAAGAACAAGTTCAATTGTTAGAAAACTATGCAAGTCTAATCATATGTATCATTGATTTAAACGATGAATACATGGTCGATAATACAACTTGTCTTACAAGAATACAAATGAACTATGTAATTGCTAAGTCTAGAAAGAAAGAAAACTTAAACAATTACAAATAGAGTGAAATACTTTGTGGTGACAAACACAATTATAATGATGCGGCTGTGTTCCTTTATATAGTAGAGGAATTAGGGCAACACAGCCTTGCAATGATAGTGATGTGATGGTGGTTGTCGACTTCTAATTGGCTCTTTGCACTTGATCCAGGAGCCTTTGTCTTCTATACCAAAACGGGTATGAAAGAGGGAAACCCTTGTTTTGGTCCAACTGTACCTTTGCCATATAAGGTAACATTCAGTTGGCTGAACCACCATGTGACTTCTTGTCTTCTTGTTGGTTTGAAATCTTCCCGCCTTGACACACAACTTGGGAAATTAAACCGCCCGCTGACAAGAGTCATTGACTCGCTGATGACTCGCTGACGACCCACGTCAGCGACCAAGTCTGGTCAGCGAATCCTTGACTCAACAATCTCCCCCTATTCGCTGAGAAGACTTGCTGAGAAGATCAAGTTTGTAAAGAATAGAAGATATGAAGGAAAGATGTCTTTTTATATCAACTTTCAAAAGAAATTACAAGTTGATTCAATCAACATTTACATTTGACATCTACAAACTTTCAGCTTCAAACTCCCAAGCATGTTCTTGCTTGGCAATCTGAACAGCTGGGTCATTATATCTATGAGGCTTAACCAGCTCCTCATCCAGCTTGCTGATAAACTCTCGGTTGTTTGTCGTTTCAGCACACCTTCTTCTCAAGGCCAGTATGAACCCAGTGGACGCCTTTTCCAGTTCAGATAGACGAAAGAACAGCTGGGTATTTTGAAAATTTGTGAAGAAAATACCCGCTGGATTCTCTATCACTCTCCCTTCCTCAAAGACACTTCTTGGAGGAAGTCTGGTGTTCAACGATGCATCACCAGAGATAGGTGGAAGGTCAGCAGTCAATGTTCGATACTCCATCTTCCTCTTTCTTTGTTGTCCTCCAGCTGAGGTAGATATGGTTGCTGGAGTACCGAACACTTGCCTCAGCATGGGCAAGTCCACCTTGAATCTTGTTTCAAACTCCAAAGCCTTTTTAAAGTATTCTTTCAGCATGCTTTGGAGCTGCTGGTAGCTAGCAGCCTTTTTGTCTTTTACCAGCAAGTACACTTCCACCCATTCCGAGGCACCCAAGTTGGTTACTTTGACCCCTTCCAACTTGGTTGGTTTACCAGCTCCTTCTCTTAAGATCTTGAGATTTGTCTTTAGGCCCATTTCAGCTTTAAAGGCCTCAGCTGCAACAATTCTTTGAGGCCTGACTCGATCATTCATCAGCTTTAGCCACTTAGCCTTTTCTTCTTCAAATTTGGCTCTTTTCTCGCTGAGCATCTTTTCAACTTCCTTGTGTTTCTGCCTGTATAAGGCTTCAGCACCCCCAGATTTCAGCAGCATTCTTTGCTCTGCATCAAGCTGATCCTTTTCAAGCAGAGGCAGCTGCTTGATAAACTCAAGGTTTTTCCTTTCATTTTCTTCATTTTGTTTTATCCTGTCCAGCTCCTTGACAGCATCTTCTTGAGTTTTGCCCTCAGCAGTCAAGGCCAATACGTCAATCAACTGATGCTTATGGCCTGCTGAGGATTGTACAGAAAGTTGAGCAGCAGTGGGACGTTTAAAGAAACCAGATGCTGTGAGCTGTTGTCGGCGAGCATCGGAGAGGGGGTTTATTTCAGCATTGCCCAGATAAATGCTGTGAAAGATTGGCAGCATTTCCCTTGACCTATCTTCGGCCATTCTCTCAGCAAACCCAGCTTCCCATGAAGCTCTGACCATCTCTTGGTCACTGCGCTCTTCAGCAACTACAATTTGTTGCTCCCCCTCAACATCAGCTGGGGAAGCTTCAGCATTAGTTTCTTCTCCAATCTCCCCCTCAATACCAGCGGGGAGATCTTCCATACCAGCATCCTTTTCAGTCTCCCCCTCAGCACCAGCAGGGGGAACTTCACTCACAGCCACCACTTCATCAACATTTTCATTCAAGGTTTCTTCAGCAGTATCTTCATAGATTTGGGCGACCGCCTTGTTTACTGCTTCAGTGACCAGATCTAATACAGCATTATCAACCTTCTCCCCCTTGGAAGTTGTATTGTTAATTACAACTTCCACAGTGGCCGGTTTTGCTGATTGCTGTTGAACAAGTTGTGTCAGCAAGTGCTTGATGTCATCCACCTCTTTCTCCAACTTAATTTGCCTCTGGCGATCTTCCTCAGTAAAAGATGAAGGAATAGGAAGATCAGCCATTTGTTTTTCCAAGGCATGAATGGCCTTAGTGTTGTGGTTGACTTGATCGGATAACTTCTTGATATTTGCAGCAGCAGCTTTACTGGTAGAGGCTGCCTTCATTGCCGAGTAGCTGGTGGAATTTGCACATTTCAGTATTGACAAAGTCTTAGATCGAATGGCCTGCTGATCATGGATGATGGATTTTGTGGCCTTTTTGATTTTGTGTTGATCAGCAGCCAAGGAGGTGAATTTCTCTTTAATCATCTCTACTTCTGAGCCATTTTCAACTTGTTTATTGTACCAGCTGGTCAGAGTAGAGATCAGTCTTTCAGACTCATTTTCTTTTACGTTTACAGCAACTTCAGCATATTTGGTGAGATCATTCAGTTGATGCTCCACCCTTTCCAACCTATCAGCAGAGTAGGTGGAGTATGAGATGCCCAAATCCTTAGCAGTTTGGGGTTCGATTACAGAGGGAATCGAAGATGAGCAGCCAGGAACACTTGAGAATGAAGAAGGCATGCCAAGAGGGAGCATAGTGTTCACTGGTTGCATTGGAGGAGTCTTGGGTCTGACAGTATCTTCACCAGGTACTGCAGCATCATCTTCATCCATCTCCATATCACTGGCATCAACTTCTTCAGCATGACTATCAAGTACAAAATCCTCAGTGACAAAGTCCCCTAACTCATAATCACTATCATCTTCAGTAACCATCTCAACACCAACAACCTCCTCTTCAGCAATAACATCATCAACTTTCTCATCACCAACACCAGCACCTTCAGCCTCAACACTTGGTTCTACCATTTCTCTAACCTCGATGCTGGCATCCACCTCAGCATCCTTACTTAAACCAACTCTTTCAACTTCACCAACTTGCACCTGACTTTCCAAAGAGAAATTTAAAGGGTTTGGAGAAGTTGGTGTCGCTGCTTCAGTTTGTTGCTGCTCTACATTTTCAACAGCAGCAGGGGTTTCTTCTTCATCGATAAGAGAGCGTTGAGAGAGTTCCACCTTCCTTAATATTTTTTTCTTTTTAGGAACCAAACTTTTCTTGACCAATTTGGAAGCTTTGGAGGATGCTGGAGGGATTATCAGCATACCAGCTCCAGCAGGATTTTGCTTATATACATCAGGGTACATGGTAAAAAGTACCTGCTTCATTGCTGGAGTGAGCACAGCATACTTTGAATCAAAATGATCAGGGTCACAAGCTGGAACTTTATAGACAGAGCTTGCAACCCTTGGAGAGAGAATGAATTGAGCACCATTTGGCATGTACTTTTCTTTCAGCTCATGTCTGAATATCAGCGTCAGAAAGCGTGTAAAGGGCACTGAGCTCGAGCGATTTCTGATAGTGACCTTGGACTTTAAGTCTTCAAATATAACATTGGCAAAGTCAATATATCGACCATTTGCCAGTGCATATATCATTTGCATTTGGGCAGCAGTGGCTTGATCAAAGGATCCACTGTTCCCACCAAGGCACTGAATGACATGTGTGAACAGCAGCCTCCACACACCTGGAATATACTTCTTCTGAGGATTGCTGTGAACAGGAAGAGCTGGTACACTGTTTGTCCCATACCCAATGGTTAACAACCATTCTTTCCATACAGAGGTAGGGACCAAATCAACAAAGGGCTTGTCATCGGATTGTTTAGGAAGCCTGAGCACATCTCTTAGAAGATCAGCAGAGATGGTAATGGTGTGTTTGCCTTTCATGACTGTGCCTTTAATGGAACTGCTTGACACATCATAGTTACATGTCCACCAGAATTCCCTTAAGAGATGAAGACACATCTCATGAGGGTTTTTATATATTGCCCTTCTAACTGGACATCCTTTGATGAAGTCCAGCATAGAAAAATATCCCTTAACTTTGGGAGGGATTTCTTCAGATCCCAGATAATTGTTTGCTTTGACCATAAGTTTTGAAGCTTGAAAAGAGACTTGGTTAGAGGGAGGAATGCCTTCATTATCGAAGACTTCGGAAGTGAGATAAGAGGGAATGTTTTCAGGAGATTGATCAGAATGAGAGGCCATTGTATATCAGGATAATAGTGAAGATGAAAAGATTTAAAGAAGATGAAAAGATTGAAGGAATATGGAATGATTTGAGAGTATTTTGAGATTTTTTAGAAGTGAGAGAGAAAAGAAATGAACGTGAAAGATGATATGAGAGAAGGCTTACATATATATGGTATGGATATGGGACCCATGACTGTTCATACGAATCGTCATGGAGTCTCTTTCATACGTAATATATATAAAGAAAATTATTTTGTGTAAAGAAAAATACGTTTAATAATACGTATGTGAGTAACGTATAAAAAGGTTTGATGAGACAACTTGTACCACAATTTCAACTGTACTCAAGTAGTTACGGCGCGTACAGTGTACAAGTTGCCCATTAGGGGGAAAATCGAGGTAACCGTTTGAACTCCTTGTTAGAATATTAACAAGATTACTTAGTGGATACGCTCACCTAACTGAATAGTTGAGATCTAAATATATCCACTGACCAAGTTAAAAAAAAGGTTAGTCAGCGACTTTGTACAATTTTTGGCAAATTGTCAGCCAAAACGGATTTGATAAGTCTTTACCAGCAGCCGTTTGCTGCTGGACTAGATGGAGACTTTTAGCTCTCCATTACTTTTATCTTGCTTTTTCCCAAAGCAACAGGGAGTAACGGATTTGATATGTCTTTACCAGCAGCCGTTTGCTGCTGGACTAGATGGAGACTTTTAGCTCTCCATTACTTTTATCTTGCTTTTTCCCAAAGCAACAGGGAGTAACGGATTTGAGAAGTCTTTACCAGCAGCCGTTTGCTGCTGGACTAGATGGAGACTTTTAGCTCTCCATTACTTTTATCTTGCTTTTTCCCAAAGCAACAGGGAGTAACGGATTTGAGAAGTCTTTACCAGCAGCCGTTTGCTGCTGGACTAGATGGAGACTTTTAGCACTCCATTACTTATGTTCAGCAAGTAAATAAAACCTTTAAATATAAAAATAATTTTGATTTTAAGGTTACTGACCATAAGGTCACTTTTCAACTTATGAGACATAAGTTGAAGCATCAGTAGACATGACAAGTCATGTTGCTGATTCACCATTCAGCATTCCCAACTTGCTGACCAAATATTTAAATCTTGTTTGATCTAAAGGTTTGGTAAAGATATCAGCAAGTTGGTCATCAGTAGGTATGAAATAGATTTCCACATCCCCTTTCATGACATGGTCACGAATGAAGTGGTACCTAATGTCAATGTGTTTGGTCTTAGAATGCTGAACGGGATTATGTGTGATAGCAATTGCACTTGTATTGTCACACATAATGGGGATCTTAGAGAATTCTAAGTCATAGTCAGCGAGTTGGTTTTTCATCCAGAGGACTTGTGCACAACAACTCGCTGCTGATACATATTCTGCTTCAGCAGTGGATATGGAAACTGTGTGCTGTTCTTACTAGACCAACTAGTCAGCTTCCCCCCCAACAGTTGACATCCACCACTGGTGCTTTTCCTATCTAACATGCATCCAGCATAGTCAGAGTCAGAATATGCAACAAGGTCAAAACTGGAGTCTTTGGGATACCAGAGACCCAGTGTAGGGGTACCTTTTAGGTATTTAAAGATTCGCTTGACAGCGAGAAGGTGAGACTCTCTGGGAGAGGCCTGATATCGTGCACATAGGCAAGTAGCAAACATGATATCAGGACGACTCGCTGTGAGATACATCAGCGAACCGATCATTCCTCTATAGAGAGTAGGATTCACATGCTTACCATCAAGGTCAGCATGGAGATTATTTGGAGGAGGACATGGGGGTGGCTTTAGTGGTCACATTCGATAAGTCGAATTTGGCCAGCATGTCTCGAATGTACTTCTCTTGGTTAATGAAAATCCCATTTGGGAGTTGACGAATTTGTAGACCAAGAAAGAAGGTCAGCTCACCCATCATGCTCATCTCAAAATGAGAGGACATCAGGGAGCTGAACTTAGAGCAAAGTTTCTTGCTGGAAGAACCAAAGATGATGTCATCTACATATATCTGAACATATAGAACATCAGCACCCTTTCTATAGATGAAGAGGGTGCTATCAATGGATCCTCGCTGAAACTTATTGGAGAGAAGAAAGTTCAGAGAGAGTGTCGTACCAAGCTCTGGGAGCTTGTTTAAGACCATAAAGAGCTTTATAGAGACGATAGACATGATGTGGCTTGGCTGGATCTTCAAAGCCAGGTGGCTGCTCAACATAAACTTCCTCATCGAGTTTTCCATTTAGGAAGGCACTCTTTACATCCATTTGATATACAGTGAAGTTTTTATAAGCAGCATGTGCCAAGAATAAGCGTATAGCTTCCAGTCTGGCCACTGGTGCAAAGGTTTCGTCATAGTCAACTCCTTCTTCTTGAAGGTAACCTTGTGCAACCAGCCTAGCCTTGTTACGAGTAACAACGCCATCTTCGTCCATTTTATTCCTATACACCCATTTAGTTCCAATGGGTTCCTTTCCAGGAGGTAAAGGAACCAAGAACCAGACATGCTGTCTTTGAAACTGGGTAAGTTCCTCTTGCATGGCAGCGACCCATGAAGGATCAACCATTGCTTCTCCTATGTTTTTCGGAGTGATCATTGACAAGAAATTCACATAAAGACATGTGTTTCTAGTCGCTGATCGAGTAATGATTCCCTGCTGAGGATCTCCAATGACTTGGTGAGCTGGATGACTAGATGTCCATTTGAGTGCTGGAGCACTTGAGACACCAAGTTGAGTGGCAGCGCCAAGTTGAGTGGCAGCGGAAATTGGAGCTATGGGATCAGCAGGAGCATTATAGGAAGAGAGGTCAATGGTAAGAATGGGTTCAGGAGAATGATCAGCAGAGCCATTCGACTGATTTGAGTTATCATTGATGGCGGAGTCTTCAGCAGACTCCATTTCTTCAGCATTTGCTGAAGCATCATGAAACTCTTCGTCAGTAGGGTCATCAGCATGTATGTCATCAGCCAGTGATCTAGGTTTGGCTGAAGCTACATGGATTGATCTTATGATAGGCTCAATTGGCTCAATCGAGTAGATATGAGCAGCAACTTGCTCTAGTTCAACATCAGCTGAACTATCCTTTGTGCTATGCTGAATAGTCAGGCAGCGAGCAAGAAGCATCAACAAATAAGTCAGCTTCCTCAGTGAGAGGGTCAGCTAACTCATTGAAAATAACCTCAGACGAGTTAGATTGGATGTCCTTTAGGGCTGATGAATTGAACTTTCATCGAAAGTAACATGAATGGATTCATCAACCTTCTGAAGGCGAGTATTGAATACTCTAAATGCCTTGCTGATGGATGAATACCCAAGAAAGTATCCATCATCAGCCTTAGGATCAAATTTGCCTAGATGATCCTTGTTGTTTAAGATGAAGACAGGACATCCAAAAACATGGAAGTATTTGATTTGAGGTACCTTTCCTTTCAGTACCTCATACGCTGTCTTGTCATGTCTTTTGACAATGAGACAGCGATTTTGAGTGTGACAAGCTGTATTGACAGCTTCTGCCCAGAACTTGCTGGGAAGAGAGGACTCACTGAGCATGGTGCGAGCAGCTTCGATGAGAGTTCTATTTCTCCTTTCAGCTACACCATTCTGCTCAGGGGTTCTAGTGGAAGAGAAATTTTGTGAGATCCCTTGATCAGCACAAAATGTTTCAAGAGTATGGTTTCTGAACTCAGTACCATGATCGCTTCTGAGTTCTTTCACCCTAATGCTGTTGAGATTCTCCATTTTCTTGATGAAATTGATAATTTCTTCAGCAGCATCACTCTTAGAATGAAGAAATATGGTCCAAGTGTATCGTGAATATTCATCCACGATTACTAAAGTGTATTTGCTACCCTTTAGACTTTGGACGTTCACTGGACCAAAAAGGTCCATGTGAAGAAGATGGAAGCAGCCAGAGATAGAATTGGCTTGCTTGGTTTTGAAGGTTGCTCTATGGCTTTTACCCTTTTCACAAGCACCACAGAGTCTATCCTTCTCAAAGGAAAGATGAGGGAGGCCACGAACAAGATTCTTTTTGGCCAGAGAGTTAATGGTTTTGAAGTTCACATGCGACATACGCTTGTGCCATAACCAGTTTAGTTCAGCAGCCGACTTGGACAAAGAAACAAGTCTCACTATCAGTCTTGATAGGAGTGAAGTCAACTAGATATACATCTCGTTTTCTTGGTGCAACCAAGACTACTTCCTTGTTTGTTTATGTTACCACAGTGCCTTGATGTTTATCAAGAATCACCTTATAGTCAGCATCACAAAGTTGACTTATGCTGATGAGATTATGTTTTAATCCATTGACATAAGCGACTTTGTTGAACTTTATGAGTCCATTTGAAAGAAGACCATAACCTTCTGTTTGTCCAGTGGAGTTGTCACCAAACACTACAGTAGGGCCAGCAGCCTCTACATAGTTATCCAGCAGGGTCTTTGAGCCAGTCATGTGTTTTGAACAGCCACTGTCCAAGTACCACACACCTTTTCCCAGCGAGCCCTTTTTTATGGTGACGTTTACCCACTGACTTGAGGAGACTTGATCTCTTGTCAAAGCATCTCCATCAGCGAGCGCCATAAGACACATGGCGTCAACATATTCTTCACTGTCTGAATCATCTGATTCAGCCCAGTCGTGCTCTTCAGCAACCAGCCCTTTTGCTGGTGTTTTGGCCTCCTCCATTTCAGCAACCTTTGCCTTCAGCTGATAGTATTTATTCCTGTACTCATCAGCAGGTTTAGAAGGGTTAAGGTTAGTTTTAGGAGCAGCAGGAGTTGGTAAGGCAACTCTGCACTCCTTTTGATAGTGGCCTTTTCTGCCACATCTCCAGCACTCCTCTTGAGCTTTGTCAACAGGAGGCTTGTATGGAGCAACCGACCTACGGTTGTTCCATTTTCGGGAGTACCTTTTGCCAGCGACTAAGGCAAAATCCATAAAGTCGCTGAACATCTCTTGTTTCTCTTCAGCATTAAGATCATCAACAAGAGATTGAATGGGTTGTGGTAGGGTAGAAGAGCTAGCACCAGTATTAAGATTACTGGGCTCAGCAGAGATAAGGGCGAGAGGGTCAAGGGCAGAATGTGCAGAAGAGGTGACAGTAGAAGAAGAGGGACCCGCACGATGCTGTGCATCAGCGGCAGCTCTAAGATTTTGAGCAAGAGCTCTTTCTTCGAACTGTAGCATGCCAAAGAGAGACTCAAGGTTTAGCCCATTAAGTCGCTCAGTGGTTCTGAGTATTTGTCTCAGACCTTGCCACTTGATAGGTAAACTATCAAGAAATTTATGGCACACCTCAAAGTCATCGTGGGTGATACCAACAGTGGTCATATCGTTCAGTAACCCTTTGAATCGGGTATATGAACCGTTTAGACCTTCGTTGGGAAGGGAGAAAAGAAATTTTCATAGGCTCTTTTTAAGTCTATTTTCTTAGTGGCAATGGTAGCAGCAGAGCCTTCATGCATGCTAACCAATCTATCCCAAACTTCCTTTGAAGAGGGATATCTAATGACCACTTTCATGAGGTCAGTGGGAAGAGTGCTGACAATCATGTTTTTGAGCCTTGCATCAAGATTAACAAGTCTCCTTTCATCGTCCGTCCATTGAACTTCTGGTTTGACAATGTCAATCACAATCTCAGGAGCATCAACAGTTGCTCCTGGTGTTCTTTGAACCAGAGTTGGAATATAAGGACCGACGGTCAGAATGGACATTAGATAGGGTTCCACACCCACAATATGTAGTAACATTCTTTCCTTCCAAGACCCAAAGTCATCGGGCTCGAATCTTGGAGGGACAGATACGTAACCGAAGTCACGTGTGTTCACTAGGGTTGGAACAGCAGACATGTTCTTGTTTTTAAAAGAAGATTTAGAAAAGAAAGTTTAGAAAGAAAAGTATGCAAACGGATCTAGTTTCAATGACTTAGAAACGATGTCTCTGATACCAATTGACAGTCCACTGATTTGCACACTTATATTTGTTTAAACTAAACAGGAAAGTAAAGAACAGAAATAAATAACACAAACAAGAACAAGTTCAATTGTTAGAAAACTATGCAAGTCTAATCATATGTATCATTGATTTAAACGATGAATACATGGTCGATAATACAACTTGTCTTACAAGATACAAATGAACTATGTAATTGCTAAGTCTAGAAAGAGAGAAAACTTAAACAATTACAAATAGAGTGAAATACTTTGTGGTGACAAACACAATTATAATGATGCGGCTGTGTTCCTTTATATAGTAGAGGAATTAGGGCAACACAGCCTTGCAATGATAGTGATGTGATGGTGGTTGTCGACTTCTAATTGGCTCTTTGCACTTGATCCAGGAGCCTTTGTCTTCTATACCAAAACGGGTATGAAAGAGGGAAACCCTTGTTTTGGTCCCAACTGTACCTTTGCCATATAAGGTAACATCAGTTGGCTGAACCACCATGTGACTTCTTGTCTTCTTGTTGGTTTGAAATCTTCCCGCCTTGACATACAACTTGGGAAATTAAACCGCCCGCTGACAAGAGTCATTGACTCGCTGATGACTCGCTGACGACCCACGTCAGCGACCAAGTCTGGTCAGCGAATCCTTGACTCAACATAATCATGATGGATTAGTACATAGTATTTGCATATAGCTAAGCATGGATTGTTTTACAAAAGAAGTTGTCAAAAGTTGAAGTTGGTTTTACTACTTCAGCGGGTCTTCGGTTTTCATGCCTTAGTGCACATGTTTTGGCCTTGTTGAGATTTCAGCTGCAGTACCTGCGAAGTGTTATGTAGAATGTGGTAAGAATTTTGTTTAGTGTATGGAGTGAATGTTATATTTGTTTACCTTCTGATCCGAAGTTCAATTTTTTGGTTGCTGTGATGTCTTTTTTGCGTTTTTCGGGTGTTGCTGGAGCGGGGGTTTGCTGTGTTGATGTACTGGGCGATGTGTCTGTTGACATTGGCTGCATTTGTTGCGTATTCACATTATGGACAGTAGCTTTTATTTTTCCGGATTTTGCCTCTCGGTATGCTTTAAGATGAAATATCATTGCTTTTCCTTTCATAGAGCTAATTGCTGCTGGTATTGCATAGTCGGTGATGCATGCGGAAGATGTCTTTAACTTTTGGCATTCAATGCCGATGATTGTTGTTGATGGGTCGTGGTTGATGTTCGCGTGGAGTTCTCCAGTGTTGTCTTCAAGGATTGTAGAGAGTTGATACCTGCAATGATTGTGGTTAGGTTCTGTTTTTTTTTGTGATGGTGACATAATAAAAATATAGTCTATGTAAGTGGGGCTCACATGTATATAGGTTTTTCAAAGATGCCATGTGTTGGGCATAGCCAATTTTGTTCATTTTGAAAAATTTCATGCGAACATATTGGACAAACTTTTCGGTTCCAATCTCCCGTTGATGTGATTTTTTGGATCTTGGCATCGCATAGGAATGTCATGCCCTGAAAGTTATGATTTAGTGACAAATGCATGAGAAGTTTTGTATAACATGTGGAATTGTTTTTATTAGCTTACTTGTAATTCTGATGATGATTTTCCAAGGATTTCAGCTATTGTAGTTGTTGTGAGATTTTCACCTATGGGTTCAATATCTTGTTGCTGCAACCTGTTAGCAGAGAAATGATTCAATTATAGTAGCATGTAATTAGGTAACGATATCTGAGATTCAGAATGTGCTTAAACGACCTAATTTATTTTACCTGTTATGAATGGACTATACAATAAATAATTCATGTGTTTGGTCAACTATTCCAATAGATAGACTTTCATATAGTGTTCTTTATGACAAGTATACCGGTTACAGATAAAAACATAATCTTAATCAATGTCTGTGATTAAAAGAATGTAGATTTCACCTGTCAAAAAAGTTTTCTATTTCTGGAATTTGTGGATTGAGAAACACAAATGTATTTCCTGTTGACTGCAATGATGGCCTTCCTGCATTTAGTTAAAAATTTCCAATTAGTATGTCTGAATGTTGTGTTGCAAAACATATATGAAATATTTAAGTCTAGAGTTTGTGATAGGTTATTTATTTATGCGAGCTTACTCGAGTAGCTAGTGACCTTCATTGCAGTAACTGCTACGATGACGGGTTCTAGTGCCTTTTCTATGGCCTCTCTGTCAAATCTGTTTTTGGTTGTTGCAATTTCGTTCCAAAGGGTAACTTGAACCGTCTCGTTACTGTATTTGTAACACTTTTAGTATGTGCAATGTGAAATATAAAATGAGTTTGGTTAGGTTGATACCTGATATCTTTGATATTGAATGCTATGAAAGGGCTGCTGTCCTTTTTAGTTTTGTCATCTATTTTTCCTGGCAGCCTTCCGTAATAATCTGTTTTGTTTTTTTCGAAGGGTGAGTGGTCTAAACTCATAAAAGCCGAATAGCAGATTAATTAATATAGGGAGATTAATCACCTGTTATTTCTTCTTCATTGTCACAAATTTCTCAGTTTTTGATAGCTGCAAAAGTTGAAATAGTGGTGTGGTATCTCTGGGATATCGTCTAAGGGAGTTATCAATGTTGTGAACCCGATCCTCATGTTAGCTTTATGTGACAACGCGTTGATGTATTTCACCGGCTTTGTGCATGCATACCTGTCAATCTCATAGCACTTACCTATTTCGATAAATGATTCCACATGTTTTTGATCGTCGCTGGTATGTGCTATTGCTTGTATTCCAACTCCCTATAACATAAATAGAGAATGGGTTGAAGGATTTCAAAGTAGCTCATGTATTTATTGAAGGATTTGACACTTACAAACTTGTCGACAAAGATGTAGTTAGTGATGTTTGTATGGAAACGCGGATTCCATCGCCTCACAGCTCTGACGCGTGCAGCCTTTGCTTCAATTCCTGGCTTAATCGACTCCAAACGTTCATCTTCCATTGTGAGACAGTTGCTTATGACATTGTCATAATAATGGCATTAGATATTAAAAAAATAAGAGCAGTGAACATAATAATGAACATAGTAATCATCATACATGCAAATGATGAAATGAACGTAATAAGTAAAGTTACATGCGTGTATAACATAATTGGAGTATTAAAGTAACAAATAAACCTACCTACCTCTTCGATGACAAATTATAATAGAAACAAAATTTAATAATCTCCTGAAATATTCAAATACTTGTATATGCAACTGAACCCTAAAACTTTGAAAAAGAAAATGACTACACTAAGAGATGAATATAGGATGAAAACAACAATAATATGCATAAAAGTTAATCTGCTCTTCCAAAGTGCGATGCAAATAGGTTGGAAAGCATAGCCTAGAATGCAAGTTTAAAAGGTAAAGTAGTCACTTACAGAGCGTAGTTGTAGTAGACGACGAAGGTAATCACAAAAAGTGGACGTAATCTGTCAATACGGTTAATATACCAACAATCTTTTATAGTGTTGGAGTGTGATCATTTTATTATAAATCGCATGTCCGGGAATAGTTTAAGCCTACGGGGTCACACAAAAAGACACGGTAACTCGATAATATTAATTGATATGTTAAAGTAATATATTAATTAGTTTGATCACGAAATGATTAATTAAATATAATTAAAGGGTTAGTTGTATTTAATTAATTAAAAGGAGGATTAAAAATGTGAAAGTGGTCAAATTCCACCAAGTGGTCAAATTCCACCAAGTGGTCAAATTCCACCAAACCTAATTAAGTCCTATAAATAGAGGCTTAATTCTTGGTTTTTTCACACACATAATTTCACATTACTTTTCCTCTCCTTTTGCTCCCTTTTTCTTTGAAGTGCCGATTCCCTTTTTTATTAAGGGGAATTACTTCTTTGAAGATTAAGGTTTTAGAACAATTCTTTGAAGTGCCGATTCTCTTTTTTATTAAGGGGAATTACTTCTTTGAAGATTAAAGTTTTAGAACAAAGGGTTGTTCGGTTAAGTGATCGGGGTACTAGCATACATTATACGGGGTGTCTAGTGTGCGATCGTAGAGGGGTTTTGTTTTAAACCCTACTTGATAATAATATTATTGTTATTATATTTTTATTGGAGCTTTGCAAAAGGTACACAACTCAATTTATTCTTTGTTGATTAATATGATTGCATATATGTTTGATCTTTCTTCCGTTGCGCTTACTCGTGATTATATGTATATATATATGATATATTCTAACAGTGGTATCACGAGCCACATATGTGATCTATCAATTACAAAGATCAAAACTTGAAGGGGGGTTTAAGGGTTGGTTGATTTTAATTAATTGTTAAATAATTAAAAGGTTGTTTTTTTTATTTTTAATTAATTAAATCGGATCTTAATTAAATAGAATTAGAGTTTTTGTTTAATTAAAATTTTAACCTTATTCAATGGAGATTGAAACCCTCAAGCAAGTTTTGAATTGTGAATTGACATGTTTTATGTGATGAATTGCATGATTACGTGTATCTTGATTATTTAAAGTTGTTAAATAATAGTAAAATCACAAGAAATTTATAAAAAAAATTAATTGTGATTTTACTGAATATATAGAGATATATTGTGCAAAGAATAATGATCCAATAATTAGGGTTAATTATTAGATAATTATGTGACAATGTGAATTTTTCGTGTAAATTTTCTGGTTTGCGACAGTTTACTAAAAAATTCATATCTTTTAATCGGTAATGAGCTGGAAGTCGAAATTTAAACTGTAGATTGTCGACTCATAGGGCTACAACTTTGTAGTTCTGGTCGAAATCTGAATCGGACCAGAAACAGGCTTAAACTGGTCGTGAATCTACTGGAAATCTCCAGACAGCATGTATGTGTTTAATTGTTTATTAATTAAATTGTTTAAAGGCTTACGCAATCAAGGTAACTTGATGGATGTGGTCCTCTTTTCCAGAAGGGGGAGCCGGGTTTAAACATATGCATGAACCATAGTGACCATGTTTAGGTGGCCTACCTCAACTTGTTACTTGATTAAATAGTTCGGAATTAGCATGTTTATTAATTTTTGTATTATTTATAAGTTGTATAAAGGTGATGCAAAAATTGGTTTTTTTGAAAATAAACTTGACTAAGAACTATCGAAATAGAGATTTCATTAATAAAATTGAAGTCTTGCAACCTTGAGATACACCGGCTCACCCATTTGAACAAACTCTAAGAGAGGTATAAGCCGGAGTGCGCAAGCCTTCTAAAAGGGCGGGTTTTTTTAAATCGCGTTTATCGCATACCTTTGCCCTTGCGTTTCTTTGTGCGTTCAAATGGAGCAACCGAGCTCTCTTGTGTTGCAAGACTATACAAATGATTTTATTAAATATTATGTTTCGAAGATTATGCATGAGTCTTCAAACATAAACTTTTGATTCACATCAAATGCATTACCCATTTAAAGTTAAGTCAATGCCACCCACTTTGCTAAGAACACTTGCCAGTGCTTTTCGCTCCTACGTGAGACCGTAGGCGAATTGTATCTCTTCAAGGTAGATTACCACTCGTTGTGAGACCAGCGGTGGACTATCTACATGTTCTTAATTGGGCGACTTAAAACGAGTTAAGAGGTGAGACCTTAACCCGTGGCATAAGATGGGACAAAACATGTTTACAAAACACTTAAAACCCCTTTACAGTGTTGTTGTAAGTCCCATAAATCTAGGAGTTGCATGAATGCAATTATCGATTCTCGATTACCTTTTGAATACCGTCATTTCTAGCAGATCAACTGATGAAATGATTGTATGTCAATTGGATCCTAGCCTTAATGAAATTAATTGTTTATTTTGTAAACATTGGGTAATTGATTTCTTAAGGATTAATTATCGAAAATACGATAATTGAACTTGAATCTGTTTTGAAGATGGCAACAACAAATCCTTCTCAAAACATACACCAATCGGCTTTCAGGTCGATGCTAGAAAGAGAAAAACTTTCTGGAACCAACTTCAATGACTGGTTTCGTCAGCTGAGAGTTGTTCTAAGAGCTGAAAAGAAACATGATGTCATTGATAAGCAGACATTGTTGTTCCGGGAGCGAATGCTACAACTAGAGAGTTGGCTGCATACAATGCTCAGTATGATAGACACAATGAGGTTGCTTGTTTGATGTTGGGAAGCATGAATGCTGACCTTCAAAAGCAATTTGAGCATTCATTTCCATGTGATATGATTATCGAGCTCAAGTCTTTGTACGAAAAGCAAGCGGGAGTGGAGTTGTTCGACCTAGTTGACACACTTCATGACTTGCGACACGAGCAAGGAACACCGGTTAGTCCTCATATACTCAAGATGAAGAGGTATTTTGAGCAATTGGAAAGGTTGAATTATGCTTATCCGGCTATTACGGTTGGCAAAATCCTAAAATCTTTTCCAAAGGATTTGAGGAGTTTGTGTGCAATTATAATATGCATAGCATGAGTAAAACCATAGCTAAATTTCATGCCATATTAATTGAGTATGAGAAAGAGCTTCCAAAGAAATCTGCTACACCCCAAGTTCTAATGATCAAGGGGGGAAAGGTTCAGAAAGCAAAACAACCGTAAGCTAAGGGTAAGAAGTAAGGTAAGAGAAAACAAGGTAGTGTTAAGTCTCAAAACCTTAAAAGACCCTTTCGGGAAAAGGAGCATACGGCTAAAGTATCTAGCTGAGTTGAATGTGAAGAAGAAGCAAGCTGGTTCGGCAAGTGCTTCAAATATCTTCAAAATTGAATTATATGTGTTGTTATACAAATAATAATTCAATAGCAAAAGAGTCAAGTTTAACTTGGACTCTACTATCTTTGACATTGTCATCTTGTTTAATTTTGTCAAGAAAGGCATTTAAAGACTTCAAAGGGACGGTGTCTTACAATCAAATGATGAATCATTTGATAAATGCACGGTTTTGACATTATCATCAGCAAGAAACACATTGGAAATCTTCATTATGAAGATATCTTACAATCAAATGATGAATCATTTGATAAAATGTGTTGTCGTTAGCAAGAAATGCGTACTTCAAATTGAAGGGATCTTAAAACCAAATGATGAATCATTTGACAAGAGATCGTTAAATCAAATGATGAATCATTTGACAAATGCATGCCTTGTGTTTTCGGCAAGATGACAAGAATACCTTTTCTGCATAAAACCGGAGAGGGCTAAGGAATTACTTGGACTAATACATTCGGGTGTATGTAGCCCATTTAGGCATGTGTCAAAGAAAGTTACTAACTACTTCATCATTTTTATGAATGATTGCATTATGGTTATGTTTACTTGCTTAAACATAAACATGAAGTCTTCGAAACATTCAAAGAGTTTAAAAATGAAGAAAATCAACTCGGTAAAACCATCAAGATTCTGTTAGGATCGAGGGTGGAAAATACTTAAGCCAAAAGTTTAAGGATCATCTAAAGCTTGTGGATTTATCCAAGAGCCTACTCCTATATAAGGGTATATGTGAAAGGAGAAATCGAACCTTGTTGAACATGGTTAGATTAACTATGAACATTAAGACTCTCCCATTTCATTTTGGGATTATACTCTAGAGATTGCTGCATGCATTCTCAATATGGTTCCAACCAAGAAGGTTGACAAGACACCGCATGAATGAGGTGTTAAAGTACATCTTTGTAGGATACCCAAAGGAAACAATGGGTTACTACTTCTACTTTCCTACCGGAAACACTGTCAAAGTATTCTCGATTTGCTGAGTTCCTTGAAAGGATACTCATATCTCAAGAAGACAGTGGGAGGATTGTTGAACTTGATGACCATCAAGAAGATGTGTCAACTTCTAAAGATACTAGCAATCTTCAACTTGGGGGGGAAAATGTTCAAAGAGATGAATCTCAAAATGAACTACAAGTTGAAGATGAAGCGATTCCACTTCGTAGGTCCTCAAGGAAAATACGTGCTCGTGAAAGATTAAGTCTTATGGTTGAGTCTGAAGAACACGTAGTAGGAGATTTGAATGAACCTCCTAATTTCAAAGCAGCATTATCAGATCCGGGAATCTGACAAATGGCTTGAAGCTGCGAATGTGGAAATAAAATCCATGAAAGACAATCAAGTCTGGAGCTTGGTTGATCTTCCACCAAATGGTAGAACCGTTGGGTGTAAATGGATCTTCAAGAAGAAGACAGACATGGATGGAAATGTACACACCTATAAAGCTCGTCTTGTGGCGAAAGGTTATACTCAACTTTTTGGAGTTGATTATGAGGAAACCTTTTCTCCGGTTGCGGACATTAGAGCTATTAGGATCATCTTAGCCATAGCAGCGTACTATGACTTGAGATATGGCAAATGGATGTCAAAACCGCTTTCTTGAATGGTTTTCTAGATGAGGAAGTCTATATGGTACAACCAGAAGGTTTTGTCGATCCTAAATATCCCAACAAAGTATGCAAACTTCAAAGGTCCATTTATGGACTAAAGCAAGCATCAAGAAGTTGGAACAAGCGGTTTGATGAAGAAATCAAAAAGTTTGGTTTCGTTCAAAATCCCGATGAGCCATGTGTATATCGCAAAGCTAGTGGGAGTAATGTTACTTTCCTTGTCTTGTATGTCGATGACATATTGATAATAGGAAATCACATTCCAATGTTGAAAGACGTTAAATCTTATCTTGGAAAGTGTTTCGCTATGAAAGACTTGGGTGAAGCGGCATTTATACTTGGAATCAAGATCTATAGAGATAGAAGTAAACGGTTGATTGGATTAAGTCAAAGTGCATATATAGATAAGATCTTGAGGAGGTTCAAGATGGAGAATTCTAAAAGAGGTTTTATACCAATGCAAGAAGGACTTAATTTATCTAGCAAGAACGGTGCTTCTACACCTGAAGAGGTGGAGCGTATGAAAAGAATTCCTTATGCTTCGGCTGTGGGATCTATCATGTATGCGGTAAGATGCACTAGACCTGATATTGTGTTCGCTCAAAATTTTGTTAGCCGATATCAGCAAAATCCCGGAGAGGATCAGTGGACTGCTGTGAAAAATATTCTTAAGTACATGCGGGCTACTAAAGAAATTATTCTTGGTGTATGATTGAAATCCCGATCCAAAATTCAATGGTAATAGAAATTGTGATGTTGGATTTCAAGACTGATAAAGATGATACAAAATCTCAGTCAGGATATGTCTTCATTTTTAAATGGAGATACGGTGGAATGCTTTGAGCTAAAAGCAAACCACAGTTGCTATGTATGTAACAGAGTCTGGGTATATTGCCGTCTCAGAGAAGACGACATGAAGGTAGTCTGGATTAGAAAGTTTATTTTTGGATTTTAACATGATAATCCTCAAATAACACACCTATGGATTTGTACTGTGATAATTCGGGAGCAATTATCATTGCCAATGAACCTGGGGTTCAGAAAGGTGCCAGACATTACCTGAGAAGATATCACTACGTTCGTGAGCAAAGCGAATTGCGTGAAATCAAATTACTCAAAGTTCACACAGATTATAACTTAGCGGATTCTTTTACAAAGGTATTGTCAAAAGGAAAGGTCAATAAGTATGCCGTGGGCATAGGTTATTGCTAAGTTATATCATGTAAATCTGTGATTGGTATTTGGATAATGGGATGTTAAACAATTGTTATTTTAATAAATGAATTTTTATACGCGGTATAAGTGGTTTCATTTCTATAATAATTGTGTCCTATATTTGCATGTTTAAATCCATGAATATTTTGAAATATTCTAAACGTCCATTGTCAATTAATTGTATGGGAATATAATTAAAGTAAGACAATTGTGAGAGATTGGTGAAAATATTTAAGGGAATATTTTGAAGATGGTGGATCGTACCAAACTCACATGATATTCAAAAGATGAATATTGGACTTACCCCACTTAACGAATTTTCATTTTATGGATCGGCGTCATTAAATGAAATTCGTGAAATGGTTACTTTATTTATCCTTTGACTTGAGATACAAGTGAGTTATGCTTGTGTGGATTGCATCTCTTGATTGTAGTTCTAACTGTCCTGAACAAGGCAGTAATAAAGGGCTATTTTCAGAAATGTTAAGAAACGACATGGCCAGACACTTGTAGTCAATACAGGATTTGTTCCTTCAATTTGCAACAAGTATGATACCATTTGGCGCCCTCATTAATTAATTGAAGATGTTTGTGTGGCCACACCCAAATGAACTCAAGAAGTTGTCTTGACTAATTTGGTAATCTTAATTAATTGTAGAAATGAGAAACATAATCGTTAAGTTATGAAATGACATTGATCCATATTCATAATTAACAAGGGTATCTGAACAAAGGGATATTAAAGACTAAATCATTTCAACTTGGCAATTTAAGAATCTATTCTTAAATATTTCCGGGAGCATTGGAGTGTTGCTAGACGCAAACCAATGTTATTGCCTTTATAATAACATGCTCAAGTGGGAGCTGTTGGAGTGTGATCATTTTATTATAAATCGCATGTCCGGAAATAGTTTAAGCCTACGGGGTCACACAAAAAAGACACGGTAACTCGATAATATTAATTGATATATTAAAGTAATATATTAATTAGTTTGATCACGAAATGATTAATTAAATATAATTAAAGGGTTAGTTGTATTTAATTAATTAAAAGGAGGATTAAAAATGTGAAAGTGGTCAAATTCCACCAAGTGGTCAAATTCCACCAAGTGGTCAAATTCCACCAAACCTAATTAAGTCCTATAAATAGAGGCTTAATTCTTGGTTTTTCACACACATAATTTCACATTACTTTTCCTCTCCTTTTGCTCCCTTTTTCTTTGAAGTGCCGATTCCCTTTTTTATTAAGGGGAATTACTTCTTTGAAGATTAAGGTTTTAGAACAATTCTTTGAAGTGCCGATTCCCTTTTTTATTAAGGGGAATTACTTCTTTGAAGATTAAAGTTTTAGAACAAAGGGTTGTTCGGTTAAGTGATCGGGGTACTAGCATACATTATACGGGGTGTCTAGTGTGCGATCGTAGAGGGTTTTGTTTTAAACCCTACTTGATAATAATATTATTGTTATTATATTTTTATTGGAGCTTTGCAAAAGGTACACAACTCAATTCTATTCTTTGTTGATTAATATGATTGCATATATGTTTGATCTTTCTTCCGTTGCGCTTACTCGTGATTATATGTATATATATATGATATATTCTAACAATCTTTTAAGGAAGCTAACAAAAAAGCTATGAAAGCTTGCTTGTATATCAGATCATAGCAAAAAGAAAAGAAAAGATATATATATATATATATATTTCAAAAAGTATAGATACCATTAACTTTGAGTTAATCAGCATTCCAGTTTATAATATTCATTAAAATGTTGGGCGTCTAAAAGTATATAGTGACATACATTTAATTGACCCCTATAAAATCACTGGGCAATCTTTCATGGAATCATTAGCTCACCGACCCAATCCCAAACCAAAAGTAAAGAAAATCCTTTATAGTCTTGGCTTGAAGTGTGAAGATTTAATCTCTATTTTAATAGGTAAAAAAAAAAAGATAATTAAATAACATACCTTGGTAATCCTTTTGTAAAACTTGTAATTTCAATCCAGGTGAATGAAGGAACGACGGCGAGCAGTAATGACTTTTGATGAGAGAGAGATACAATGAGATAAAGTATGAGACTATAAGAGTAATGACACATGGTAAGCCCTCATAGAAAGAACTCCAATATATATCAACACGTTTTAGCCCAAACGGAATACGTGGCAATATTAATCGTTGTTTATTACGAACATGAAAAAAAAAAAACAAATGAGGGTGGAGTCGAACCCGGGAGGAGCCGCACAACGGCTGGCTCAGAACCAATCCGCCAAATATGCAAGTTGTTTATACAATTTATGAATTAATGACGCGTATCAACAATTACTGTTATCCGCACGCATAATTCGAATGCTCATGATTAATTAGAGGTTAGATAGGTGCGATAGATTATAGAATAGCGATAAAGCCCCTTGGAGAAATGCCTATTTCAAATACCCGAGGGAAAATACTAATCCGCCCGAAGGCACGACAATTAATAGGGGTAAACCTTGCCCCCTCAGATTTGAACCTGGGTATACCCAAGCCAAGCCCTCATAAAGGGACTTAATTCTCAAAGCTTCGATTTTTTTGTTTTTGTTGGGGGGGGGGGGGGGGGGGGGGGGGGGGGGGTATGGCAATGGGATTCGAACCTGGGACAAGGATGTCACCAAGGCACTCACCAACCACTGGACCAACTATGATATATAAAAGTCAAAGGGTTAGCAAAGACTTATTCGGTGGGACGCTATATTATTATATTAATTATATTTTTCCTCAGATCTGAAAAACCACCGCCACCACAGAACATGGCGGATTGTGTGAAACAAGAAGAAATGGGTACGATTAATCGCGATATTCCTTGTGAGTTGATACACGTATACAATTGCTGTTGCCGTTGAAAGAAGCAGGCCGCACAAGCATCTTGTGTAAATCGTGGCTGCATGCATGGCGGACCATCCCTACCCTCAGGTTTCCTCAATCCCTGATGCTTTTCAACAAACAATCAGAAACCAAATTCAGAAAGCTCATCCATCGCACTATTATAAGGTATCTTCGTAATCGAATACCCATCGAAAGTTTTCTTCTTCAAATCTATATTCTAAACCATGATTCTGCTTATCTTGTTGAAAACTTGATTCGTCGAGTAGCTCCGAAAAGTTATCTCAAACACCTGTCTGTTACGGTCAAGGTTACGATTGGTTCCTTTACGCTGCCTTTCGAGATATTATTTTCCGGCGAAAACCTGTTTAAGTTAAGCGTGGTATCCACTTCCTGTTTTAGGAATCCCCTTTGTATTAGTAGCAATAATAACGATAATAATCCTGTGACCATAAATTGTGTGTCCCTGCAAGAACTAGAGTTGATTAAAGTTTACATAAGTGAAGACCTACTCAATAACTTATTGTCTACTTGTAAATTGCTTGAAACTATTAAGCTTTTTACGCCTCTGGGCGTGCAGAAAATCAAAGTTAAAAACCTTCACCGCCTCCGTCGATTGGAAGTGACTTCAATAGAAGAAAGCTATATAATGGAAATTGCCGACGTCCCACGTCTTAGCTCGTTTACTTATGACTCCTCAATGCGTCCTCACAAGGACCCCCTATCCGTAAACTTGGATTCATTAGGAACCCTTACAGAATTATGTTTAGGCGGTGGGATGGTTAAGAATGCATTTTTTGACATGATTCCGTCAAGTTTACCGCTTCTTGAGAGTCTGACCCTTATATTGGGATTCGACTGGAAACTCCGTAGCTTGCGTATCACATGTATCTCACTCAAGAGATTGACTGTTTCGGCAACTGCAAGTCAAGCCCAATTGCACGTACACGTTTTTGCTCCAAAACTGTTGTACTTTTGCTACAATGGCTTCAATGCAGTTCCTCATATCTGGTTTCCAACTGTTACTCCTAATAAGATAACTCTTAAAATCCAGCTCTGCAAGCCCATTGACTGTTCCTTTTTTCTCTCCATGAAGGAAATACTCGATTTATCAAGCACGTTTGACGTTATTATAGTTGATGACTGTCGTTTTGATTTATTACTTCCATTGAACTTCGACGTTGATGATCTGAGAAGAAAGCTCCCCTTACCTGCTAAAAACGTGCACCATTTATCGCTCTCTACATGTTCAGAGGAACGCTTGTGGGACGGTTCACAGTATTTCGACGTTTTCTTTTCTGTCTGCCGTCCCTCTTACGTAGATGCATATCAGTTCACGGCCTTCAAAGACAAGAAGTACTTCTACAAGATAATGGCAAGGATGGCTATGGAAAAGAGACTTAAAAAGGGATTTTGGTCTGACTTGAAAGATGTTGGAATTAAAGATCCTATTCGAGGACACTGGGAAACCCTTGCAGATTACTGGAAATTCTTTCCTGATGAATCGGCTGTTGGTGACTGGCTTCTCGCCCAGTTCAAACTACGTTGGTGATATTCTTAATATTGCGCTTGCTCGATCATCTTTAATTTGTTCCGTTTTCTTATTTATCTTTTTCGGTTTATTTAATTTTGAACATGTATTTCAGTATTACATATTGCATCATCTGGACTTTGGTTAATGATTATATATACAAAGTACTTATATTGCCTGGTTTGATTCCCTGTGTATATTACTATAATGAAGCTGAGTATCATTAAGATTGTTTAAAGTTTATTAACTATCCCGATTTTCAAACACCTGTTATTTAATTATCACGGTTTGAAAATTGACAATCACTCAGAAAACAGAGTGTTGAAGCACCTGTTCACCTGTAATGCAAAGTTGGATGGCAATCTGATCCGAAATCAGTTCGTTGGGTTGGGGGTTTTTTGTTTTCGTTGGGGTTGCTTAGTGCAAAGATATTATCGTGATGATTGTATTGTTCATGGTTGAACATTGTAAAGAACATATAGTTAGTGAGACATCTATGGATTAGCCCGGCCTGTCCTTTTGGCTAATCAAGCCTTGGCATAATGTTTCTGATTAAACGAACAATATTTATCCTTTGACTTTAGTTTATTGTGAGTACTATGTGGGCTTTCAATTACGAGTATAACTTAGTTATATACTCTGCCTTTAGTTTTTCTAGTTATGATTATTTTATTACTTTCCAAGTAAAAGTTATTATATTAGTCAACTGTTATGGGCGTTGCCTATGGATACTTGCAAATGGTTTATGTTTATGGAGTCTATTATCATCCGTATCTGCATCAATGTTGGTATTAACTTGTAAGCTTTCATGTGTTTGCTACATGATAATGGTTATGCTTGCTATCAGAATGGGTATGTTTAAGCAAGATGATCATTTGAAGATAATAACTATCATGGGAGGTCCTTTTCATTACTTATTTATTATGTGTTCTTACTCTATCATATTCTTGGTGGTTTTTTCATATGGAATGGAGTGCAAGTATTCCTGGTAATCTTTTTTATGTGGGTTTGATATTCATATGAATACACGATGGAAGTAAGAACATATAGTTAGCTTGAAAGGACATTCGAGGAGGAAACCCTTGCAGATTTCCTGATGAATCGGCTGTTGGTGACTGGCTTCTCGCCCAGTTCAAACTACGTTGGTGATATTCTTAATATTGCGCTTGCTCGATCATCTTTAATTTGTTCCGTTTTCTTATTTATCTTTTTCGGTTTATTTAATTTTGAACATGTATTTCAGTATTACATATTGTTCCGTTTTCTTATTTATCTTTTTCGGTTTATTTAATTTTGAACATGTATTTCAGTATTACATATTGCATCATCTGGACTTTGGTTAATGATTATATATACAAAGTACTTATATTGCCTGGTTTGATTCCCTGTGTATATTACTATAATGAAGCTGAGTATCATTAAGATTGTTTAAAGTTTATTAACTATCGCCATCAATGGAGACGACTCAAGTCTTTGAAGATTCAACATCATTCAAGTCGCTCCGCAAATGCCATCTTCAACAACTATCATGCAATTCTAGACCCGGGAAGTTTCGTTAATCCTTTTACTTTTACTTTTTACGTGTTTTTCCTATTTCCCTTAGTTTCTATGTCTAGTACAACGAGGACGTTGTACAATTTAAGTGTGGGGGATGGAATAGGAAAAACCCTTGGTCTAATTGTTTGATTTAATACAAGTTTTCTACTACTTATTTCATGCAAATTTTAAAGTTTTCTTGTGTCTGAAAACTATTTTGAGAATATAAGCTTTGCAAGTAGACAAAATATGACGATAACTAAGCAATATTAGCTTTGGTAGATGAACGGTTAGTTAGAATTGTTAGCTTAACTATAGATTTGTGGTTGTTCATGCTTCCAACTGGATTAGAGCTTAGACTGAAACTGTATGCGATTATGTTTGCCATAGCACACTTAACTGGACTTTAATATGCCTAGCAATTAGAGCTTTAGTTAGTAGTAGGTATATTAATTGGACTAATTATACGTGCTTGTGTAGGAACTAGTTTTAGATGTATGGTTCGCCTTAATTCTTACACTATTTAATGTGAACTAGTTGCATGCGGAGTAGGAGTATGAGTCATCTGGGATCTCTGATAAATGTCTATTGCATGAATAATGTAGTAAATCTTAAGAAAGGCAATCAGTAGATTAATAAAAAGAGTTCAAAGAACTAAAACGAGTAAAATCTATACGCATCAAGTTATGTCGCTTTGCGCGTGGGGAACCACCAACCTGTCACCGCTGTCTTGATGTAAGGTATAAACTCTAACCATTAGTTGAGTTATGTCGTTCTGCGAGTGGGGAACCACCGACCTGTCACCGCTGTCTCAACTATTAAAGATGATAATATCGTATAACTGCTTTAGTGTTTAGCTAGTAAGCATGACTGTAGTGTAGGAGTATATCTAAGTAGTGACTCACAAGTACACAAACTTTGAAATGTGAAATGCCTTACTAGTAGCTAGTAGTTCTGATTGCTATACAAACCTTAATTAAGTGCTTAACTAGTCAGCAGAAAGTAGTAAGATTGAGCTGTAAGACATGTGGAAGTATAGAACTCTTTTAGAGGTATTAACACAAGTAAAAAGTTAGCTTTTAGTTTTGATTGACCAATTATCTTGCCTCTAGCTATAGCTTACTGATTTTGTCTTAAGCTTTCTCAAATCATTTTGCATGACTAATCTTTCAAATGTTTTTAATATAGTAGAACACTTTAACACTTAAGATGTCCACTCATCATTGTCTTATTTTTCTTGGACTATTTGCTTGAGGACAAGCAAAGACTTAAGTGTGGGGGTATATGATGAGCGTCCATTTTGTGATAAAAAACCCCTATCGAAAGGCTTCATTTCTATGTCTAAATGAGTTAATATTCCGAACTATTGGTACTTAATGAATCGTATGTCTATGCAGGTTCACGGAAGATGCGAGAGAGGGTAAATGGCATCAAGTAACTCAAGATGAAGTCCTATGAAGTTACAAGACACAAGGAGGTGATTCGGGAGCCGAACAAGTACGAGAACGAACAGCAGCTACCAGCGCCGCTGGCAAGTCACGAGCGCCGCTCCCGAAACCCAGCGCCGCTGGCCACATCAAGCCCAGTCCCAGCGCCGCTGGCAAGCCCAGCCAGCGTCGCTGGGCGGCCCAGTTCAGCAACCGACTTAAACACTATTTAAGCCGAAGCAGCCCTCAAAACCCTAAGAGAGAGCCGATTCAGCAGCCCTAGCCGCCCACTATCAACCCTAGTTCGTAGTTGCAGATTTCCAGAAGGTTTTGGAGCTTCTAACGCCTTCCGATCTTCATCCGCGGTCTAGATCTAGTCTTTTATTTTACTTTCTTTTGGTAAACAATGTCTTTCATCTTTTCAGACTTTGTTATTCCTTTAATAATGCTAGGCTAGTAGGCTGAATACTTGTTTGGATCAATGTGATCATGTAGACGTTTATTGTTTTACTTTATTTGTTAGAATCTGTTGGAGTGTGTTTTACTGTTTATCGTAGATCCATGTTTACTAGTTCTTCATATTATTATCGGTTCTATATCTGCATGTATTATTTAATTCTGATGATTGTCTATGATCATACACTAGGACTAATATGCTAGGATGGAAAACACTAGTCGGTCTATAACTAGATGTAAAAGGTGATTCACTTGTAACTGAGGGATCCAAAACCATAGTAATTAGGACAAATTGAACATGATGCTTAACAATGTCAGACGCGATCCTTTGACTTGGAAACGAGCACTGTGGTCACCGGAGATAATTACTATCTGGTCATGGCTTAAGAGCGGGTAACTAAAAGATGAACTAGTAACACAAACTTTAGGTCATTAATGCTTAAACAATGAATCTAACGAGAATTTTTTATAGGGTAGTGTGAGTCTAACGACAGCACTAGTAATTAGGCAAAGTGAATCTAACGAGAATCTGAGCCGTGATTAAGTTTCCAACAGTCTAACAAATAGGTAGAATAGTATTTGGTCGTACCATGAGATCGGAGATGCCAAACAAGTATTTTAATTTAATTACTGTTATTTGCTTTTTCAAACTTTTTCAGACTAAGCCTTTCGCTGAATAAGCGGTTGCGGCTTCTATTTACTTTTCAGTATTTTAATTAGTTTAATAGGAAATCGTGACAACCCCCAACCGCTAGAATTACACGTATTATTAGATTAGGTAGTGCAAAGCGTCCCTGCGAACGATCCTGTAGCTTATCACTAGACTATACTACACTGACCGGGTTCTCTGCCCGTAAGTGCGTGTGTTTTAAGATAGTTACTTGTACAACATTTTATAAATTTAAAGACATAAATAAAACCACCATCACTCTTCCATCTGGTCCTCGACCTCCCATTCTTCATCAGTATCGCTTCCAATGTTTAGTGCTATTCCCGCTGTTCGTTGCCTGTTAATGAACCTCAGGGCTTCTTCGATCAAGGCTTGATTTCCTAAGAGTTGTTCTTCGCTTATGGGCTCTACTTGTCTTGAGGACTCCGCCCTACTATTTTGCCTGGGCGATAAGTATGGTTCGGACCGAATGGCGATTGGGAGGCGGCTGCAAACTCAGGCAGACTTTGGGTCCCATCTACTGGCGTGCTGAATGATGGGGATGAAATTCCCATCGCCTGGGATGTAGCTGCACTGATTGGAGTTTCCTGGCCTGCGTTCAACATGATTGTAGTGAATCGGTGTGGTGGTTTGATGGTGGGTTTCTTGTATGAGGTCCCACGGATGGCGCTAAATGATTGTGCACCAAACCGCGTCGAGAGGCTTTGTAGAACGTATGATGAACCCTAAAGGGTTTTAGGTTTCGTTGGCGATTCCCCGAAGGTAGGAACGGTGTTCCTTTACGCCAACTAGAGTTGTTTGGATTGTTGTCGAATCGTGTTCGACTTTAGTTAGGGTTTTTGGTTCGATCCGTGATCGTATGTTGTGTGTATCGATTGTATATCGTGGGAAGTCCTCCTTTTATAGGAGGAGGTTCCTTGGAGGAGAAGGTTAGGGTTTTCCTTTCCTTCTTTGAATCAAACTCTACTTACCATGTTTATCCGATCTAGTTTCCTTAGGAGGATATCCTAGAATATTCCGGACTAGGCAAGGATTGTGTTTATCTTTGGAAAGGATTTATGCTAATCCTTTGGTTGTCGATCGATGAGCATCTCCGGGCTTGTGCCCTTCGTAAGAATGCTTCGTGCTATATGTCCTTCGTATGGCAACTCGAAGGGGTACATCGTCAACCCCGTTAGGCGAAAATTTTTGAAAATCCATATTTTTAAACGACAGGTGTTACATTTACCAACTGAAAGTAAAATAAAAGAGTAGATCTAGGTTGAGGATGAAGATCGAAAGGTGTTAGAAGCTCCAAAACCTCCTTGGAATCTGCAAAGTCGACCTAGGGTTTGATATGGGCGGCTAGGGCTGCTGAATCGGCTCTCTCTTAGGGTTTTGAGGGCTGCTTCGGCTTAAATAGGTGTTTAAGTCGGTTTGCTGAACTGGGCTTCCCAGCGGCGCTGGATGTGCCAGCGCGCTGGCAGCTCCTGCTGCTTCTCGTATCGCTTCGTTCGGCTCCCGAATCACCTCCTTGTGTCTTGTAACTTCATAGGCCTTCATCTTGAGTCACTTGATGCCATTTACCCTCACTCGCATCTTCCGTGAACCTGCGTAAACATAGAATCATTAAGTACCGATAGTTCCGGAATATTAACTCATTTAAGACATAGAAATGAGGCCTTTCGATAGGGGTTTTTATCACAAAATGAACGCTCATCAGTCGCGGCTAAAATTCGACAACTCCATTCGGTTTGGATTAGTTTCAGGTTTGGCTTATGTTTTTTTTTATAGAGATTCTTTTTACGCTTTTTGTTTATTATGTTGTAAATTTAACTTTCAACTGTTAAGGAAGAATATGTTATAAGAACTAAAATATACGGATGTTTTTTATTAACTAATTATATCTTTTAGATGTTAAAATTATAAATATAATTATAATACGAATTAATTTTGTTGTACGTTTTCAATTTAAAACATTAAATCTTAATATTAATCTTAATTTTAGTTTTATTCTTAATCAACTGACCTAACCTAATTGACCAATCACAGCTTTCAATTTATTAAAATTAATTAAATCAATACATGTCTAAATTAATTTACACTTTTTGGTTTTCCATCACCAATTTACACTTTTTAACCTTTAAAATAATAATACTCGCAAAAAAAAAAACTCGATTTTTTTTAGTATGATTAGATAAATACAATTTTTTGATACATTGTGTTGAATAAGAATTGAAGGATATAATGTTCATGTAAATTGTTATTATATATTTTTATTAGCAATTTGTTCGAAGTTACATTGTCCATTTTAAAATTAAAGTTTCTTTTATCTTTTATATATATATATATTATTTAGAGATGAAGTTAGAGATTAGACATTATAGATTAGTAAAATTATTAATAAACGTGGGTGATGAATTATCTTGATGGAATTATTTACGGGTTATTATTACTGTATCAATAAACTAGGTCTTTTTTTTCGACACAAAAAACACAATGATACAAAACAAACGTCAGGGACTAATGCTGGGAAAGAAAACGGCACAAGGATTAAAACTCAAATTTGCCAACTACATGGATGTTTTTGTGACAATAACTCTATATTGTTTATGTATATAGGATAGGATAGATATGGATAGCTATAGATATAGGTTATCACTGCAAAATATAAATTAGGATTTGCAATCGGTTTCAATCAGCCATTAAAAATCGACACAGGAGTTGGCGATGGGAATGCAAAATCATATGGATGTTGCGAGAAAGTTTTTATTTACTCCAATTGTAATGAAGCATGATCCCGATCTATGGTCCATGTCATATCGACATCGACATCATAACACTTCTCGCTGTTTCTCGACATCGTCCAAATCTATCAATATTTGACGCTGCTATCTTGTTCTTAATAAAGGTATTACATTTATATCTTTTCTTGTGTTATAATCATGTTTTCCAAGATGTATAATACTTGAGAATATGCTTATGCTATTTATATGTTTGATGTTGAATTTCATCTTAGATGGCCTACTTATAGCAATAAGATGAAATAGATTTTAGTACTTGATGCCTACTAATGTTAGCCCGCTTTAATAGAACGTTATGTATATCCGTTCACTAAAGAAGGTTCAAAAAAGAACATTTACTCTATATGGCAATGCCAAAACTTGAGTCGTAAATAATAGCCTATTGAGTTCTTCGAAAGTATTTTGGCTGATGTATGCCATAGAGATTTTGCTCCTACACTTTTTGTTCTTGTTCTGTTCTTGAGCAGCTACATTTACTTCAGGATCATCCCGGTACCAACAACCCTTTAGAATCTGCTGTAGCTTTATGTGGGCCGTAGACAACAATAACCCAACATCCCCTTCATCAAGGATTGTTTTCCTGAAGTACTTGAAGAGCTTGTTTGTGGCTTTTCAAACTTCACATTCTGATGGCAATTCATTCTTTCTTCTTGTGACTACCCCATTAGCTTCACTGGGTAACTGTGGAAACATAAACAGGCAATTCAATGGAAGATGCTACATAGTCAAGTTTTGGAGAGAGATTACGTAGTATTTTATCAACAATGATATAATATTTAATAAATTCTTTAGAAATCAGGTAGTGTTGTCAATGATCCAATGCTTGAATCATAGCACAAAACTCTTTATCGTATGTCGAATAGCGCCGTTATACTTTGTTGAACTTCTCAATAGATATGCGACAAGGTGGCCTAGTTGGGACAAAACAACCCTGTTCCCACCCAGGAGGCATCACACTCTATCTCAAAAACCTTTGTGAAACATGGCAATGCCAAAACTTGAGTAGTAAATGATAGCCTATTGAGTTCTTAGAAAGCATTTTGGGTTTGTCGATACTAAGTAAACTGCTTATAGTTGGTCATCAGAGCCACAATTGTACAAAAATTTCGGCTGAAACGTCCGCAGAAAGAGGCGAGACCATGAAAACTTCGAACTTGCTAGATGGATTTAGGCATTAGCCAATATCTTATGGCTTGAATCTTTTTATCATCAACTTGCATCCCCTGTTTAAAAACTAAATAGCACAGACAAGTGACTTGATTAGTAAAAAAGTCACATTTTTTCAAATTCCCATAGAGATGCTCCTGATTGAGTGTTTTAAATAATTGTAAAAGATGGGATTGGTGTTCTCTTGGGGTTCATCTGTGTATGAGAATATCATCAAAGTAAACAACTATAAACTTGCCCCAAAACGGCTTAAATACCCGTTTTATTAGTCTCGTAAACGTGCTCGGCTCATTAGACAGGCCAAAAGGCATCATGAGTACTTACATAAACCCTCTTTGTTTTGAATGCGGTTTGCTACTCATCCCCTTCATAAATTCGAATATGATCTACGCTCCTTAGACCAACTTTTGAAGTTACAGAAGTGTCATGAAGCTCATCTAATAAATTGTTCAATGGCAGAATGGGAAATCGGTCTTTGATATTGATTTTATTGATGGATCTACTATCTTTACACATACGCCGCTGCCTGTTCTTCGGTCCAAGCAGTGTGGGGACGACACACAGATTGAGCTATTCGTAAATGAGTCCTTTTTCCAGCAACTTATCAACTTCCCTTCTGATCTCTTATATTTTATGTCGATTAGCGTGGTAATTTGGTTTTTTGGGTAGTCAGAACCCGGAATTAGATCGGTTATATGTTGAGTAGACCAGATGGTACTTTAACCTGAAAAACCCAAGGTTAGTGCTTCAATAGTGACTGTACTATTCGATATTGTATGTTTTGGGGCTTGTCATCATGTTGCTCCTATTGGAGTAGTGTACTTAATGGTAAAGAAGGTTTGGTTGCCTGTGTCAATGGAAAATAGGAGTCAACACAATCTTTCTTCTGATTGGTATGACTGAAGGAGCAAGCGTTGTAGTTGTCATTTCGATCGTACTCTTGGGGGTATCCTAATAAGCTGTGGCACGTGTTCATTGGAATGACATTACACCATAGTTCATTTGGTTGATGTTGTAAGATTTGCCAATACCTAGAGATGACAAAACTCTGTACTCGTATTCTTTTCCCCTAAGAATGACATTACACCATAGTTCATTTGGTTGATGTTGTAAGATTTGCCAATACCTAGAGATGACAAAACTCTGTACTCGTATTCTTTTCCCCTAATTAAGCCAATGAATCATATAAGGAGACAGGTGGGGATGCGTTGGCTGGTATAACTTATAGCCGAAGGTTTGGGTGGCCAGCAAGCCTTCAAACCCAACAGGTACCGCCCTCATCATTGATTTCTGAGCAAGCGTTACTACGCGTGTGAGAGATGGATTCCCTTTGTAGGTTTTCGTTTTGGATCGGGGAAGTACTCGAGGTTCGTCAGACCATTACGCGTTCCGGTTATTTCTTCCTCTTCTTCCAACGGGAACTCAGGGATGGTCATCGAATTGAATCCAGCTGCTAATTTTATGATTTTCTTGTTTGAGCACTCACAGGCGATGTGCCCTAAAGCTTGACAGTGGAAACAATGGCGAGGAGCTCGTGGGGGTTGAATTGGGCTTGACAAATGAGGTGGGCAATGGCGAGAGGAGCTCGTGGGGGTTGAATTGGGCTTGACAAATGAGGTGGGCTTAATAGAGGGACGGTTGGGCTCTAACTCACCTTTGACAGTATGAGATAGCTAGGGTTTGATAACAGTGCAACTCTACAACCTTAGCAACTCGTGGTTCCAGCCCACTAGGTATCGGACAAGAATCCGAGGACCATTCTCGGGTACATGTACATCACACTTCATCAGAAGTTATTCAAATTTACACGAGTATTCTTTAGCGGTGCGCCGGTGCTGATGCTTTGCTTCAGTGAGTGCAGTGATCGTGCGGTTGATCAAAGTTGTTTTGTATATAATACATGTGTAAATCTTGGTTATCTCGGCCGATATATCGATATATCGCTATATCCCCGATATATCGCTTCTCGGTGGTCGACCAAGACGATACCGAAAAGCGATATTTACAACCTTGTATAATATGCGGATATTTGGCACGTCTGAATAAAATTTTTCCCTGGTTTGTTGTTCGGATGCCAATTAGAATGTTCTTTAACACCCCCCCCCCAAACAAAAAAATCGCTGGCGCCTCTTGAATAAACTTCATCAACGAGTTCCTGACCTGCAAAGCCTTCATTTAGTGTGCCATTTCCATTTAGTTGGTTTTGAGAGCTCCAACTTGCAGATTTCATCACACTCATATTCCGGGTATCAATAGCTCTGATACCAAATGATAGCCATGAGCGTATTAGTGGATCGAAAAATACCGATAATGTTGTTGGTTATTGAACTGCGGATGAGTTATAGACGCACCACTAGCGAGTTTCGTTGGGCAAAATACTAATCCAAATACTCGATACAGACTCACCATGAGAACTCTTAGTTAATCTTCCAAGATCACCTCCTAATTCCGGCCAAAAATTAAGATAGTAAAGGAACTAATACTCCCTGGTGCAGAGAATATGAATTTTAGAAACTCGAAAACTGTGTTTCATTTCCTCTTTTCCAATACATAAAATAGAATAACCACCAAGCACCACTACCCCACATTTCCCTACACTTGTGGAATTCTCAAACAACTACTTTTGAGAAGGTAAATATAATAAAATAATTTAAAATAATATGTAGGATAAAAATTCATGCGTGCATCATGTCTTTGGAGCTTCCGAATTAAATCAACGTGACCCATTTGTCAATCAGATCTGCAGTAGCCAATTACCGGTCGATTCCTCCCTATCAATATCCTTCCACTTTTTAAGAGACAATGATAGAACCCTAAGTTGATTTGATTGATTGAAAATAAAAGATTACAGATAGAAGCCCTGTTCGAGAAGGGTGATCTCCAAGTACAAGGTATAATACCTTAAACTGATAATAAAAACATCGACAGGAAAATAAAGATGCAAACTGCCTACTTAAGCTTAATTTTGGTGGTTTCATAACTGCTCCTATATTTGCGTTCAAAAACTGCTCCCCAACTTCCATTGGATCCATCCAATTTCTGAAAATAATATTAAGCCCATTAAGTTCTGGCCCAATATAAATCAGCTCACTTGTTTTGGCCCGATTCTTCTTCCTGCTGTAAACTTGATGGATTCTATCACTACTTCCCCCACGGTAAAACGCCTTGTCCTCAAGGCGGAAATTGGGAAATTGTTCAGCAATCAAATCATATTGTTCCCATGTAGCCTCTTCAATGCTAAACTTGTCCCAAGAATTTCTTTTCCTGGATCCCACACAATGATAAAAAATACAGCCACATTCACGAGTTGCTGATGGGTTTTTGACATGGTTGTGGTCTTGAACAAGGGTGAAAATACCTGTTGTACCACCACCTTAAAATCATGTCAATTCGTATTAGAATCCTGTTTACTGAAATTAGGAGGGTGCCTCATAAGCCATTGGCTCAAACAATGGGGCAGCAACACCTTCTCAATTGAAGAACCACCCATCTCAACGAAAGCGCCTTCAATCTTCTTGTTCATGGGAAGCACGTGAATCGCCGATCGAACGCCATCCAGAATCTGAACATCAATTTCTTCATTGAATTCAATGTCATTAACATGGCAGGAACTGCTGATTCTAATGAAGTGGCTTCACACTCGTGGCACCTGGAGTGTGTTTCCCGGTTGACTAGCCTTTACCACTTGAATAACTTCCTTCAGACATGTTGCCAAGGACTCAATTCGATCTTCAATTCTTTCCAATAGAACAGTTAACGAGTTAACGAATAAGGTGGGATGCCTCCTTTTTCTACACTATTCCTATTACCATTTGATTTCCCTGCAATGGAACCAAATGATAGAACCCTAAGTTGATTTGATTGATTGAAAATAAAAGATTACAGATAGATGCCCTGTTCGAGAAGGGTGATCTCCAAGTACAAGGTATAATACCTTAAACTGATAATAAAAACATCGACAGGAAAATAAAGATGCAAACTGCCTACTTAAGCTTAATTTTGGTGGTTTCATAACTGCTTGTGTTTGCGTTCAGGTACTACTCCCTAACCTCCATCCAATCCAATTTCTGAAAATAATATTAAGCCCATTAAGCTCTGGCCCAAATAAATCAGCTCACTGCTTTGGCCCGATTCTTCTTCCTGCTAAACTTGATGGACTCTATCAAGACATTAGCGGGCAGAACCATGGGTTAAAAGAAAGAATGTTAGGTATCCAAAATTGTTGAAAAATCAGGCTTAGTAGGTGACTTCATGGCTTTATTAGCGTGATAGTAATTGGTTGGTGACCTTTTTATTGACTTTCCAAAATGCATGTAAATGATTTGAGCCATTCCCATATGTTTGTTTATGCAGTTGACAATTGTCTAACTTTAGTGAATATTAGCCAAAACAATAATGTAAGTAACTTATTATGTGATATAATTTACTTTTTCAAGATATAATTTATTTGTAGGCTTTTGTTACTAGATGTGTCATCCCGGTGATAGGCGAATTGATGTTACAAAGTGAGTATTTATTCACCCCCCTCTCGGTCTCTCTCATCTTTCTCTCTCTCTCTCTATATCTATATATATATATATACATATATATATATATATACATATATATATATATACATATATATATATATATATATATATATACTTATATACACCTGACAGTAGTATAATAACTGGAGATTGTCTGAAGAGGGGAAGCTACTGTTTTGCTACTGTTATTTTTTTACATAGTCCTTGTTCACCAATTTTAATCTGTTCATAAAGAGTGTGGCAATTAATAATTTCCATACGAACCAAGCAGTCTATGAGTTGCTCTTTAAAAGCCAAATGGTCCAATTGAACCTGTTAACGGTGTTAATAGAGTTTAACAATGCTAAGTTAAATATCTTCCATACTAACCAAGCAGTCTATGATTTGCCCCTAACTTTATAAATAACTTATATGAACAACTATTTAAAATATAAGGCATATATTTATTTAGGTTTAAGGCTTATTTCTGCCAATTACTATTTAGTATGTACATTTTCCCTTAGTTAAGTCAATACCATAGAAATACTATGCCCAAAAGACTAATTTTGGTTAGCCATTAGCTGTGTAGTCAAGTTCGGTGGGATTTCGGTTTTCCAGCTTTTTTTTTTTATTCAATTTTTTTTTCCTTGGTCCAATCTTAAACACAACATAATAAATACTTATTTTTGCAAG
>CM067173.1:62014998-62058526 GCA_034093135.1 Erigeron breviscapus
CAGCCACAACTTGTTCATCGACAAATCTAAAGATTCCATTGACTTTAGATTTCCGATCATTGTAGGAATGTGTCCAGTTAACTCGTTCCTTGAAAGATTCAAATTAGTCAATGCTTCAAGCTTTATCAGCACATGAGGTATTTCACCAATAAGTTTGTTGCTTGAAAGGTCTAAGGATATAAGAAACCGAATTGTGCTGGTGTACTTCAGTTTAATACCTTTTATGTAAGTTTCAATATTTTCTTCATAACTAGAAATTTTGTTTCCCAACTTGTCGTCACTCTTTACCATACCAGTTAAATTACCAAAGTATTGAGGGACATTTCCAGTTATGTTATTATCTGCTAGGTTTAAATATTGAAGAGTTTTGATATGACATAATTCAAGTGGAATTTTACCCATAAACATATTTGACTGGAGATTCAAGATTTCAAGGTTTGATAGGTTTTTTCCAATCCATGAAGGGATCTTACTTGTCAACAAATTTTTCCCGAAATCCATAGTGACCAAGTTTTTCAAGTTTTGTAAAGACACTGGAAGAATACCCTCAAATTTGTTGTTATGCAAGTGCAATGACTCAAGTTTTGATAGAGAACCCAATGAATTCGGAATAACGCCTGTTATAGTGTTATTTGTAAGGTCCATCACTTGCAACTGAATCAAGCTCCCTAAGCACTCGGGAAGATTTCCAAAAAACCGATTATGCGATAAATCCAACACTTTTATTCTATGTAGCTCGCATAAAATTGTTGGGACACTTCCAGTGAAATAGTTTTTCCCAAGAGCAACAACTTCAAGACCTGGATTGGATTTTGAAAGCCACTAGTTCAGTTAAAATTTATAAAACAATTTGGGTTGGATTAGCTTGGGCTATCGTCAGTCTACTAAAAATTTATTTGGAAAAGTAAACTCTAGTCCAACAACTTTCATAATACGACTACTACCATAAAAAAATACTGAAACGTGAAAAACAGATATTACCATATAGAAAGCATAAACAAATATTTTTTTACTTTCAATGATGGAAGTTAGTGAAACCAGCTGTTGCCACCTCTAGGTGCGTTTTCAGTCGAAATTTAAAATCTATTCTAAAACTATTATTATTATTGTTGTTGTTGTTGTTGTTGTTGTTAATAAATATTATCTAGCAATAAATTATAATTTTATAATATTTTTAAATAATTTTGTAAATATTTACTTTTATTTTATAAAATGTACTTGAAGTCTTTAATGTAACACCCCAAACCGAGGCTCGAAATATCACGGAAATCATACGCACAGGTGGAAATACAAAAGGAGCAATAACCATCAAAGTTACAAAAGAACATTCAGAAGATGGCAATTAATCCTAAGTATAATGCAAAAGAGAGGGTCGATGAATCCTTGATCCATAAGGTCCAAGGTCCGGGTTTAACAGCAAGCAAAGCAACTAAACTCCACGTCCGGGGAGAACCTGATTACCTGAAAAGTGTACTAAGCATAGTCAACACAAGGTTGGTGAGTTCGTAGTAATGGTCCACAAGGAACCATAGACAATAATCACAATGTACAAGTAGAGGCTAGACATGACTTACAGTGAGCCTCTAAGTAACACACAAAGTCCATCAACAAGGTGACATAAGTACGAAAAGCGTGTAAAAGAATGCACAATGATATAAATATCAAATGCAAGTACCAAATGCATAAATAAGTCAACATGCCTATCTTATGCGTGAACTCCAGTCACCTGTGCAACGATACTCGCCTGTCATCACCATGAACAAGGCGGCATCTCAAAATCATCGGCGTATATATGTCTACAGTGAGCCTCTAAGTAACACACAAAGTCCATCAACAAGGTGACATAAGTACGAAAAGCGTGAAAAAGAATGCACAATGATATAAATATCAAATGCAAGTACCAAATGCATAAATAAGTCAACATGCCTATCTTATGCGTGAACTCCAGTCACCTGTGCAACGATACTCGCCTGTCATCACCATGAACAAGGCGGCATCTCAAAATCATCGGCGTATATATGTCTACAGTGAGCCTCTAAGTAACACACAAAGTCCATCAACAAGGTGACATAAGTACGAAAAGCGTGAAAAAGAATGCACAATGATATAAATATCAAATGCAAGTACCAAATGCATAAATAAGTCAACATGCCTATCTTATGCGTGAACTCCAGTCACCTGTGCAACGATACTCGCCTGTCATCACCATGAACAAGGCGGCATCTCAAAATCATCGGCGTATATATGTCTATATACCCGGATGTCATGTCACCAACATCTCATGGACAAGTGTATACATCTATACACTAGGATGTTTGAGTCCTCAACCGAGGGATATGTACGTACGTATGCATGCTTACAATGAATAGTAAATGCATCAATCATGAACCAACAATCACAATATACGATGAACGTGAACCAACAACAAGATATATGATGAACATGAACCGATAATCAGATATCGGCAATCATAAACCAATACTCATAAGATAAACCAACCATACGTACATACACTTAAGAGGATTCTACTTTCTTCGAGTCCCAGATGCTTATATATAGGGTCACCCGCAGCCTTCTCACCACATCTAAAACCCAATGAAGGCATAACCGACTTCCATGTATGTACGTCTATCCTAATATTAATGAAATACTTAACCAAAACATAAACCAAGTCAACCAACCAAAATGAACCGTCACATCAATCCAACAACTAGAACAATCAATCAATCAATCAACGAATGCAAGTAACCACGCAAGTTTACACTTTTCAGCCCGAATCTCAAGCGAGTAGGGAGATACGAAACTCACCTCGATTGGTTATGAAAGCTAAGATTGATATAAAGTTAAGTTATCGTCGTACAATGTTCACTTCACGTCCAACACCTAAATATCGATCATATACATTCGCGTCAACATACATAAACACATATACGCAATTATTGAAAACACGGCAAAACCCTAATTAGGGTTCCAAAGTGCTTCTCGACGTTAAATGACTTTTAAGACTCTTATTCAATGTTACATAAGATAAGAAGTGAATTAGATTAAGACTCGGCGCGTAAAACGGTCCAGAAAGTCAAACTAGGTCAAACGAGGAGAATTCCAGAAAACAACGGCCGTAACTTACGGCCAACAGGGGCGTAAGTTACGGTGGTCAAAATAAGAACCCAAACCCCCAATTTCGACCCAAACCATACCAAAACGATTTGTAAAGACTTTTAACCCATTTTGAAGTATAACCAAACATCATTAACCATAATACACATAACCCAACCCACAAATTCGACCAAAACATCATAATCACTCACAAATCCTTCAAACCCTAACCCTAACCCTAATTTCCATTTTTACCATTTACAAGACTTGGAATCACATCAAAACGACTAGAAACATAAAAACAAGCATAAATGGAAGTAAAAGAGTTGAATTAGACTTACACAAACTTCTCCTTGAGCTAGAACCCAATTTAGGTCAAAATGGCTAAAATGCAAGACTTCCACCTTTGATTCTTCGATATGACGATAATGTGGTATAGATGGCGATGATTCTAGTGTTATATCCTTTCCAAACACTAAGTAGATGGTAGAGAGAAGAGAAAGAATGGTCTTGCCTTGTTCTTGAGAGAAAGAGAAGATAGATAGATAGAAATGAAAGGGAGGAGGAAAGGATAGGGGGGAGGGAAATGGGTCTTGGGGGCTGGTGGGTCTTGGACTACCCACGGGCCGACCCGTTTCTCCCACAAGCCATAATACAATCGATTACACAACTAAACGCCAAACAACATATTAACGACTCGACTAACATACCACATAGTCATATAATCACAAATGGGCCCAATTATTTCATTCAACAAGTTTGTTAGTCAAATTACACAAAAGTCAACGGGTCAAAATTCACGGATGTTACATTATTCCCCCGTTGAAAGAATTTCGTCCCGAAATTCAACAAAACCCTAATTATTAAATAAATGCGGGAACTTAGATTTCATGTGATCCTCTCGCTCCCAAGTGAACTCGGCTCCACGTCTAGCGTTCCATCTTACCTTCACAATGGTGTAGCGCTTCTTCTTGAGTTTCTTTTCTTGGCGGTCCAAGATCTCTACCGGCTCTTCAACAAAGTTCAAATTCGAATCAACCCTAATTTCGTCCATAGGCACATGATGTGTAGGATCCGCCAAACACTTGCGCAAGTTACAAATATGAAACACCTCATGCACACCGTTAAGCTCTTGAGGCAATTCTAGCCGATAAGCAACTTCCCAACCCGTTCAAGAATCTTGAAAGGACCAATATACCTTGGTGCAAGTTTTCCCCGCTTCACAAAACGTACGACGCCCTTCCAAGGCGACACTTTCAAAAGTACAAAATCACCAACTTCAAACTCCAACGGTCTCCGCCTCACATCGGCATACTTCTTTTGACGTTCACGGGCCAATTGCAACTTCTCCTTAATTTGAGATATTACCTTGGTCGTTTCAATCACAATTTCTGGCCCGATAAGTTGACTCTCTCCAATTTCCGCCCAAGCTAGAGGAGAACGACATATCCTACCATACAAGGCTTTAAAGGGTGCCATTTGAATGGTAGCATGGTAACTATTGTTGTATGAAAACTCAACTAGCGGCAAATGGTCTTCCCAACTTCCACCAAAATCAATCGCACATGCCCTCAACATGTCTTCAAGTGTTTGGATGGTTCTCTCGGTTTGCCCATCCGTTTGAGGGTGAAACGCCGTGCTCATGTCAAGTCGAGTACCCATGGCTTTTTGAAAGGCTTTCCAAAAGTTCGATTTGAAACGGGCATCTCTATCAGAAATGATAGAAATCGGCACTCCATGCTTAGATATTACTTCCTTGATGTACAAACGAGCCAAAGTGTCAAATTTATCGGTTTCACGAATGGCTAAAAAGTGAGCCGATTTCGTTAACCGATCTACTATCACCCAAATCGTGTCACGGCCGTTTCTCGTCTTCGGTAGTTTAGTAATGAAGTCCATTGAAATATGCTCCCACTTCCATTCGGGCATCACCGGTTGCACCAACAATCCGGGTGGCTTCTTGTGATCGGCCTTAACTTGTAGGCAAGTAAGACACTCACTCACATACTTAGCCACATCACGCTTCATGCCCGGCCACCAATACAAGTTCTTCAAGTCAAAGTACATCTTATCCGACCCGGGATGGACCGAATAAGGCGATTGATGAGCTTCATTCATAATAAGCGTTCTCAAGTTACCGAAGATAGGAATCCAAAGTCTTTCACCCAAGTATAGCCCATTATCCCCTTTTCTATCGAATAGTTGTTCCATACCGTCTAGGTTTTCGTTTCTAAAGTTTTCCGGTAGGGTGGCTTGAATTTGGGCTTCAATAATCCGATCACGAATACTTGGCCCCACCGTGAGGCTCATAGCTCTAGCCCGTCTTGGTTTCACTCTCTCCTTTCGGCTCAAGGCATCGGCTACTACATTTGCCTTGCCCGGATGATATCGGATGTCACAATCATAATCACTAAATAGTTCGAGCCAACGCCTTTGCCTCATATTCAATTCACTTTGGTTAAAGATGTGTTGAAGACTTTTGTGATCGGTATAAATCACACATTTGGTACCGTAGAGATAATGTCTCCAACACTTCAAAGCAAACACAACCGCTCCCAATTCCAAATCATGTGTCGGGTAGTTCTTCTCGTGCACCTTCAATTGACGGGAGGCATAAGCAATGACTTTACCCCTTTGCATAAGAACACAACCCAACCCTTGCCCCGAGGCATCACAATAAACAACAAAATCTTCAATTCCATCCGGTAGCGTCAAAATAGGAGCATCACATAGCATATCTTTAAGAGTTTGGAAGACGTTCTTGTCTTTCGCCCCATTCAAATTTTCTCTCCTTTTGAGTCAAGAGGGTGAGTGGTTGTGCAATACGGGAGAAGTTTTCAATGAATCTTCTATAGTAACCCGCCAATCCAAGGAATTGACGGATCTCGGATGGCGTTTCGGGTCTTCTCCAATTCTTGACCGCTTCAATCTTGCTTGGGTCCACATGAATACCATCCTTGCTCACTACGTGACCAAGGAAGTGGACCTCCTCCAACCAAAACTCACACTTGGAGAATTTTGCATACAATTTCTCCTTCCTTAGTAATTCAAGCACTTCACGCAAGTGCTCAACATGCTCCTCCTTCGTCTTCGAGTATACAAGTATGTCATCAATGAACACGATGACAGACTTGTCTAAGTATGGTTGACACACCGGTTCATCAAGTCCATGAACACCGCCGGTGCATTAGTCAACCCAAAAGGCATCACGGTGAATTCAAAATGACCATACCCCGAGCAAAGATCGATTTTTGAGAAGTGCTTAGCACCTGAAGTTGATCAAATAAGTCATCGATTCTAGGGAGAGGATACCGGTTCTTCACAGTGAGCTTTTAATTCCCGGTAATCAATACACATTCTGAAGGATCCGTCTTTCTTTTTGACGAAGAGAACAGGAGCACCCCAATGAGATTGACTAGGGCGAATGAAACCCTTCTCTTGGAGTTCCTTGAGTTGAGTTTGTAATTCTTGCATTTCGGTTAAGGCTAGTCTATACGGAGCTTTTGCTACGGGTGCGGCTTCGGGAATAAGATTAATACGAAAATCAAGTTCACGAGTTGGAGGTAATCCCGGTAAGTCATCCGGAAAAACATCGGGAAATTCACAAACAATAGGAACGGTCTTCAATTCTACCTTTGTGATGGTAGCACTAAAGACTTTAGAATTTGAGGAATCGGAGATTTCGCCTTGAACCCTAAGAATTTTACCGTTAGCCAAAGGTATTTTAACAACTCTCTCACCACAATCAATGGTTGCATTTACCGCCGTCAACCAATCCATACCCACTATAATATCAAAACTACCAATGTCAAGAGGCATGAGGTCAATGAAGAAGTCGACATCTTCTAAGTCAAGACACAGTCGCGAAGTATTTGACTAATTCTAGTTAGTGACCCATTTACCATTTCAATGTCAAGCACATAGTTTAGAGCACAAGGATGCACATCAATCAAAGGAACAAAGTTAGAAGACACGAGGCTATAATCGGCCCCGGAATCAAATAGGACGGTTGCATAGAGACCATTAAGGAGAAAGGTACCTGCTACTACGTTGGGATCGTTGCGGGCTTCATTTACATTGGCCGCAAAGGCTCAGCCGCGTGGTTGCACTTGATGGCCTTGTTGTCCCCGGTTTTGGTTAGGCCCGACCATTTGGAGTTGATTGGGATGAACGGCTACTTGAACTTGTTGTCCCACCCATCGAGGACAATTATTACGGTAGTGGTCACGGCTACCACATTCAAAACATTCGCCTCTTCTTTGGTTACCTTGAGGAGGAACGGCCCGAACGGGAGCCACATTCATTGGGCCCCTTCTGGGAGCTCTACAATTCTTAGATTCGTGTCCCACTTGGTTGCAGTTAAAGCATGCCCCACATTGGGTATTGGCGGGATGATGCCTGTTGCATCTCCCACAGAAAGGATGAGGCCCAGTATAAGCCCTCCTAGCCGGTTCCACCGCCGCCATTATTCTACCCCTATTAGCATTTTTGGGATCAAACTTCCCCATTTTCTTTACCCCGCTCGACTCTCCCACTTCTTTCCTCTTGTTTGATGAGGATTTGCTCAAAACACCACTTCTCAATAAATCTTCAGTCACACTCCCGGCTTGGTTGACCGCATTAGCCAAAGAAGTAGGCATGTTGGAGTTTACATAAGATCGGACTTGAGGATTCAAGCCCAGTACGAACTTCTGGATGGCCTGAGGCTCGGTACCCACCAAGTGAGGAATGAGGGTAGACAACTCTTGAAATCGTCTCACATAGCCCTTGTAATCGGCTCCCTCCATGTTGAGATTTGCAAACTCAATGGTTAAGTTTTGTAGTTCATACGGAGGACAAAACTTTGCTTTCACTTTGTTCTTGAAGTCAATCCACTCCAAATTATGAGTCCGCCCCAACGTTATTTCTTGGTTCCACCAACTCAAGGCGTCATGTCTAAACATGCCGGATGCATAGGAAATCCGGTCATCATAGGTGCAATGACTCCTTTCAATCACCGCCTCTATCGCCTCAAACCACCTTATACATTCCGTGGGACCCCCTTTCCCATCGAACTCCGGTGCCCCACAACTTTTAAAGTCTTTAAATATACACCCTGTCGGTATCCACCATATTGATTATTCATGGGCATTCCGATACCAACTCCCACTGGTCCCTCTTCTTCATTTTCTTCGGCATGAGGTTGAGCATTTTCGTTATTTTCATTTTCTGGAGCTTCGTTGTTTTGAGCCACATTATTTTGCCCAAGACTTGCCGTGACTTGAGCAATGATGGTTGGCATGATACCGGCGACCGTTTGAGCGATTACCTCAGCCAAGTTTGGCTCAGGAACTTCACCACGACCCCTTCCTTGGCCTCTGCCACGACCTCTACCACGGCCCCTACCACGGCCCCTACCTCCTTGTACTTCCGGTTGAGCTTCCGGTTGAGGTTCTTCCTCTTCAGCCCTATAGTTCGTTCCGACTCTCCTTGGTCTCACCATTTCTATAAAACAAGTGACACGTTGACCCGAGAGTTAGTCTCAAATGCTCACATGTTAGTCACACAAGTAGTCAATGCTCTCATACCGATACCACATACTCATTTCATATCATTAAGCTATGGCAAGAGTGCTAGAATCCTATGAGATTGTTACTTAGCATGCCATCATGTCAATTTCATTTCAATCGTTCATTATTTAATCATGTAATCATGCTCAAAACATCATGCAATCAATTAACTAACACGAATGATTCAAAGTATAATCCGAATTTGATATGCTCTCTAGTTATTGACCGGGTATGTATACAGGGTGTACCAACGGCTAACCCTCCACCTAATCAACTTCCATTAAGCACATATCGGTTCCTTATTATACTTTAAGCCACACGTGCGCAATCCACGATGTCATGAACTTGCTATAATATCGGGTAACCATAAAAGAGTTGATCGGGTTCTTTTAGGGTTGCCACAATATTATACTAAGTTAATGGCATCCCTTCATTTTGCCCTAAATCATCAACATTAGTTCCAACAATTAACAACAACAAACCATATTAACCATAACCACATTCATCACATTGAATTCAAGCTATCACACAAGTGGTCTTAACTACGAACTCACACGGGATTCACATAATTCACATTGCACACAAATTTCCTAACCATGCATGCTATATGAAGAGTTTTAACTTAAGCCGTAGTCTAGGTCAAACCGCCTAATTCTCTACGACCACGCATGGGCCACCATTCTGTAACACCCCAAGCCGAGGCTCGAAATATCACGGAAATCATACAGCACATGGTGGAATTACAATAGAACAAGAACTAAATGCATATAAAGATTCAGTGAATCCATACAAATACGAAACAAGTACCAAAATACAAAAGGAGCAATAACCATCAAAGTTTACAAAAGAACAATCAGAAGATGGCAATTAATCCTAAGTATAATGCAAAAGAGAGGGTCGATGAATCCTTGATCCATAAGGTCCAAGGTCCGGGTTTAACAGCAAGCAAAGCAACTAAACTCCACGTCCGGGGAGAACCTGATTACCTGAAAAGTGTACTAAGCATAGTCAACACAAGGTTGGTGAGTTCGTAGTAATGGTCCACAAGGAACCATAGACAATAATCACAACGTACAAGTAGAGGCTAGACATGACTTACAGTGAGCCTCTAAGTAACACACAAAGTCCATCAACAAGGTGACATAAGTACGAAAAGCGTGAAAAAGAATGCACAATGATATAAATATCAAATGCAAGTACCAAATGCATAAATAAGTCAACATGCCTATCTTATGCGTGAACTCCAGTCACCTGTGCAACGATACTCGCCTGTCATCACCATGAACAAGGCGGCATCTCAAAATCATCGGCGTATATATGTCTATATACCCGGATGTCATGTCACCAACATCTCATGGACAAGTGTATACATCTATACACTAGGATGTTTGAGTCCTCAACCGAGGGATATGTACGTACGTATGCATGCTTACAATGAATAGTAAATGCATCAATCATGAACCAACAATCACAATATACGATGAACGTGAACCAACAACAAGATATATGATGAACATGAACCGATAATCAGATATCGACAATCATAAACCAATACTCATAAGATAAACCAACCATACGTACATACACTTAAGAGGATTCTACTTCCTTCGAGTCCCAGATGCTTATATATAGGGTCGCCCGCAGCCTTCCCACCACATCTAAAACCCAATGAAGGCATAACCGACTTCCATGTATGTACGTCTATCCTAATATAAAAGTAATACTTAACCAAAACATAAACCAAGTCAACCAACGAAATGAACCGTCACATCAATCCAACAACTAGAACAATCAATCAATCAATCAACGAATGCAAGTAACCACGCAAGTTTACACTTTTCAGCCCGAATCTCAAGCGAGTAGGGAGATACGAAACTCACCTCGATTGGTTATGAAAGCTAAGATTGATATAAAGTTAAGTTATCGTCGTACAATGTTCACTTCACGTCCAACACCTAAATATCGATCATATACATTCGCGTCAACATACATAAACACATATACGCAATTATTGAAAACACGGCAAAACCCTAATTAGGGTTCCAAAGTGCATCTCGACGTTAAATGACTTTTAAGACTCTTATTCAATGTTACATAAGATAAGAAGTGAATTAGATTAAGACTCGGCGCGTAAAATGGTCCAGAAAGTCAAACTAGGTCAAACAAGGAGAATTCCAGAAAACAAAGGCCGTAACTTACGGCCTTCAGGGGCGTAAGTTACGGTGGGCAAAAATACAATGGGCGTAGCTTACGGCCCAAAGGGGCGTAAGCTACGGCCCTCTAGAAAGTTCACTTTTGGCGTAAAAGTTGGCGTAAACAGTTAGATTTTGGCGTAAGGTCCATTTTGAAGATAGGGATAGGCGTAAGCTACGGCCAAACTGGCGTAACCTACGCCCAAAAATTAGACCTGGCGTAACCTACGCCCAAGCAAAATAGACCTGGCGTAACCTACGGCCCTAAGGGGCGTAGGTTACGCCCCATACTGGGCAGCAACACCACCAGCAGCAACAAGTGCAGAAATAAGAACCCAAACCCCCAATTTCGACCCAAACCATACCAAAACGATTTGTAAAGACTTTTAACCCATTTTGAAGTATAATCAAACATCATTAACCATAAATACACATAACCCAACCCACAAATTCGACCAAAACATCATAATCACTCACAAATCCTTCAAACCCTAACCCTAACCCTAAATTCCATTTTTACCATTTACAAGACTTGGAATCACATCAAAACGACTAGAAACATAAAAACAAGCATAAATGGAAGTAAAAGAGTTGAATTAGACTTACACAACTTCTCCTTGAGCTAGAACCCAAATTAGGTCAAAATGGCTAAAATGCAAGACTTCCACCTTTGATTCTTCGATATGACGATAATGTGGTATAGATGGCGATGATTCTAGTGTTATATCCTTTCCAAACACTAAGTAGATGGTAGAGAGAAGAGAAGGAAATGGTCTTGCCTTGTTCTTGAGAGAAAGAGAGAAAGAGATAGATAGATAGAAATGAAAGGGAGGAGGAAAGGATAAGGGGGGGGGGAATGGGTCTTGGGGGCTGGTGGGTCATGGACTACCCACGGGCCGACCCGTTTCTCCCACAAGCCATAATACAATCGATTACACAACTAAACGCCAAACAAACATATTAACGACTCGACTAACATACCACATAGTCATATAATCACAAATGGGCCCAATTATTTCATTCAACAAGTTTGTTAGTCAAATTACACAAAAGTCAACGGGTCAAAATTCACGGATGTTACATTATTCCCCCGTTGAAAGAATTTCCGATTTGAATCAAACAAAGCCTTACATGGTCCTTGTGTAGGTACTAATGTGGTATAAGATATTAAGACATCCCTTTCGGTTTACATTAATCTTAAAAAAGAAAATAAATTTTGAAATACACATTTATCAAAATCATCATGGATCTCCAATATATTAACAGTAATTTAATAAAATAAAATTTTTATAAAATATAATAACTTAATCAATTTACTGCTTATATAACTTACCTCAAAAAAAACAATGTTTTCTCTCAGTTATGTTTCAGTAGTTAATAATTTTGCTTAAACAATAATTTTGTGATTTTTCAGAGAATTAAATATAAATAAATATATATAGTGTATATTTGTTTCAATTTCAAAAATTATAAATCACACAAAAGTGTGAGAAACATTTTTAAATTACTTAAATTGTTTCTCAGATTAAATGCACAGATATCACTTCGACTTATTTTTCCCTATCATATTAACTATTATCATAATAGATATTAGCTTTAGTTAAGAAAAAATGAATAAATTATAAACAAACTAATTGCAAGAAGAAAAAAAGGGGGAAAAAAAGATAATCCAGCTTGTTGTAGTATGATCCAAAGGGTTTCTGCAGTTTTTAAGTCTAGGTATAATTATATTATAAAATGTAATTATATGTTATTTACCCTAAGAAGAAAAATAGGGATATTAAATATGTAATATTGATTTTTATTGAATTTTTTAAGAAATTGAGTAATTGTGAGAGTTTTAAAATAAATGGATAAATATGTTATATTATTATTTAATAGGGAAAATATGATAATTATCTTTTAAGAAAAAGAAAAAGCTATATGCAGAAATGATAGATTTCCTATTCACAATAATTTCAACACATGACTAAATTAAAATAAAAAAAGTTATAAATGCTTCTACCAGTTCTATTAAAACACTAAATACTTAGTTTCTTGTAAATTCTAAATATTAGAAAAAAAAATTGTATTATATGGTGTCGACTTCATTATGTGTAATCCACTAACTCTCTTTCTTAATCTCAACACTTGATTTTGCCATCTTATTATTAAGATGATTTTTAGGAGGTTTGGTCAGGAGGATTTATCATTTCCCTTAGACAAATTCAACAAACTAGAACTTAAACATCAAGTGTATGATTTTATCAAAATCTTATAAGCTCAAATCATAATCTTACCCAAACACTTGTAAATAAGTTTTCAGACCAACACAAGTAGCAGAAATAAAAATAAAAAGTATGAGAATCTTGATTACCTGTGTTGTTCGCTATTATTCGCGGCATATATCCACCGATGTGGTTGTCCGATAAATCCAACCACCGAATATGAGAGGAGATGTTCTGAAACCACTCTGGTATATCTCTTATACTCGAATTTGAAAGCTTTAATTCTAGTAGATGTGTTTGTGTTTGAAGCCAATTTGGGAATTGGGGTCCCATGTTGCAGGAGCTTGCATAAAAATACTCCAATTGGAAGGGAGGAATCCAATGACGGCTGACATTCCACGTTATCAATGAATTACCAGACAACCACATGTCGGTTAGATTGTAGAGTTTGGTGAAGTGAATTCAGAAACAACCCCACTCAATTGATTATCATAAAGATCAAGGGATTGGAGGTTTGAAAGCTGACCAAGACTAGTGGGAATGTTCCCACTCAATTGATTACCAGAAAGAGAGAGCTCTTGTAGGCTGGTGAGTAGTCCAATGCTTTCAGGTATGCTCCCATTCAATTGATTAGCATCAAGATAGAGCTCTGTTAGAGATGATAGGCCACCAAGTGAGGAAGGTATTCGACCAGACAATTGATTACTTGAAAGGTCGATGAAAGAAAGAGAGCTCAAGGTACCAATAGAATCTGGTAAGAGAGGTTAAGGTATTCCAAATACTTGAAAGACCCAAAGAATTCAGGGATATTTTGTCCCGAGAAATTGTTCATGCTGAGGTCCAAGTAATGCAACCGTTTCAAGTTTAGTAAGGAAGGACTTACCTTACCTTGGAGCCAGTTGCTTGTGTTTAATGTATAGTCCTCATTGAGAGACGACGGAGATCGAAGATCAAGTTTGACAACATGACCATTTCTCCTGTCACACCCAATACCCTGCCACTCACAACATTCTACTCCGGACCATGTTGACAGCCGATTTGATTTGTCCGTGAGGCCTTGTCTGAATACAACCAGTGATTGCCGCTCTCTTTGGATGCATGTAACGTTTGAGGAAGCCGTGATCATGGTGTTGCTGCTGGTTGCGCCATGTGCTTCAAAGAACAGGAATAATAGTGTAAAATTGACAAGAAAAGTAGTTTTCATTTTGGAGTAATTAAGATACAGGATACACCTTCTATGATTCAGAAACAGGGGGGATGGGGGCACATATATAACACAGCACGCCTTAACATCTTGTATGAACGTAGTACACTCTGAGTCAAATATAGTGGCCACATACAGAAAAAGCTTGTGGGTCCATAACGTGTTACATCACTAAATAAAGAGGGGAAATAGCCCGACAAACCACCATCACTTACAACTATTTCCTAACCACCCAAACAATCAATCGATAAAATCAAGGATGTGAATAACAGAAACTTGAACAACTTACATTAATCAACAATAGTTTTTGCAACCAACCGATGAAAAAGGTAATAGTCAAAAATTATTAGATCAAATTGGGAAAACTAGTCGGAAAACTTACAATCAACAATATTTACAATCAATCGATAAAAGAGGTATAATCTACACTAATAGAACATACATTGCAGGAAAACAATATGACTCAGCGCCATTACTACTGTTGTATCCGAAATTTGATTGTATATATATATATATATGGATTTTGATTGTGTGTATATATAGATGGCCGCTATTGTTTATCCTTTATTTTTGGGGATGATGATAATTGATGCAGATGGACATATTGGAATTTATAATTGATGGTGGAGATGGGTGCATAAACATGGTGTGAGAGAGCGTGAGAGAAACCTCCCACCTCACCCCCATTTCCGGCACCTCCAGGCCGCCTTCTACGGCTGAGCAAGAAAGCGACTGGAACATTGTCAAGCACCGCCGTCGAAACCCTCCCTCCGTCGCCGTTACCACCTTCTTTGTCTATAATCTCCCCATCCCTCACAAGCTAGAATCTCAAAAACTTTTTCAACAATAGCCTCTCTGATGCAGAGGCGGAGCTAGTGGGGGGACTAGCGGGTGCTTGGTCCCCCCCAACCAATCATATTTCTTTACAAGTTCTCCATGGTTGGGGTAACAATTTTTGTTGCCTTAAGCGACACCAAGATTTGGAGGCCTTTTCTATAGTAAATAAATAAGTAATTAAAGTGCTATGTTAAATTACCTCTAAAAACCAAATCATAAAATAGTATGTATATATGTGTGAGGAAAAAGGTGTGTATTTAAAGAAAGATAGATATAAGATGTGTATGTATAAATTTTTGTGTGTAATGTGTCAGAGGGAGCCGGGAGGGAGAGTTTTGGCGTGGACTCGGGGAGTCTTCCACTTTCCATACCACCACATGCTGCAAAAAACATATACTAAGGACCTTACGTTAGACATGTCAAAACAAAAAGGCCAGCCGCTATAAAAAGCCCATAATTAAATAAATAGCCCAAAAATTAGATAACATTTGGGGCCTTATTTGGTTGGAGGCATAAGCCGCTGCCTAACCCAGATTGTCCTATTTGGGCCTGGGCCCTGACTTCATAACTGAGAAATACAAATGAATTTGCAATAAAGCACCCCCCAATCTTGAAATATTGGAATAGATCGCATATATTTGCATCGTGTTTTGTAGAGCACGTAATTTTTCCTTTCACTGTTGTTGTTAACGATTACAAGAAAGTATATATATGAGAATTGTAATAAAAGATTTTGGATTTTGTGACATTTGCAGGTTTGTGTGAAGTGAGGAAATGAATCAATTATGACTTTTTCTTTTTAAATGAGTATTATTTTATCTTTTATTAAGAGTAAATTACATTTTTCGTCTGAACTTTCAATGTTTTGCATCTATTTTGACTCTTGAAAGTCAAATCGACATTGAAACCTACATTTACACAGAAGATGAACATATGGCAATAAATAAACAAAAAAAACACCAGCTCATAATCAAAGCAATCTTCAAGCATCGGGATTCTTGTTTTTTAGCTGCTAGTGTTCTTTCCAATTTCTTTCTTCCCCTTAACAATCCGGGTATGATTTGTCGAGCCCTTTCACACAAAGGTGGGTCAACCCATCCAAAAAACCCACAACTTGAGCCTGCAATTGGCATAATTAGAGATTTTACAATAATAAAGTTAGGGCTTTATGTTTTACTTACTTGCGAAGAAGAAGAACAACAACAATAAAAACGTCTTCCAGGGTTATTTTCAGTCCAAGAACAACGCATAGTAGCTGGATTTCCACAATAACAACGAACCACCATGTTTGGAGAAGATGGATTACATTTATGGTGGAGGGAAGAATATTGAGAGAAAGTTATGTGTGAAATTTGTGAATAAAGGAAAATATTGGGAGAAAACATACATTTAAGTAAAGTAAAATAAGGAAAAGGAACGTTAGAAGTGGAACGGACGAAATACCCCCACGTGTTTCTCACGTGGGAGAGCTTAACGGCATCCAACTGACGGAGTTTGGTCGCGGGGACGAAAACTGAAAAAAGTGGCAAGTTTAAGGGTTTTTTTGCTATTTTTTCACTTAAAGGACGAAAAGTGAAAAACTTGCCAAGTGCAGGAACGAAAAATGTAATTTTCTCGTTAGTTTTTAATCCTATGTTTGATGCTATATAAAAAAAAAATTTTTTTACAAGGATGCTAGTCAGCCTAACTTTTTATATTTGTTAATTTGAAACCTTCTTAAATATTTAGTTATGTATATGTTATAACCGTCAAAACTAACATATATATAATAATTTTTTGTTTTTAAATAAGAATGTGTTTCTTGCTATCACTATAATTTTTAATTATGGAAATATTAACCAAAGTTTTTGTAATGGTTAAAGTCAATTTATTGGCGACATGCTATTTTACCATTTTGATTATTACTACTTGGTTTTTTTACACGCGGTTCAACCAATGCAGCCAACAAGACTGGTTCGTCGACTGGTTTGGGTATTACGATTATTGACCACAAGGCGAATTTCAAATAGTCAAAAATTTTCATCAAGTCCCCCAACCAGGATCCTTTGCTCCGCCTCGGGTTGATGCGTATGTTGCCCGGAAAAAGATAATTTATAACATCCTTTTGGTTTTATTCGATTTCGATATATCACAGATCCGGTTGTCTTTCCTCCCATTCTCCAAAACAAAAAATTATAACGGTCTAATTCTAGCCGTTTTACCTTTCAAAAACAGACCAACATTGGAAAGCTTTTCCATATCCTGTTCCGCCGCCCCTCATGATCCCCTTCGAAAACCTTCATTAGCCACCCTAAACCTCCACCATCCTCCTCCAAACCTCGTACCATCCCAAGTCGGAATATCATATCGGAAGTTCTGTCCCCGACTTCTTCACTCCAAATAGTTCTCTATCTCCATCTCGACAATGATCCCAAATCTCCCTCCATGGAAAAAAACATCCATTTGCCACCACCAAAGACTTTGCCTCTCTTGTCGATCTGGAAATATTGTGATGATCAACAGACTCCCCAATACAATACATATCAATGCTGGTGGCCTGACTATCCTCCTCACTTCACTACATCTGTTCTCGCAATTCTGTCCTTCTCATCAAATCCGTCGTTCTTAAATAAATGGTTCTCATTATGAGATTTGGAATGATCAGGATCTTTCCCCATGGGAGAAATCGTCTCGGTTAAGATTATGGGGTTCCATTATTTGAGGACAAATCAGTTTTTTAAAAAAAAAAGCTATGCCTCATCTGTGGGACAAGTTAGATGGTCCACCCCCCCCCCCCCCCCCCCCGACCTGGCTTCCACTGATGACAGTAACTTGTCTGTTGATAGTGCCATTCTCCGATCAAAATCTCATGTGAAAAGGTCGATCATTTAGTCAAGATTAAATGGAAAAAGAAGATCTTCCTTACAAGAATTGTTGAAGATCCCAGGAAGCGGACACCACCTTTTCTTTCCCTCCCGGGGAAGATTCCTTCAGTCAAGTTGGATCTCCAAAAGGTAACAACAATTTTGAAAATAATCTGGAAACTGAATTTCATCGGCCCATAAGGAACCACATGAGTCCCCACTCCCAAATCAGGCAATTAATATTGAAAAACGAATGTTGTGATGGTGACATTCCCAAAAACCCTTTTAATTTGACAATATAAATCAATTAATTCATATGGGCGCGTAACACCACCGGGGCAAAAAGGGTACCCCACCAGCACTATTAGCGGCGACGTCGCCGCTAATAGTGAGGGGCCCAACTGACCAATTGATGACTTCAAAGCTTTTCAGTAAATTTGGTGCACTATTAGCGGCGACGTCGCCGCTAATAGTGCGGGGCCCAACTGACAACATTGTGAATTCAAAGGTGTTGTCAGTTATTGGGTCCCACACTATTAGCGGCGACGTTTTCCGGCGCCATTTTCAGGCGAAAATCCGGCCACGACTTTTCGGCGACTAGCATTAGCGGCGACATTTCCGGCGACCCACTTTTCCGGCGACCCACTTTTCCGGCGACATTTTCCGGCGACCCACTTTTCCGGCGACCCACTTTTCAGACGAAGTTTTCCGGCGACATTTCCGGCGACCCACTTTTCCGGCGACCCACTTTTCAGACGAAGTTTTCCGGCGACATTTTCGGCGACCCATTTTCCGGCGACCCACTTTTCAGACGAAGTATTAGCGGCGAAAATCCGGCCATCCCACTTTTCAGACGAAGTATTAGCGGCGACTAGCATTAGCGGCGACATTTCCGGCGACCCACTTTTCCGGCGACCCACTTTTCCGACGTTTTCTTTGTATGTTTAACAAGACTCATTTATTTTTATATTGTTGTTATTATTTTTAATATATGTTATTATTAGTTATAAAAATGTTATAGATTATATTTAGAAATTTTACGTTTGTTAGTTTGATTATGAAATTTGTAGGATTTGATTGTTATGAATTATTTGTATTTTATGATTATAATTAATATTATTGTTAATATTATGTTAGAAAACCATTTTGTTAATATGATTGTTAGAAATTAGTGATAGAAATGTTATGATATTTTGTTATGTTTTTATTGATTTATTACTTGTATATAACTTATGTAGGTTAAAATGGCTGCTGTTCATGGCGGAGATGGTGGCAATGACCCTCCAAATTGGGGGTGGAATCCCCAATGGGGCTGCAAGCGTAGCGGGGGTAAGTATATATAGATGTATGTAATATATATATATTTATGTATATATATTTATTCTATATTTTTGCTTTGTAGGGAATAGCTCAGGGAGAGCTGCCGCTGCTAACAAGGAACTAGAGCGGGAGTTTCAGAAGACTGGACGACTTATACTCTTAGACTAGACCCCACCAATAGCAGGTGGCAGACTATCGGTGACACCTCCAAATGGTACAAGAGCTATTTGGGGACATATGTCGCTACCGTCCCGCATACTTACGACTCGTGGGATCAGGTGCCCGCACACATCAGGGATGGACTTATTCCCTGGCTCCAGGTTTAAAACATTTTATTTTATAATTTAAATACGTCATTACAAAATTAGGGTAGATGCTGACTATTACTACAAAATTGCAGAGACGGTTCTACTTGGACCCGTATCTAAATTACGACAACGGTCACCCCTTACGGGTCGCTGTTGAAAACATGATTCGTCAAGATGCCCAAAAGAACTACAGGGATAAAAAAGCAAAATTCAAGGGGAAATGGTTTAGCGACAGAGGTGGGTTAGATAGACTCGGGGAATTCGAAGGTGTTCCGCCGCATGGAATGCCTCAAGATGTCTGGAGGGGTCTACTGCATTTCTGGACCAGGGAACACCGGATGCTTGTTGCCCAAAGAAACGCGACTAACAGGCATGGACAAGATAATCTTGTCAGTACTCACGGTCGCCAGTCATATGCTCAGCGTGAATATGAATACGCTGTAAGTTATTATTTTTACGGTTTATTAATAAATATGTATATATATATATAGAGAGAGAGATACACATACATATATATAACTTTTATTAATGTATATACAGCGTAGTAATCAGGGGCAACGGGAGCCCCCGCCTGAGTTCTTTTTGCGGGCCCACACATTACACGATGGGACGGTGCAGGCAAGAGCTCCTCCCATTTATGTAAGTTCTTGTAACTAACTTAAGTTTGTATTTTTTGTAAATTTTTATTAATTAAAACTAACTTTTTTATTTGTTTATGATTTAATGTGGTACAGGACCGGCTTGTTGAATCCCACCAGGCACTTTCCCAACAGCCCAACACCCCGCCGAGTCAGACATTTTTGGAAGCTTTGGGGATCCGGTCGGGACATACCCGCGGGGTTGGGCGTTTGGTTAGAGGAACACGAGGACTGAATGTCGACCTCCCGCCTATTGTTGACCCTCCTTTGGAGGCCCCAGCTCAGGAGCCGTGGTTTAACGTGGATCAATTCTTCAACCCTCCGAGCCCTTGGGACATCGCCGGGTCTAGTTCCGCCTCATTACCCACACATCGCTTGGATAGTGATAGTGATAGTGATTAGTTTGTAATTTTTATGAACCTCTTTATTTTGAAGTTTTCTATGTATTATGTACATTATGTCTTTATTTTGATTATGTATTATTTTAATTAAAGTTTATATCGGTTAAATAAGATAATAAATAATAAACCGGAAGGTGACGTCAAGGTGGGGCTTCAAGCAATAAAAATAAAAAATTTGTTTTTTTAAGATAATAAATTTTAAAAGAGAAAAATGAAAAATATGCGAAAATTATGATTGGTAGTGATAATTTTATCTAACTAGAAATGAGAAATAAATAACGTGGTGTAGATTTGACGATGATATACGAGAAAAAAAAAATTAAGTTGGATAAGGCTTTAAAATTACATTATTACCAAAATAAGTTTAATTTCTCAATATTATTATGGCCAAATGAATCAAGTTTTTTAATGCCATAACATAATATGAGTTTATTAGTTTAAAGTAAACAATTTAATCAAGTAATTCTATCAATTTTTTTTTTATTAAATGATATTTATCTAATGAAAGAGCATTAAAATGATTAACCAACAAACCACCTTGATAGTGGTTATCACCATGGTCTTCTTCTATATTTAGGCTTCCCCGTTCAATTCATGAGAACAAATCACACACCATTATGTCTTTATTTTGATTATGTATTATTTTAATTAAAGTTTATATCGGTTAAATAAGATAATAAATAATGATAAAATTTATATTATTGGAAAACAAATATTTATGTATAAAAACAAAAAATATAACAAAATATTTATTATTGTAATGAATTTAATCATCTATAACAATAGGAGGCCCAGGTGGTATTCTTGGGCAGTTTGCATACATCCATTCTTGAAACGCTTGTTCTCGATGTGCGTACAATGATGCCACTGCACGTGCAGGCGGGGTTGCGTAGTATGACCATTCTGGATTCTTGTAAGCCATTGGGTACTCACCTGTTAATTCCACTGCAACAAAATGACTCTCCTCATTTACGAGAGCAATAGTTATCGGTTGAGCCAACATTAATTGATCCAATCCATGATGCATCGGGAATACTGTTCGGGCGTCACGTAAACTGATGCAGTTGATTATTATACCTAGCTTATTGGCCAGGAGGATATGGAAAAACACTTTACTCATCCAATGGTCCTTGGGACGCCATTTTTTATAATAAGAGGTTTGCAACGCCTCTAATATGCGTTTGCCCTCGGGCCCATACATTCGCATGTACCCTTCGCGGTCAGATTCAAACTCCTCTAGCATTTGCGTACGAACCCACTCCGAACCGTAATCCTCATCTAGCCCCAAAGCTACCGCGGTAGCTCGAAATCCACAACTACCATCCCCTGTGACATTCTGTGCGCCGACAACGTAAGGTCGAATGTACGTTGGCAGCTCTTCTAGTACCCATGCGATGTTTCGGGACAGTCTGGCGTTAAGCGGTTCCGCAATATACCCAACCCAACTGGTGTCTGACTTTGCCTCTGAATCTGGCTCTGACTTTGACTTGGCATATGGCTGCTCAGATTGGACCGCATATGATTGGGATGGTTCCCCCCAGCCATATAAATTTTGGACCCCATAGGATTGGGACGGGTCCCCGAATGTATATATATTCTCAAGACCTGGATATGGGAAGAGGTTTCCGAAAAAGTCTAGATTATCCTTTACCCATTCGGATTGGGTCGTCTCCCCGAATAAGTTCTGTGTCTCGGGGATACGACATGATTGGGACGGCTCGTACATACTGTGTCGCGCACCCTGCGGGTCATCATACCGTGATTTGGTGGGCGCGTACTCACTTTGTCTGGCGGGCTGCACAGGTGGCGGGCTATTCAGATCTGGCACCTCTTCAGTCCTTGGGCGACTGGACTTAGATTTCCGAAGCCCAGGTGGCTTTTTGTTAAGATCGGGCACCTAGACCAATAAAATAAAACAATTACTTAAAATCAATTAGTTTTATAAATTTTATTAAATCACTAATTAAGCTTATGATGTGTTTGGTCTACCTTTGGCGGCTTTTGTTTCGACCCGACCGGTCTTCCACGTGTGCTCTTCTGAACAATGGGATCTTTCACCTGTGACTTACCCGGCTTAAACATATCCTTTATCTTAGACAACCAATGTTTCCGTTGGGCCTTGGGTTGCTCCACCAAGAAAGTTGTAAGATCACCTACGACTTCATGGACATCTTCTACATCGTCTTCCTCTTTTAGACATGTCGATGGTGTTAAGTCAAGCTTTCTCCAAAACGGGTCTATTACATGCGGCTGAATACGAGTCTCTGCATTTTTATATATCAATAAGTATACGACATTATGTTGGTATGATTAAAAACATATATATTAAAACATACTAACCACGGTGCATGTACTCGGCAATCTTGCAGGCACATGGTAGCCCACAACTATACCGAACCTTGCACCCGCATTTTTTCACATTTTTTTCAATTGTTTGTCTAAGCGAATGATTTCATCAACCATGATGTCCAAAGCTTTATGTGAAACCGTTCCCAGCAGGGCCTTCATACAGTTGTAGTTATGTTTACCCAGGCGGGTTCCCTTGCTATACCCCAGTTGGCCCCTTATTTCAGTTTCTTGACCGATAATGACAGAATCAACACATTGCAGGATTCTAGTAAATGTACATTTCCCCTTCAGCTCTTCCTTCAGATGGTGGTGCTCGGCCTCGACTCTGTTTGTGGTGTGGTTCTGATAGTTGAGATGTTCATCCACCCAACATGACACAAAATGCTCTCGGTACGGGGACAACCAATTATCGTTGAGGTACTTGTAGACACCTGGATAAGCTCCCAATTTTTTCTTTAACTCCTTCTCGTATGCTTTAAACTCGTCAAGAGTCCGAGATTCATAGACTCTTTTCCACCACACGTTAAGCATAAAGATGTTAACATCTTTCTTCACCCGCAATGCCGGTTCGCAGTGTTTGGTTATGTTTTGCCATATGTGGTACCTACACAACAGGTGTTTCGCTTGCGGCATAACAACCTTCAATGCTCTCATCAGGGCCAGCTCCCTGTCAGTTAAAACCACACGAACAGTTAAGCCTTCAACAAGGGTGGACTTCAGACATTGTAACACCCATTTATAATTCGCCTCCTGCTCGTTTACGATAAAAGCATATGCTAAACTGAAGGTCCGACCCGTTGAAGTGACGCCGACAATCTCAACAAGCGGCATGTTGTACACGTTGGTTTTGTACGTGGAGTCTATTTCAATAACCCAGGGAAATGCGCGCCATAGGGTCATTGATGTTGGATGCATGAAAAAGAGATTCTCCAACCGTCCATTTTTACTATTTGTAGTAAACTGGTAAAAGTAATTTTTCTCTGCATCAGTGAGAACATAACCTGCGACAGGTGAACAAGATATAGTAAATATGTCACTTCCAACAACGGAGTACGTAATCACTAATATGATGTTTGTACCTGCATTGGAGTATGTCCTGCATGGCCCGCCCTCCGTCTCGATTTCAGAAAGTTGGTAATGTCTCCTCTTCGAGTCAGGTTTCCTGGAAATTCATTTTTCATGTTAACCAGGATCTGGCGTGGGAACATACCGCGATCAGATAGGTTTCCCACATATTGCTTTTCTTCTTCCGTCATCCGTCTCGCGTATGCATTCCCCTGCAGATCGGTAGCTGGATCATGATTGTGTTTCCAGTCCTTGACAGTTACCCTCCAACCACCATCATACCCGGGGCGGCCTTCCAAATTAAAGGGACACCCTATCTTGTTGGACCGTTTGGGTGGCCCAGTTAACCTTTTATCGCGTGGTCCACCGTGGTGACATATTAGTGTCACCTTATTGACCACCTTTAACGAGTTTTTGTTCGACCTCCGTGTGACTAGAACATAACCCAACTCCAGTGCTGTTCTTTTAGCCCACTCCGTCAATTCTTCGACGGAATCAAACACCTCCTCGGTTTCTAAGTCTCCAGGTTCGCAGTCAAATTGACCTTCTGCATCAGGTGACTCAAACTCATCATCGGGCACTTCAATACGTACGTTTTCTGGGTCTGCCCAAATATCCTCAAAACTATCCATCTTAAACAATTCAAGTAAACAAGTAAACATGTACTTCATTAACTATTTATGATATACATACTATATATATATCTATATTCATAATATACTTATGCATGTATCGTTCGAAATATACCTGTGCGAGCAGCTTTGAAAACGAGTTGTCTTATTATATACTTGTGCGAAAGAATGGTAGCCTGCAGTTTGAAAACAAAATATAGATAATTCTAGTACCAATATAAGTTCAAATGTTAAGAGTAAGTTGGAAGTTCTGAATATTATGTTAGAACAATCACCAGGCTACGTACTAAATATATAGAAATATCATACACAAACCTCCAAAAATCACCAGTGCCACGTGTCACGTATTAGCGGCGACGTCGCCGCTAATACGTGACACGTGGTACGCGCGAGGTGCCACGTGTGGTGCCACGTAGCACGTATTAGCGGCGACGTCGCCGCTAATACGTGACACGTGGCGCTCGGGGACGGCCATCGTCAGTGCCTGACGACGCTTGTTCCCGAGGTGCCATGTGGCACTTATTAGCGGCGACGTCGCCGCTAATAGCTACGTGGCACCTCGGGAACAAGCGTCGGCAGGCATGGTAACAAATTAGGTCGGGGCCCCACCATTAGCGGCGACGTCGCCGCTAATACCCTGGTGGGGGTACCCTGTTTTCTGGTGGGGATACCCTGTGCCTAATATTAGAAAAAGAAAAATTTGATCAAAAGATGTGACAATTTCTCCATCCCATTCATGCCACGCGCCAACTTTACATCTTGCCACACCAAACTCCAGGAAACCTCACTCAAGACTCCCCTATCCATGCAATGAACTGGACCCCAGTTCACCACCGACCTCTCGTAACCTCTTTAATAAAACCCCCGCCAAATTACCAAAAATATCAATCTCTCATACAGGATAACCCAACCCATATTCCCTTCAATCTTTGTTCATTGTAGTGTTGACCCCCACGGGTAGAAGATTCAGGCCAAGATGCAAACCACCCTCAATCTCCCCAACCCATCTATGTTCGGACCCACCCAATGATCAAATAAACCTCGCACACCCCCCTTTGGTCAATAACTCATCTCCCTACACTCTATTATTGACATACCCACAACTCTTCACCTCCTCATTCCACCCAACCCGCCATAACTGATCATGAAAAAATTGCTACAATGAGTGTGGGTGACGATATTGGTTTCAACCTTTCCGGCTATACTACAAAACCAATCCACTGATATCCGTGCCACAAACAACCTCCAATGAATTACTTAACCATTAATATACGTGGGTTTCAACGATGAAGCTAAATCTCGTTGGATCAAACAGCTCAAACTTGACCACAAAATTACCTTTCTCTGCATACTATTTAGATTCATCTGACCATAGCCTAAAGTTGTATGTGAAAGATATAGATGATTGAATCGTTGCCTCTTCTCTATTCCATCATCACAATATATAGGAGATTACAAAAGATATTAGCCCAATCACAGCTAACAAACAGCTAACAAACTTCCGTAATACAAGGCTAATAATATGTACAAGATATGACATTCTAAATATACTAATATTCTAAATATACGAATACTAATACTCCCTCGCAGTCGAAACGGGAGGCTCTCGAATGTTGAGACTGGACCTGAAATCGTCGAAGAGGACCTTTGGCAAACCTTTTGTGAATATGTCGGCTATTTGATATCTTGAAGGGACATGAAGAACACGAACTTTGCCTTTTGCGATCTTTTCACGATTATCGTCGGTGATGGCAAAACAATTCCAGTCCATGCTACTGGGAATCATACGCTACCACAGCCTTTTCCTTCATTTAAACTAAACAATATTCTTTTCTCACCCAAACTTGTTAAAAATTTAATTTCAGTCCGTCGTTTCACCACTGACAACAATGTTTCAATTGAATTTGACCCTTTTGGTTTTGATGTGAAGGATCTCTACACTCGGAAGCCTCTCATCCGATGTGATAGCACCGGTGACCTATATCCGCTTACCATCCCTTCAAGATACCAAGCTCACGAATCTCATGTTTCTGCTTCTTCTTTTTTAGCCGTGTCTCAAGATACTTGGCATCGCCGTCTTGGACACCCCGCATTTAATATTTTACGTAGTTTACAACATTGTTTGCATTCTTCTTCCAATAATGTCAAACCTTCATATATTTGTGAACCTTGTGTGTTTGGCAAACAAATTAAATTTCCCTTTTATGCTTCACAGAACTATACTTATTTGCCTTTTGACATTATACATAGCGATCTTTGGACATCACCGGTTTTGTCTTCCAATGGCCATCGCTACTACATTCTTTTTCTAGATGACAAAACAAATTTCTTATGGACATATGCCTTGACCTCTAAATCTGAAGTCTTTTCCAAGTTTTTAGAATTTCACAAATTAATATCTACCCAATTCCACATCCCCATCAAATCTTTTCAATGTGACAATGGCCGTGAGTACAACAATATCTCTTTTCATAATTTTTGCAAATCCAACGGGATGACGTTTCGATTTTCGTGCCCTTACACATCTTCACAAAATGGTAAGGCAGAGCGTAAAATACGATCCATTAATAATATCATGCGCACCATTCTCTCCCAAGCATCGGTTCCTCATCATTTTTGGCCTCACGCCCTTGAACATGCCACCTATTTACTTAACATATTACCCACCAAAATTCTAAACAATTATACACCCACATTTTGTCTATACAATCGCCACCCCACCTATGACCATTTACGCACCTTTGGGTGCCTTTGCTACCCTTTGCTTCCTTCATCCTCCATCCACAAACTGGCGGACCGCTCCACACCATGCATTTTTTTTGGCTACCCTTCTAATCATAGAGGTTATAAATGCTACAATATAACCACCAAACAAATCATTATTTCCAGAGATGTTGTTTTTAATGAAAATGTTTTTCCTTTCACTACTACATCTACTCCCAAATGGCTAATAATCTGCACAAGATATATATCAATCTGAATATACTAATACCAGCCACTCCGTTTCTGGGGTAATCACAACTTTGGCTCGACTTTGTCCCATCCTCTGGAATTGAAGGACGTTCCGGGGGTATATTAAGCATTTGGGACCCCTCTGGTTTTACTCATAGCTCTTCCATAAATCTTCCCATTACCTCATCACCTCTGGATCCATCAACCACACGAATTCCATCCTTCATATACTTAACATCTACGCACCCCAAGACCAGGCGGCCAAACAAATAATTTGGGATGATATTTCCTCCATATATCAAATCTTCAAGGGCTTTAGATCCTTCTTGGGGATTTTAATGCTGTCAGATGCCCCGACGATCGGGAAAACTCAACTTTCAATCCCATGGAAACCCTTGCTTTCAACAATTTTATCCATCAAAATAACCTCCATGAATATACCATGCACGGGTCTTTCTACACTTACATCAAAGACAATGGCACAAAGAAAAGTAAGATCGACCGAATTTGGTTGTCAAAACTTCCATAACTCGTGGCCAAAAGCTGCTGCCTTACCACTCTCCCCAGATCTCTCTCTAACCATAGGCCTCTTATCCTAAACACATCCACTATAGACTTTGGTCCCACCTCATTCCGATTTTTCAACTCATGGCTCTCCAAACCAGGGATTGACGAGACTGTCATCAACAGCCTCAATACAGGCTTCTATCGAGGTAAACCTGACCAGATCCTTATGGCAAGTTCAAAAAATTGAAGAATTCTCTAAGCATGATTCGAGAGAGCAACGCCCAGGAAAACCTCCCGATCTCTTCTCTATAATGAGTTTACAATTAGACTCCATCATTGATTACAGAGATTTTTCTGATGACGAGCTAACGTCCTGAATTGAAACAAAGCAAAGTTGTATGAATTGAAACGTACCAAAACTTAGGATCTTCTCAAACATCCATGGCTCGTTGGAATTAAACTGGTTGACGAGAATTTTCTCATTTTTGGCTTTCGATGTATATGGGAATGGCATCGCAGATCCCTAGTATTCTTGAAGCTGCTTACGAATTCTTTAAGAACAAATTCTCTGAAACCATCAAGGATAGGCAAATTGGTTTGTCCCCCATGGGCTTAAAAATTTGTCTTAGGAGGACGGAGACGCTTTAACTGCCCCATTTAGCCTGATCGAAATTCAACAAGCTATTTGGGATTGTGATAGCAATAAGGCTCCAATCCAGATGGATTCAATCTCGGCTTCATAAAACAATTTTGGGGATCCCTAAAATTTGATTTCCTTGCTATCTTGATCAATTTTCATGCCACGGGAATCATTAGCATAGGCTGCAGCTCATCCCATATCACTCTCATCCCCAAAAAGTCTTCTGTCAAAACCCTCAGTGACTATCGGCCAATTACTCTGATTGGTTGCATCAAAAAAGTTATCTCCAAAGTTCTGGCTGCTCGGCTCAAAAAGGCTCTGGCAAAGATTATCTCTCACAACCAATCAGCTTTCTTACCAACAGGAACATCCTAGATGGGCCATTGATGCTTAATGAGATAATAACTTGGCTCAAGAAAAACAAACAAGAAGCATTCTGTCTCAAAATCGACATAGAAAAGGCCTTTGATTCGGTTAGTTGGGAGTTTTTGCTATCCATTATGAGCCAGATGGGCTTCCCGGATCGGTGGTTACTTTGGATAAAAGGGATTCTAGCCTCCACCAGATCCTCCGTTCTCATAACGGTTGTTGGTCAACTCACGAGTTTCAATGTGAGAGAGGTGTACAGTCTTTGAAGCCTCTAACATTAGACTGGGGGGCTTGACGATGTACCCCTCCGAATTGCTATATAAAGAAAACATAACGAAGCACATCTACGAAGGACAGAACCCCGAAGGCGATCAACTCAATCGAACAAAGCTAAAGGATTAACACAAATCCTTTCCAAAGATAAATACAATCCTTGCCTAGTCCAGAATATTCTAGGATATCCTCCTAAGGAAACTAGATTGGATAAACATGGCAATAAGAGTTTGATTCAAAGAAGGAAAGGGAAAAACCCTAACCTTCTCCTCCAAGAAACTCCTCCTATAAAAGGAAGGAGGATTTCTCCACATTCGACATCATCACATCCATACACAATACAACACACATACATACGATCACTGATCGAACCAAAACCCTAATACAAGTCGAACACGATTCGCAACATACCAAACACCCTTCGTTGGCGTAAAGGAACACGCTCCTACCTTCGGGAATCGCCAACAAACCCTAAAACCCTTTAGGGTTTTTTCCATTCACAATCCAACTCTCCAGGCTTACGCGGTTCGGTGCACAATCATTTGGCGCCATCCGTGGGACCACAAAACAAAAGACAACCCACCAAATCACCACGACTTTGATTCCCGAAACGTAGCACAACCATGACAGACGAATCTCATCACAGATCTGGGAGTCCGAATGAAGAAACACCCAACAAGAGAAAAGAACTTGCCCAATGGACACCACTGGCTTTCCACTTCCCGGTGCTGAAGATACCCCCGTCAGAAAACCCAATCGTGATACAAATATCAATATTTAACACGAAAGTTTATAGGGTTTACGTAGACGGAGGGAGCGAATGTGACATCATCTATGAACACTGCTTTGTACAGCTCCCGAAGGGAATAAGAGCTCGCCTAAGTCCCCCACGAACCCCGTTAATAGGGTTCGCGGGAGAAAGGGTTAGTCCATTAGGAGAAATAGATCTAGATGTAACCATTGGCGAACCACCCTACGTAAGGACAGAAACGTTAGATTTCATAGTGGTCAGATCTAGTTCTCCATATAACATATTGCTAGGAAGACCGGCAATGCGCCGATTGGAGATGATCGCTTCCACCATTCACTCTATGATCAAACACCTGACACCAGCAGGAGTAGGGACTGTCACTCAGAATCTGGCCAAGCGAAGGTACACAAGGTTAAGAAAGCCCAAGAGATTACTAAGGCCCAGAAGATCTTACGAAGGTACCAGATCATCAGGACAAGGTTATCGTCAATCCGGGATACCCAGACCAACCTATATCAATAGGAAAACAACTTCCCGAAGGTCTAAAGAAGAAGTTGCTTAAGCTGCTGCAACGAAACTTGGACGTGTTCGCTTGGGAGTACTCAGATATGACAGGGATACCTCGAATAATCGAGATCGAAGGAGAAAAATTCATAACGGAGCACAGACTCAATGAAAGGAAAGACGCGACCCCCTTCCACCAAAAGAAACGGAGCCTGGCTGCCGAAAGAGACGAAGCTGCCAATAAAGAAGTAGAGGAGCTCGCCAAAGCCGGGATTGTGCGAAAGTCGACGTACCCCATCTGGGTAGCGAATCCAGTCATGGTCAAGAAAAGTGACGGAGGATGGAGAATGTGTGTAGACTTTACGAACATTAAAAAGGCCTGCCCAAAAGATTGCTACCCATTACCGGAAATAGATTGGAAGGTGGAGTCACTAACGGAGTATAAGTTGAAATGCTTTTTGGATGCTTACAAAGGGTATCACCAGATCCAGATGGCCAAAGGGGACGAAGAAAAGACAGCATTCTACACCAGCAAGGGTACATACTGCTATCAGAAAATGCCCTTCGGATTGAAGAACGCCGGAGCCACTTACCAGCGAGTGGTAGCAAGGTCTTTAAGAAATCAAATTGGCAGAAACCTTGAAGCATACGTCAATGACATGGTGATCAAGAGTAAAACAGAAGAAGACTTGTTAGAAGATATCCAGGAAACCTTCAATACGCTACGCTCCATCAACATGAAGTTAAATCCGAAAAAGTGTTCTTTTGGAGTCGAAGAAGGTAAGTTCCTAGGGTACTATATATCGGACAAAGGGATACAAGCTAACCCTTCGAAGGTTGACAAACTTTGTCAATTTCCCCAAGACAATTAAGGAGGTTCAAAGCCTAAACGGAAAAGCTCGCAGCCCTCAGTCGTTTCCTATCCAGGGGAGCAGATAAACAACTCTCGTTTTTCAAAACACTCAAGGGATGTTTAGACAAAAAGGATTTTGTCTGGACGAAGGAGGCAAACGAAGCCTTTGAACAAATGAAAAAATACATAGCACAATTACCTACCCTCACTCCCCTTCCAGGAGAAACTCTTTTTATGTATTTAGTCGCATCCTCCGAATGTGTAAGCGCAGTTCTCCTGGCAGAAAGGGAGCGGAAGCAAGTTCCCATTTACTTCGTTAGCCGAATTCTGCAAGGGTCCGAAGCTAATTATCCGGAACTAGAAAAGCTAACCCTAGCCCTAGTACATGCAGCCAGAAGACTACGAAGGTATTTCCAAGCGCACCCGATTGCAGTATTAACTGACAAACCCATAAGGCAAATATTGCTCAAACCAGAAAAGTCAGGAAGAGTAGCTAAATGGGCAATAGAGCTAGGGGAACATGACATTGAGTTCCGAAAGAGAAACGCGATTAAGGGACAAGTGCTGGCTGACTTCATGGCAGAAACACAAGGAAACAATGAGCCAGAAAAGTATGCCTCTTTAAATATCATGGAAAACGAAGGATGGGACGTCTGGAAGTTATACACAGATGGAGCATCAAGCTCCGATGGATCAGGAGCAGGGATTATCCTCGTTAGCCCAGAAGAAAAGGAATATACCTATGCTCTAAGGTTCGAATTCGACACAACGAACAACGAAGCAGAATACGAAGCTCTCTTGGCGGGGCTTCGTTTAGCAAAGGAAATGAAAATCAAGCGGATCCATACCTTCGTAGATTCCCAATTGGTAGCATGCCAAATTACTGGAGAATTCGAAGCTAAGCAAGAGACCATCAAGAAGTATTTGGCAAAAACTAAAGAATTGATCGACTGCTTCAGCAGCTTCAAGATAGAGCACGTCCATCGTAATCAGAATAAAAAAGCAGATGCATTAAGCAAATTAGCAAGTCTCACCTTCGAACACTTTGGCAAAAAGGTGCTCACGAAGTATTAAAAGAAAAATCCATCAACGAGAAATATGTTGCCGATCTCATAAAAGAAGATGGGAAAAACTGGATGACACCGATATGTGAATACTTGATCAGCGGAATACTACCAGAAGATCCCAACGAAGCTCGGAAAATTAGAATCAAAGCACCTCAGTATAAGATCGCAGATGGACAATTATACAGAAAGTCCTTCGTGACACCTTGGCTAAGGTGTGTAGGCCCAAATCAAGCTTCGGTCATCCTGAAGAAATACACGAAGGAATATGCGGGACCCATTCAGGAGCACGATCTGTGGCAACAAAAGCTATGCGTCTAGGATACTTCTGGCCAACAATGCATCAGGATGCCACGGCATACATCCAAAAGTGTGAATCCTGCCAGATCCATTCGAACGTACCTAAGGCTCCGAAGCAAGATATGATCTCAGTCACCTCAGCCTGGCCCTTCGTACAAGTGGGCAATAGACATAGTGGGACCACTCCCACAGGCCCCTGGAAAAGTCAAATTTTGGTCGTAGCTGTTGATTACTTCACCAAATGGGTCGAAGCCAAACCTCTTTCCTCAATTAAAGGAAAAGCAATGGAGAAGTTCATTTGGGAACACATAGTGTGCAGGTTCGGAATGCCACAAGTCATCGTATCTGACAATGGGAAACAATTTGCACAAGGAACATTCCCAAAGTTCTGCGAAAGGTTGAAGATAAAACAAAAATTCACCTCCGTATACCACCCACAGGCAAACGGGCAGGTTGAATCAATAAACAGAGAGGTAGTAAAAGGAATGGAGAAAAGGCTAGGGAAAAAGCACACTGGATGGGTAGATGAACTGCCATTCGTCTTATGGGCACAACGAACGACACCCAAAACTAGCAATGGTGAAACACCCTTTAGCCTTGCCTTCGGAACAGAAGCAGTCCTACCAGCAGAGATTCAGGTATCAACCTGTCAAACATCCAAGGTTGACATGGACGAAAATGAAGAAGAACTAAGGATAAATGATACGTCCCACGGTGTATCAATATACCAAAGTATATTGTACACAGGATAGTTGTAGAGGGGGGGTGAATACAACTTTTCTCAAACTTTACAAACTTTTAAATAAAACGTTTTAAAGATTCAAACTTAAATATAAAGTAAGTAAAGAACATGAATCATTAAAACAGTAAAGCAGGAAATAAACATTCTTGAACACAGATTGTTGTTTTCAAATGTAATCCTTTATTAAGAAATAATCTATACAAAGAATTACAGGGTTGTTGCGGAATAAAGATAGCCTACAGATATCTAAACAACCCTTGAAATGACAAACAACAATCAATAAGTTCTAGCTCAAGAGAATCAGCCCAAGCTGATCTCGTATAGACTAAGCTGTGTGTAAGAGCAGAGAAACTTATGTGAAGAATGATTCTCAGGAAATGCCACACATATGCAATCAAGGAATGAAGCTTTTATAGGCGAAAGCTCTTCTTCTCTTGGTATCCAATTCAGCCACGTATTCTTCTTTCAATGGATGATAAAGGAATAATCAATCGTGCCTTCACCTCGTACTTGTGGTCCCCCACGTACAGCTGCACATTCTTCATCGTCCAATAAGAGTATGGACACGCATATGCATATCTAACCACCAACCTGGATCCTAGGATTCTTCCTAGTCACGTCATTTGTCTTATCTTCAATCCAGGTTGTTATCTTCACTTGATTGCCAGACACAGATTGGGCCGTTTGTCAAGGCACCAATCTGCCTAAGTGTTTCCAAGCTGACTGCTAATCCCAAGCTGCCTTCCACTACCAGCTTGGTCTTCTATCTTCAATCCTCCTCTTCGACTTGGATTGAATGCTTTAAACATGTTGATGCAGCTTGAATAACACTAGATTCCATAAGATATTACATTACAAAGTATGAAGCATGATCTGGGTCAGTTACAAATCGCAAGCTGTGTCAGCTTAGTCTGACCCAGATCAGATTACAAGAACCTCAAGATTACTAAGTGTTTATAGGTCAGATTTGTCATCATTAAATTTACAATTAACATTGGGACTCAACAATCTCTCCCTATTTGATGATGACAAAACCCAACTACACTTCTAACTATCAGCTTACAAAGAATCAAAGTAAAATATGACTAACAGCTTGTGACCCTTTGAATCTTTTGGGTTCTTTTCAATCTGATATGAAGTTCTAACAAGACAACTGAATTTGTATAAATACTTTCATATATTGAGAGAAACAAGGTGTTACAAAGAGTTAACTCCCAATTATCTCCACAGTTTCTTGCTTAACTTCAAATGGGAGCAACTGTCACATCTACTTTCTATCTAACCCTTCTTCACAAGGAACTGCTCATACCCATTACCATTTTCACTATAAGACACACAGAATCTGTATAAGGTACATAGGTGCATAGTTGGTACCTCTTTTAGTTCAGAAGTCCTTTGAAAGACCAGTTGCCCTCTTGCATTTACAAAATACATGCCATGCTCAGGTTCAGTAATGTGCATCCCACTCCTTGCATTAGGCACACCAGCAGGTAGAGACAGATTGAGATGATTCAGAATCTTGTCAAGAGCTTCAGGAGCCAATTGTTCAAGTAGCTCTGAAGGGTTCAAGTTCTTGATGAAATCTGCATGATCACCTTCAGGACCATCAAGCTTGACATGTCTTCTCCTTTTCTTTTGGAGAGGCTCTTCAGACTCATCTTCATCATCCATATCATATGTTTTGGGTCTTGGAAGGCCAGTGATATCAATCTTGTGTTTCACAATGATAGCTAACTTCTTTTCAAGGGCCTCCAAAACTTTCTCTCTATGAATGCCAGGCATACCATAAACTATGTTATGCAACTCAACCCACTCAGAGTAACCTAGATCAAACAGCTTATCTAGATCATGAGTTTCCCAGCTGGTTTCATAACCTTCTCTTGTGAATCTTATGCTAGGAATGGGCTGCCCTCTTCTTCTTTTCAATTGAACCTGGGTGATTGGCTCTGGATGCCTTCTATAATTCAGTCTTTCCTTTACTTTCTTCAAGTCCAGAGCCTCCCACCCAACATGGGCTTGAACACTTTTCTTCACATCCTTTACTTTCTATGATGGCTTAGTGTGAACCACCACTTTCTTCTTCCCTTGGCTTTTGCTTATATTCTTTCTTTTGGATCCAATGGCTGCAAGGTCTTCTTCATCTTCCTTATTCAGTTTTTCTTAAAGAACCTTAGCAACTTCTGGATCTGATTGCAATTCAGCCATTTTCTCTCTTTCTAATCTGTCTTCCTTCACCAATTTGTAAGCCTCATTAACTGACATCTTAAGAATAGGTGCTTGTTGAGCAGCCAGCTCCCAATCTTTTTCTTCTTGAGTTAAGACCTTCACACCACTTGACCCAGCTTCAGTTGGCCTTTTCTTTATCATGAACTGGGACAGAGTGGCTGTGTCTTCACTTGAAGAAGATTCAACAATTATTTCTTTGGGAGCTGTGTCAGCTTTGGAGGACACGGCTTGCAATGGCACAACTTGCACAGGGTTAGCTTGGGAAGACTTATCAACTTTTTCAACCCCATTATCCTTCCTTATATCTCCCTTTTCTTTTTCAACTTCAACTTCCACCCTTATATCTCCCATTTCAACATCAGTAGTCTCCCCCTTGAATGTACCACTCTCCTTCTCAGTTTCTTCATTCCAACATTAGCACCACCAGACTCAGACTCTGGTATTTTTATCTCAACATTTTCTTTCTCACCTTCCACCTTAGAACCAAAAACAACCATTCTTCTATCTTTGGCAGCCTCCTCAGCTCTGGCCTTATCCTGTCTTACTTTTAGTCTTTCAAAATATTCTTTGATTCCCTTGTCAACCTCAGCTTGTTGTTTTGCTCTTTCTTCATCACTCATAGCACTATTCTTTTTAGTAGCACTCTTCTCCCCCTTTTTGTCATCATCAGCAGGGAAAGAGCTCACTGGAGTGGCAAAGAGGCCTTTGAGATCCTGGTTGATCAAGTCAATCTTGATATTTGTGAGACAGCAGGCTCTTCTCAGCTCAACATAATCTTCATGGAGGAGTGCAACCTTAAATTTAAGACTTTTTGAGGCTTCAATCAGATCATTCTTAAAATCTGCTTGTGACTTGTTGGCAGATTGAAGCTTAATGATCATATCTCTTGTGAACTTAGTTGCAACCTTCAATCTGACTCAGAGTGCTCTTGTTCTTTTCCTTCTCTTCATTGATTGCCTTTGTAAGACCATCAAGGGACTCTGTCAGCTTGCTCTGGTTCTGCTGCATCAAATCAACTGCTTTCAACACACTTTCTTAGTGCAGTCTGTTCTTGACTCAGCTTATCCACCTTCTTATCCGTCAATTCCTGATCCTTTTGGATCTTTTCCAAGTCTTTGATCAGCTTTGAGCTCTCAACCTTATAGTTGAATTGAACTCAGTGAGCTGACCCACCACATCTGAAAATGAGATAGTGGCAGCTTGGGAAGAGCTTGCAGTTGGCTTAAAAGCCACTGACTCTGGAAAGAGCAGCCTGCAATCCTTGAAATCAGGGTCATTGGGCTCATATAGAAGGGGGTGGAGGCAAAGGGAGTTTTGGTGAATTTGCTCATGAGAGTGAGTCTCATGAGTGGATTTGTCAGAATTGATGATGTGTTGGTCAGCCTGAGAAAGATTAACATTTAATTCAGGCTGAGGGCCAGTGGGAATGTGTTGATCTTGATTTTGATCAACTCCTCCACTGGCATCTTCCATCAGAGCATCCCTTGAGGATGGATGGGCAAACTCATCATCGAATGAAGAATCACTTCCGGAGATAGTGATCATATTCTCATTGACATCGAGAGGACCATCAATGGTTCACTTTGCTGCACAAGGGGCTGACATAACTGCCTTAAAGACAGCCATGTAACCTACAGAATCCCTCTGTCCAAGGACAGATGTAGACACAGACTCTGCAGGTGTAATGTTTTGTGTATTTGATTGCCCTTCAACAGAGGTGTGTTGTTGCACCAAAGTATCCTTAGGGAGAATTGAGACCTGTACCCCTCCTTGTGATCTAGAAGGGGCATTGGCAGTCTGTGCAGACTCAGAGTGTAAGAATGAAGGAGTCTGATCAGCTTGGGGAGGAGAAGCAGTGTCACCAATGCGTTCGATAGTTCTCTCCTTTGGCTGACCATCCTCAGAAATGATGTGCATAGACTCTGACTCATTTTGGATCTGGGCTGGATCCACTGTTGTCCCTTTAATGATATCATCAACCTTTTGGGAGGCTGATGATGAGACACAGTATGACCTTGGGAGGAGGTCTTTCTTTCAATACCTTCACCCTGTTTGGAGGGTTGGGTAGCAGTAGGTGTTCCCTTTAACTCGTCTACACTCTTTTGGGAGAGTGCAGATGGGCGTGGTGTTTTCGGCTTGTCAGCTTGGGTGACAGGGACAGCTTTGGAACGTTCCTTAGCTTCCACTGCACCTTGGGGGACTTCTAATGGTTTTGAAGTTGCAATGTCAACCCCAGAAGCTGGCACAGATTTCCTTTGGGATCTTTTCTTTTTAGCACTGTGAGGCACTAAGTCCTCAACAATGGGTCTTTTAGAAGCGGATTTTGATTGAGTGGATGAGGGTGTGGCTAGGGTGGCTGATGTTGTGGCCAACCCTTCACCCTCTTTTGGGAGAAGAATGAATAGATTTGAAAGAGTTTGAGGGTTCAGAAGCATGTGTACTTGGTCCCTGTTAGGACCAGTTTCACCTGGAAACTGGCCAGTCTCCAGTTGCACCTGGAGACTAGAAGATTTGTCCAGAAATATATTGAAGTCCAGTTGCATCGTACAGTTAACGCAACTGAAGACTTCCTCCAGTTACATCTGACCAAGACACATGAAGACATTCCAACTGAAGTCGAAGACATCAAGTGGAAGAAAGAGAATAAAAATGGCAGCGAAGCCCAGTTGTTATTCTACTCAGATAGAAACTGGAGAACATTGGTGTAAAGCACTTACAAAGCTTTACACTGATTACGAGGAAAAGACCTTTATGCTTTATGTGCTATTACACGGATAAAAGGATTTATCTATGTATAAAGTACAATAGTGCATAAAGCAGGTTGAATAAAGGTGACTTTATGTCATACCTTTATACAGCATTTTAAGGAATTAAATGCTATTCCTTAAATGCTCTCAACCATATTTGTACGGCCAAATTTGACATCCCAATGTCAACTTTGCCTATAAATAGAGGTCTTTGCACAACCAAGAAAACAACTTTGCAAACCTGCAATATTCTTGGTGAACTTGTGCAATATTCTCTCAATCGCTAAAAGGAACATTTCACTACTTTAAGTGCTTCGATTGTTGAAGAGAAATTCCAAGTATAGATCAATTGTATTTCATAGGTTGTTAGGATATTTACATATTGTATTATCTTGGTTCCGCAACAACCTTGTAATTTATTTAAAGTTAATAAATAAATTACACTTGAAAATTACATATTGTCTCACCATTTTACTTTACAAGTATTTATATTATTGCATTGTCTTTACTTATAATATCTTGTCATCTTTATACGTAAACTATCCAGACCTGGTATACTACACACTGCAACTGGTTGTCTCCAGATACAGTGTGTATATTGCAAAGTAACCACCATCGACATTGAGGTGTCTTCAGTTAGTACCATCTATTGAGTTGGGACTTACAAGTGGTATCAGAGCAGAAGGCTAATATACTTGCCTAGATCTGCTTAGATGTCTACTACTGAAGGTGAGAATGGTTCTGGTCCAAATGTTGAAAATATTAACATAAATGTTCCACCTGGTACACCTAATCAAAATGTTAATCAAAATGTTAATACCAATCCTCCTCCTCCTTCAAATGCCCCTAACCATGTCCATGTACATTATTCTAACACTCCTGTTCCTAAATTTGATGGGAACAGTGAAACGTTTGGTACATGGAAGGCCAGAATGCTATTGCATTTTGGTGGGATAGAGAGGTATATGTTGAAAATCCTTAAGGATGGACCTTATATACCCATGTCCTCTGGGGTAAGTCCTCTTCTAGATCCAACTGGAAGAAGAGGCTCCAAAGAAAAGCTAGAAGACCATTGGTCTGATGAGGATCGCAGACTGGTTGACCTTGATACCAGACTGAAAAACATGATCCTTGGAGCTGTCCTGAAGACTTAATTCCAACACTTGTGTTGTTCCCCAGTGCCAAGGCAATGTGGGATGAATTAGTTATTCAGTTTGAAGGAGGTGATGACACCATTGTCACTAGAAAGGTTGCCCTGAACAAGAAGTATGAATCCTTCTTTGCTTTACCCAATGAGAGCCTGACTGGTACTTATACCAGATTCACCGGTGTGATTAATCAACTGAGAGGGCTGGGTGTAGTGAAAGGATAAGGACATTCTTCTTGAGAAGTTTTGTGATATTCTTCCTTCCAAATGGGAAAACATGATTCTTGTCTTAAGACAAGGTAAGACCCTGCATAACCACACTCTTGCATCTCTGTATGGAGCCTTCAGATTCACTGAAGATAATAATGCAGCAAGACTTGTGGCTGAGCAGGATGCCTTGAATCATGCCCAGAGTTCAAAGGTTTCTAGTTTAACTGAGAAACCTTGTGCTGCTTTGATATCTGCTGAGAATGTCCAGTCACATTCTATGAAGGAGATGTTAAACAGTTTCTTGAACTCTGGCCTGACCACTGAAATCAGTGATGGTTGTGATGAAACTGACGATGATGATTTGGTCGCCATGATTGCTAAAACCTTTAACAGGTTTAAGCATAAATCTAAAAGATTTAATGGCCCAAACAATGCTTCCAGCTCCAACTCTCTGGACAAGTCCAATCTTACATGCTATAAGTGTGGTAAGAAAGGTCATTTTATGAAGGAATGCAGATCTAGTCAGTTGAACAATCAAACTGGTCCCCCTGTCCCAAATTTCAATAACAATCGGGCTGATGATGGCTATAAAGCCAAATACAAGAAGCTTAAAGCCCAGATTGCTCTTCTTTCCCTTGAAAAAGAGAAAAACCAGTGCTTGATTGCACAAACTGAAGGAAAGTGGGAACTCTCTGATGACTCATCTGATGATGATGAAGAGATAAGGGACATGTGTTTCATGGCCTTGGAAGATCAACAGCAACATGTGGCAAAAGATGATGTCATTTCTGGAAGATGGGTGGACATCATTTTGAAAAAGGTATGTGATTATGACAACCAGGTTGATCCAGAACTGAAACTGGACCTTGCTGAATCACTAAATGGTGATTTATTGTTTGTTGAAACTGTTAGAACTGACTGTGAAAGGTATCTGGAAACAGTTTTAACTGAACTAAACAATTTAAAACCTCAACTGATGATTTACAAGTGTCCAGTTGGCTCTCAAAGGAGTCAGTTTTAAAGATTGAGGCTTTATTAGAACTTGATAATCAAAAATTAAATTCTGATCTTGAAAAAGAAAAATTAATTATCAAGTCATGGGTTAAGGCATCTGGAAAGAATTATGATGCATTTTCTAGAACTATTGATGCCCAGAAAAATGCATGGAAATCTGGAGATCTGGAAATGGCAGCTCTCATACCAGATCTTCATGCATTGCCTCCAGCTCTTAGGGTTGAAACCCCATATGATCAACCTAAGACTGTCAAAACTGAAACTTGAGACCACCCCCACTGAGGTCAAATCTGGAGCTGAACAGGCTAAAGCTCCAGTTAAGAAGGCTGCTGGTGACAAGCCTTTACCTCAAAAGTCTAAAGAGCCCAAGACTCAAAAGACCAAATCTCCAGTTGAACCCAGGTCCAAGGTTCAGCTGCCTGTTTAAAATGACTTTTTGTTTAAACTGGACAGTCAACTCCAACTTTTGTCTAGACAGGTTCAGAGTTGCACTGCCAGAATTAAAAATCTGGAAGGAGGTTCATCCTCCTCAGTTGAAAAACAAAATGTCAAACCACCTTCTAAACTAAAACAAAAGAATGTTCCATCTGGAACAAAATCTGAAAAGAAGAAGGTAAACAAGTATCAAATACCAATCGTTTTTACTCCTGCACCTGGAGCTGATGAAAAAGCTCCAGATGCAGCATCCAGTTCCAACCCACCAGAGTCAACTGGGACTTCTGAAGTGAAGTCCACTGAACCCATCAAGAAAAGATGGGTTCACAAAAATAACTAATGATTTTTGTGGGTGTGCAGGGCGATCGTAAAAAGAACACCTGGTATCTGGACAGCGCTGCTGGACGGACAATGACCGGATGTAAGCCCCTGCTGGAAGAGTTCACTGTCCAAGATGGACCAGCAGTGATGTTTGGTAATGATCAGAATGGAAAGACTGAAGGATATGGTGTGCTCAATAACGGACAGGTCGAATTCAAAAGAGTTGCATTTGTGAATGGTTTGAAATATAACCTGATCAGTGTCAGCCAACTTTGTGATGATGGCTATAGAGTTTTGTTCGATATTGCACAAGGCACCATATTTAACAAGGACTGGAAAGTGGTGATGGTTGCACCAAGAAAAGGAAATGTGTACATTATGGACATGGAACCTGTTCCTAAAGAACAATGTTTTTATGTCAAAGCTGATGAGGACACCAACTGGTTATGGCATAAGAGATTATCCCATCTTAATTTCAAAAATATTAACAAGTTATCTCGCAAACAACTGGTGGATGGGATACCTCAAATTTCTTTTAATAAAGAAAAGCCATGTCCAGGGTGTGAGATGGGCAAGCAGAAAAGGGCCAGTTTCAAGACAAGGCAAAACTTTAGCATCACTTGAACCTCTTCACATGCTTCATATGGATCTTTTTGGTCCAGTGAATGTTCAAACTAGAGCTGGAAAGAAGTACACTCTAGTTGTGGTTGATGAATTCACCAGATACTGCTGGGTGGTATTCCTCAGATCCAAAAGTGATGCCCTGCTGAAATCATCTCTCTCATCAAAAGAATTGAGCTCAAGTACACTCGAAAAGTTTGTCAGTTGCGAAGTGATAATGGTACTGAATTCCAAAATAAGGTACTTGAAACATTTTGCAATGACATTTGCATAAAAAAAAAAAAAAAAAAAAAAAAAAAAAAAAAAAAAAACAAATGAACTCAAAACTTCTCATCAGCACACTCTCCAGAGCAAAATGGAGTTGTGGAAAGAAAGAATCGTACACTGATAGAAGCTGCCAGAAGTATGCTATCTGAATCAGGTCTTCCCACCAGTTTTTGGGCTGAAGCAGTTGCAACTGCTTGTCACACCCAAAACAGGTCTGTCTACATCAAGAGACACAAGAAGACTGCCTATGAAGTGCTCAGGAATCGAAAACCAAATATTGGATACTTCCATGTATTTGGTTGTCCAGTTTATATCTTAAACGATTCCAGTCAGCTTGGAAAGTTTGATGCGAAAGCTGATGAAGGAGTATTTTTAGGTTATTCAGATATTCGAAAGGCCTTTAGAGTTTATAATTATAGACTCCAAAAGGTTAATGAGACAATTCATGTCACATTTGACGAATCAAATGATGCAATTAACAAGAGACCAACCCTTGATATCTCTCCAGTCGCTCCATTAAATTTTGGTGAAACTGACCAAGTCCATCAGTCAGTTGTTTCACCAGTTGATGTTTCCAGTCATAAGGAACTGGAACCAGTTAAGAAGAGGAGTACCACCAGTGACACTTCATTTTATCCCTCCATCAGTTTCAACTTACCACAGAAACTGGTGATTGGATCAGATGTACGTGTTGCTCCAATATCAGCACCAGTTCAAACTGCTCCAGACTCTCCAGTTCTTCAAGAAATGCCTTTCTTTGAAGAATTTCATGATGCAAATCGTGACCTCATTGACTCTGATGAGGATGTTGAAGTAGTTTGGGCTGATCCTCCACCAGTTGCTACAACTGTAGAGAATCCTCAGGTGACTTGCACTGATATTGTTGTACACCAACCTAGTCAATACACTAGATGGCCTGCAGCACATCCAATTGAACAGATTGT
>CM067173.1:62059526-62118331 GCA_034093135.1 Erigeron breviscapus
AAATTAAATATAACTAATGATATATCTATTTGTACGTAACATATATAGAGAGTTATGAGTTTTTTTTTTTTTTGTTTTTTTTTTTCATATATATACCAGTTTTTTTATTTGATTCCATGGGTTTCTTTTGTTGATATACTTCTCTTTTTTTTGTATTATTTTTTCATTTTGTATATCAGCAACTTTTTGTTTTATAGATTATCTAGGTTTTTTAGAATTCAACCTAGAGTTGAAAGGCGATAGACTTTATATGTGAATGTTGTTTTATGTTGGCATATTGGAGAACTGTGATAACATTTGTAGAACCAAGCGGTGTTTGACACTTTGACCTGGTGGAAAGTGGCTTATCAACCAAAAGGTGTGGGTTGAAATCTCATGCAAGATGTAGGCTACAGATAGGTGCCGAGTCTTTGCCGTTAAAAAAAGTGTTAAAAGTTTTGATGAACTATTGCTTATTTATAAGTATTAACCAATAAACTTTTATAATTTGCTCTCTCTTTGACCATCATGTAACTTGAATCCTGAGACGGCAATCAATCATTCGCTTGGTACTCATATTATGGCACAACTAGACTCATGAAAATTTTGTTTTCTCAAATTTTCCTCTCTTGTGTTTGGGGATTAACAAGAACTAAAAGTATAAGACAGTTGACAATCAGTTTTACCGTCGCTAGAAAAAGCGCCTCCACAGACTAGAACTTCAAGAGGAGAATGCACCAATGTCGGCTTAGACCTAAAGATACCTTTTTTTCTTGATCCTCGAAACAATCAAGAATATGCATAGCAACTTTTTGTTTTATAGATTATCTAGGTTTTTTAGAATTCAACCTAGAGTTGAAAGGCGATAGACTTTATATGTGAATGTTGTTTTATGTTGGCATATTGGAGAACTGTGATAACATTTGTAGAACCAAGCGGTGTTTGACACTTTGACCTGGTGGAAAGTGGCTTATCAACCAAAAGGTGTGGGTTGAAATCTCATGCAAGATGTAGGCTACAGATAGGTGCCGAGTCTTTGCCGTTAAAAAAAGTGTTAAAAGTTTTGATGAACTATTGCTTATTTATAAGTATTAACCAATAAACTTTTATAATTTGCTCTCTCTTTGACCATCATGTAACTTGAATCCTGAGACGGCAATCAATCATTCGCTTGGTACTCATATTATGGCACAACTAGACTCATGAAAATTTTGTTTTCTCAAATTTTCCTCTCTTGTGTTTGGGGATTAACAAGAACTAAAAGTATAAGACAGTTGACAATCAGTTTTACCGTCGCTAGAAAAAGCGCCTCCACAGACTAGAACTTCAAGAGGAGAATGCACCAATGTCGGCTTAGACCTAAAGATACCTTTTTTTCTTGATCCTCGAAACAATCAAGAATATGCATAGCACATTTTGGTGTTAACCAAGGAATCAAGGATATTAAAATGGCTTATGTCAAAATAGTTGGAGCGAATGCAGGATAACGTGCAGCTCAAAAAATATATAAAGGTTTCGAATTATTGATGACCCTTTATCTGCAAAAGACCGAGGGCATTGCATGACATAGCTCAAACCAAAAAAACTAAACCCGCTATTTGCAAAAGAAAGTACCGCAAAAAGAAACTCAGCAAGTTTTGTCATTGCATTCCTTTATCCAAATGCTGAAATGCATGATGAGTATCATTCCCTTTACAAAACCAGACACATATGGGTCTACGTAAACCTACAAAAATAAGCAATGTTGAATAATGCCAATGTCAAAGCTCGTTAGCACAAAGATTCCAGCAAGCAAGAGAGCAGCAATTCATCACGCTAACACCAGCTTGCAAACTGTAGTACCCAAATATTTTGGTTACGTTTCCAGATTTCGTGAGTAAAGTCAGCTAATAACTTTATGCAATTGTTACAACAGAACAGCAAGAGTAAAGACGTGAGTCTGAAACTTCCAACAAGACAAAATTGCCATGAGTTTAATTTTCATCCGGACTATATATACCAGTTTTTTTATTTGATTCCATGGGTTTCTTTTGTTGATATACTTCTCTTTTTTTTGTATTATTTTTTCATTTTGTATATCAGCAACTTTTTGTTTTATAGATTATCTAGGTTTTTTTTTTTTTTTTTTTTTTTTTTTTTTTTTTTTTTTTTTTTTTTTTTTTTTTTTTTTTTTTTTTTTTTTTTTTTTTTTTTTTTTTTTTTTTTTTTTTTTTTTTTTTTTTTTTTTTTTTTTTTTTTTTTTTTTTTTTTTTTTTTTTTTTTTTTTTTTTTTTTTTTTTTTTTTTTTTTTTTTTTTTTTTTTTTTTTTTTTTTTTTTTTTTTTTTTTTTTTTTTTTTTTTTTTTTTTTTTTTTTTTTTTTTTTTTTTTTTTTTTTTTTTTTTTTTTTTTTTTTTTTTTTTTTTTTTTTTTTTTTTTTTTTTTTTTTTTTTTTTTTTTTTTTTTTTTTTTTTTTTTTTTTTTTTTTTTTTTTTTTTTTTTTTTTTTTTTTTTTTTTTTTTTTTTTTTTTTTTTTTTTTTTTTTTTTTTTTTTTTTTTTTTTTTTTTTTTTTTTTTTTTTTTTTTTTTTTTTTTTTTTTTTTTTTTTTTTTTTTTTTTTTTTTTTTTTTTTTTTTTTTTTTTTTTTTTTTTTTTTTTTTTTTTTTTTTTTTTTTTTTTTTTTTTTTTTTTTTTTTTTTTTTTTTTTTTTTTTTTTTTTTTTTTTTTTTTTTTTTTTTTTTTTTTTTTTTTTTTTTTTTTTTTTTTTTTTTTTTTTTTTTTTTTTTTTTTTTTTTTTTTTTTTTTTTTTTTTTTTTTTTTTTTTTTTTTTTTTTTTTTTTTTTTTTTTTTTTTTTTTTTTTTTTTTTTTTTTTTTTTTTTTTTTTTTTTTTTTTTTTTTTTTTTTTTTTTTTTTTTTTTTTTTTTTTTTTTTTTTTTTTTTTTTTTTTTTTTTTTTTTTTTTTTTTTTTTTTTTTTTTTTTTTTTTTTTTTTTTTTTTTTTTTTTTTTTTTTTTTTTTTTTTTTTTTTTTTTTTTTTTTTTTTTTTTTTTTTTTTTTTTTTTTTTTTTTTTTTTTTTTTTTTTTTTTTTTTTTTTTTTTTTTTTTTTTTTTTTTTTTTTTTTTTTTTTTTTTTTTTTTTTTTTTTTTTTTTTTTTTTTTTTTTTTTTTTTTTTTTTTTTTTTTTTTTTTTTTTTTTTTTTTTTTTTTTTTTTTTTTTTTTTTTTTTTTTTTTTTTTTTTTTTTTTTTTTTTTTTTTTTTTTTTTTTTTTTTTTTTTTTTTTTTTTTTTTTTTTTTTTTTTTTTTTTTTTTTTTTTTTTTTTTTTTTTTTTTTTTTTTTTTTTTTTTTTTTTTTTTTTTTTTTTTTTTTTTTTTTTTTTTTTTTTTTTTTTTTTTTTTTTTTTTTTTTTTTTTTTTTTTTTTTTTTTTTTTTTTTTTTTTTTTTTTTTTTTTTTTTTTTTTTTTTTTTTTTTTTTTTTTTTTTTTTTTTTTTTTTTTTTTTTTTTTTTTTTTTTTTTTTTTTTTTTTTTTTTTTTTTTTTTTTTTTTTTTTTTTTTTTTTTTTTTTTTTTTTTTTTTTTTTTTTTTTTTTTTTTTTTTTTTTTTTTTTTTTTTTTTTTTTTTTTTTTTTTTTTTTTTTTTTTTTTTTTTTTTTTTTTTTTTTTTTTTTTTTTTTTTTTTTTTTTTTTTTTTTTTTTTTTTTTTTTTTTTTTTTTTTTTTTTTTTTTTTTTTTTTTTTTTTTTTTTTTTTTTTTTTTTTTTTTTTTTTTTTTTTTTTTTTTTTTTTTTTTTTTTTTTTTTTTTTTTTTTTTTTTTTTTTTTTTTTTTTTTTTTTTTTTTTTTTTTTTTTTTTTTTTTTTTTTTTTTTTTTTTTTTTTTTTTTTTTTTTTTTTTTTTTTTTTTTTTTTTTTTTTTTTTTTTTTTTTTTTTTTTTTTTTTTTTTTTTTTTTTTTTTTTTTTTTTTTTTTTTTTTTTTTTTTTTTTTTTTTTTTTTTTTTTTTTTTTTTTTTTTTTTTTTTTTTTTTTTTTTTTTTTTTTTTTTTTTTTTTTTTTTTTTTTTTTTTTTTTTTTTTTTTTTTTTTTTTTTTTTTTTTTTTTTTTTTTTTTTTTTTTTTTTTTTTTTTTTTTTTTTTTTTTTTTTTTTTTTTTTTTTTTTTTTTTTTTTTTTTTTTTTTTTTTTTTTTTTTTTTTTTTTTTTTTTTTTTTTTTTTTTTTTTTTTTTTTTTTTTTTTTTTTTTTTTTTTTTTTTTTTTTTTTTTTTTTTTTTTTTTTTTTTTTTTTTTTTTTTTTTTTTTTTTTTTTTTTTTTTTTTTTTTTTTTTTTTTTTTTTTTTTTTTTTTTTTTTTTTTTTTTTTTTTTTTTTTTTTTTTTTTTTTTTTTTTTTTTTTTTTTTTTTTTTTAGACCCAAATATTTTGGTTACGTTTCCAGATTTCGTGAGTAAAGTCAGCTAATAACTTTATGCAATTGTTACAACAGAACAGCAAGAGTAAAGACGTGAGTCTGAAACTTCCAACAAGACAAAAGAAAACACGACGATAAAAGCTTTGGGAAACTTCAAACCTGCCAAAGTATAAACAAGAAAGTTATCAACTAAGTTAGATATAACAAAGCAGCTGAATGAAAGTGAGATTAACCATTATTATAAACAATATACAAGAATCTATGCAACCTCAACCAGCATATATGTCCGAAGACAATATCAATCCTAGTGTAATAGTCAAACAGCAGAGCCAATTAGCTACTGATTTTATAATGGACACTACTATAGTTGCAAGACATATTCAAAGAAGACCCATCAGTTGCAATTCCAGTATAGCAAAGATAGCACTACGCTGCTTGTCTTTCATGGGCTTGTAAACAATGCGCACATTTTGGCCATTTACAGTCTTACAGAGGTACATCATAGTAACATATCTTTAAATATAATTATAAAAAAGTGCACGAAATCATTAGCAAAACTGGCAAGATTTTTGAATAAATAAAAGAACGGAAACATTTTGTTATAAAATCCGGATTAATCCATGCACATGCAGGATAAAGATATGGGAAAGCAACAAATACATAACTGTTGCAGGCTAGTCCAAAGGTCATACATGGAAATCCAGGAATCCTAAACGGTAGATAAAGAAGCATGAAAACTAGTCAAATAGACAGCCACAGGTAACATAATTATGGGTAACCATGGTTGGTGTAAAATTACCCCCATTCTACTGAGGAACAGCTAACCGTGTAACATGTGATTACTCCCGTATTCATGATTTTCCCTTTTGCCAATAAATTGGACAGAAAAATCAATCAGACAGCACAAATGCCAAAATCATTATCTATGCCACTTACCTGGTTTGGTTTATAAAAGATATATACACAGATAGATATAACATTAACCATCACCAAATGGTCCAGTGACAAAGAGGCTTGTTTCCTCACAAGAGGTCTCAAGTTCGAGTCCTACCTAGGCATATTTTGGGGGTGACTATTCAAATACAGTAGCAAAGGTACAAACTACAAAGCAGCAGACATGGCAAGGAAGAATGTCCAGCAAGAACATCAGTTAGTCCTTACTGCTAATAGGAATGTGTATTTATTTTAATTATTTTCGTATCATGCAAAGCACCCCCTCTGCACAAAACCTTTTTTAAAAATCATTTTGGCCAAAACAGGGTTCTGTCAATTGTAAAACCTTTGGCCATCTTAGTGTGTATGACACATAACATTAATCTTTCATACTAGAAGATGCTTCGTTACAAGTGTGTATAAACATATACTTCTTCATCTTATAAAGATTTTATATGGGAATGCAAGTCATAACTTTTACTGGTTGGTGGCAGACTACCTCTGCCCCAAATCAAGCTTCTCAATTTATGAACTTATAAACTTATGTGAAAAAAGGGAAACATTAAAGGGGGCAAGAACTACCTTAAGCTATGTGACAAAGACATTAAAAACAGCAATATATCAGAAAAGACAGAAAGCCACAGCTGTATTCAGGCAAAATCACCCATCTACTGCCCAATCCAACAAATGCTAATTTGGGTAGACATTTTATCGTAATGGTTACTAACTGTGATTCTACTATAGAACAATACATATTAGTGAATGAAACATAAAAGAAAAATCAACCACTCCCGTTAGTTCATTAATGAATGATACTAAGTACCTTTTCCCAAATTTATAATTGTAAACAAAGTTAAACTCATAAATAGGGCCCAATTCCTAACTGGACATGATGAAGCGGGAAAGGCAGAAAATATGGAGCATACTTACATTCGTAGAAGTAAGAATTAATACATTCATTTGATGTCAACCATAAACTAGTCCTACTCGGGGTCTTTTCACATTACTAGCACCATCGCCTTGTTATCTACCAGTTAGAGTCTTTAATTGATCATATGCACATTGAATTTTGTGCTTCTCTTGGATGTTCAATTTGTATCCTTCATAAGACTGTAAAAGGTAACATTTAAAAATCAGAATCAAACAGTGATGCCAAACTCGCGGTAAAAGAGGGGGAAGAGAGGGAGGGAGGGAGGGGGAGGGGGGAGGGAGGGAGGGAGGGAGGGAGGGAGGGAGGGAGGGAGGGAGGGAGGGAGGGAGGGAGGGAGGGAGGGAGGGAGGGAGGGAGGGAGGGAGGGAGGGAGGGAGGGAGGGAGGGAGGGAGGGAGGGAGGGAGGGAGGGAGGGAGGGAGGGAGGGAGGGAGGGAGGGAGGGAGGGAGGGAGGGAGGGAGGGAGGGAGGGAGGGAGGGAGGGAGGGAGGGAGGGAGGGAGGGAGGGAGGGAGGGAGGGAGGGAGGGAGGGAGGGAGGGAGGGAGGGAGGGAGGGAGGGAGGGAGGGAGGGAGGGAGGGAGGGAGGGAGGGAGGGAGGGAGGGAGGGAGGGAGGGAGGGAGGGAGGGAGGGAGGGAGGGAGGGAGGGAGGGAGGGAGGGAGGGAGGGAGGGAGGGAGGGAGGGAGGGAGGGAGGGAGGGAGGGAGGGAGGGAGGGAGGGAGGGAGGGAGGGAGGGAGGGAGGGAGGGAGGGAGGGAGGGAGGGAGGGAGGGAGGGAGGGAGGGAGGGAGGGAGGGAGGGAGGGAGGGAGGGAGGGAGGGAGGGAGGGAGGGAGGGAGGGAGGGAGGGAGGGAGGGAGGGAGGGAGGGAGGGAGGGAGGGAGGGAGGGAGGGAGGGAGGGAGGGAGGGAGGGAGGGAGGGAGGGAGGGAGGGAGGGAGGGAGGGAGGGAGGGAGGGAGGGAGGGAGGGAGGGAGGGAGGGAGGGAGGGAGGGAGGGAGGGAGGGAGGGAGGGAGGGAGGGAGGGAGGGAGGGAGGGAGGGAGGGAGGGAGGGAGGGAGGGAGGGAGGGAGGGAGGGAGGGAGGGAGGGAGGGAGGGAGGGAGGGAGGGAGGGAGGGAGGGAGGGAGGGAGGGAGGGAGGGAGGGAGGGAGGGAGGGAGGGAGGGAGGGAGGGAGGGAGGGAGGGAGGGAGGGAGGGAGGGAGGGAGGGAGGGAGGGAGGGAGGGAGGGAGGGAGGGAGGGAGGGAGGGAGGGAGGGAGGGAGGGAGGGAGGGAGGGAGGGAGGGAGGGAGGGAGGGAGGGAGGGAGGGAGGGAGGGAGGGAGGGAGGGAGGGAGGGAGGGAGGGAGGGAGGGAGGGAGGGAGGGAGGGAGGGAGGGAGGGAGGGAGGGAGGGAGGGAGGGAGGGAGGGAGGGAGGGAGGGAGGGAGGGAGGGAGGGAGGGAGGGAGGGAGGGAGGGAGGGAGGGAGGGAGGGAGGGAGGGAGGGAGGGAGGGAGGGAGGGAGGGAGGGAGGGAGGGAGGGAGGGAGGGAGGGAGGGAGGGAGGGAGGGAGGGAGGGAGGGAGGGAGGGAGGGAGGGAGGGAGGGAGGGAGGGAGGGAGGGAGGGAGGGAGGGAGGGAGGGAGGGAGGGAGGGAGGGAGGGAGGGAGGGAGGGAGGGAGGGAGGGAGGGAGGGAGGGAGGGAGGGAGGGAGGGAGGGAGGGAGGGAGGGAGGGAGGGAGGGAGGGAGGGAGGGAGGGAGGGAGGGAGGGAGGGAGGGAGGGAGGGAGGGAGGGAGGGAGGGAGGGAGGGAGGGAGGGAGGGAGGGAGGGAGGGAGGGAGGGAGGGAGGGAGGGAGGGAGGGAGGGAGGGAGGGAGGGAGGGAGGGAGGGAGGGAGGGAGGGAGGGAGGGAGGGAGGGAGGGAGGGAGGGAGGGAGGGAGGGAGGGAGGGAGGGAGGGAGGGAGGGAGGGAGGGAGGGAGGGAGGGAGGGAGGGAGGGAGGGAGGGAGGGAGGGAGGGAGGGAGGGAGGGAGGGAGGGAGGGAGGGAGGGAGGGAGGGAGGGAGGGAGGGAGGGAGGGAGGGAGGGAGGGAGGGAGGGAGGGAGGGAGGGAGGGAGGGAGGGAGGGAGGGAGGGAGGGAGGGAGGGAGGGAGGGAGGGAGGGAGGGAGGGAGGGAGGGAGGGAGGGAGGGAGGGAGGGAGGGAGGGAGGGAGGGAGGGAGGGAGGGAGGGAGGGAGGGAGGGAGGGAGGGAGGGAGGGAGGGAGGGAGGGAGGGAGGGAGGGAGGGAGGGAGGGAGGGAGGGAGGGAGGGAGGGAGGGAGGGAGGGAGGGAGGGAGGGAGGGAGGGAGGGAGGGAGGGAGGGAGGGAGGGAGGGAGGGAGGGAGGGAGGGAGGGAGGGTCAATAACTGCTCCCTCTAGCATCTTAAAAACAAGATGATCATCCCCAATCTGATTCAGACAAGAGCAAACAGCCTTGGCGACAGACCTAAACAATTCAGAATTTGACTTCCCATATTTCTCTACGTTGAGCGAACTGCTTTCTGATATTTTAAAAAAAATCATAAAGGGCTTGCAATGTGTAGGCAGCGGAGAAGAGATCATCTTTCAGTGATAAATAATGACCAAACATAAAAAATGAGAAATGGTTAATAGTGTACCAGGACAAACTTGAAAAACTTCATATCGTGACAATAATGTGATGAGAAAACTAATATAATCGGCAATCTGGATATGTCCAGCTCTGTAAGCAGAACTCAGAACCTCCAAGAAACGAAATAAGAGCAATGGATCCAGATCCTGGCCTGCAATGATAAGCAAGGAACACATTCAGTACTCCAGTTCTAGCTTTATTGCCCTTTTCCTTTGTCGTTTGATATTCTTTAACAAAAATGGTGAATGATAATATTTTTATTTCCATATACGCTAGTGAGCTGGACGCCCAATTACTAGCATTCTGCCAAACTTGCAAGAATTGGCAAAAACGCTATTGTAATTCACTGTCACTTCTTTATGAAATTGAATTCAACTGCAATACTCACACAAGCAACAAGTAGCTATCGACTGAAGCATGCATGGGTCCAGGAAGGAGAAGTAATACAGGCAACAGATAGAAAGTTCCTGGATCTCTCTTGGAAGCTTTATAAAAGGACCATAGGAAGTATCACCTGACAAGAAGAAAAATTATCAAGAGGAGCTCGTAAAACTACAAGACCGGCAATGAGATGAAGGATCAATCATGATTGTTTCTACTACCATCACCCACTGCACAGTAAAATTCTCTAAGTGCATACTGCATGTTGTCAAGCTCCTGTGAGAGAGGAGAGTTCAGAGTGGTACATTGTCCCAGATGAAGATGAAGACGCAATACAGCCTGCAGAAATCACCCTCATCAAAATATGAATACTCGGAGGCCAGAGTTAAATAGATCCAAACGATGTAATATTCAATTTGTTTTACAACTACAGAGAATGATTGAGCATTGATTGCCAATAAATATATACCTTTGAGAACGATGGGTTTTTATCACCCAAGAGGATTAGCAACAGAGATATCTCTCTAATCCACGTGATCTGAAAGTCCACTATTTCTGAATCACTTGTCTCTGGGGATGCAAAACTGTTTTTCTGTAAACCAGACAAGATAGCAAATGTGATACAGACAAAAAAAAGGTATGATAGCAATGGTGTGATTTGCTATTGGTTAACAATGGTGTGATTTGCTATTGGTTAACGGGCTCTGCTTTTGTAAATACCCACCCCTTGCCCAACACACACACACAAAAAGGTATGGTTGATAGTGAACATATAGAGTCATGGGTGAAAGAGCTTACAGGAAATAGCATCTCTTCGATTGCTGAAAGACAAAGCAATTTCATTGAAGACTCTGGATCACACTTCTTGAAAACCTCTGTAAAAGCCTGAAATATATACCATTGATACATTTTACTCAGAACTTCGATCATATAAAAGTATAAAGACGTAAATGTACAAATTTAAGATTCAAACCTTCAACGTATAAATAATAAAAATAAAAAAAAAAGGAAAGAAAGAAAGCTGATTAGTAGTGAAACATAATCTTATATATACAAGAATAGGAACAATGTCAAAAACCTGAAGTATGAGTAATTTCCAAGTACTATCCATGTGCGTGATCAGTTTAGGGATGAAGGGGATAAGTGGAAGTGAATGCTTCAAGAAAAATGCTTTGCCAGAATGCAAAGTGTTGCACACCTGCAAATTTGTACATATGATGTCAGTTCTCGTGTCTTCTTCAACCAATATACATTCGGAAAATTTTAACAATGATAAATAATAAAAATAAAAAAAAAAGGAAAGAAAGAAAGCTGATTAGTAGTGAAACATAATCTTATATATACAAGAATAGGAACAATGTCAAAAACCTGAAGTATGAGTAATTTCCAAGTACTATCCATGTGCGTGATCAGTTTAGGGATGAAGGGGATAAGTGGAAGTGAATGCTTCAAGAAAAATGCTTTGCCAGAATGCAAAGTGTTGCACACCTGCAAATTTGTACATATGATGTCAGTTCTCGTGTCTTCTTCAACCAATATACATTCGGAAAATTTTAACAATGATAAAATAAAAAAAAAAGGAAAGAAAGAAAGCTGATTAGTAGTGAAACATAATCTTATATATACAAGAATAGGAACAATGTCAAAAACCTGAAGTACGAGTAATTTCCAAGTACTATCCATGTGCGTGATCAGTTTAGGGATGAAGGGGATAAGTGGAAGTGAATGCTTCAAGAAAAATGCTTTGCCAGAATGCAAAGTGTTGCACACCTGCAAATTTGTACATATGATGTCAGTTCTCGTGTCTTCTTCAACCAATATACATTCGGAAAATTTTAACAATGATATCACAACGTTCACACTTTCTTAAGTGCCCATAGTAAATAGAAACTTTAAGAAGGCAGGAACAACCATGATATCATTACCAAACTAAATTCAATAATTTATAATAGCAGTGACATGCAAAAAGGGGCCAACCAAATCAAGATTGCATGAGGCTTGTTAACAATGAGCCTTAACGGCCATGAATTCTCATTTTGGTTATAGTCACCACAAAATCTCTATAAAACACGGTTCAAAATATACATACCTTCTCAGACAATGCATCTACAATGAACACCAGGAACTTTTCCAGAAAGGCAGATGGGGGAGCTGACCAATCAATTAAGCAAAAGAAGATCTCCGAAACAATAACATTTAAGATAAAATACCTATTATCATCCTGCAAACACACAAAAGGTGCAAGAAACTGAATTATATGGTGAATAGAAATATATACCAACATATAGAATTAAAATAACACACATATAATGCATGGGGTAAAGTTAGAAATTAGTAAACAGAATACAGTGAATACAAAGGTCCTTGCCAACAAAGATAATTGTATACCTTTCCTGATGACTGGAGTGTCGGGTTCAGGGGAAAGACAACAAATAACTTCTTTAATACAATCTGCAACATATCTTGATCTCTTCTGTTGGAAGTTAGTGAAACTTCAGCTTGTTCATTTCTGCCGTTCCCATAAACAAAAAACTTGACAATAAAATCTATACTTTTGAAGATAGAAAGCACACAATCAAATGATTGTGCTTCCAAAGTAGGCATTGTCAAAACTGAAGGCATAAAATCTTGGAAACCGCCAACTAATATAGGCAAAAGTCCCTTAAGTTCCTTTGCAATCACTAAAAACCCTGCAGAGAGGCAATTATGTATAAGCATTCATTTATACCAAATAAATATTGAGCATATATGAACAGAGAGTGTCTCATTATCATAGAGCAACACAGCAGATAATTTATGTGCATGCCACATACTACATTGATAATGCTTATTATCTTTCGTATAACAATAAATACTACAACAATGTCAGATGCTGAAATATCTTACAAAGATATGTGCAAAAAAATATATAAAATTCCAGATTCTTTTACTAACCAGAAGGATCTACATGTACTTCAGACTCGAAAGCATGCAAAATTCGTCTATTAGCAACAACCTATTGGCAAGAGAAAAGATAGAACGGAAAGGAAGAGAGGATTAGAGCGTTATAACTTATAATTTGGATATAAAGAAAAATAGATATTATAGCCCACCAATTAATAAAGAAAAAGATATCACTGAAGAAACAGTGCAAGCACAATTATAAAACATTGGTGTTTAGACATTAATTGCCAAGGATATGTGGCAGGAGCAGAAATAAAGGTTAAAACGTACTTTTTGGGTTGACGAGTTACTATCCTTCTTATTATACGGCAAAAGGGAGAGACAGTATGCCAAACCAGCAAGGACACTCTTAAGCTTTCCTTTGTCATTCAAATTAAATTGGTTCTTCTGCAAAATCTCTTTGTAATGTTGGATGATCTGCAAGCGCAAACAGTGATCTTTCAGTACAAAACTTAGTTATCTTGTATAACATATAATGTATCGAAGAACAAGCAATCCATAATAAGTAAATATTGCACATCTGAAACCTATTCAATAAAGGCATATCAAGGGCAACAAAACAAAGTCAAAGAATACATTATAACAAGCACATCAGGGAATGCCTTAGTGAAATCTTTCACTGTCGAAGAAATCAACAGAACTATATGTACATATGAAAAAGAAAAGCATAAATATCCACAATCAAACTCATAAACAAAGTAAAATCAAGGACTACGAAATGCTATATGAATATAAGCTATATGTCTAACTCAAACATTACTTTTCTGTGTAAGCATAAAGAAATCAAACAAGTACCTTTTCAGCATACATGGAGAATGACAGTGGGTAGTGCTGGACAACAAGGTCAAAAAACTTGAAAGCCATCAAACGAACATCGATTGCCAAATGCGTCATTGCATTGAATACATATGCCATCATCAATGATATGAAAGTTCGCTGGTTATCCTGGATATATTGAAAATAAAAACTGATTTAGCATAGGATAAACTAACGAGTTCATTTGGGAACTCATGACAGTATCTAAAGCAACAATATGACAAGCAGAAGCGTCTCTCTACTTTTTTTTATCCACAATCAAACTCATAAACAAAGTAAAATCAAGGACTACGAAATGCTATATGAATATAAGCTATATGTCTAACTCAAACATTACTTTTCTGTGTAAGCATAAAGAAATCAAACAAGTACCTTTTCAGCATACATGGAGAATGACAGTGGGTAGTGCTGGACAACAAGGTCAAAAAACTTGAAAGCCATCAAACGAACATCGATTGCCAAATGCGTCATTGCATTGAATACATATGCCATCATCAATGATATGAAAGTTCGCTGGTTATCCTGGATATATTGAAAATAAAAACTGATTTAGCATAGGATAAACTAACGAGTTCATTTGGGAACTCATGACAGTATCTAAAGCAACAATATGTCAAGCAGAAGCGTTCAAGTACAATACCAAAGGTATCTATATTTATTCTACTAAATTTTAGTGGCACCCCTAGACTGTATAGGAAAAAGAAGTGGATGATGGATGTCGGACACACAACAACTAAACCTGCACTAAATTAATTGATAGGCTCTAATGTGTGATACAAAATACCAAAGAAAAATGTACAACACATTCGTCATGTATTTTTCATACACCATAATATTTGTCATGTATTGTTCATACACCATAATATTACTATATATAGAGAAGTAAAACGATTTGTCACTAGCTGTTTGAAACACCTATTATATGTTTATTACTATCATCTTCAACAAAGAACAGTGTAATACATTTCCCGGAGCTAGCAATATGATCATTTGAGTACATGCATATCAAGTCATACATACAGAAGTTTAAATTCCTATAAGCGAGAGAACAACACACCTCTTTACAGGCAGGAAATATGATTGTCTTCAGAAGTTGATATAGGCTCTCACGAACAGTTTTATCTTCATCACTCATGCGCTCACGCAGTTTTTCAATAACAGAGAGTCTGTGCATCTTGAGTTCTGCCGGATGTTTGAGAAAGATATCCCTAATACCCATCAATGCATCTTGAAAGACAAACATCTATTGTTAATACCGTATCACCACCAATCAACAATTATACTAAATCAACAAAAATAATACCTCTGCGAACTTTAACGTTGTGATGTGATGTTTGCTGAAGCAGCTCTTTAAGAGTCAAACCTTTTTTACTAACAGCAAGACCCGCCTTGTCTGACACTAAACTTTGTTCGGGTAATATAATAGCTGTTGATGAAAAGTACGAACACGATTAGCATTAAGTAAGATTCCTGGGGCCTATAAACTAACTAATGAGTAAGTAAAAATAGTAAGAAGAGAAATAAAGGTGCTACCTTTAAATTTGACATCAGTATTGGTGGTATTTTTAGGTGGGGGTAACTTCCTTCCGATCTTTCGCTTTATTTTCTGCACAAAAACACGATAAAAATGAAAAAAGAATTGATTGATTGAAGAATTGAGAGAGAATGAGGAAAAAGGTTGTGGCTGTTACTTTGAAGTCAAAACCGTGCTTCTGCTGCTTTTGATGTTGTTTCTTCAACTATATAGTAATGAAGCCCGTGAAGTCAATAACCAAATTCATTAATACATAATCAAACAAACATACATTTTAACTTCAATAAAACCTAATAAAATGAATACAAAACTTCTATTTATCTTTGTAACATTCACATTTGTAACAAAAAAAAAATGCTTAACTAACTTGAACTTAAAACAAATAAAGCATCCAAAACACACAGACATACATACCCAATTTGCATACACATATATATAAAAATATATAAATAGAAATATAAATGTAAATAATAAGTAAGAAAATTTCAGCATACCTTAAAATGACACCTGAGATCTGAACCCCTAGCTTTGCAAGCTGAATAACATCAAAAAATAAACAAAAAAAGTTATTTAACATTTTACATAAATCCCAACAATTAACAAGATAATACATGTAAGAGACGCATATAAAAAAAAATTTAAAAATAGTTACATTTTGTGGGGTTTTCAGGTTCCTTTGAATACTTCACCTGAAATTTATAAACACAAAGAAAAATATTAACTTTATACATAAATATCAATGTATACACACATATATTGATATATATACATATATACACATAGATATATAGATAGATACATTTTTTATGAGTGTATGAAGTTTATTAGTGCTAAAGATTGAAGGTGGAAACTGACCATGGCAGCAGATGATTAGCAGGTGCAGATGCCGCTGAGTGAAACTGTGTGTGTGTGTTTTACAGAGGATCCAAGTTGAAGGTTTACAATATTTACAACAAGGGATGGTTAGCGAAAAATCAAAAAACCATAAGGACGGTTTATGTAATTAACTCTTGTTTTAATATACTCGTATTAATTTTCTATTCTATAAGATTGGGTTTGACCAAGGGCACTTCGGTAAATTAAACCCTCATTGAAACCTACAAAAACTTCACAAAACGAAGAACGAACCCACCCCATAAAACAAATTCCAGATAATAATAAGGAAAAGAAAAAAAAAGAAAAAACAATCACAATTTAATAAAAAAGGCAGAGAAATCATCAAAAATTAGATCATTACAATCTAAACGACCTCCTTATTTTCATTCAACATGTGATGTAAGTTTTAAATTTCCCTCTTATTTTCAGTCTGTAGTACTAAATCTAGGGTTTCAAATCTATACCCACCAAATTTCTTGAACACCCACAGTTCAAATTCACCAAAATATTTTTGGACACCCTTTTGAGTAATTAGCACTTTGGACTAAAAAAATTTGGATCTTGGCTATAATTTAGTGTTTCTTGATTAGGTCTTAATTCTTGTTAATTTCAGTATTTGAGGATACCCAATTGAATAATTAACAGTTTGGGCTAAAAAAGTTTGGATCTTGGCTTTAGTTTAGTGTTTTTGATTAGGTTTTCTTTAGGTAGGTTTCAAGGTAATAGTTATGGCAGGTGGAAGTAATAATTTGAATAACTCTATGAAAAATATTGGGGGTGTTAGTGTGCCAACTGGGTTTGGTAATTCAGGGGTAAAAGGTACCGGAAACCCGAATCAATCTATGGGACCACCCAACCATTCACAGTTGTCTGAGCCTCAGGCTCAGGCGCTAGCTCAAGCACAATATGTGCAAGCTCAGGCTCAAGCTCAAGCTCGAGCTGCTCATGCCCGGTTTCAGGCACAGTTACAAGCACAAGCGCAGGCGCAAGCACAAGGGCAGCCGCTGCCACAGAAGCCGAGTATGATGGGAGGGCTTAGTAGTAATAGTAATATAGGTGGTTCGTCGCCCTCAATTGTTACACATAATAGTGGTAAAAGGTCGGGGCATAAACCGTCTTCGCGTCCTCCTGGTTCTTCTAGTGGTGTAGCTGGTTCGCCTTCGAAAACAATGGAGCTTACACCTGCGGCACGTAGACGAAAGAGAGGCCCACCCGAGAATCAGATTCCTGAAAAGGTGGCTGCCCTTTTGCCGGAATCAGCTCTTTACACTCAGTTGTTGGAGTTTGAGGGTCGTGTGGATGCTGCTCTTGCTAGAAAAAAGGTTGACATTCAAGAATCTATTAAGAACCCACCTCGTGTGCAGAGAACTCTTAGGATTTACGTTTTCAACACCTTCACGAACCAAACTCAAACTGGAAATCCTAAGGAAAACACCGAAGCTCCTTCATGGTCTCTCAAGATTCTCGGGAGGTTATTGGATAATGGATCAGAATCCGACGAGACTTCCATGTTACCTAAACCTACTTTAACGAGTCCAAAGTTTTCATCCTTTTTCAAGAAGATCACTATTTACTTGGATCAAAATCTTTACCCTGATAACCATGTGATCTTGTGGGAAAGTTCTAGATCGTTGGCACTTAACGAGGGTTTTGAAGTGAAGAGAAAAGGGGATAAAGAGTTCACTGCTATTATTAGAATGGAAATGAATTACACACCCGAAAAGTTTAAACTTTCATCCGCTTTAAGTGAAGTTCTTGGACTTGAGGTCGAGACCCGTCCTCGAATTATCGCTGCAATTTGGCAATATGTGAAAGTTAAAAAGTTACAGATCTCGACTGATACTTCATTTTTCTCGTGTGATCCGCCTCTAAAGAAAGTATTTGGAGATGAAAGGGTGAAATTTTCAATGGTGTCTCAAAAGATTTCACAGCATTTGACTCAGCCGCAGCCTATACATTTGGAGCATAAAATCAAGCTTTCGGGTAATAATCCGGTGGGAAACACATGTTATGATGTTCTCGTGGACGTTCCTTTTTCATTAGATAAAGATATGTCTAATTTTTTGGAAAATTTGGAGAAGCATAAGGAGATTGATGCATGCGATGAAGCAATTTGCTCTGCAATTAAGAAGATCCATGAACATAGGCGTAGGCGGGCTTTCTTTCTAGGATTTAGTCAGTCACCAAGTGAATTTGTTGATGCCTTTATTGCGTCACAGAGCAAGGATTTGAAGATGGCAGCTGGTGATGCTACTCGTAATGCTGAGAAAGAGCAGCGGGCCGAGTTCTATAATCAACCATGGTTTGCTCTTTATTTCTTTTTTCATTAACTTTTATCTGAATATGGCTTTTTATTAATAGTTAAAGTTCGGGTTAATACAATCCACAAATTCTGGTAGTGCGTACCAGGTAGAGGTGGCAAAACGGGTAAGTCAAGCAGTTTAGGTAATGGGTAAAAACACGGTCAGGCTAAAATATGTATTCTGTTTTTTTTTTTTGAACTCCTTTTTGTCCATTTTTTTAATGCATATCTAGTCTGTCAAATTCGACTTATTGGTTTTCATAGCAATATGAAAATTTCTAACTAAATGGATTTAGGAGGTGTTTTATGCACACGGGGTGGTTCAAAATTGCTACCTTTAGTAGTGGGCAACTTTATAGGCTAAAGTTGGTTAAGTTGTTTTCTTACTTTGAGATATCATATATATTGGAAATTTAGCATTTAAGCTTAAGGTATCCCACATGACGACAAGTGCACACGTGGTTTTGGATGTGCGTTCTAAAAGCAACATTTTATGGTAGTTTTCAGAATAAGAGTTAGATAAGCGGCTGATTAATTCTAATAACACATAAACTTTTTACATGTTTATCCAAATCTGGTTGTGTTGACCCTGAGTTATAGTGGCTTGATTGAGAATCAGATAATTACTGGCTTAGGGTTGTGTTTTTAAAGTGGTTATTGCCACTTACGAATGAGAATCAGATAGTTTAACATCTATCCCCCAAAATAAGTTTTCTTTTCTTACCTCGGCTCCACGTTTCTTCAAAAGTTATTATAATCATGAATATTAAAAAAAGTAAAATTCGCATAATCTTTAGCCGAACACCCCTAAAGCACTATTTATCATGTGATATGACATGAACAACCAGCCCATTGTGTGAAGATATGCTTGTGAGATGTGACTTTTGACTTTATATTGTGACGGATATAAGTATTACATCGTCAAAATAACTTACTTTCATGAACGTACATGGTACAATGTTTGACTTGCTTTTGTCCACTTGATAGGGTCGAAGATGCAGTTATTCGTTACTTGAACAGGAAACCTGCCACAGTAAGCGAGACACCTGCAAGCACGTAATTGAGCTGTTCCCATGGGTATGCATATCTTTTCTCCCCAACGTGTATTGAGATAGATTCAGATAGATGAGAAATAGTTCCAAATGTGGTCACAGGAATCATTTCTGATCTAACTAATGTAATCCAATGTGTTGCGCGCTATTAGATCTGATTTTATGTTTGTTTGATCTTTTCTTGCTTTAGCTGATCAACTTTCTAGGAGTTTCTTTTTATGGTAGTATCTTTTTTTTTTTTTTTTTTTTTTTTTTTTTTTTTTTTTTTTTTTTTTTTTTTTTTTTTTTTTTTTTTTTTTTTTTTTTTTTTTTTTTTTTTTTTTTTTTTTTTTTTTTTTTTTTTTTTTTTTTTTTTTTTTTTTTTTTTTTTTTTTTTTTTTTTTTTTTTTTTTTTTTTTTTTTTTTTTTTTTTTTTTGTTGTTTTAATAAGTGTTTTTTTTTTATTTCTATTTATTTTTAGTTTTTTTTTTATTCTTATTTTTGTTTATTTGTTTTTTTTTTTTTTTTTTTTTTTTTTTTTTTTTTTTTTTTTCTTTGATTGACCCATGATGTATCTTTTGAACAATACGTGTGCTATCAAGTTATCACATAATATTATTATTATCATAATCTTTTATATATGTTAAAAGAGAACCCTTAAATAGAAAAATGAAAAATCTAGACCCTACATTGAAGTTCATTCTTTATTTTCCACCCTTTGATCAGCAAAATGCTTACATCATCTTTGACTAGACTTTTAGTCAAAGACGTTTTTAGTTCTCCAGCTTTCACTATTTTTTCAAACACTCATACATTTCGATCTTTTTCAACTTTTCACCATTGTTTTTATAATATAGATTGCAAGCATATTAAGTGCGATCAAACGACTTTGTACAAAAATCATATCCAATATTTTAATAACAAAGCAATCTGAAGAACGTTCTTTTAAACGATTTTTTTTAACTCCGATCCATATTTTTATGAGGGTTTTTATTTACAAGTTTACAAATTCATGATTTTTTAATGTGATGATGATGATCGATCCTCCGTATTCTATTAGGGTTTTTCTATAAAAGATTATTAAAATACAAGATAAATCCAATATACAAAATAAATAAGGTAATCAAAGAAAATATTTTTCGGTACATTTTTTCTTCTCTTAGCTTTTTATATCTTTTAGTTTTTATTTTCTGCCAGTTTTTTATATGTACAAATTTAACTATTGTTATATGTTTCTCACGCGTTTCACACGGGTTATAAGCTAGTATTATTACTATTATACAACTTTTAATCCAATTTGGCGATTATATAACTTGTCCCAAGCCAATTTGAGGTTAGCCCCATTTTGTATAGGCTCTTTCCTCTTGAGGTAAAGACCATTGTTCAATCATTTGATATAAGGTAATATAGTATTATTTGGGGTGGTGTAGTAGAATAAATTTACTCTTAAAAATAAAAATAAATCGTTCCAAATACCATAACATCTGGCAGTAATTTTAGTACGAGTCCACGTCATCAAAGCTATCTGTTATTGTAGGTTAGTCGATATAAGAAAACACCCTTTCTGAGACGCAGTTTGTCGTCGTCAAAGGAAACAAATCTCGTCGCCAAAAACCAATTTTATTGTAGTGCAACTATATACACTAGACCGAAAACAAAATTTTAATGCATTTAATATAATAATGTTTTAAAAAATAGATCTGCATCATTTAAACTTAATTAGGAGTATTAGTTAGAGTTGATATATCTTGATTCTACATGTACATATATTACTCAAACACAATTACACACATGTTCATTATTTCACAACATAGATGATTGAATACGTGATACGCATGGATTTAATGTTGTTTCCCACCTACTTCTACATATTAATTTATTTCTCATATATGCATGACAACCAAATGGCCATATTTAGCAAAAATATATATTTTTATAGTATTATACAAGTCAATGTAACCGATCGAAACTATATCTCCACATGTGTTTTTACACCTTATAATAGACCATCACCCCCACTACTATCTTCCACAACCACATTTGCAATGGCCATCCTTTCTTTCATTCAATTTATCTCTTTACTCTTTGTTCTTTTCCATTTGATCTCTTCATTTGGCATTTTCATAAGCAATTTCATTCATGGACATAACTATAAGTCATACTCCTTTATATATTTCCATTGGAATAGCCATCGGTTAATCCACTTGTTCACGGACCTCCTTTCGGTCTCACCATCGTCTTTAGCCAACTTGGCTGGAAAAAACAAATGATTGTAACCGCAAACCCTAATAATGTCGAATACATGCTTAAAACAAATTTTGAAAATTACCCGAAAGGAAAACCATTCACGGACATCCTTGGGGACTTCCTTGGAATGGGAATATTTAATGTGGATGGCCAACTATGGAGCATGCAACGTAAGGTAGCTAGCCACGAGTTTAGCAACAACTCGTTGCGAGAGTTTGTGGTGAGTGTGCTTGAAGAAGAAATAGCAACGAGACTAATTCCTTTGCTAGAAAACTCTGTTGAAAATGACAACACTTTGGACATGCAAGATGTTTTAAGAAGGTTCGCTTTTGATACCATATGTAAGATCTCACTTGGGTGGGACCCGTGTTTCTTGGATTTTACTCAACCAGATCCACCACTAGCATCAGCTTTTGATGTATCAGCGGGTGCCAGTGCATTGCGTGGCAATGCATTGACTAATTGGATATGGAAAGGTAAACGATTATTAAATCTTGGAAGTGAGTGCAAGTTGAAAGAGGCAAATCGTGTTATACAATCTTCAATAGATGATATAATCCTTAAAAGGAGGCAACAATTGGAAGGAAATATAAGTGAGAGAGATTTGCTATCAAGATTTATTTCAATGGGTCATAGCGACGAGCTCATTAGAGACATGGTGATAAGCTTTCTAATGGCCGGAAGAGATACCACGTCAGCGGCAATGACGTGGCTCTTTTGGTTGCTGACGTGGCACCCTAAAGTATAGAAAAATATTCTAAAAGAAGTCAACTATATAGTTAATGAACAAAATAATAAATTGTCATTAACCTTTGATGACTTTAAAAAAATGGACTATTTGAAAGCATGCTTATGTGAGTCCATGAGGCTTTACCCACCGGTGGTATGGGACTCAAAACACGCCGAAAACGACGATGTGTTACCGGATGGGACGCGGGTTTACAAAGGGAACCGGGTGATGTATTTTCCATGTGGTATGGGAAGGATGGACGCATTGTGGGGAAAAGATTGTTTGGAGTTTAGACCGGACCGTTGGTTTAGTGAACAAGGTGGGTTTAAAATGGGAAGTCCCTATAGGTTTCCGGTTTTTCAAGCCGGGCCAAGGGTTTGTTTAGGCAAAGAGATGGCGTTTATTCAAATGAAGTATGTGATGGCTTCCCTTTTGAGACGATTTGAGCTCGTGCCGGTTTGTTTGGACCAACCAGTTTTTGTGCCATTGCTTACAGCTCATATGGATGGTGGTTTGAAGGTCAGGGTTCGTAGAAGGAGTCAGACCGAAAAGTGATAAATAAAATTAATTAAATATGCATAGAATTATAGAAATTGGAAGTATGCTGGAAATCAATATTCATGTGTTTTGGTAGGAAAATAAGAAATAAAAGATCACATCTAGCAAACATGTTAATGAATGAAGAAATATAGATCGAATAAATTAAATATAACTAATGTACGATTTGCACCAAGAATCAAGTTTTGACAACGGCGTACCAAGTTTCAAAGCAAAAGATATAGACACAAATGTACGATTTGCACCAGAATCAAATAATACATTTGCAGGATGTGAGTTAACTAGAAATGTACCGTTTACGACATCATCAGCATCCTTTGCTTGATTCACCGTCATCTGAAAAGCCCTTCCTTTTGCCTTTTTGTCATCCTTCTTTGGCTCATCTTTCTTCTGAGGACATGCACTACTTATATGACCGGGTTGCTTACAGTTATAGCATGTAATCTCGTTCTTACAATCCTTGACGGAATGACCTATTTGAGAACAGCGTATGCATCTTTGAGTAGCCGTAGTACAATCACCAGAATGTTTAGCTTTGCATTTAAAACACCACTTGTCATTGTTACTGCTACCAGCTTTTCCTTTACCATGTTGAACCAGAGCCTTCTTGTTAGAGGACCCTCCTTGACCATTAGACTTCCTTTTATCACCAACCCTCTTCTCAGTATTGGTAACATCACTATAGTCATCATCAATGCATTTAGATTCTCTAACCACTTCAGTCAGAGTCAAACTCTTGCGACACAAACCCCGATACTTTGGTGGAAGACCATCCACATAAGCAGCAACTTTAGCCTCCTCATTTGGAACCAGATGTTCCACAAATACTAGTTTCTCCATGAATAGTCTAGCATACTCATGAATAGTCAAACTACCCTTCTTCAGCACCAAGAATTCTTTCTCCATTAATCGACGTTCACGCGAGCCACAGTACTCCTCCATGAACTTTTGCTTGAATGTTGCCCAAGTAATAGCAGCAACAACCGTTGGTGCTAATGGAGCGATAATGACTCCCCACCAGTTCTTTGCTCCTTTTTCCAACATTCTTGAAGCACATAAGACCTTCTTATCCTCGGGACAATCACATGACTGCAATACTACTTCCAGTTCCGACAACCATTGTACACAAGCAACGGGATCATGACTTCCTGCAAACTTGGTTGGGCCACACCTCAGGAAATCAGGATACTTAAAGCCCCTTTTATCAGTGGTGACTGGAACAGCAGCAACCTGAGGAATTATTTCTGGAGCAGCAACAGGTATAATCGGAATTTGTGGGGCAGCAATAGGAGCATGAACAATAGGAGGACCAGCAGAATTAACTTCATTTCTGTGTCGAATAGTACTCCTGGAACGTTGAGAGTAATTCCCAACTGAGTGTTCGATCTCCCTTTCTCCCCTAACTCTTACTAACTCCTCTTCAGTTGTTCTCAGTCTGGCCTGTAAATCCCTTATTATCGTAAACATCTCTAGTGCATTAGGGACTTCTTCAAGAACAGGTGCCGCATCATCATGATTAGGTGGTGGTGGCATGATATCGATTGGAATTCTCCTTTGAAGTGGCAGAGGACGAACAATTCTAGCATTATTGTTCATGTTCCCATTAGATGGGTTGGTAATGCTAGCCTCCGCACCATCTACTCTGCTTGTTTGTCCGCGAGTGGCAACCATTTTCGTCTAAACTTGAACGAAACATGGATTAGCGACGGATGATAACGAGAATAATGAGAAAATAGAGCCCACAATTATAACATATAGCAATATATATTATGACCCTATTCTAACACACGCTCGCTCAACCCAAACCATCCTAAGTACAAGCAAACCTAATCCTATAGGCATATGTACTTACATCTGAACAAGTATTTTATAGTTTAAGTCTAGAACCTACACTTTTAGATCCTAAGTTCACTTAAACTAAGTCTCTGATACCATCTTGTAACACCCAAACCTTAAAAATACCGGATTTTAAAAACTTTTTAAACATTCGTTAAGACCACAATGGCGGAAAAGGTCTATTTCAATTTAAACAAATGTCAACCTATTTGTCACATAAGGTTGACGTTAAATTATCCAAAGGTGTTACTATCGTAGCACTTATTTTACAAGAAATCCGATATAGGTATCCTGCAGGCCTACACAAACCTGAACTAGGATTTAACAATATAATAAGCAAATGGCGGCTAAGGGCAATCTTCAGATCTAATGTCTAATAGTCTACCCATTCCTCACCGCGCGATCCTTCTTCCTTGTTACTCTGCAAGACACAATCGACAAAGTAGACAAGTGTCAGCTTATAAAGCCGAGTAAGATAAGATTATCCAAAAATATACATGTTAAATCAAAATTGTTTATTAAAACAATTACATATATATTTACCAATTATGTTGATCACGATCATATAAACCTGCATATATAATATCAACATATCCATATAAACACAACAATAGGATTAGCACGAAATCCTTAAATGTGCCTATCTCATATAGGGTTCCTAAAAACAATAAGGAATCCTATCTCAGTTTGCGAGAATCATCCATCAATCATTATGGACTATACAACGTAATTCTCGTCTTAATAGTTATGCCAACAATATCAAAATAAGTAGGTTGGTCTAAGGACCAAAGGGTGGCCTACTATCCGAACGTGACGTGTAAACATATAAATGCGGTACATCGGTGTCGTTAAGGAAATGCATAACCAAATCCGGAATATGTGCTATGCAACGAATAGGGAGCTAACCTATACACACATTCAATCAATCGTATTCCACTTTGGGTTATGTCTAGAATACCCGTGGAACTCGTAGGTTCATAGTGTCAACTCCGAATACACTATGGGATAAGCTTATCTCTTTATCGTATTTTATACTCGAGTTCATTTTCTAAAGGCAAGCTACCTCATAAGCTATCTATGTTCAACATAACAAGGCCCTTAGTAATGTGCACAAGTGATCATACCATCCTATGATTACTAGTGTCACTATCATTCAACTCATCAACATAAGAGCTAGATCATATAATCATGCAATCAATCTTAACAACAAGTCAAGTATATGTAGCATAATAACCGTATCATTCTACTATTGATACAAACATTACAATAGCCCATAATCACCCTCCCAACATGGTTCAATCATATAACCATAGGGTGTCAACAAATCCAAGGACCAATAATCATTCTTTTCAACCCGCAATAGATTAACTAACGTAATTAAGCTATGGTTGAGTCATTAGTAATCATAAGGGTTAAACAACAATCCCACCCACATGCATACATAAATTATAGTCCCAAAGTCACCCAATATAGATTAAACCCTTAGCACGTGTATAATGGCACTTAAACAAGTTCTTCAAGCTTGTTAGGTGTTCCCGTAACCTATACATATGATATAAGATCAACTTATAAGCTACCACAAAGCCTAAGTGCAAAATAGGGAAATTTCAGCATGTTCCCAGCTTTGCGCCATCTTCTTGACAACGACTTTGGGAGTTCAAGAAGACTAGATACAACAAAACTCAGTTCTAGACATTTGTTGGGCACTCAAAGACCTTTTCAAAAATGTAAGGTTTGGCTCTTGAAGAGCTTTAATGAAATAGATATGATTTTTACAAAAACAAACCTGTAGCCTCGTCAGAAATCCGACCAGTTCTGAAGATCGTCGTTTTAAGCACTCTTATGAGCAAAACTAGAAGAAACTTCGTTCTTATGAAATTTCACCGACACTTGGACCTTTCCAAAAATATAAGATTCGACTTCTAATTCGTTCAGATGAATCTTCTATGATGTTTGTAAGATGACTGAAAATTTCAGTCCTATAGAGTCCTTAAATTCAACTTGAAACTTCAAGTGATGAACCCAAGACTTTATGAACTTGATTGTTTTGTGTTATGAATGTGTGATAGAGAGGAAAAAGCAGAGAGGGATGATAGAATTGATCATCAAAGGCTTGTTTATATAGCCCCTAAGTGGCAACTAAGTGTTAAGAAGTCAAGACTACTAGTCTTGACCATTAGGTGTATTTAAATCTAACCCATGTGTTTACAACTCATCCTTGAGTGTAATGGCTGAAACTTTGGCCTTAAGACAACCTAGAATTCAGTAGGAACATGTTCATTGCATGATTACAAGCTATAATCCAAGTCTTGGTTAGTTTGTGTGGGGTTTATGTCAAGAACACAAGCTTGACTTGACTAATTGACTTTGGTTGACTCTAGACTTTGATTCTTGATTATTATTTGTGTAATTATGTGTAGTAACTAGTTAATGTAAATTTGTTTGCTTTTATTCATTTAGTTATAATTCAATTACAAGTATATATATATTTATTAGTAGCTAATTTAGGTACACAATTGCATATAAACATATAAACACAAATAATACATATATGATAACTAACCAAAATGTATACCCATATATACATATGATTAATTATATTTAAACATAATTATTACACATAAATATATATTAAATCATACTTAAATTGATTTGTAAAGTCGAGTGGAACCTAGACAAGTCAAAGCACGGTTGACTAGTCAATCAAAGTCAACAAATAAACGAAATAAAGATTTAGGATGTTACAATTACCTCCTCCTTAAAAGGATTCTGTCCTCAGAATCTTTTTCTCCGAACAGGTGAGGATAACGATCCCGCATCTCAGCTTCCGTTTCCCAAGTCATGCTCTCGCCTCGGTTGTGTCTCCACTTAACTAACACGAGCTCAATCAACTTCTTTCGTAGTTTCTTCTTTTTCCTATCCAAGATTCCGATCGGTTCCTCAACGAGCCTTTTCTTTGGATCAACCCGCAACTCTGATATAGGAATGATGCTTTCCTCTTTAGCCAAACACTTCCTCAAATAACAAACATGAAAAGTGTTGTGAATTCCTTCCAACTCTGGCGGTAAATCCAACTGATAAGCTTGATCTTTAATTCTCTTGAGAATCTTGAATGGTCCGATAAAACGTGGACTTAGCTTTCCCCGTTTCCCAAATCGAATGATGCCTTTCCAAGGTGAAACTTTAAGAAACACAAGGTCTCCTACCTTAAAAGACACTGGTCTACTCCTTTTGTCTGCATAGGCTTTCTGTCTTTCACGTGCCACCCTTAGAGCTTCAGTAGCAATTGCCACTTTGTCCGCAGTAATTTGGACAATATCAGGCCCCGCATATTGCTTTTCACCTGGCTCTAACCAACAGTTAGGTGTCCTACATTTTCGCCCATACAACATCTCATAAGGAGCCATTTTTATACTTGAATGGTAACTGTTGTTATATGAAAACTCAATCAACGGCAAATGAGTATCCCAACTGCCACCATATTCTATAACGCATGCTCTAAGCATGTCCTCTAACGTCTGAATAGTTCTCTCACTTTGCCCATCAGTCTGAGGATGATAGGCGGTGCTTAAATTAACTCTTGTACCCAATTCTCTCTGTAAACTCTTCCAGAAGTTCGACACATATCGGGTATCACGATCCGATATAATTGACAATGGAATGCCATGTCTCGAAACAATCTCATCGATGTAGAGTTTAGAGAGTTTCTCCATAGGTATAGTTTGCCGAGTTGCCAAAAAATGAGCACTTTTAGTGAGACGATCTACAATGACCCAAATCATGTCATTTCCTTTGGTTGTCCTAGGGAGCTTCGTCACAAAATCCATGGTGATATTATCCCATTTCCACTCTGGTATCATAGGTTGCTGTAAATCCCCATAAGGCTTTTGGTGTTCTGCCTTCACTTGACCACAAATAACACAATTCTCCACAAACCGTGCTATATCAAGTTTCATCACTGGCCACCAATACAAAGACTTCAAATCATGGAACATCTTTGTCATACCCGGATGCACAGAATACCTAGAACGATGAGCTTCTTCTAAAATCAACTCACGATTACCCCCAAACTTAGGAACCCAAAGTCTGCCTCGATAAGTCTGAAAACCACGACTGTTAACCTCAAATTGGTCTTCCTTAGTTTTCAAACTTTCTTCTTTCACATTCACATCAAGTAAGGCCTCAACTTGTGCTGACTTGATTCTATCAAGCAATCCAGACCTTACTTCAACTTTCACAGCATATAGTTGATGAAGAGTATGATGCTCCTTTCGGCTCAATGCATCAGCAACAACATTCGCTTTTCCTGGATGATACTTGATTTCACAATCATAATCCTTAAGTAATTCCATCCACCTTCGCTGACGAACATTCAACTCTCGTTGACTAAACATATATTGAAGACTTTTATGGTCAGTGAAAAGAGTGCACTTCGTACCATACAAGTAATGTCTCCAAAGTTTTAGAGCAAAAATAACAGCAGCCAGTTCCAAATCGTGTGTAGGATAATTCTTTTCATGCGTCTTAAGCAGTCTCGAAGCATACGCAATTACTTTATCCCTTTGCATCAATACACAACCCAATCCAGTTATAGAAGCATCGCTATATACAACGAAATCATCAGTACCCTCAGGTAAAGATAAAATAGGAGCCTCACATAACTTGGATTTCAAGATTTGAAAAGCTTTTTCTTGATCTTCTGTCCATACAAATTTCACCCCTTTCTTAGTCAACGTAGTCATAGGCTTGGCTATTCGAGAAAAATCTTGAATAAACCGTCGGTAATATCCGGCTAAACCCAAGAAACTCTTAATTTCTGTCACCGTCTTTGGTTGAGTCCACTTCATTACAGCTTCAACCTTGGAAGGATCAACCATAACTCCCTTTTCACTAATCACATGGCCAAGAAATTGTACCTCACGAAGCCAAAATTCACACTTTGAGAACTTAGCATAGAGTTGTTTCTCTCTAAGTAACTTCAAAATAACCCTCAAATGCTCACGATGTTCTTCCTTGGATTTTGAATAAACAAGAATGTCATCAATGAAGACAATGACAAAGTGATCCAAGTAAGGCCGACATACACGATTCATCATATCCATGAAAGCCGCTGGAGCATTAGTCAGCCCAAATGGCATTACTAAGAACTCATAATGGCCATACCGTGTTCTAAAAGCGGTCTTAGCAACATGTTCTTCTTTCACCTTGAGCTGATGATAACCAGATCGCAAGTCAATCTTAGAGAAATAAGATGCACCTTGCAATTGGTCAAACAAATCATCTATACGGGGAAGAGGATACTTATTCTTCACTGTCCTCTTATTAAGCTCACGATAGTCAATACACATACGCATCGATCCATCCTTCTTCTTCACAAACAAAACCGGTGCTCCCCAAGGCGAGGAACTCGGTCGAATGAATCCCAACTCTAGTAATTCTTGCAACTGAGACATAAGCTCTTTCATTTCTGTTGGAGCAAGACGGTATGGTGCTTTAGCAACGGGCGTAGCACCAGGGACAAGATCAATACAGAATTCTACCTCACGATCAGGTGGAATACCAGGAAGCTCTTCAGGAAATACATCAGGAAATTCAGACACAACTTCAATATCATGAACCGCAGGCTTTTCTTTCCGAGTGTCAATAACGTAAGCCAAAAAGTGCTCTTTAGATTGACGGATATGTTTGAGAGCCTTCACCAAAGTGATGATTCCCAAGTTTCCTTTGTTCTTTTCGCCATGAACAAGGACCATATCCCCATCAGGTGCAGTCAAACGAATGATCTTTTGCTTACAAAGGATGTGAGCATCAAATCTTTCTAACCAATCCATCCCAATTACCACATCAAACCCTCCAAGAGTAATAGGTAATAAATTGATAGGGAAAGACTTCCCTTCAATTTCAACATAACATTTTCGATAAGCCCCTCGAATGGTCGAGAGTTTACCGTCAGCAATTTCTACTTGTAAAGGAGAAGCAAGTTTTGACAACGGCGTACCAAGTTTCAAAGCAAAAGATATAGACACAAATGTACGATTTGCACCAGAATCAAATAATACATTTGCAGGATGTGAGTTAACTAGAAATGTACCGTTTACGACATCATCAGCATCCTTTGCTTGATTCACCGTCATCTGAAAAGCCCTTCCTTTTGCCTTCTTGTCATCCTTCTTTGGCTCATCTTTCTTCTGAGGACATGCACTACTTATATGACCGGGTTGCTTACAGTTATAGCATGTAATCTCGTTCTTACAATCCTTGACGGAATGACCTATTTGAGAACAGCGTATGCATCTTTGAGTAGCCGTAGTACAATCACCAGAATGTTTAGCTTTGCATTTAAAACACCACTTGTCATTGTTACTGCTACCAGCTTTTCCTTTACCATGTTGAACCAGAGTCTTCTTGTTAGAGGACCCTCCTTGACCATTAAACTTCCTCTTATCACCAACCCTCTTCTCAGTATTGGTAACATCACTATAGTCATCATCAATGCATTTAGATTCTCTAACCGCTTCAGTCAGAGTCAAACTCTTGCGACACAAACCCCGATACTTTGGTGGAAGACCATCCACATAAGCAGCAACTTTAGCCTCCTCATTTGGAACCAGATGTTCCACAAATACTAGTTTCTCCATGAATAGTCTAGCATACTCATGAATAGTCAAACTACCCTTCTTCAGCACCAAGAATTCTTTCTCCATTAATCGACGTTCACGTGAGCCACAGTACTCCTCCATGAACTTTTGCTTGAATGTTGCCCAAGTAATAGCAGCAACAACCGTTGGTGCTAATGGAGCGATAATGACTCCCCACCAGTTCTTTGCTCCTTTTTCCAACATTCTTGAAGCACATAAGACCTTCTTATCCTCGGGACAATCACATGACTGCAATACTACTTCCAGTTCCGACAACCATTGTACACAAGCAACGGGATCATGACTTCCTGCAAACTTGGTTGGGCCACACCTCAGGAAATCAGGATACTTAAAGCCCCTTTTGTCAGTGGTGACTGGAACAGCAGCAACCTGAGGAATTATTTCTGGAGCAGCAACAGGTATAATCGGAATTTGTGGGGCAGCAATAGGAGCATGAACAATAGGAGGACCAGCAGAATTAACTTCATTTCTGTGTCGAATAGTACTCCTGGAACGTTGAGAGTAATTCCCAACTGAGTGTTCGATCTCCCTTTCTCCCCTAACTCTTACTAACTTCTCTTCAGTCGTTCTCAGTCTGGCCTGTAAATCCCTTATTATCGTAAACATCTCTAGTGCATTAGGGACTTCTTCAAGAACAGGTGCCGCATCATCATGATTAGGTGGTGGTGGCATGATATCGATTGGAATTCTCCTTTGAAGTGGCAGAGGACGAACAATTCTAGCATTATTGTTCATGTTCCCATTAGATGGGTTGGTAATGCTAGCCTCCGCACCATCTACTCTGCTTGTTTGTCCGCGAGTGGCAACCATTTTCGTCTAAACTTGAACGAAACATGGATTAGCGACGGATGATAGCGAGAATAATGAAAAAATAGAGCCCACAATTATAACATATAGCAATATATATTATGACCCTATTCTAACACACGCTCGCTCAACCCAAACCATCCTAAGTACAAGCAAACCTAATCCTATAGGCATATGTACTTACATCTGGACAAGTATTTTATAGTTTAAGTCTAGAACCTACACCTTTAGATCCTAAGTTCACTTAAACTAAGTCTCTGATACCATCTTGTAACACCCAAACCTTAAAAATACCGGCTTCCAAAAAATTTTAAACATTCGTTAAGACCACAATGGCGGAAAAGGTCTATTTCAATTTAAACAAATGTCAACCTATTTGTCACATAAGGTTGACGTTAAATTATCCAAAGGTGTTACTATCGTAGCACTTATTTTACAAGAAATCCGATATAGGTATCCTGCAGGCCTACACAAACCTGAACTAGGATTTAACAATATAATAAGCAAATGGCGGCTAAGGGCAATCTTCAGATCTAATGTCTAATAGTCTACCCATTCCTCACCGCGCGATCCTTCTTCCTTGTTACTCTGCGAGACACAATCGACAAAGTAGACAAGTGTCAGCTTATAAAGCCGAGTAAGATAAGATTATCCAAAAATATACATGTTAAATCAAAATTGTTTATTAAACAATTACATATATATTTACCAATTATGTTGATCACGATCATATAAACCTGCATATATAATATCAACATATCCATATAAACACAACAATAGGATTAGCACAAAATCCTTAAATGTGCCTATCTCATATAGGGTTCCTAAAAACAATAAGGAATCCTATCTCAATTTGCGAGAATCATCCATCAATCATTATGGACTATACAACGTAATTCTCGTCTTAATAGTTATGCCAACAATATCAAAATAAGTAGGTTGGTCTAAGGACCAAAGGGTGGCCTACTATCCGACGTGACGTGTAACATATAAATGCGGTACATCGGTGTCGTTAAGGAAATGCATAACCAAATCCCGGAATATGTGCTATGCAACGAATAGGGAGCTAACCTATACACACATTCAATCAATCGTATTCCACTTTGGGTTATGTCTAGAATACCCGTGGAACTCGTAGGTTCATAGTGTCAACTCCGAATACACTATGGGATAAGCTTATCTCTTTATCGTATTTTATACTCGATACTATGGGATAAGCTTATCTCTTTATCGTATTTTATACTCGAGTTCATTTTCTAAAGGCAAGCTACCTCATAAGCTATCTATGTTCAACATAACAAGGCCCTTAGTAATGTGCACAAGTGATCATACCATCCTATGATTACTAGTGTCACTATCATTCAACTCATCAACATAAGAGCTAGATCATATAATCATGCAATCAATCTTAACAACAAGTCAAGTATATGTAGCATAATAACCGTATCATTCTACTATTGATACAAACATTACAATAGCCCATAATCACCCTCCCAACATGGTTCAATCATATAACCATAGGGTGTCAACAAATCCAAGGACCAATAATCATTCATTTCAACCCGCAATAGATTAACTAACATAATTAAGCTATGGTTGAGTCATTAGTAATCATAAGGGTTAAACAACAATCCCACCCACATGCATACATAAATTATAGTCCCAAAGTCACCCAATATAGATTAAACCCTTCCCCCAATGCCCAATCCATCATATAGGACATGAAAGTTTGTTTAAACTATGTTTGACACTTTAAAATGGACATTTTGATTGTGTTCGCAGGGATAACCAATATCTTACCTTAGCACGTGTATAATGACACTTAAACAAGTTCTTCAAGCTTGTTAGGTGTTCCCGTAACCTATACATATGATATAAGATCAACTTATAAGCTACCACAAAGCCTAAGTGCAAAATAGGGAAATTTCAGCATGTTCCCAGCTTTGCGCCATCTTCTTGACAACGACTTTGGGAGTTCAAGAAGACTAGATACAACAAAACTCAGTTCTAGACATTTGTTGGGCACTCAAAGACCTTTTCAAAAATGTAAGGTTTGGCTCTTGAAGAGCTTTAATGAAATAGATATGATTTTTACAAAAACAAACCTGTAGCCTCGTCAGAAATCCGACCAGTTCTGAAGATCGTCGTTTTAAGCACTCTTATGAGCAAAACTAGAAGAAACTTCGTTCTTATGAAATTTCACCGACACTTGGACCTTTCCAAAAATATAAGATTCGACTTCTAATTCGTTCAGATGAATCTTCTATGATGTTTGTAAGATGACTGAAAATTTCAGTCCTATAGAGTCCTTAAATTCAACTTGAAACTTCAAGTGATGAACCCAAGACTTTATGAACTTGATTGTTTTGTGTTATGAATGTGTGATAGAGAGGAAAAAGCAGAGAGGGATGATAGAATTGATCATCAAAGGCTTGTTTATATAGCCCCTAAGTGGCAACTAAGTGTTAAGAAGTCAAGACTACTAGTCTTGACCATTAGGTGTATTTAAATCTAACCCATGTGTTTACAACTCATCCTTGAGTGTAATGGCTGAAACTTTGGCCTTAAGACAACCTAGAATTCAGTAGGAACATGTTCATTGCATGATTACAAGCTATAATCCAAGTCTTGGTTAGTTTGTGTGGGGTTTATGTCAAGAACACAAGCTTGACTTGACTAATTGACTTTGGTTGACTCTAGACTTTGATTCTTGATTATTATTTGTGTAATTATGTGTAGTAACTAGTTAATGTAAATTTGTTTGCTTTTATTCATTTAGTTATAATTCAATTACAAGTATATATATATTTATTAGTAGCTAATTTAGGTACACAATTGCATATAAACATATAAACACAAATAATACATATATGATAACTAACCAAAATGTATACCCATATATACATATGATTAATTATATTTAAACATAATTATTACACATAAATATATATTAAATCATACTTAAATTGATTTGTAAAGTCGAGTGGAACCTAGACAAGTCAAAGCACGGTTGACTAGTCAATCAAAGTCAACAAATAAACGAAATAAAGATTTAGGATGTTACAATTAAGCTCAAAATTCATATAAGTTGGTTATGATAAACGTGACAAGACAAAAACACATTCGGCGTGCACTCCGTTTGTAAAATCGACTCAATCACCTAATCAATACAATTTCTTGCAACAAGTGGTACCACCAACCCTATTACAATTCCTTGAACTAACTAGTTTGCTTGATTATCTAAGTAACAATTTTATCTTTGTGAAAGAAACGTGGTACCACCATCCGTTAAATCCACTTAACAAAGTAATTTCTATTAAACTTGTATCCTTTACTATCATACCATGACCTAGCAAGAGTTGTTCATAGACAAACAACTAAAACAATACTTATATTCAACTAGTACCAAGTATACAAGAATAATTATAAGAAATCACTTCAATAAGATCTTGACAAAATGTTAAGTAAAACCAACTTAAATTCAAAATATTATGCAACCAAGACTAATTGTTTCACTTCATCTTCATAGATGTATAGAGATTTAGCTACTCATAATGAAAAGAACTAAATATTCCATTAGAGAAGAGAACATAATGTACCAAATATAGAGTAGTAATCCAAATCAAGGTCACAATCGAGCTACAACAAGTAACAATAGCCCAAATTAATCTTCAATTATTCAAAATGGTTGGAATGATGAAAAACCCTTAGAAAACCCTTCAAAATCGGCTATGAGTTAAGTATGGAGGCTCAAGTGTCCAAGATTAGGTTTAGGGTAAAGTGGGAGTTTGTATTTATACCCCAGGAGAGAGAAATCTGACAGTCCAGCGTCAGGTCGCGCCGTGAGTGGCTTTCTCGCGTCGCGAGTCGTACCAACACTGGAGCCTTTCAAAAGAGGAACTTTTGTCGCGTCGCGATATGCCATGATCGCGCCGCGAATGAAGTTTTGTGCTGTATCGCGCCGCGAGGCCATCTGTTCGCGCCGCGAATGAAGTTTTGTGCTGTATCGCGCCGCGAGGCCATCTGTTCGCGCCGCGAATTCTGTCAGATTTTGGAATTTCAGCTTCGTTCTTCATCGTTAGTGCATATGGACCATTCTTAAGCTATTTTCTACCACTTGTGAGCGATGTACCTGCTGTAATCCTGAAACCACTAGCAAATACCATAAAGCACCACAAAATATGTATAAACGGCCATAATTCGTATACAAAACGTCCAAATAAGATGTGGAAGATATGTATAAATTGAGCCACATCAAACCTCCCCACACTTAAACCTTGCTTGCCCTCAAGCAAGTATGCACTTTAAGCCAAATTCAAGTTACCAAACAATCCAAATGTCAAAACAAAATTAGTTAAACTAGAAATTTCTGACCAAGCGGTGTTGAATACCAAAAGCAAATGCATTTAAAAACTAATGAGCAAAGTTTAAGACGAAATCAGAAAATTCGACTAATCTAGAGCAAAACCATCTTCTAGTTACAATTAGAATCCCACCTATGCTTGTGTTAACACCTCTTGAACATTTCTATCGTTCCAATTGACCTTAAGCTCGTTCTTACTAAGCTTATAATCCACTAGCAAGCATCACAATTATTATTGGCAACATACGCAATATTCCACAATGATTACCGGTATTTTTGTCCACTAAAGCACTCACGCCTTTGGTTTGCCATAAGGTTTTCATTACGTTATACTTATGAGTCCCTTGACACAACATACTCCTATGGTCTAGAATTGCAACTCTATCCACACATTAGGTGATCATACGAAAGTGCACTTTAAGCGTCCGGCCAGCGGTTCGCTACGGATACCTAAGTATCGTTAAGAGACATACGCCAGAACTCAAGGTTGGGTTGCATATTCAGAGACCATGCTCTAAACACTAACACATACGAGAACAAAAATGTTTTATAATTTAATACCCGTGAGTTTCTATGAGACCCGCGTAACGAACTTTCGGACAACTCATCCCAAGTTGGAAACTTTAGGTGAGTTAGGTAAAACGAAGTTGCCCCAAGGACCTACTTATTCGAATCTCAAAGCCCACATTAGCACTAGACTATTGAAAATTGTTTTGCGCGCGTTCCCGCATGTGCCACCCGTTTGATGCCGAAGCACCCCAGACACCCCGATATAAAGACCCAACATAATGACTAGAGCCACAACCTATAACATAGGAATTAAGGACCGGACATCCGGTGTGCAAACCATATGTTAAGTCAAATTACCACAAGCATATTTAATACATTTCAAGCACTTTGTGCACATAATTTGCAAAATTCATATGGAAAACCTCAAGCGGTGCCTACCAATACATCATCTAGTGAAGCTATTATTCACATTTGATTCATCATTAAGATACAATTAGCAGGCAACCTAGATTATATTGAAGTTCGGGGCAAGCCTATGACCCCTTGGAACGATGAAATGTCACAAGCACTAGAAAAGGAAAGCTAAAGGTAACTAATCTCTAGTTTTATCCTAAATTAGCAAAATTCAAGGTCCTCATTTCTCGTCTTGCATAAAACCTATAGCCTCAAAAATTTAAAAACATAACCAAAATGCTAGTAAGGGAAAGAAACTTCAAAATTTTTATTCATCTATAGACCACAATGGCGGAAAAGGTCTATTTTATAATTAAACAACTGTCAACCTTAATCAACCATCAAGGTTGACCCTAAATTATTTAATGGTGTTACTAACGTATTGCTCTTTTTACAATGAAACCCAATATTCATATTCTGCAGGCCTACACAAACCTGAACTAGGAATAACAACATAATATGCAACTATTGGCTAAGGGCACTTCTCAAAAACTATAAGCTAATAGTCTACCCATTCCTCACCACGTGCAACTTCATTCCTTGCTACTCTGCGAGACACAACCGACAAAGTAGACACAAGTGTCAGCTTATAAAGCTGAGTAAGATAAGGTTAATCCAAAATATACATGTTAAACAAAACTGATTATTAAAACAGTTACATATATAATTACCCATCCAATTGGTCATGATTCCATACCTGCACAATTAGGTTAATACATACCAATAATAGGATATAAACCGCATATCCCATACATATATCATTCCAATATTATCATATATAGGTTTCCTAATAATCAATAGAAACCTATCTCGTATCACATTCATTATCATGATAAGATTCTAATAGATATAGATATATATATATATATATATATATATATATATATATATATATATATATATATATATATATATATATATATATATATATATATATATATATATATATATATATATATATATATATATATATATATATATATATATATATATATATATATATATATATATATATATATATATATATATATATATATATATATATATATATATATATATATATATATATATATATATATATATATATATATATATATATATATATATATATATATATATATATATATATATATATATATATATATATATATATATATATATATATATATATATATATATATATATATATATATATATATATATATATATATATATATATATATATATATATATATATATATATATATATATATATATATATATATATATATATATATATATATATATATATATATATATATATATATATATATATATATATATATATATATATATATATATATATATATATATATATATATATATATATATATATATATATATATATATATATATATATATATATATATATATATATATATATATATATATATATGTAAAAAGGAACAATGAAAAACCTCCGAGTGAAAGCGAGAAATCACCATTGCAAAGTTGAAGCCAAAAGTTTCCCAATCCATGGTCCGGGGGGGCGACCAATACATAATCCTGGATTTCACACAACCTGTTCAAGTAAGTCTGTCGCTCCCCTTTTGGAGCATTAGGGAACTTAAGCCACGGATGGGTTGTGGGTTTCAGCGTCCTAATCATGCTGCTCTGTCTTGCAGAGGGTGCCCTGTAGGATTCATCCACGTAGTCGAACTCATAATCCTGTGGCCAAACATTGCCCTCATACCTTTGAGGTTCCTGTTGTCTCTGGCTGAACGCGCCTCGCGCCGCGACCTAGACCACTCGTGCCCGCGAGGAAAACTTCTGATCTGGTGCCACCAACTCTCGCGCCGCGAGAAGAGCGCCTCGCGCCGCGACCACCTTATCTCGCGCCGCGATTCCTGCATATCAGTCAGATTTTTAGCTTTGTGACGCTAATTTTCGCTTAACGGTTCACCCTGGACGACCTATCACCTGTACATCTCAACATAAACACACAAAACAGAACGAAAAGTACCAAAACGACTAAAGATAGTAAAAACACACGGGTTGCCTCCCGAGAAGCGCTTTATTTATTTACGAGTCATTAGCTTGACTCAACCAAACCTCAATGATTCTCCAAGTTGGGGCCTTTGACCCCCGTCCCCACATTTAAGTTGTCGGGAGTTCCATCCTTAATAGTGTAACACCCAAACTTTAAAAATACCGGGTTCCAAAAATTTTTATTCATCTATAGACCACAATGGCGGAAAAGGTCTATTTTATAATTAAACAACTGTCAACCTTAATCAACCATCAAGGTTGACCCTAAATTATTTAATGGTGTTACTAACGTATTGCTCTTTTTACAATGAAACCCAATATTCATATTCTGCAGGCCTACACAAACCTGAACTAGGAATAACAACATAATATGCAACTATTGGCTAAGGGCACTTCTCAAAAACTATAAGCTAATAGTCTACCCATTCCTCACCACGTGCAACTTCATTCCTTGCTACTCTGCGAGACACAACCGACAAAGTAGACACAAGTGTCAGCTTATAAAGCTGAGTAAGATAAGGTTAATCCAAAATATACATGTTAAACAAAACTGATTATTAAAACAGTTACATATATAATTACCCATCCAATTGGTCATGATTCCATACCTGCACAATTAGGTCAATACATACCAATAATAGGATATAAACCGCATATCCCATATCTATATCATTCCATTATCATATATAGGGTTCCTAAACAACAATAGGGAATCCTATTTCAATTTGCGAGAACCATCCACCAACATTATGGACTATATACAACGTAATTCTCGTCTTAAATATTTGCGAGAACATCCATCACCAATATGGACTTATACAACGTAATTCTCGTCTTAAATATTTGCGAGAACATCCATCACCAATATGGACTTATTCAACGTAATTCTCGTCTTAAATATTTGCGAGAACATCCATCACCAATATGGACTTATTCAACGTAATTCTCGTCTTAAATATTTGCGAGAACATCCATCACCAATATGGACTTATTCAACGTAATTCTCGTCTTAAATATTTGCGAGAACATCCATCACCAATATGGACTTATTCAACGTAATTCTCGTCTTAAATATTTGCGAGAACATCCATCACCAATATGGACTTATTCAACGTAATTCTCGTCTTAAATATTTGCGAGAACATCCATCACCAATATGGACTTATTCAACGTAATTCTCGTCTTAAATATTTGCGAGAACATCCATCACCAATATGGACTTATTCAACGTAATTCTCGTCTTAAATATTTGCGAGAACATCCATCACCAATATGGACTTATTCAACGTAATTCTCGACTTCAATTTGCGAGAACCATCCACCAACATTATGGACTATATACAACGTAATTCTCGTCTTAAATATTTGCGAGAACATCCATCACCAATATGGACTTATTCAACGTAATTCTCGACTTTAACAATTGTGAGGACATTCATCTACATTATGAACCATCGTATCCTCAGAACATGTGCTATACAACATATAGGCATTTAACCTACACACAAATTCTCAGAGTATGTGCTATACATCGAATAGGCAGCTATCCTATACACATATTCAATCATTGAGAATATCCATTTAATCATATGGACCATCGAATCCTCAGAATATATGCTATACAACGATTAGGCAGCTAACCTACACACATATTCTCAGAGCATGTGCTATACACCGAATAGGCAGTTATCCTATACACATATTCAATCATTCGTATTCCACTTTGGGTTATACCCGTGGAACTCGTAAGTCATAGTGCCAATTAAACGATACACTATGGGATAAGCTTATCACTCAATCTTAGTTTATACTCGAGTTCATTTTCTATAGGCAAGCTACATCATAAGCTACCTATATTCAACATATCAAGGCCCTTATTAATGTGCACAAGTGATCATACAATCCTATGATAACTAGTGTCACTATCATCTAACTCATCAACGCAAGAGTTAAATTAAACATTATGCAATCAACCTTAACAACTAGTCAAGTTAATAAAGCATAATAACCATATCATTAAACCATTCTTACAAGTATAACAACAGCCCATAATCATCATTTAACTCATCAACATGAAAGTTAAATCAATATTTATGCAATTAACCTTAACAACAAGTCAAGTTAATAAAGCATAATAACCATATCATTAAACCATTCTTAGTTCTTACAAGCATACTAACAGCCCATAATCACCCTCCCAACATGGTTCAATCAATCAAATAAACCTTAGGGTGTCAACAAATCCAATGATAATTAACAATCATTCCATTCAACCCGCAATAGATTAATTAACATAATTAAGCTACGGTTGAGTCTTTAGCAATCATAATGGGTAAACAACAATCCCACCCACATGCATATACACAATATAGTCCCCAAAGTATCCCATAATAGATTAAACCCTTCCCCCAATGCCCATTCCAACATATAGGACATGAAAGTCTGTTTAAACAACGTTTGACACTTTTAAAAAGGACATTTTGATTGTGTTCGCAGGGATAACCAATATCTTACCTTAGTACAGCTCACAACGCTTTGCAAAGTACTTTATTATGCTCAAAATGTACTCTCGGGTACCTAGAACAAGTATAAGATCAACTTATAAGCTACCACAAAGCCTAAGTGCAAAATAGGGAAATTTCAGCATGTTCCCAGCTTTGCGCCATCTACTTGACAACGACTTTGGGAGGTCAAGAAGACCAGATACAACAAAACTCAGTTCTAGACATTTGTTGGGCACTCAAAGACCTTTTCAAAAATGTAAGGTTTGACTCATAACGATCTATAATGAAAGAGATATGATTTTTACAAAAACAAACCTGTAGCCTCGTCAGAAATCCGACCAGTTCTGGAGATTAGCAATTTTCGTTCATTTCTGGGCAAAACCAGAAGAAACATTGTTCATATCAAATCTATTAGAGACCTGGAGGTTTTCAAAAATATAAGATTTATCGACTTCTAATTCGTCCAGATGAATCTTCTATGATTTTTGCAAGATGACTGATCTAAAATCAGTTTTGACCACTTTTCTCAAAAAATTCATAACTTGAGTTCTACTTCATATTTTCACTTGATTCCAGTGGGAGATTGTTGGGTTATATAACAATTATCAAATCAAATCACAAAGCACGCAGCGGAAAATTAATCTATGTAATAAATTAATTAACATAATTAAGCTACGGTTGAGTCTTTAGCAATCATAATGGGTAAACAACAATCCCACCCACATGCATATACACAATATAGTCCCCAAAGTATCCCATAATAGATTAAACCCTTCCCCCAATGCCCATTCCAACATATAGGACATGAAAGTCTGTTTAAACAACGTTTGACACTTTTAAAAAGGACATTTTGATTGTGTTCGCAGGGATAACCAATATCTTACCTTAGTACAGCTCACAACGCTTTGCAAAGTACTTTATTATGCTCAAAATGTACTCTCGGGTACCTAGAACAAATATAAGATCAACTTATAAGCTACCACAAAGCCTAAGTGCAAAATAGGGAAATTTCAGCATGTTCCCAGCTTTGCGCCATCTACTTGACAACGACTTTGGGAGGTCAAGAAGACCAGATACAACAAAACTCAGTTCTAGACATTTGTTGGGCACTCAAAGACCTTTTCAAAAATGTAAGGTTTGACTCATAATAATGTGTAATGAATGAGATATGATTTTTACAAAAACAGAACTGCAGCATTCGTCCAGAATCTGACCAGTTCTGGAGATTAGCAATTTTCGTTCATTTCTGGGCAAAACCAGAAGAAACATTGTTCATATGCTAGTACTTGATCACGAACCGCAACGTTTGCTTTCTCTCTTGATTTGTCAAACAACTAAACCGAAAACCCTTTGCTTGTTTTGGAAGGATCGGCCGAAGCCAAGAGAGGAGAAAGAGGAGGAGAAGAAGTAATGAGGGCTTTTTCTATTTCCTTTTTATATCCAAAACCCTTTTCGTATTTGACATAGATTAGGATTCGTTATTAGATATATACTAGGATTAGTCTATAAGAAACCAAGTTAAACTCAATGAGTTAAAACTCATTAGTTAAAACCGGCCCCCTTTATTATATAATTAGGAAACTTCTAGAATCTCCTAATTACAAATTAAGCCTTCCTTAACTAACGCCGTTAACTAGTAACCGTTAGTTTTTAACGACCACTCGTTAATTGAAATCGTGATCATATTAATTAAATACATTAAATATATTAATTAATACTAAATACATTTGTGTCGAGACGTGTGACCCCGTAGGCTTAAATCATTTCTGGACATACGTTCATTTCTACGTGATCATATACTAACAGCTCCCACTTGAGCTCGTAACAAATGAAGGTAATAACATTGGTTAGCGTCTAGCAACACGCCAATGCTCCCAGAAATATTTAAGTATAGTTTCTTAAAGTATATTTAAATGGTTGAGGCATTTATTCATCCCTTTGTTCAGATACCGTGTTAAACATGAATACGGATCAATGTCATTTCATGATTTAACGATTCTGTTTCTCATTCCATAACTAATTAGAGATTACCAAATATAATCAAGAACCATCTGGATTTATTTGGGCACGGCCATGCAAACATCTTAATTAGTCCTAATGAGGGCGCCAATGGTATCATACTTCAACTTTTAAGTTGAAGGAACAAATCCTATATTGACTACACGTGTCAGTCATCATACTTCAATACACTTTCTGAAAATAGCCCTTTATGTGCTCCCTTATTCAGGAGAGTTAGAACTATATCAAGTAAGTGCAATCCATACATGCTGACCTGCTTGTATCTCAAGTCAAAGGATCAATAAAGTAACCATTTACGAATTTCACTTAATGACGCTGATCCATAAAGTGATGAATTCGTTAGTGGGGTAGTCCGATATGCATCAACTATGGATATCATGTGAGTTTGGTGGGACCATCCATTATATATTCCAAGAATATAACCAATCGCTCAGATCTGTCTTAGTTTAATTATATTCCCATATAATTAATCGACAATGGACAATTTAGAATATTTATTAAAATATTCAAGGATTAAACATGTAAATATAGGATACAATTAATATTAAATGAAATCAAACATATCAAGTACTTTATTTCATTATGAAAAATATAAATTGTTTAACATCCCTTATCCAAATACCGAAACAACAGATTTACATGAAATAACTAGCTAATTTAAGTCCTATGCCCTCGGCATGCCTTTCAAGTTTGGGCCTAGACAAAGCTTTTGTGAAAGGATCAGCTAAGTTAAAATCTGTGTGAACTTTGAGTAATTTGATTTCACCTAGTTCGATCTGCTCACGAACATAGTGATATCGTCTAGCATAATGTCTGGCACCTTTCTGAACTCCGGGTTCGTTGGCAATGATTAATGCACCAGTATTATCACAGTACATATCAGTGGGTAAGTCACTTGAGGGGATCACGTCAAGCCCGCTAATGAACTTCCTTATCCAGACTGCTTCCATTGCGGCTTCTGAGGCGGCAATGTACTCAGACTCTGTTGCAGACATGGCAACTGTAGTTTGCTTCTTGCTTTTCCAATCCACAGCACCTCCGTTAAGAACGAAGACGAATCCTGACTGAGACTTCGTGTCATCTTTATCAGTTTGAAATCCAGCATCACAGTATCCGGTCACTTTGAGCTCTAAATCTGGATTTCCTCCATACACCAAAAACATATCTTTAGTAGCCCGTAGGTACTTCAGAATGCTCTTAACAGCAGTCCAGTGACTTTCACCTGGATTCTGTTGATATCGGCTTACGATGTTTTGCGCGAACGCCACATCGGGTCTAGTGCATCTAACCGCATACATAATTGATCCCACAGCCGAAGCATAAGGGACTCTTCGCATACGCTCCACCTCATTAGGTGTAGTAGCACCCTGTTTGACAGATAAACTAAGTCCTTCTTGCATAGGTGTAAACCCACGCTTAGAATTCTCCATCTTGAATCGCTTCAAGACCTTATCAATATAAGCACTTTGACTTAGTCCAATTAATCGCTTTGATCTATCTCGGTAGATCTTGATTCAAGAATAAATGCCGCTTCTCCTAAATCTTTCATGGCAAAACACTTTCCAAGATGGGATTTAACATCTTGCAACATTGGAATGTGTTTTCCTATGATCAATATGTCATCAACATACAAGACAAGGAAAGTAACATTACTCCCACTAGCTTTGCGATATACACATGGCTCATCGGGATTTTGAACGAAACCAAACTTTTTGATTTCTTCATCAAACCGCTTGTTCCAACTTCTTGATGCTTGCTTTAGTCCATAAATGGACCTTTGAAGCTTGCATACTTTGTTGGGATGTTTTGGATCAATAAAACCTTCAGGTTGATCCATATAGACTTCTTCATCCAAGTAACCATTTAAGAAAGCAGTCTTAACATCCATTTGCCATATCTCAAAGTCATAGTACGCAGCTATGGCTAAGAGAATCCTAATAGCTCTAATGTCCGCAACTGGAGAAAAGGTCTCATCATAGTCAACACCGAAACGTTGAGTATAACCTTTCGCCACGAGACGAGCTTTATAGGTGTGTACATGTCCATCCATGTCCGTCTTCTTCTTGAAGATCCACTTACACCCAACAGTTTGAGCATTTTGTGGAAGATCAACCAAGCTCCAGACTTGATTGTCTTTCATGGATTTCATTTCCACCTTCGTAGCTTCAAGCCATTTTTCAGATTCCGGATCTGATAATGCAGCTTTGAAATTCGGAGGCTCATCGAGATCTCCTAAAACGTTTTCTTCTACCATCAGACATAATCTGTCAGTAGGACGTCTTGTCCTTTCGGACCTACGAAGTAGAATCGCTTCATCATCATCGACTTGAGGTTCATCACTTTGAACATTTTCCCCCCAAGTTGATGATTGCTAGGAGCTTCAGAAGGTGACACATCTTCCTCTTGAATCTCATCAAGTTCTACAAATCTCCCACTGTTCTCTGGAACTAACTTCTTTTCAAAGAATTCAGCATATCGAGCAACGCGAACAGTGTTTTTGACGGGATCATAGAAGTCGTAACCCATCGTTTCCTTAGGGTATCCGACAAAGATGCACTTAGTAGTTCTGGTTCAAGTTTGTCAGGCGTATCGCGCTTCACAAGTGCCTCACATCCCCAGACTCTTAAGTAAGACAGATTAGGAACATTTCCATGCCATAATTCATATGGTGTCTTGTCAACCTTCTTGGTTGGAACCATATTGAGAATGCGTACAGCAGTCTCAAGAGCATAATCCCAAAACGAAAATGGGAGAGTCGTAAGGCTCATCATAGATCTCACCATGTCTAGCAAGGTTCGATTTCTCCTTTCAGACACTCCATTATGTTGAGGAGTGTATGGAGGAGTAAGCTGTTGGACAATTCCACACGCTTTCAGATAATCCTTAAACTCTTGGCTTAAGTATTCACCACCTCGATCCGAACGAAGAATCTTGATGGTCTTTCCGAGTTGATTTTCTACTTCATTTTTAAACTCTTTGAATGTTTCAAACACTTCATGTTTATGTTTAAGCAAGTAAACATAACCATAACGACTGAAATCATCCGTAAAAGTTATGAAGTAGCTAGCTCCTTTTCTTGACACATGTCTAAATGGGCCGCAAACATCGGTATGAATGAGTCCAAGAAGATCTTTAGCCCTCTCCGGTTTATGCGAAAAGGTTTTCTCGTCATTTTGCCGGAAACACATGACTCGCATTTATCAAATGATTCATCATTTAATTGTAAAATCCCTTCACGTTGAAGTCTTTCAATGCGATTTTTGCCAATGTGTCCAAGACGACAGTGCCACAGATAAGTAGAGTCCAAGTTAGTCTTGGCTCTTTTGCTAACATTATACATTGAATTATTTGAAACACAACCACGCATATCAATTTCATAAATACCATCACAAGCAATAGCATCAAAATAATGAACATTATTTTTAGAAACTGAAATGCCATAATCATTAAAAACATTAATGAAACCGTTGTCTTTCAACAAAGAAACTGAAACTACACCTCTAGTGATAGAAGGTGCATAATGACAATTGTCTAAAACAATAATTAAACCGGAAGGAAGAACTAAATGATATTCTCCAATAGCTTCAACAGGTGCTGGTAGACCATTGCCCACGAACAGCTGCAAAGCTCCGGGCTTCAGCTTCCTCCTTTTCCTAAGAGCCTGTAATTCATTACAGATATGAGTTCCACAGCCAGTGTCATAAACCCATGATTTACGCTTAGTAAAGGAAAATAATTCAATAGTGAAGATACCTGAAGTACTAGCAACGCTTGCTTGCTTCTTCTTCACATTCAACTCGGCAAGATACTTGGGACAGTTCCTCTTCCAGTGCCCGACTTCATTACAATGATGACAGGTCTGGTCTTTAGCCGGATGCTCTTTCTTAGCCGGAGGGGTTTTCTTTGGTTTGGGGGAATAAGCAGCTTGCTTACCCTTGCCTTTACCATCAAACTTGCCTTTAGCTTGGTGCGATTTCTTAGCTTTCTGGATCCGACCCCCCTTAATCATAAGGACATTTGGGTCATTGGCCTTCTTTGGAATCGTCTTCTCATATTCAATGAGCATAGCATGAAGTTCATTGACGCTTTTTTTCATAGAGTGCATGGTATAGTTTTGCACAAAACCCTCATATTCCTTCGTAAGGGATTTGAGAATCATGCCAACTTTTACCTCTTTATGATAAGCGTACTCCATCGAATCCAATTTGTCAAAAATGCTCTTCATCTTGAGCACATGACTGCTAACCGATTTGCCAGATTCAAGTTTCATGTCATGAAGTTCCACGACTAAGTCGAACAGTTCCACTCCAGCTTGTTTTTCATACAAGGATTTAAGTTCTGTGATCATATCATATGGAGTGTAGAGTTCGAATTGTTTTTGAAGCTCGGGAGACATGCTCGCAAGCATCAAACAACAAACTTCATTGAATCTAGTGTACTGAATCCTATATTCAGCTTTTTCAGCTGCTGTGGATTCAGCACTTGGTTCGGTTGGCCATTGCCTTTCAATGACATCCATGCGTTCCTCAACTCTTAGAACAATTCTCAGTTGACGATACCAGTCATTGAAATTTGATCCATTAAGCTTTTCTCTTTCAAACATTTGCCGAAAAGCATTGGTGTTTGTGGAAGGATTCATTGCCATCTACAAAACAGATTAAGTTCAAAAATCAGTATTTTCGATAATAAATCCTTAAGAAATCAATTACCCAATGTTTATCAAATAAACAATTAATTTCATTAAGGCTAGGATCCAATTGACATACAATCATTTCATCAGTTGATCTGCTAGAAATGATTGCACTCAAATGGTAAGTGACGAGCAGTAATTGCATTTCATGTGCAATTCCTAGTAAGAATAGGACCTACAAATCACACTTGATTCATCAAGTGATTTGTAGTCATGTTTTGTCCCATCTTTTGCCACGGGTCAAGGTCTCACCGCTTAACTCGCTTTAAGTCGTCCAACCAAGAACGCGCAAATTTGTCCACCACTGTGTACCAGTGAGTGGGATTTGCCATGCAACTGCCATTTCACCACTGTGTACCAGTGAGTAAAACAACAGCCACAAGTGTCCTTTACGAGTTGGGTGGCAATGACTTAAGTTTATTGGGTCAATCAATTTGATGTGTGATCAAAAAGTTATGTTTGAAGATTCATGCATATCTTCTAAACATAATATGTTTATAAAACTCATTTTTATTGCCTTTAAATACAAAAGAGCTCGGTAGCTCCATTCGAACGCACAAAGAAGCGCAAGGGCAAAGGTATGCGATAAACGCGATTTAAAAACCCGCCCTTTTAGGAGGCTAGCGCACTCCGACTTATACCTCTCTTAGAGTTTGTTCAAATGGGTGAGCCGGTGTATCTTTTGATTTTAGGGCACCAATTTTATAAACAAAATCTTATTTCGATATATTTAGTCAAGTTTATTTTTCCAAAAACAATTTTGCATACAATTTTCATAAAAAGGCAAAATTAAACTTACTAAATTTACAACTTAACAATTAAGGTAATCAACCTAATTTGGTCACTATGGTATAAGATTGGCTCCTCTTTCACATTGAAAGAGACCACATACATCAAGTTGCCTTGATTGCGTAAGCCAAAATTTCTATAACAAATTATCTACCATAAAAAAAACAGGATGCTGATCTGGAAAATCCAGCAGCTTCACGACCAAATCTGGCCCTGAAGAAGGCCGAACTGGGCTTAGCACAAAACACAAAAGTTGTAGCCCTATGAGTCAAGCATCTACTGTAAAGATTTCAGCTTCCAACTCCTTACGGTTAATTAGTTATGATTTTTTTAGTGAACTGGTGTCAAACAGAAACTTTCACAAAACATAATCACATTGTCACACAATTAATTATTCAATTATCTAGCATAATTAACCCTAATGATCAAGATTTCATATCAATATATCTAAGTAATAATCATGAATAATTTGCATGAAAAATTCATGATTTTTACTTCTATTTAACAATTAAATAATTAAAAGGTACATCATAAACGCATGCAATTATCATATAATAATGCTTAAAGATCAAAACTTGGAATTAGGTTAAAAAAAAAAAAAATTTATTTATATCAGATCTGATTTCGAAATTAATAAAAAAATTATATATATATTTTTTTTCATTATTTTATTACAATTAAACAAATTAATTAATAAAATAATCAATAAGAATTACATAAAATTCTAAAAAATATAAAACCCTAACCCCCCTCAAATTTTGATCTTTTTGGTAATTAATAATCACATAGTAGGCTCGTGATACCACTGTTGGGTTATATAACAATTATCAAATCAAATCACAAAGCACGCAGCGGAAAATTAATCTATGTAATTAATTAATTAACCAAGAATAGAAACATGTACCTTTGATTTGAAGAAAAATAAAGTAAGAAACTTTATGAGGATTTAAAATAAATCCCTCTACGTTTGCACACACGACACGCGAATGCTCGTATGCTAGTACTTGATCACGAACCGCAACGTTTGCTTTCTCTCTTGATTTGTCAAACAACTAAACCGAAAACCCTTTGCTTGTTTTGGAAGGATCGGCCGAAGCCAAGAGAGGAGAAAGAGGAGGAGAAGAAGTAATGAGGGCTTTTTCTATTTCCTTTTTATATCCAAAACCCTTTTCGTATTTGACATAGATTAGGATTCGTTATTAGATATATACTAGGATTAGTCTATAAGAAACCAAGTTAAACTCAATGAGTTAAAACTCATTAGTTAAAACCGGCCCCCTTTATTATATAATTAGGAAACTTCTAGAATCTCCTAATTACAAATTAAGCCTTCCTTAACTAACGCCGTTAACTAGTAACCGTTAGTTTTTAACGACCACTCGTTAATTGAAATCGTGATCATATTAATTAAATACATTAAATATATTAATTAATACTAAATACATTTGTGTCGAGACGTGTGACCCCGTAGGCTTAAATCATTTCTGGACATACGTTCATTTCTACGTGATCATATACTAACAGCTCCCACTTGAGCTCGTAACAAATGAAGGTAATAACATTGGTTAGCGTCTAGCAACACGCCAATGCTCCCAGAAATATTTAAGTATAGTTTCTTAAAGTATATTTAAATGGTTGAGGCATTTATTATCCCTTTGTACAAATACCGTGTTAAACATGAATATGGATCAATGTCATTTCATAATTTACGATTCTGTTTCTCATTCCATAACTAATTAAGATTACCAAATATAATCGAGAACCATCTGGATTTATTTGGGCACGGCCATGCAAACATCTTAATTAGTCCTAATGAGGGCGCCAATGGTATCTACTTCAACTTTAGTTGAAGGAACAAATCCTGTATTGACTACACGTGTCAGTCATCATACTTCAATACACTTTCTGAAAATAGCCCTTTATGTACTCCCTTATTCAGGAGAGTTAGAACTATATCAAGTAAGTGCAATCCATACATGCTGACCTGCTTGTATCTCAAGTCAAAGGATCAATAAAGTAACCATTTACGAATTTCAGTTAATGACGCTGATCCATATGAATTCGTTAGTGGGGTAGTCCGATATGCATCAACTATGGATATCATGTGAGTTTGGTGGGACCATCCATTATATATTCCAAGAATATAACCAATCGCTCAGATTTGTCTTAGTTTAATTATATTCCCATATAATTAATCGACAATGGACAATTTAGAATATTTAATTAAAATATTCAAGGATTAAACATGCAAATATAGGATACAATTAATATTAAATGAAATCAAACATATCAAGTACTTTATTTCATTATGAAAAATATAAATTGTTTAACATCCCTTATCCAAATACCGAAACAACAGATTTACATGAAATAACTAGCTAATTTAAGTCCTATACCCTCGGCATGCCTTTCAAGCTTGGGCCTAGACAAAGCTTTTGTGAAAGGATCAGCTAAGTTAAAATCTGTGTGAACTTTGAGTAATTTGATTTCACCTAGTTCGATCTGCTCACGAACATAGTGATATCGTCTAGCATAATGTCTGGCACCTTTCTGAACTCCGGGTTCGTTGGCAATGATTAATGCACCAGTATTATCACAGTACATATCAGTGGGTAAGTCACTTGAGGGATCACGTCAAGCCCGCTAATGAACTTCCTTATCCAGACTGCTTCCATTGCGGCTTCTGAGGCGGCAATGTACTCAGACTCTGTTGCAGACATGGCAACTGTAGTTTGCTTCTTGCTTTTCCAATCCACAGCACCTCCGTTAAGAACGAAGACGAATCCTGACTGAGACTTCGTGTCATCTTTATCAGTTTGAAATCCAGCATCACAGTATCCGGTCACTTTGAGCTCTAACTCTGGATTTCCTCCATACACCAAAAACATATCTTTAGTAGCCCGTAGGTACTTCAGAATGCTCTTAACAGCAGTCCAGTGACTTTCACCTGGATTCTGTTGATATCGGCTAACGATGTTTTGCGCGAACGCCACATCGGGTCTAGTGCATCTAACCGCATACATAATTGATCCCACAGCCGAAGCATAAGGGACTCTTCGCATACGCTCCACCTCATTAGGTGTAGTAGCACCCTGTTTGACAGATAAACTAAGTCCTTCTTGCATAGGTGTAAACCACGCTTAGAATTCTCCATCTTGAATCGCTTCAAGACCTTATCAATATAAGCACTTTGACTTAGTCCACTTAATCGCTTTGATCTATCTCGGTAGATCTTGATTCCAAGAATAAATGCCGCTTCTCCTAAATCTTTCATGGCAAAACACTTTCCAAGATGGGATTTAACATCTTGCAACATTGGAATGTGTTTTCCTATGATCAATATGTCATCAACATATAAGACAAGGAAAGTAACATTACTCCCACTAGCTTTGCGATATACACATGGCTCATCGGGATTTTGAACGAAACCAAACTTTTGATTTCTTCATCAAACCGCTTGTTCCAACTTCTTGATGCTTGCTTTAGTCCATAAATGGACCTTTGAAGCTTGCATACTTTGTTGGGATGTTTTGGATCAATAAAACCTTCAGGTTGATCCATATAGACTTCTTCATCCAAGTAACCATTTAAGAAGGCAGTCTTAACATCCATTTGCCATATCTCAAAGTCATAGTACGCAGCTATGGCTAAGAGAATCCTAATAGCTCTAATGTCCGCAACTGGAGAAAAGGTCTCATCATAGTCAACCCCGAAACGTTGAGTATAACCTTTCGCCACGAGACGAGCTTTATAGGTGTGTACATTTCCATCCATGTCCGTCTTCTTCTTGAAGATCCACTTACACCCAACAGTTTGAGAATTTTGTGGAAGATCAACCAAGCTCCAGACTTGATTGTCTTTCATGGATTTCATTTCCACCTTCGTAGCTTCAAGCCATTTTTCAGATTCCGGATCTGATAATGCAGCTTTGAAATTCGGAGGCTCATCGAGATCTCCTAAAACGTTTTCTACCATCAGACATAATCTGTCAGTAGGACGTCTTGTCCTTTCGGACCTACGAAGTGGAATCGCTTCATCATCATCGACTTGAGGTTCATCACTTTGAACATTTTCCCCCCCAAGTTGATGATTGCTAGGAGCTTCAGAAGGTGACACATCTTCCTCTTGAGTCTCATCAAGTTCTACAACCCTCCCACTGTTCTCTTGAGCTAATTTCTTTTCAAAGAATTCAGCATATCGAGCAACGCGAACAGTGTTTTTGACAGGATCATAGAAGTCGTAACCCATCGTTTCCTTAGGGTATCCGACAAAGATGCACTTAGTAGTTCTGGGTCTCAAGTTTGTCAGGCGTATCGCGCTTCACAAGTGCCTCACATCCCCAGACTCTTAAGTAAGACAGATTAGGAACATTTCCATGCCATAATCATATGGTGTCTTGTCAACCTTCTTGGTTGGAACCATATTTAGAATGCGTACAGCAGTCTCTAGAGCATAATCCCAAAACGAAAATGGGAGAGTCGTAAGGCTCATCATAGATCTCACCATGTCTAGCAAGGTTCGATTTCTCCTTTCAGACACTCCATTATGTTGAGGAGTGTATGGAGGAGTAAGCTGTTGGACAATTCCACTCGCTTTCAGATAATCCTTAAACTCTTGGCTTAAGTATTCACCACCTCGATCCGAACGAAGAATCTTGATGGTTTTGCCGAGTTGATTTTCTACTTCATTTTTAAACTCTTTGAATGTTTCAAACACTTCATGTTTATGTTTAAGCAAGTAAACATAACCATAACGACTGAAATCATCCGTAAAAGTTATGAAGTAGCTAGCTCCTTTTCTTGACACATGTCTAAATGGGCCGCAAACATCGGTATGAATGAGTCCAAGAAGATCTTTAGCTCCTCTCCGGTTTATGCGAAAAAGGTTTTCTTGTCATTTTGCCGGAAACACATGACTCGCATTTATCAAATGATTCATCATTTAATTGTAAAATCCCTTCACGTTGAAGTCTTTCAATGCGATTTTTGCCAATGTGTCCAAGACGACAGTGCCACAGATAAGTAGAGTCCAAGTTAGTCTTGGCTCTTTTGCTAACATTATACATTGAATTATTTGAATCACAACTACGCATATCAATTTCATAAATACCATCACAAGCAATAGCATCCAAATAATGAACATTATTTTAGAAACTGAAATACCATCATTATTAAAAACATTAATGAATCCGTTGTCTTTCAACAAAGAAACTGAAACTACACCTCTAGTAATAGAGGTGCATAATGACAATTGTCTAAAACAATAATTAAACCGGAAGGAAGAACTAAATGATATTCTCCAATAGCTTCAACAGGTGCTGGTAGACCATTGCCCACGAACAGCTGCAAAGCTCCGGGCTTCAGCTTCCTCCTTTTCCTAAGAGCCTGTAATTCATTACAGATATGAGTTCCACAGCCAGTGTCATAAACCCATGATTTACGCTTAGTAAAGGAAAATAATTCAATAGTGAAGATACCTGAAGTACTAGCAACGCTAGCTTGCTTTTTCTTCACATTCAACTCGGCAAGATACTTGGGACAGTTCCTCTTCCAGTGCCCGACTTCATTACAATGATGACAGGTCTGGTCTTTAGCCGGATGCTCTTTCTTAGCCGGAGGGGTTTTCTTTGGTTTGGGGGAATAAGCAGCTTGCTTACCCTTGCCTTTACCATCAAACTTGCCTTTAGCTTGGTGCGATTTCTTAGCTTTCTGGATCCGACCCCCCTTTATCATAAGGACATTTGGGTCATTGGCCTTCTTTGGAATCGTCTTCTCATATTCAATGAGCATAGCATGAAGTTCATTGACGCTTTTTTCATAGAGTGCATGGTATAGTTTTGCACAAAACCCTCATATTCCTTCGTAAGGGATTTGAGAATCATGCCAACTTTTACCTCTTTATGATAAGCGTACTCCATCGAATCCAATTTGTCAAAAATGCTCTTCATCTTGAGCACATGACTGCTAACCGATTTGCCAGATTCAAGTTTCATGTCATGAAGTTCCATGACTAAGTCGAACAGTTCCACTCCAGCTTGTTTTTCATACAAGGATTTAAGTTCTGTGATCATATCATATGGAGTGTAGAGTTCGAATTGTTTTTGAAGCTCGGGAGACATGCTCGCAAGCATCAAACAACAAACTTCATTGAATCTAGTGTACTGAATCCTATATTCAGCTTTTTCAGCTGCTGTGGATTCAGCACTTGGTTCGGTTGGCCATTGCCTTTCAATGACATCCATGCGTTCCTCAACTCTTAGAACAATTCTCAGTTGACGATACCAGTCATTGAAATTTGATCCATTAAGCTTTTCTCTTTCAAACATTTGCCGAAAAGCATTGGTGTTTGTGGAAGGATTCATTGCCATCTACAAAACAGATTAAGTTCAAAAATCAGTATTTTCGATAATAAATCCTTAAGAAATCAATTACCCAATGTTTATCAAATAAACAATTAATTTCATTAAGGCTAGGATCCTATTGACATACAATCATTTCATCAGTTGATCTGCTAGAAATGATTGCACTCAAAAGGTAAGTGACGAGCAGTAATTGCATTACATGTGCAATTCCTAGTAAGAATGGGACCTACAAATGACACTTGATTCATCAAGTGATTTGTAGTCATGTTTTGTCCCATCTTTTGCCACGGGTCAAGGTCTCACCGCTTAACTCGCTTTAAGTCGTCCAACCAAGAACGCGCAAATTTGTCCACCACTGTGTACCAGTGAAGTGGGATTTGCCATGCAACTGCCATTTCACCACTGTGTACCAGTGAGTAAAACAACAGCCACAAGTGTCCTTTACGAGTTGGGTGGCAATGACTTAAGTTTATTGGGTCAATCAATTTGATGTGTGATCAAAAAGTTATGTTTGAAGATTCATGCATATCTTCTAAACATAATATGTTTATAAAACTCATTTTTATTGCCTTTAAATACAAAAGAGCTCGGTAGCTCCATTCGAACGCACAAAGAAGCGCAAGGGCAAAGGTATGCGATAAACGCGATTTAAAAACCCGCCCTTTTAGGAGGCTAGCGCACTCCGACTTATACCCTCTCTTAGAGTTTGTTCAAATGGGTGAGCCGGTGTATCTTTTGATTTTAGGGCACCAATTTTATAAACAAAATCATTATTTCGATAATTATTAGTCAAGTTTATTTTTCCAAAAACAATTTTGCATACAATTTTCATAAAAGGCAAAATTAAACTTACTAAATTTACAACTTAACAATTAAGGTAATCAACCTAATTTTGGTCACTATGGTATAAGATTGGCTCCTCTTTCATATGGAAAAAGACCACATTCATCAAGTTGCCTTGATTGCGTTAAGCCAAAATTTCTATAACAAATTATCTACCATAAAAAAACAGGATGCTGATCTGGAAAATCCAGCAGCTTCACGACCAAATCTGGCCCTGAAGAAGGCCGAACTGGGCTTAGCACAAAACACAGTTGTAGCCCTATGAGTCGAAGATCTACAGTTTAAAGATTTCAGCTTCCAACTCCTTACGATTAATTAGTTATGATTTTTTTAGTGAACTGGTGTCAAACAGAAACTTTCACAAAACATAATCACATTGTCACACAATTAATTATTCAATTATCTAGCATAATTAACCCTAATGATCAAGATTTCATATCAATATATCTAAGTAATAATCATGAATAATTTGCATGAAAAATTCATGATTTTTACTTCTATTTAACAATTAAATAATTAAAAGGTACATCATAAACGCATGCAATTATCATATAATAATGCTTAAAGATCAAAACTTGGAATTAGGTTAAAAAAAAAAAATTATTTATTTAGATCTGATTTCGAAATTAATAAAAAAAAATTATATATATTTTTTTCATTATTTTATTACAATTAAACAATTAATTAATAAAATAATCAAAAGAATTACATAAAATTCTAAAAAATATAAAACCCTAACCCCCCTCAAATTTTGATCTTTTTGGTAATTAATCATCACATAGTAGGCTCGTGATACCACTGTTGGGTTATATAACAATTATCAAATTAAATCACAAAGCACGCAGCGGAAAAATTAATCTATGTAATTAATAATTAACCAAGAATAGAAAACATGTACCTTTGATTTGAAGAAAAATAAAGTAAGAAACTTTATGAGGATTTGAAGTAAATCCCTCTACGTTTGCACACACGACACGCGAATGCTCGTATGCTAGTACTTGATCACGAACCGCAACGTTTGCTTTCTCTCTTGATTTGTCAAACAACTAAACCGAAAACCCTTTGCTTGTTTTGGAGCTCGGCCGAAAAGAGAAGAGAAAGAGGAGGAAGAAGTGAGGAGGGTTTTTAGTTTTTCCTTTTTATATCCAAAACCCTTTTCGTATTTGACATAGATTAGGATTCGTTATTAGATATATACTAGGATTAGTCTATAAGAAACCAAGTTAAACTCAATGAGTTAAAACTCATTAGTTAAAACCGGCCCCCTTTATTATATAATTAGGAAACTTCTAGAATCTCCTAATTACAAATTAAGCCTTCCTTAACTAACGCCGTTAACTAGTAACCGTTAGTTTTTAACGACCATTCGTTAATTGAAATCGTGATCATATTAATTAAATACATTCAATATATTAATTAATATTAAATACATTTGTGTCGAGACGTGTGACCCCGTAGGCTTAAATCATTTCCTACATACGTTCATTTCACTTGATTCCAGTGGGAGATAAACTAGACACATAAAACTAAATATCTTATTTATCACTCAACAACCAGATCATTTTCCTTCTTTACGTTTTATTCCTCCCAATCAAAGAGAAAATTCTGTCCAGAACCAGTTTGGTTCTTATTACCTCATTTTCATCTTAATCATACAATCCTTATTTATATAAATCATCAAGACCCCAAATAAATGGAACATAAAATTATAAGAACATCAAATAGAAAGGAAAACATCATATTTACCTTAAACTTGAGCTTGATCAAAAGGATGATCAAAGATGAACTAAAATTAAAGTCAACTATATTTTTCAGGCCACTGTTCCGGCTACATCTCGAGATCAAGACTTCCAGGAACAAATTCAACGGCTGAAAATGTAGTCCTATGTGTCAGGAACCTACTACCAAAAATTGAAGATGATCCAACGGTTTGATCTCCGGGGATCGAGCGTTTACTGAGGTGCTGTAGCAAAAAACGGGATTTGGAAACTTTTCTCTCTTTCTATTTTTTAGTATATGTGTGTGTATATGATTGTATATACTGATTTTTTGATTGATCAATGATCATTTAATCAGATATAAGAGTTTCCAAATGACACATCTAGTCCCTGTACTTTTAAACTTTACATTTAGAGCTTAAACTAGCTACCGGGAATACATACGACACTTCAAGCACGTCTAGACCGTCTTAAAACACATCTCATCAAATCCTTAAACATATAAACATATTAACACATACATAATTAAGGCATTAAAGCCTCACACATATATCACATTAAATATATATAAGCATTAAATCTCCTAGAGACTTAACAGACTCAAGGTGTTGACTTAAAAACTCAAGTCAACCATTGTATAAAAGTTTGGGATGTTACAAATAGGTGGGAAGCAATCATCTTTCATCTTCGTCCGAATCCAATCATTTGCTCTACCAAAAGCATCCACCTCCAACATCAACTCCTCTTTCTCTTTGGTTGACAAATTCGAACATAGTTCTTTTGACAACTTCACATTGCAATGAGAAACCGCGGACTTGACACGATCGTACAATTTACGGATCCTGGCACTTCGGCTACTTGTCGGTCGTGAATTAAGTACTAGGGGTATCTTCCCATCACTCCCCTTCTCCACTTTATCATCCAACATTTCACCAATCTGAAAGTCACTAGAACTAACACA
>CM067173.1:62119331-62142002 GCA_034093135.1 Erigeron breviscapus
AAACAAAAATTAGTTAAACTAGAAATTTCCGACCAAGCGGTGTTGAATACCAAAAGCAAATGCATTTAAAAACTAATGAGCAAAGTTTAAGACGAAATCAGAAAATTCGACTAATCTAGGCAAAACCATCTTTCGGTTACAATTAGAATCCCACCTATGCTTGTGTTAACACCTCTTGAACATTTCTATCGTTCCAATTGACCTTAAGCTCGTTCTTACTAAGCTTATAATCCACTAGCAAGCTTCACAATTATTATTGGCAACATAAGCAATATTCCACCATGATTACCGGTATTTTTGTCCACTTAAGCACTCACGCCCTCGGTTTTCCATAAGGTTTTCATTACGTTATACTTATGAGTCCCTCGACACAACATACTCCTACAGTCTAGAATTGCGACTCTATCCATACATTAGGTGATCATACGAAAGTGCACTTTAAGCGTCCGGCCAGCGGTTCGCTACGGATACCTAAGTATCGTTAAGAGACATACGCCAGAACTCAAGGTTGGGTTGCATATCCAGAGACCATGCTCTAAACACTAACACATACGAGAACAAAAAGTTTTATAATTTAATACCCGTGAGTTTCTATGAGACCCGCGTAACGAACTTTCGGACAACTCATCCCAAGTTGGAAGCTTTAGGTGAGTTAGGTAAAACGAAGTTACCCCAAGGACCTACTTATTCGAATCTCAAAGCCCACATTAGCACTAGACTATTGAAAAATGTTTTGCGCGCGTTCCCGCATGTGCCACCCGTTTGATGCCGAAGCACCCCAGACACCCCGATATAAAGACCCAACATAATGACTAGAGCTACAACCTATAACATAGGAATTAAGGACCGGACATCCGGTGTGCAAACCATATGTTAAGTCGAATTACCACAAGCATATTTAATACATTTCAAGCACTTTGTGCACACAATTTGCAAAATTTCAAATGGAACCTCAAGCGGTGCCTACCAATACATCGTCTAGTGAAGCTATTATTCACATTTGATTCATCATTAAGGTACAATTAGCAAGCAACCTAGATTATATTGAAGTTCGGAGCAAGCCTATGACCCCTTGGAACGATGAAATGCCACAAGCACTAGAAAAGGAAAGCTAAAGGTAACTAATCTCTAGTTTTATCCTAAATTAGCAAATTCAAGGTCCTCATTTCTCGTCTTTGCATAAAACCTATAGCCTCAAAAATAAAAACATAACCAAAATGCTAGTAAAGGGAAGAAACTTCAAAAAATTTTCATTTTTCCAATTTACCATCCCCCTCCCCACACTTAAGTTGTACATTGTCCTCAATGGATGAATAACTAAGGCGAATAATGGGAAAAGGGAAAAATGCAAAATGTAGAAAGGAACAATGAAAAACCTCCGGGTGAAAGCGTGAAATCACCATTGCAAAATTGGAGCCAAAATTCAAGTGGTTGCTGAACTGACTGCCAGCATAAACCCGCTTGCTTATTCAAAATTTCCAAAAGCAATCTTCCAAATTCAACTTGCAACTCAAAATTTTCACCTGACAATCACCATCAACAAAAGAACAAACAAACTACATAGTTCATAGTTAAAAAGAGATACAAGAAACAAAGAACAATTGTCTCATCGCCTACAAGGCGGAATTACAACCATATCGAAAGGAAATAAAGTGCAATGTCTTAATAGTTTTAGAAAATAGCAAGAAAAATAGACAAGATCAGTCGTCCTCCATGTCATGGGAGGAAGGTATGCCATCTCCAGCATCAGGATCGGGTGGTCCGCCAAATATGCCCCTGTAAAAATCATAGCCAGGGCCCGAATAGCGCTCACCAGTAGTGTGCCTATATGACCCAAATTGGGGCATATCCTGAGCGCCTCCTGTGCTGCCCAACCGGGCTGGTGCTGTGGAAGCGGCTGACCTGGGTGCGGGCTGTAAAACCCGAAAGTGGTGCTGGCTGGCATGAAGATGGAAGGAGGACTATAAGCCTGAGTAGGTGGGGGAGGAGGTGGAGAGTCCGGTTGGATCCAATGGTTGATGTAGGGCGACCAATACTCATTTTGGTAGCCCAGGCGGTTCACTTGGCTCCACATTGTTCTCTGCCCATCCATCATCATATCTTGAGTGTCCTGGAATTGCCTCTGATTACCCAGAATTTCATCAAGCTTATTTCCCCAACCTGAAAAATCATAAGAAGGGTAAGGGTTAGGCTGCTGCTCCATCTGGGGTGGCGACTCCACCCTCTGTCTCTGAGCCGGTGGCTCCTGCTCCTCATCCGAATGTAAATCTCGCGTTCGTACTCCTTATCAACTTTGACTTCTTCATCTCCGTAGTGTCGATCAGGGTGGTGTTCAAACAAAGAGTAATACCCGACCTACCCGCGGGTGTGTCGCAACCAAGCCTCTCCACCATCTGGGTCACAAAATGACCACACAAATATCTATGCTCCCGAGACTTATACATGTGTCTAGCCAAAATATACGGAGCACACCCGAACCAACCAGAAGAAGGGAGCTCTTGAAACTGCCTAAGCAACCACAAATCATCAGAGGTGAGCTTATCGGTTGCATTTCCCCGATGGAGAAATGAATAGGTGATCATTTTGTGAAGAATCCTTAGTCTCTTGGACCTAATGTCCGACACCTTGCTAACCCCCGAATAAAACCTGTCTTTCCCCGAAATGCTCATCCAATACGCATCAAATGTCCAATCGTCCTCAAAATATGAGAGAGCAAATTGACTCCTGTTTATAAATGGATATACCTCCCCACCCTCGAACTCCGGAATCTGGAACATTCCACATAAGTACTCCAAATTCGGCAACCGTACAGTGGCGTTGCTTACCTCCCAATCTAAAATGTATTACCCGATCCTCCATAGGATCCTGTATGGGTAAGTCTTGCACCTGCAGAGTGGAGTAGAACTCTTGACACCACTCCTTCACCACCTCCTTTCTTAATTCAAAAATTCTATTCCACATTGGAATACGGATCAACCGACCAGCCCTTTCGTCCATAAACTCAGTCAAAAACCTCTGTTCAAAATAACCCAAGAGATCCGCCTCTCGAATCATCTCCCAATCCATGGTCCGGGGGGCGACCAATACATAATCCTGGATTTCACACAACCTGTTCAAGTAAGCCTGTCGCTCCCCTTTTGGAGCATTAGGGAACTTAAGCCATGGATGGGTTGTGGGTTTCAGCGTCCTAATCATGCTGCTCTGTCTTGCAGAGGGTGCCCTGTAGGATTCATCCACGTAGTCGAACTCATAATCTTGTGGCCAAACATTGCCCTCATACCTTTGTGGTTCCTGTTGTCTCTGCAAAAACAACCAAGAATATACTTAATAAGTAAAAGTGGATACTAAGGAGTGATCACGAGAAACTAGGAAGTAGAAACGACTGAAACTGGTTAGCTACACAGGAACTCGCGCCGCGACTTTTCCTCCTCGCGCCGCGAGTTTGTTCTAAATTTTTTTTTTTTATTTTTTTTTATTTTTATTTTTTTTTTTTTTGAATGGGTTTTTGAGTTTAATTAACAATGTAACAACTAATTTAACTTAAACTAACTAAGGAATGATTTAATTTGAAAAACCCCCGATTTGGACCATAGGAACCCTAATTAGGGTTTTCTAAATTCAAGCAAAATTAATCATCCCTAAGTACAATAAACAACAACAATAACCTATTTAAACAATTAACATTCATTAATTTAAAGAAATTGAAAGAAATTGACAAACCCTAATTATATGAAAATAAAAATTAAAAAGAAAAGAGAAGAGAGACATACCCTTGACATGATGATGATGATGGAATGAGAATGAAGGGATGGAGATCTTAAAGAGATGAAGAAGAGAAACTCAAGACTAGTGTGTGTGTATGTGTTTATGTCGTGTGCGTGTGTGTAGGTTTTAGAGAAAGGAATAAGAAAAATAAGAATGGAAGAGAGAAAATGGGTAGGTTTTATTTTTGATTTTTATTAAAATAATAAATAAATAAAAGAAAAACTTACCTGGCTGAACACGCCTCGCGCCACGAGAAGAGAGCCTCGCGCCGCGACCTACCCAGATAACTCACGCCGCGACTTCCTTACTCGTGCCCGCGAGGAAAACTTCTGATCTGGTGCCACCAACTCTCGCGCCGCGAGAAGAGCGCCTCGCGCCGCGACCACCTTATCTCGCGCCGCGACTTCCTTGCTCGCGCCCGCGAGGAAAACTTCTGACCTGGTCATCGCTGAACTCGCGCCGCGACCATTCTGCCTCGCGCCGCGACTTCATTTCTCGCGCTCGCGAGGATTTGTTCTGACCACGATTTCGCCAAGCTCGCGCCGCGACCACCAGATCTCGCGCCGCGATTTCTGCATATCAGTCAGATTTTTAGCTTTGTGACGCTAATTTTCGCTTAACGGTTCGCCCTGGACGACCTATCACCTGTACATCTCAACATAAACACAAAACAGAACGAAAAATACTAAAAGACTAAAGATTGTAAAAACACACGGGTTGCCTCCCGAGAAGCGCTTTATTTATTAACGAGTCATTAGCTTGACTCGATCAAACCTCAAAGATTTTCCAAGTTGGGGCTTTTAACCCCCCTCCCCACACTTAAGTTGTTGGGGTTTCCATCCTCAATCGGTGGGAAGCAATCTTCTTTTATCTTCGCCCGAATCCAATGATTTGCTCGACCACAAGCATCTACCTCCAACATCAACTCCTCTTTCTCTTTGGTTGACAAATTCGAACATAGTTCTTTCGACAACCTCACATTACAATGAGAAACCGCAGACTTGACGCGATCGTACAATTTACGGATCTTGGCACTTCGGCTACTTGTTGGCCGAGAGTTTATCACCAGTGTTATCTTACCATCACTTCCCTTCTTCTCCAGGTCATCATCCAACATTTCATCAAAAGGATAGTCACCAGAACTAACACAAACAGTCTCAAGAGAATCAACAACATTAGGTGAAGTAAAAGAGGAAGTGTTCAAGAATTCTACCGACTCATCCCCCGTTCTCAATGTAAGCTTACCACGACCGACCTCAATTGTGGCATCGGCCGTAGCAAGAAATGGCCTTCCTAGAATAAGGGGTACGTTTAATGCTTCACCTACATCAATGATGACAAAGTCCACAGGAAAAACCAAACCACCCACTTCGACCAACACATCTTCTAAAATACCCATAGGTCTTATAACGGATTTATCGGCCAATTGAATTTTCATGTTGATGGGTTTAGGTTTCCTAAGTTCAGTTTAGCATAAATAGATGAAGGCATTAAATCAATACTAGCACCTGAATCGGTCAATCCCTTTTTCACATAAAATCACCTATCAAGCAGGTAAAACTACCTGGATCCTTACGCTTTTCGGGTAACTTACCCGTCACTGCCGCCGAGCAAACATTCTCCAAAATTTTCGTCTCCACCTCAGCCAACTTCTTCTTGTTCATCAAGATTTGCTTTAAACATTTTGCATATCCCTGCATCTGCACAATAGCCTCTAAAAACGGAATATTGATATGCAACTTCCTTAGATCACTTATGAACCTATCCATTCGCTCTTTCATCCTTTCTTTAATCAATCTCTGCGGAAAAGGAATCTTCGGTTGATAGGGTTTCAACACGGTTCCGGTGACTCCCTCTCTACCTCATCCTCCAATCCTTCATCAATTTGCCCAACCTGATGAGAAACATTAGAAACAAAAGAATCGTCAATAGGAAGAGTAATTACCTCCCCGGGCCATGTAGTTATGGCATTCACGGATTCATTCCGGTGTTGGGGTCCTTTGTACTTGTCATCCCCCTTTCTCCATTGACCTTTGTCTTGATTTGGTTTTTGTTGGGTATTGCTTGGAAGAGTACCCGGTTGCCTTTGTTGATTGCCCATTCTATCGATCCTCTTTTCCAAGTTAGAAATCAAAGCTTGGTTGTTGCTATTGCTAATGTCAATCTTGTCATGCAACCCCCAATCTTTTCATTCAAAAGCTTGGAGTAGTTTTCCATTGAAGCATTTCGCTTCTCTTGAGCCTCCTCCCTTTTTTCTTGTTTATCGAGGAACTTGGCCATCATGGCCATGAGAGGTGATCCCTCTCCTTCATCTTCTTCTTTCCTTGGTGGAGATGGTGGTGCTTGTTGTTGTTGAGGTGCTTCTTGATATTCATCCTTTTGCCACCTATTATGAAGATTTCCACCACGATTGTTAGATAAAAATCAGAAGGGTTAGATGAGTTACCTTGGCAGCGTCCTTGGTAATTTCCACCGCGTTGGAAAAGAGGTTGATAATTGCCTTGACGTTGATTTTGTACAAAGTTCACATCTTCTTGAGCAACCGAATCACATTCATCGGGATGGTGAGGTCCACCACAATGAGTACATCCCCGGCCATTATCTTCACGTCACGCTCAAGTCCACTAAAATTGTTCTCCACCATTGAGAACCTTTCATCCATTCGGTTCGAAAGCTTCTGAATTTCTGCAACTACCTCGGAGGTCTCGCCATCATCAACCCTAGCTACTACCTTACGCGACCTCCTATCCCTATTCGAAGGTCTAGAGACTTGCGCTTTTGCCATATCCTCAAACATTTTCCAAAGCTCGCTTGAGGTCTTGTAACTAATACTACCCCCACAAGTCATTACCATCTTCTCATAGTTCTCCCTATTCATCCCATCCATGAATATCCCTACAACCTCGGTGTCACTCACCCCATGCCCGGGACATTCCCATAAAAGATCCTTCATTCTTAACCATGCCTCAACTATAGATTCATCTTCATCTTGTTTGAAAGAACGGATTACAAGCCTAAGTTCTCTTTCCCGATTTGCCGGAAAGAATCTATCAATAAAAGCTTCCTTAACTGCCCCCCAAGTAGTCAAACTATCCGGCGCTAATCCCTTCAACCATTTGTGAGCCTCTCCCGTGAGAGACATAGGAAAAAGCGTCATCTTGACATTTTCGCTTTGGTTCTCCCCATAGTTAAATAGGTTGCAAATCATCTCAAACTTGTCAAGATGCTCATGAGGGTCTCTTTTATGCCTTCCATCAAAGCATAAGTCCTTAACCATCTGTAAATGGTTACCTTTCACCGCGAAAGTGTCGATCTCGGGTGCACGGATGGCCGATCGGCGAGTTGTAGGTATGGTTCGAGGAAGGTCCTCGATTTTCATGTTGAAGAGATCGGGAGGGTTTTGTTGTCCGGCCATGTTGATGTCCGGTTTTGGCGATTCGGGTGGAGTTGGTGTTTTATCGGAAATTGGTTCTTCTTTTTCAGAAAAATAACCCCACTCGTTACTTCCCGACTCGTAGTAAGTCTCGTTAAGGATGTGGGTTTGGTAAGGAGTGGTGTTTATGAAATCTGGTTCGGATGATGATGGTTGTGACGTTTGTGTTTTGGTGCGCTTTTTAAGTTTTTCAGGGTTAGATGTGGCCTTCACTAATGGTCTCCCAGAAGTTCTAGTGTTCATCCACTACCTGGAAATTTTCTGCAAACACAACACAACAAATAAACCTTAATAGCACCTGGAGTACAATTAAAGCAAAATAAATAAAATAAAGCAAGTAACTTCTCCGTGCGAAGCACGAAGAAGGATCGATTCACAGAATCTCAACCAAAAGTACTTAAAATCATTCCCCGGCAGCGGCGCCAAAAACTTGATGTGTGAAATCTAGTTTAAAAATTTATAACAAGATCTACCGTTTACTGACTACCACACACTTACGGGCAGTGTACCCGTCCGTATATAATATAGTTAACTGGCAAGACCAGGATCGAACACAAGGACTGATTGTTGTACTAAAAGTTGTAATAATGTGAATCAAGAGAAAGTTTGGTTTATGACCGAATTGTCACTTTGCGTTTCCGGAAGCTATGTAATTAACAAGTAGATAAAAGTACTCAACCGGCGTCAATCGAGAGCACACTAAAATAGTTTGAGTGTAAACAAATAATTAAAAAGCCATCTATGTCGAATCCGCTACGCAAGAAGTCTAGGTTGCATATGGTTAAGCTCAAAATTCTTATAAGTTGGTTATGATAATCGTGATAAGACAAGAACACATTCGGCGTGCACTCCGTTTGTAAAATCGACTCATTCACCTAATCAATCCAATTTCTTGCAACAAGTGGTACCACCAACCCTATTACAATTCCTTGAACTAACTAGTTTGCTTGATTATTTAAAGTAACAATTTTATCTTTGTGAAAGCAACGTGGTACCACCATCCGTTAAATCCACTTAACAAAGTAATTTCTATTAAACTTGTATCATTTACTATCATACCATGACCTAGCAAGAGTTGTTCATAGACAAACAACTAAAATAATACTTGTATTCAACTAGTACCACTATCGAAAAACAAATATCACCAAGTACACAAGATTAAGTATAAGAAATCACTTCATTAAGATCTTGACAAAATGTTAAGTAAAACCAACTTGAATTCAAAATATTATGCAACCATAACTAATTGTTTCACTTCATCTTCATAGATGTATAGAGATTTAGCTACTCATAATGAAAAGAACTAAATATTCCATTAGAGAAGAGAACATAATGTACCAAATATAGAGTAGTAATCCAAATCAAGGTCACAATCGAGCTACAACAAGTAACAATAGCCCAAACTAATCTTCAATTCTTCGAAATAGTTGGAATGATAAAATTAATAATACCATAAACATCTTAAACAAATGGAAATTGATATGTTAGAGGCTTATGTAGCATTTTTTAATGTGGATTCTTGATCTAGAATATCCTTGGACTTAACTATTATGAAAGGTTCTATATACTTACTAAAAATATCATTTAATTAAAATCAACATTTACATGTTATCAACCAAATTATCATTCTTGATTAACATGTACAAGTACACAGTGATGTTTGTTAACTATAAACCCTAACTATGATTCTATGAACCTAATCTAGTCAAGTTTCCTTAATATCTTCAAGAAAAACTTAAAATTCGAACTTTCATTGGTAAATACTTACAAGGTGGCCATAAAAAGAAGAGTGAGTATTCCCTCAAGTTTTCCAACTTTCCCTCAAGTTTTCCAACTTCAAGGGATCTCCACCCTATAAGGGTGGGTAAGAAAGTGGTTACTATATATATATTAGTTATGCTACATACATTTGAGTTAAAAACATGTTTTTTCATTTATATAGAATAATTTTTTCCCCACCAATTGATAATAGATCAACTGGTACCGCCACCATGTGACCACATGAGCCCACAGATGAAGGCTGCAAGTCACAGTTCAAATCTTGCCAAGCAAGAGGAGAAACTATATTTGTGACCCATGTGTGAGAATGGTGAGTCACCGGGCATGAGTTCTATGCGGTGTGCGCTCTGGGTACCAAGACGGTACATGGGACCAGAGGGTTCCCACCCATTTACCCTTTTAGAATAATTTTTTTCCCATTTACTGTAGTCTGATAATAATTTTTTTTGAAAGGATATAATAAACAAGATATTTTATGAAATTACTTAAGCCAACTCCAATGGTCGAAATGCCCACCAATTTGCTTGATTAGGCATACTGATGTTGAGTTTGTTTCGATTGTATATTGAATTTGTCGGCTAGTTTGTCTAATCCGCTTGCTCCCATGTATACCGAAAGGGAAGTGATATTTGTACTACCATTTTTGATTAATGTGCCTCAATGTACAAATTGTATAGCTGACTGTACAAGCCAGTAATGCACAGTTGTGGTACATCCATCAAAAGAAATGGTACGAATATCACTTCGCATACCGAAAGCATACCAATTTTGTGAGCCACCTTCATATATTTTTTGTTTTACATTTTAGCATAAGTGTATATGTTTAATATAGTGCTTTTCTAATTTTACATGGTTTATAATATGACGTTAAAATATTGAGTTTCAGTATGTTGAGTTGAAGGCAGAATGAGTTTAGTATGTTGGTTCGGTATGTTGAAACAATTTATTAACGTTTGTATATTTAGGCATTTTGTATATGTCATTGCTATTTATTAGTAATCAATATTTTTCATATGGAATATAAAATTATAGATAATGCTTAGTAGACCTTAATTTATAACAAACTACCTTATGAAATCACCATATTAAAATCCAAATCTTTAATTAGATTTGGTACCTAAACACAAACCAACAAAAATCAACCTCATATAGATGTGATCTAAGCCAAATATTTATTTCCAAAATTCCAAAAAAACCAAAAAAAATATACTCGAGAAGGTGTTTGCCTCTTGGTAGCCAGAAAAGATAGTAAAAGACTAAAAGCACATACACACTCCAAGTGGGCAAAAGAAACTTATTATTTGGGACCCATTAGTCACCTTTATTTTTGGTTGGTTTTTACCAAATTCACCTATTTTTATGAATCCAAAATCATAGTTGACTCTTCCCGTTTTTTTGTACAACCATCCATCATAATATTTTGCATATACTTCTTATTCTTATTTACTTACTACTACTTACTATTACTATTACCATTTCTTTCGGATAAGGATCCTCTATAGTTTTACCACGAAGTTGGTACAATCTCAACCTTTGGATTAAAATCAAAGGTCAAGATTCAAATTTGAGTTTTGAATCTTGACCTTTGATTTCAATCAAAGAAGGGTTGTCCAACTTCACCTTTAAGTTAATACAACTGTATATAATCCCTATCCATTTCTTTCGCACTTATATATATATATTTAAGCCCATATTTTTCTCCACCATCCAATATTTGATTCTTCGCCTGTTAAAACTCTCTTTTAAACCCCCCCAATCTTTCACTGATTTCTATTACAATCTTGACTCCTTTTTGCATAAAGTTTCAATCTTTATTCTGGGCTCTGAATTGTTCTTCAAGGAGGTTAGTTCAAGATTCTGTTTCTTGCTTAAAGTTTTAATCTTTATTGTGTTTTGTTTAATTGGTATTTGTTAATATTTAGTTCTTTGGATTTGGGCTATTAGTTTTAATTAAACCCTTTTAATTTTTACTGCATTGCCATTAGTTCTGCTATTATCATGTTTGATTTTTATTTTTGCATAAATTTGCTATCTTTTGACAGTTTTTAGTTTCAGTTTTTATTGGTTATAATGTTTCTTGCTTAAATTTGTAAACTTTATGTTGTTTTTTTATTATGGCTATTTGATAAAAAAAAAAATTGATTAGTAGTTAATTGTTTTGTGAATGACTGTCAATCAAACCCTTAATGGATGCTTATGTGTAGCTTGATGATTGCATCACGATCAGTTTCGATACTGAGCTCATTCATTTTCTATTACAAATTTACAATCCTTTTACTTTGCAGAAACTCGCTTTCTGTTTATCGTTCTTTTGTTTGTCAATGAGGGTAAGTTCAAGATTCAATCTTTATTTGTGTTTCTTTAATCGGTATTTGTTGATTTGCGGTTTCTTGCTATGTGGATGAGTTATTACTGAATCCTTTTTGTTTTACTGTTCTTGGCGCTTTAAACTCTTAGTCGTTATGTAATCGTATAGTGTTTCTTTAATGGACACTTACTTGTTTCTGAATATGAACCCTTAAGGGTATGATTACGTTCGATCAGCTAACCTTCTTATTATATTGTTTTTATCGGGTAATAATTTGTTTTCTGATTGTGCATTGTGTCATTACTTTTGACTTGTTCTTATTATTATTTTCTTTTTTGTTAATAGTTCTATAAGCATATATCGCTTTCAAAACTCTTGACCATTCTTTGTTTATGATTTCTTTATTCTTTAATGAAGTTTTTGTAATCATATTGTTTCTTTTTTTTTTCCATATTGTTTCTTTTAATGGGTAATTATCTGTTTTCTGATTGCTGCATTGCCATTAGTTTATATGCTTAATTTGGTGGTCTTTAGCATTATTTTAATGATTTATAAAATCTATTAGGCTTCCAACTCTTAGACTTCTTTTACCTTGGGATTTACTATTAGTGATAATACAACTAAGTTGCTAGTTTTTGAGCTAAATTGTAAGTAATACAGCCTAATTTCCCTTAACTCGTAACCAATATCGTTGTTGTTATTGATGGGTTTTCTTGGCACTTGTATTTATGTACACCTGACTCAAATTCTGCCGTTTTCATGGTACAAATAGAGTGTGAATAATCAAAACCCCCATCACCTTTGTTCTTAGATGTCATAATCTCAAGCAAGCTAAATATGGAGTGAATCACATAAAGCATCCCTAAACTTGTGGCAAAAAGAAACTTATCTTCCTTTTGAAAAACACACATATATGGTACTTATCTTATAAGAATTTAGGTATGCCAAAAAATAATAGTGAAAACTTGGTTAATTATAAACCGTTAATCTTTTGTGTAATATTTCGAACATAAAAAATTTGAACTTTGTCCAGTTAAGTGACTTTTGCCACAATTGTGTGTATGAGGTGGAACATTTTAGACGAGGATGTCTTTTTGGTGTATGGACGTATGAATCATACTTCACCAAATTGAATTTAAATCTTGACATGTCGGTGGTTTTTAACCGTAGGCATTTTGCCAGGTAGTTGGTGGGCTCGTCATGAACTAAGGGTCTATTTTCTCTGACTTAACTCAGCTTGGGATTTGACGACATTCACCTTACAATTTATCCGCAGCTCACCGAGTCTGCATTTTACTATCCTTGTTTTTGTTACTTTTCTGTTATATTTAAGGGTGAGGGGCTGTAGTTTTTAATATTCCATGAAATTGAACGATGAAGGTGACAGGGATTAGATTGAAGATGGCTGGTTTGGGTGGCAAAATAGGTGTGTTGGGTAACTTGTGAAAATTCAAAACAAGCTAATATTTTGGCATGTGTCCTGTTTAAAGAAACATATTTTTTTTCTTCAAATATTATAGTATTTGGATGAATAGTTTTTTTATGTCAAAAAAGATTATAAAGTTATACGTAGTATTATGTTAACAATAAGCTAGTTCTTTTCTAATCCTTCTCGATTTTAAAATACACTTTGCGCAACTTTCAATCTTTTGACTCGTTTTCTTTACTTAATTTTATCTCATCAAAATTATGCCTTGGCCCATAATTAAAAACGTACCCAAATCAACCATGATCCCAGATCTAGGGAAGATGACAACGAGATAGATGATGAACTTTCAAAGGTCAAAGATAAAATAAATAAGATTAGCCAAGTTACTGGTTTGTTTTTCACTTCTTGACATGTGCGTGACACAATCTTGATTTAACGTTTGATTTCTATATTAAATATCTCTTAACATCTGCACTTCAGTTATGTATTAGATCTCACTCAGTTTTCTATGTTTCAGATTGAAATGATGCGTGAAAAATCAGTTCTTGATCCTGGTGGAGAAATAGAAGTAAGTTTTGGCTATCAGTGTAGTACAACCGATGGATACGATATTCCTTCTGGAAAAAAACTTGAAAGAAATAATAGTTCATTTTCTTGCCTCTCTGGAGCTGCCATAAGTGCCAATGCAACATTAGCCAACACAAATATTTGCAATGGGTTAATTAGCTCAGAAATTCTTCCATCACTAGATTCCCCAAAGTCATTTAGAAGAATTCCCTCTTCGCCGTCATTCACAAAACTAGATTTACTATCATCTTCCTTCCAAAGTGGCATGTCTTATCTGAGTTGCAGCCCGTCTACCCCTGAAAACCTTGAATTTGATTCTTTATTATCAAAACCCTTGAGTGCACCTTCAAGAAGTGAAGATTTTTTAAATGCAGTTGAAGTACAAGTGGCTGGTGGTGCTGCTGGAGAAGATAGAGTTCAGGCGGTTTGTTCCGAGGAAAATGGTTGGCTTTTTTGTGCTATTTATGATGGATTTAATGGACGAGATGCAGCTGATTTTCTAGCAGGCACTTTTTATGAAACAATTAGGTGTAATTTGAATTCATTGGATATGGAATTTGATTATTTTCGTGGAGATGGTAACATAGGGAGGCCTAAAAACAGAGTTCTTGATAGCTTAGAACGTTCTCTTAATCAAGCCGAAAATGATTTTCTATATATGGTTGAGCAAGAAATGGAGGATAGGCCAGATATAGTGTCAGTCGGGTCATGTGTATTGGTCGGGCTTTTGCAAGGGAAGGATTTATACATAATGAATTTAGGTGATAGTAGAGCGGTTTTAGCTACAGATGATGACGAAACAAAGATTGATGAATTTAAGGGATTGAAAGCGGTGCAGTTAACAGATAGCCATACAGTTGACAATGAAGCAGAAAGGAAACAAGTTGTTAGTGAACATCCTGATGATCCCAAGACAATTGTGCATGGAAAAGTTAAAGGAAAATTGAAGGTTACTCGGGCATTTGGAGTTGGTTATTTGAAAAAGGTGATGAAAAGTAAATTCTCATTGAACATGCTTTTAGTGAGCATCTTAGGGGTTGCTTGGATTTGTGTATTGGAACTGCTTATACGATTATTGTGACTTAAAGTCGCAATAATCAGTTTTTTAATGTTTAGATAAACATACTATTATTTTTTTTGAACAGCATTATATAAACATATTATGCTTCATCCTGATTTTATGATATGTTAGGGGTATATAAACAGTTAAATATCAACTGCAACAAAACTGCTTAACTAAGCCTAAAACAACGTTCCATTTCATGGGCTGTCCCTACTTTGTTCAGTCATTTTATCGATTAATTTCTTAGATAATCAGAATTTGCCAAACATTTGATTATCTTATTACTACAACCATAAACAGTAGGACATCTGAACACTGTATTCTATGGTCTCTGTATCATAGCTGACTATCTGATTATGATTATTTAATATCAAATGTTCACTTTCAAAGCGCACATCCAAATTAGTGATCATTTTGGTTAAACGTGTTTGTGTTTTTTCATTTCTTGCAGAAAGTTTTGAACGATGCTTTGATGGGTATTCTTCAGGTTCGTAACCTTCTAAGTCCTCCATATGTCACTGTACAACCATCACTATGTATGCACGAAGTTTCAAGCTCCGATCACTTTGTAATACTTGCGAGTGATGGTTTATTTGATTTCTTCACAAATGACGAAGTTGTGAAGCTTGTCCATTCCTACATATCCAGAAAACCGTTGGGGGATCCGGCCAAATATCTATTAGAGCAGCTTGTACTCAAAGCCGCTAGTTCTGCAGGTAAATCATAGGTTTCCTTGTCGACGCTTTTATATATCTAGTTTCGGGTCCATTTTTATGAAATTAGATTTGTATAGTTGATATTGATGGTCAAATTTAGTTTTGGATTCTGCAGATCGTTGACCAATATATTTAAACAAGAATAGTACCCCACAGTACTTTGAGTTTGATGGTATCTTATAAACATTTGAATTATGGTGTAAATCAAATTTAAAAATAAAATTCAAAAACTTCATCTAATACACGGGTATGAGTTATTTAATACACGATTATATTTAAATTGTGTTTTTATTAGTTAATGGAATATTTAAAGTTGAATAATATGATCAAAATTATTTCTATTTGTTAGGGAGGAGATAACAGTAATAACACAGTTTTTAAAAAATTCAAAAAGAAGTATCCCTCAAATGCTTTATAATGTTGAAGAGATAGACATTCGGTGGTGTTTATTTAATCCATACAATTTATGAATGACCCCGAAAGAGATATCCAAGCACTGAATTCAATATTATGCTTGCAGCCCTGTAAAGATACATACTTTTGACCAAAAGAATACCATTGATATACTATTTTGTTGAGATATAAAATCTTTTATGGGTCATGTTATTTTTACAATATTGATATACTAAAGAACGACCAAATCCTTGCAGGTTTCAGTACGGAAGAGTTGATGAGCGTTCCTGCTGGCAGGAGGAGAAAATATCACGATGATGTGACTGTCATTGTTATAATTTTAGGTACAAATAAACGCACTTCAAAGGCTTCAACATGCATATAATTTGTTTCCATCAAGATAGTTACTAGCTAGTCCTGTACAGTTTTGCATTCAACAATATTATTTTGCACCGTCTAGTCTATTGTTTGATTATGGATCTTAGTAAATTAGTAAATATAATTTGTTATGAACTCTCATTTAGTCATTTTCATTCAAATGTGCACCCAGTAGCCCAAGAGTTTTTACGTTTGACTTCTAAACATCATATAAATTAGTTTTTAAGGTATATGGTTTTGGATGGAGAATATTGTAAAGTTGCAGTAACGTTCAATACAAAGAACGAACTTTGTTTACTCTGATGAGGATCGTGCTTTATGAATATATTCCTTATGAGTGGAAAGCCTGTGATAAAAATCTCGAATAGTTTGGATGTTTCCATGTTGATCTGCTTGTGCTTTTGTGATCTGGTCTATGCATTCAGAGCATAAATTCTGAAGGATCATATTCTTTGCTTGTAAAAGCAATCATTCTTTGTGGTCGAATACGACAGATATGGGACCCAATCTTTGTGGTTCAGCATCGACGACTAATTAGCCACGTCCAGTTACCTGTCGCTTGGTTCAAAACAGAGCTGTAAAATTTTTGGTAGTAATTTGTAATGAGTGGCTGTGTAACGGGTCATGATGGTTTTGGGTCATTTTCTCGTATAGGTAAGTATTAATGGTCAAACGGGCTGGGTTGGATTTCTCCCACCAAAGAGTTCTATGTCCAATCTTTTTAATTTTAATTGTAAAGATAATAAATGTATGAAAGATTTTTGTAAAAATCAAAACTATATTGTCAAAAGAAAAAAAGTGAGTTTGGTGTTGTCTCAAACATAACTTGGCTGAAAAAACCCTCACATAACATATAAATTGGTTTAAGTAAATTGAGTTAAGGATTTGAAAGCATTAGAATTACACTTAGGCAATTGTCAACCTAATTGGGTTGCCCGACCTTTATGATAATTGACAAAAAAAAGATATTTTATAATAAATTACTTTTTTCCGTCTTATTTTATAATCTTGTTTGTCTCAAAATAATTGTTAGTTTCTTATAACTATACTAGTTACTATTCAATTTACCTGCTATATACTTGATTAATCACTATTAATACTGTTTTTCAAGTCAAATTGTCTTAAATGCAAGGATAAAATTGATGAATTACTAAGTAGAAACTTTATTTTCAAACCTATTAAACTCATGATAGTTTGATCAATGCATTGAAGCTTACTTGTTTTCAAAACAGATTGTCAGGCTAGTACAGAAGTCGGGATTGAAATTTAAGTTTTTTTGTGTTATAAACTAAATAGTTTTGTTTCAAGTACAACATTTACGTTTTCTGTTTTAAATATGAATCAATCATTAATTTGAGCTTCACAATGAAAATCATATCAATTTTAAGACGAGGATAAACCATTAGACATATTTATAATGACCTCATTAGCACATATTATTGTATTTCTTTCTAAGTGAAGTATGTTACATTTTTATATCCATTAAGCCAAACAAGACACAAATATAAAACAAAGTTATTCTGGACAAAATGTTCAATAAAATGTTTACAAACATACTTAATTAAGCGAATAAACAAGTTTTGTCACTAGTCATTTACTAATTAATACCTAACAAACGGAAATTACGTTAAAGTGATCATGTGGAGCTTTGTGCCCCCCTACATCTATGCTTTCAATTGTTTAAATCCATTTTGGAGTTTTTATGGTTTAGGAGCTAAGTTTGTTTCTATTAGTAACTTACTTTTAGACAAAAATATAATAAAAACTAGGGGAAAGGTTGGATGCAGCGGACTGCATCTTGCAGTTGGGGTTTTTTACCATGAAAATCAGGGGGGCAATTTTGTAATAGATCAATCTTTTAAGTGTATGTGTGTGGGACTGCAGCCATGAAGATTGCAGTCGACTGCATATTCGATTTCCCCTAAAAACTAATGTTTTGTTACTAGGCTAAAAAGATTCTCGGTATGTATTTTGTAACTTATTTTTATTACCTTACCATTTGTATCAATAATCAAAAGAATTTTGCTTTTAAGTATCTTACTAGTACTATTTCAAGATCAAAATAACCAATTTGGATATCACTCAAGGTTCAACACTTCAACTATATGATTACCAAAAAGTTAATAACCAAATTTGCTTTAAAAGTATAACTTGTTAAATTCTAAGTTAGTTGAAACATTATGCTAATTATTTAATTGTTACAATTTCAAGCAACACTCGAGGGATATCCACGTAATGCGATTACAGTTTGGTGGTGGCACGGCGACTAGTGGTAGTGGTAGTGGTAGCAGTGAGTAGTGTTGATTATTGATCTATAAAAAGGTAATTTAACTATTTTAAAAGTTAAGAAAAAATGTAAATTAATTTATTAAGAGTTTCAAATAGTTAATGTAATAGAGATAAAGATATGCAAATATTATCCATATATAATATAATGTTTTTGTTTAATAGTTGACTATCTGAGTTTAATTATGAGATATGTCAGTATCTAAAAGTATTGGAAATGCTTTAAGCCCGCTTTTTCATGTTTTTTAGAGCTTTTAGCTTTTAGACAACAAATCCTATTAACTCTAAAGTGTTATTGGTTTACAGAAGTTCAAAGTCTTAATATGAGAAGAAAAAAAAACCCATAATCTAAAAACTCATAAACAAGCTTTTGGCTTAAAGTTTAAAAAAACTCTTGTCATTTTATACATTTTATGAATAGTTGGACCTACTCTACATAACACATAATAAGTATATCTGAAAATTTTCATTTACAAACTCAAATCCTTCCATTAAAAAAAGGGATGAGGATCCTCTAAAGTTGCTTTCAACTTTAAGTACATGGCAAATGAAAAGATAAAAAGTTCAAAAAGTAAGGAAGTAAAGTCAAAGGGAGTAGAGCCAGTTGAGGGGCGTCGAGTGGAATTCCTTGCGACATAAACCTCATCATCTCATACCAGATGTATAGAATACAATGTTCTAAAAACCGGTTTTTTAGTAAACCGGAAGGTTGAACCAGTTGGACTGGGTTAAATCAACCAGTTGGTTATTTTTATTTATTTATTTTATATATTTACAATTGCTATTAAACTTGTTACAATCCAACAAAAATGATACCAAATAGGTATTTCATAACAAAATATAAGTTTTAAAGTTTATAAACAACGAAAAATAACATTGGCTTTTGCACAAATTCATTAAAAAAAAACTTTTGAATTTTTTTATAAAAAAATAGAAAACCAGTTAAAACAGGGAAAATCGTTCGTCGTAAAAAACCGGGCCTACAAAACTGAACACCCCTCCTAGACTCGGTCAAACTAGCTAGTTCGAACCGGTTTTTAAAACAATGATTGAATATCTTATGGCTGACAATAAAATGTAGAGCATTGTTTCATACTTGCGTAATAGTGCATACTTTTCATTAAATACCTTTGTTATTAGACTCTATACTGGTAAACGATGGATATTAGGGATAATGCATATCAACCAATGTAGGTTGTAGCTTAAATTAAGCATCCTGAGTCACAAGAATGAAAATAAAAGAAGTTAGAATTAAAGTTTCGTTTGTAAGAACTAGTTAACCAACCATAAAAAGTACAAAATGCATTCATAAGTCATCATAACTCATAAGATAGTAAGACAACCTAGTCCTTACATAATTACATTACATAACACAACATCCATAAGGATTTTCGTCACTAAGTATCTCAAAAGTACTATATGATGGTCGAGATAGCGATACATAATCGTTATTATCATCAGCATAATCATAAGTGTACGGTGTAGGAGGAATGTAGTATGCAGGACCATCATTTACGCTGGGGTGCGTCTCATTGTAACTCACAGCATAAGCCGGGCCACCAACGGGCATTGGATACAAGTAGCCACGTGGAGGGCTGTGATGCATTTGATCAACCACTTGATTACTCCCCATATCTGGAGCCACTAATCCCGTGTTTGCGGGTCCACCTGAAGGCTTTCCACCCGCACTACTCTTTTTCTTTTTCTTCTTTTTTTTTTTCTTAGCTGGTGCACCCGGTTCACCACTAGGTTGAACCGGATGATTTTCTGGTAAATCGGCAAATCGTACAGTTGGGTTGCCGGTTTTATTTGGAGCATTTGTGTTCACATTTTCCGGAGGCGGATTATTATTGTTATTAGTATTATTTTCGTCCTCATCACTGTTTCCACCACTTCCTGACCCTTTTTCTTTCTCGCCACCTGGAGCCGGTTTCTCCTTTTTGGTGGGGTTTTCCGGCCATTTCTCCGCATGTTTTCCGGTCTTGACTAGCTTTCTTACGAGGGTATCGGCTTCAACGTTGCCTAAAACCGTAATTTTGTGTTGTTTTGTATCTATATCGATTGTATATACACCTGCAAAACTCACAATAGTTTTTTAGTTAAAAAACAACCAGAAACATGGTCAATTGCACTATATTACGTGTTACAAAATCTTTACTTTCTTTTTGTAGATTACACTATTTTTCCACTTAACATGACAAACTTACATTTTGGCTTAAGTAGCATCAAATTAAACGTAAAATACATGTTTTCTTGCATTTAGTAGATAACGTGACATTTAAAATAATTAATAGCAATGATATTAAGAAAAAAACAAAAAAGTTTACTTATGGAAAAAATAAGGGTAATTGGATAGTAACCCCCTGATCCTATGTACCATTTGGTACCCACTAATCCCCCAGCCAGGCTAGTGTACAGGTGAATCTCAACCACTTAATAATCCCCTGAGTATCTCAAGTTTGCCTTTGGCAATACTCGAACCCAGGTTCCCCCTTTATGGAAAAAATATAATTAAAAAATACATATATTAGTTAATTTGAAGATGCATTCTTTTTTAAACTTTGATGTATCATTCTTTACACTTGAATGCACCATTTTAAATTTTGGAAGCTTGCATCTCGGATTTTCCAAGAAGTTTTTTTTTTGAATCAGACCTGTATTAACAACAAAATCATTTTCTTGGTAATATTGGAAAAATGAAGTACCTTCAATGCCTTGAAGGACTTTCTTGACTTTTCTCTTGCAACCAACGCAATGAATGGAGACTCTTAGAACACATGTCTGCAAAAATATGCATGATTAGCCATAGATAACATAATATGTATCAATCTATATATACACATACAATATATAAAAAAAACATGAAAGCTGAGGTCCTTTTCTATCTTAGATAAAACCTGGAAGCAACCTCTTTAAGACTATCATCTTGACATCCCCAATACACCGTCGAGGCATTGAAACCCAAAACCCGTAAAAAACGACATTGGGTGCTTAGTGCTTACATGTACTTGATTGAGTATATATATGGGCCTCTCATATCTATACTAGCTAAGTAGTGTAGCATGTCAACTTAACTACTTATACTACACTCTCTACACATTATCATTTGTTGTTGCAATATATTCATCGGGGTAGCCCTTTATTTTTTTTTTAAAGCATGAAAACAATATATATAGTACGTAAAGGCATAAAACTGTAAAATGGTTGATATATATTGAAGCAGAAATTAGTAAAAGTATATATAGGAGTAGTACCTTATATTTAAGAGTTGGTGTGTTGTTTTGTTCTTCAGGTGGAGGAGGTGCATCCATATGGAAAAAATTATTAGATTTTGGAATGGAATGGAATAGAATGGGATGGGTTGTTTGTATAACAAATAGAGAGATATAGTAGCTAGTTAGTGTTTATTTCCACTCAAGTAAAAGTTGATGCCATATTATGAAGGTGACATTAGATGCTCCTTTTATCTTGTGTTATATGCCATGTCCTGTACTATATATGTGAGTTTATATTCTTAGGGTTTTAGGTTTATTATTATTACGACTTAAGAGTATTTTTTAATCTTCTTTCTTGTTTGAACCAATGTTTTAAGAATTGGTTTTAACATTGAAAATTTGAACCCGATATTTAAAACCGTTTTTTTTTTTGGACCAGACCAGTCTTGCCAAGAAATTTGATTGAACAGGTTGGTTGGACAGGCTAGTTGGACACCTGGACTCATTTGCTAAACTTATTACGAGTACCATCCAATAAAAACAGTCAACTTATTAAAATTCACATAGAAGAAGATTAAATATTATTGAAGCGGAAGCAATTTGGGAAATTATTGTATTTTTCATTAAAATGAAATCTGTACATACAAGTGATATATATACTCCTCAAAACTAATCTAAGAGAATAACCGTCTATATCTATAGTTATATCTATATATCTAACTAATTAACCACAATAAGTCCTTTATAAATATAAATGTGACTACTTTAGTCCCTCTACAATATAAACCTTCATTCCCCCCTCAAGTTGGAGGATCTGCAAGCCCCAACTTGTCACTCAAAAACGAATGTTGAACTCTGTTTAAGGCCTTTGTCATGACATCTGCAAGCTGTAAATGAGAAGGAATATAAGCAGTTTGAAGAAAGCCTTCTTGTACTTTGTCTCTGGTGAAATGACAGTCAATGTCAAGGTGTTTTGTACGATCATGAAAACAAGGATTAGCTGCTATTTGCTGAGCAGATTTGTTATCACAGAATAGTGTGATTGGAAGATGAACATGAATATGTAAATCCTGTAATAAAAAGCTTAACCAAAGAAGTTCACATGTATCAAAATCAAAATCAAAATCAAAATTGGAATTATATATAAAATTATTTTATAAAATTAAAATTAGTGTTTTAGTAAATTAAAATATATTGACTAAACAATGCTTAACAATGCTTATTTACAAATATATTTTTATTATTTGTAAAGTTGGTTTACTTTTTATACACTTAGACATTTGTAAAATAACGAATATTACTGTTCAAAAAAATATAAATAAATATAATAATTAAAAAA
>CM067173.1:62143002-62154685 GCA_034093135.1 Erigeron breviscapus
AAGAGAAGATGGTCCAGGACCACTACTCTTACAAATCAATTTAATGAAGACAGACATGACAGATGAAGAAGTACTTCAATTCTATCATAATGGTATGATTGATTATTTGGAGTTCTGCCTTAACCCAAAAACAGAAAGATTATTAGACAAATTGGGTGAAAAATTCATCATGGTAGCAGGAAATATTTCAACACATAATTATCAACAAGGATCGATAGGTTGCAAAATAATATCATCCTTCCCATATGCCGATGATTACACATACAGACCTGCTAGAAAAAGAATCTTTGTAAGTCATACACCCTGGGGTCAAAGTTATCTAAAAGGTCTTGCAACTACACGAAACATTAATTTCACAAACTTCATAGAACAACAAGACCCTAAAATAATCATAGAAAATTATCAAAAAACGCCAGAAGTGCCAGTCACAATGTGGTATAGTTTCACTATTAGCCGAAGGACATTATTTACAAATCTGGGCACACAAAAACTGGGACATGCTTCTCCCTTTCGTTGGGGAAGGAGACTGTAACATCCGTGAATTTTGACCCGTTGACTTTTCGTGTAATATGACTAACAATTTAAGTTAATGAAGTAATTGGGTCGTTTGGTGATTTTATGACTATGTGGTATGCTAGTCGGGTCGTCGTATGTGTAGTCGGTATGTAATTGTGCAACTAATGGTATTGTGGTTGAGAAGGGAAACGGGTCGGCCCGTGGGTAGTCCATGACCCACTAGCCCCTCCCCAAGACCCATTCCCCCCTTATCCTTTTCCTCCCTCTCACTTCTCATTACCATCTCTTTCTCTCTTTCACTCAAAAGCAAAAGAACCATTTCAATCTCTTCACCATTTCTTGCATCAACTAGTAGCGGCTCGATTTTTAACACAAGAATCATCATCATCTTCTCATTGTCGCCATCTTTGAAGAATCAAAGGCCAAGTTCTTACCATTTTACCCATTTTTTGACCTAAATTCGGAATTGAGCACTAGGAAGAGTTTTGGTAAGTCTAAATCAACCCATTTACTTCTATTTATGTTTGTTCATGTGTTTCTAGTTGATTTGTTATGATTTCGAGTCTTTAAAATTGTAAAATGGAGTTTTGGGTTAAATTAGGGTTAGGGTTAGGGTTTGATGAATTTGTGGATGATTTTGGTGTTTTGGTCGAATTTGTGGGTTGGGTTATGTGTATTTATGGTCATTGATGTTTAGTTATGCTTCAAAATGGGTTACAAATCGTTTTGGTGTGGTTGGATTGAAATTGGGGTGTTTTGGGTCGTTTTGCTGCACTTGCAGCTGCTGGTCCTGGTGTGCAGGTTGTCCCACTGCGGCGCAGTGGGAGGGCATAGTCTCCACTGCGGCGCAGTGGATTCTCTCGGCCATTTTTGCTTCTTAGCCCACTGCGGCGCAGTGGGCATGGACCTTGCTCACTGCGGCGCAGTGCTTTGTCTCGGGTCCTGGTTCAGTTTGGCCACTGCGGCGCAGTGGACATAGTTCTGGTCCACTGCGGCGCAGTGGATAGTCACCGTGTCTTTATGTGTATCGCTTTTCAACTTGTTTGAGATTTTATAGTTGACGTGGCGGTATTGCGATGAATAATTATAGGTTGTGGACGTGTGGAACCCGTTACTCGTTTGTAATCCTTTACTAGCTTCTTTGCCAATCAAGGTGAGTTTCGTATCTCCCTACCCGCTTGGGATTCGGGCTGAAAAGTGTAAACCTGGCTTGTTTACTTGTATTTATTGATGTATTATTTGTTGACTTGATTGTTGGATTGATGTGGCGTATCCTTTCGTTTGATTGACTTGGGTTGTGTTTTCGTTAAGTATTATTTATACATTAGGATAGACGTACATACATGGAAGTCGGTTATGCTTCCTTTGGGTTTTAGATGTGGTGGGAAGGCTGCGGGTGACCCTATATATAAGCATCTGGGACTTGAAGAAAGTAGAATCCTCTGAAGTATATGTACGTATAGTTGGTTTATATTGTGATTATGATTAATTTTGATTGATGCATATGTTGTGCATATGTCCCACTGTTAGGGGATTTGACTTATGTATATGGAGATACGGCCTTGTCCCTCTGTTGACAAGTGTGCCTCGTTACGATTTATGATTGTTGGTTCATGTTTGCCGAATGTTGATTATTGGTTTATGGTTGACGGTTATTGATTGTCGGTTTATGATTATGCATTTACATTGATTGTAAGCATTGCATACATTGTTGATGAGCCCTCGGCAGGGGATTGCCGGCATCCTGGTGCATAGATGTATGCACCCATTTTGGATGTAGATCTGACCCCGAGTATATAGACATATATATCTCGATGTTTTTGAGATACAACCCTGTCCATGGCGATGGCAGAGGGGTATCGTTGCATACGTGATTGAAGGTCACGCTTGGGATAGGCATATTTGCTTATTCATTCATTCGGCATTTGCATTGATACATACATCATTTGTGCATCCTCATTACACTCTCATTTCTTTTGTGTAATCTTGTTGTTGGACGATATTGTGTTGCTTAGAGGCTCGCTGTAAGTCATGTCTAGCCTCTATTCTTATATTGTGATTATTGATGCTGGTTCATTATGAACCATTACTACGAACTCACCAACCTTGTGTTGACTATGCTTAGTACACTTTTCAGGTAATCAGGTACTCCCCGGACGTGGTGTTTAGTTGCTTGCTTGCTGTCTAACCCGGACTTGGACTCATGGATCAAGGATTCATTGACCCTCCTTTTTGCATTATACTTAGGATCGTTTGCCATCTTTGGATGTGTTATGTTAACGTTGATGGCTATTTGCTCCTGTTGTATTTGTTACTTGTATTGCTATGTTTTGGATTCACCGAATCATTAATTGCATTTAGTTGTTCTATTGTAATTCCACCGGGTGCTGTATGATTTCCGTGACATTTTGAGCTCCGGCTTGGGGTGTTACAGAATGGTGGCCCATGCAGGTCGTAGAGAATTAGGTGGTTTGACCTAGACTACGGCTTAAGTTAAAACTCTTCATATATCATGCATGGTTAGGAAATTCGTGTGCAATATGAATTTTGTGAATCCCCGTGTGAGTTCGTAGTTAAGACCATTTGTGTGATAGCTTGATTTCAAAGTGATGATATGGTTACTATGATTTGTTGTTGCTAATTGTTGGAACTAATGTGATGATTTAGGGCAAAATGAAGGGATGCCATTAACTTAGTATAATATTGTGGCAACCCTAAAAGAACCCGATCAACTCTTTTATGGTTACCCCGATACTATAGCAAGTTCATGACATCGTGGATTGCGCACGTGTGGCTTAAAGTATAATAAGGAACCGATATGCTTAATGGAAGTTGATTGGGTGGAAGGTTAGCCGTTGGTACACCTTGTATACATACCCGGTCAATAACTAGAGAGCATATCGAATTCGGATTATACCTTGAATCATTCGTGTTAGTTGTTTAATGACATGATGAAATGAACATGAGTACTTAATTTAATGATAAAATATGGTAATAAATGCAACGTGATGTTATGATATGTGAAAACCCCTTATGATCCTAACACTATTGCCTTAGCATAATGTTATGAAATGAGTATGTGGTATCGGTATGAGAGCATGACTACTTGTGTGACTAACATGTGAGCATTTGAGACTAACTCTCGGGTCAACGTGTCACTTGTTTTATAGAAATGGAAAGACCAAGGAGAGTACGAACAAACTATAGGACTGAAGAAGAAGAGCCTCAACCGGAAGCTCAACCGGAAGTACAGGGAGGTAGAGGCCGTGGTAGAGGCCGTGGTAGAGGCCGTGGTAGGGCCGTGGTAGGGGTCGTGGTAGAGCTCCTGAGCCAAACTTGGCTGAGGTAATCGCTCAAACGGTTGCCGGAATCATGCCAACCATCATTGCTCAAGTCACTGCAAGTCTTGGGCAAAATAATGGGCCTCAAAACAATGAAGCCCCAGAAAATGAAAATAACGAAGATGCTCAACATTATGCCGAAGATAATGAAGAAGAGGAACCCGTGGGAGTTGGTATCGGTATGCCTATGAATAATCAATATGGTGGGTACCGTCAAGGTTGTATATTCAAAGATTTTAAAAGTTGTGGGGCACCGGAGTTTGATGGGAAAGGTGGTCCCACGGAATGTATAAGATGGTTTGAGGCGATAGAGGCGGTGATTGAAAGGAGTCATTGCACCTATGATGACCGGATTTCCTATGCATCCGGCATGTTTAGGCATGACGCCTTAAGTTGGTGGAACCAAGAAGTAACATTGGGGCGGACTCAAAATTTGGAGTGGGTTGACTTCGTAAATAAAGTAAAAGCAAAGTTTTGTCCTCCCTACGAACTACAAAATTTGACCATTGAGTTTGCAAACCTCAACATGGAAGGAGCCGATTACAAGGGCTATGTGAGACGATTTCAAGAGTTGTCTACCCTCATTCCTCACTTGGTGGGTACCGAGTTACAAGCCATCCAAAGTTTGTATTGGGCTTGAATCCCCAAGTCCGATCTTATGTTAACTCAAACATGCCTACTTCTTTGGCTAATGCGGTTAACCAAGCCGGGAGTGTGACGGAAGATTTGTTGAGGAGTGGTGTTTTGAGCAAGTCCTCATCAAACAAGAGGAAGGAGGTGGGTGAGTCTAGCGGAGTAAAGAAAGCGGGAAGGTTTGATCCCAAAAATGCTTATAGGGGTAGGGTGATGGCGGCGGTAGAACCGGCTAGGAGGCCTTATACCGGGCCTCATCCTTTCTGTGGGAGGTGCAACAGGCACCATCCCGCCACCACTCCATGTGGTGCATGCTACAATTGCCACCAAGTTGGGCACGCATCCAAGAACTGTAGGGCTCCAAGAACGGGCCCAATGAATGCGGCTCCTATTCGGGCCGTTCCTCCTCAAGGAAACCAAAGAAGGGGCGAGTGTTTTGAATGTGGTAGCCGTGACCACTCGTAATGATTGTCCTCGATGGGTGGGACAACAAGTTCAAGTGGCCGTTCATCCCAATCAACTCCAAATGGTTGGGCCTAATCAAAACCGGGGGCAACAAGGCCACCAAGTGCCACCACGCGGCCGAGCTTTTGCGGCCAATGTAAATGAAGCCCGAAATGATCCTAACGTTGTAGCAGGTACTTTTCTCCTTAATGGTCTCTATGCCACCGTTTTATTTGATTCCGGGGCCGATTATAGCCTCGTGTCTTCTAATTTTGTTCCTTTGATTGATGTGCATCCTTGTGCTCTAAACTATGTGCTTGACATTGAAATGGTGAACGGGTCACTAACTAGAATTAGCCAAATACTCCGTGATTGTGTTTTGACCTTGGAAGACGTTGACTTCCTCATTGACCTTATGCCTCTTGACATTGGTAGTTTTGATATCATAGTGGGTATGGATTGGTTAGCGGCGGTTAATGCGACGATTGATTGTGGAGAGAGAGTTGTTAAGATACCTTTGGCCAACGGTAAAATTCTTAGGGTTCAAGGCGAAATCTTCGATTCCCCAAATTCTAAAGTCTTTAGTGCTACCACCACAAAGGTAGAATTGAAGACCGTTCCTATTGTTTGTGATTTCCCCGATGTTTTTCCGGACGACTTACCGGGGTTACCCCCGCCCCGTGAACTTGATTTTCGTATCAATCTTATTCCCGAAGCCGCGCCTATAGCAAAAGCTCCTTATAGACTAGCTCTAACCGAAATGCAAGAGCTACAAACTCAACTCAAGGAACTCCAAGAGAAGGGTTTCATTCGCCCTAGTCAATCTCCTTGGGGTGCTCCTGTTCTCTTCGTCAAAAAGAAAGACGGATCCTTCCGAATGTGTATTGATTATCGGGAATTGAACAAGCTCACCGTGAAGAACCGATATCCTCTCCCTAGAATTGATGACTTGTTTGATCAACTTCAAGGAGCTAAGCACTTCTCAAAGATCGATCTTCGCTCGGGTTATCATCAACTCCGGGTACACGAAGATGACATTCCCAAGACGGCTTTTCGCACACGGTATGGCCATTTTGAATTCACCGTAATGCCTTTTGGGTTGACTAATGCACCGGCGGTTCATGGACTTGATGAACCGGGTGTGTCAACCATATTTAGACAAGTCCGTTATTTTGTTCATTGATGACATACTTGTATACTCGAAGACAAAGGAGGAGCATGTTAAGCACTTGCGCGAAGTGCTTGAATTACTAAGGAAGGAGAAGTTGTATGCAAAATTTTCCAAGTGTGAGTTTTGGTTGGAAGAGGTCCACTTCCTTGGTCACGTTGTGAGCAAGGATGGTATTCATGTGGACCCAAGCAAGATTGAAGCGGTTAAGAATTGGAGAAGACCCGAAACGCCATCCGAGATCCGCCAATTCCTTGGATTGGCGGGTTACTATAGAAGATTCATTGAAAACTTCTCCCGTATTGCACAACCACTCACTCTCTTGACTCAAAAAGATAAAAGTTTTGAATGGGGCGAAAGACAAGAGAACGCCTTCCAAACCCTTAAGGATATGTTATGTGATGCTCCTATTTTGACGCTACCGGATGGGATAGAAGATTTTGTGGTTTATTGTGATGCTTCGGGGCAAGGGTTGGGTTGCGTTCTTATGCAAAGGGGTAAAGTCATTGCTTATGCCTCTCGTCAATTGAAGGTGCATGAGAAGAACTACCCGACACATGATTTGGAATTGGGGGCGGTTGTGTTTGCTTTGAAGTGTTGGAGGCATACCTCTATGGCACCAAATGTGTGATTTATACCGATCACAAAAGTCTCCAACACATCTTCAACCAAAGTGAATTGAATATGAGGCAAAGGCGTTGGGTTGAACTATTTAGTGATTATGATTGTGACATCCGTTATCACCCGGGCAAGGCAAATGTAGTAGCCGATGCCTTAAGCCGAAAGGAGAGAGTGAAACCAAGACGGGCTCGAGCTATGAGCCTCACGGTAGGGCCAAGTATTCGTGATCGGATTATTGAGGCCCAAATTCAAGCGACCCTACCGGAAAACTTTGGAAACGAAAACCTAGATGGCATGGAGCAACTATTTGACCGAAAGAATGATAACGGGCTTTACATGGTGGAAAGACTTTGGATTCCTATATTCGGCGATTTAAGAACGCTTATTATGAATGAAGCCCACCTGTCACCTTATTCGGTCCATCCCGGGTCGGATAAGATGTACTTTGACTTGAAGGAATTGTATTGGTGGCCGGGCATGAAGCGTGATGTGGCAAGGTATGTGAGTGAGTGCCTTACTTGCTTACAAGTCAAAGCCGATCACAAGAAGCCACCCGGATTGTTGGTACAACCGGTGATGCCCGAATGGAAGTGGGAGCATATTTCAATGGACTTCATTACTAAACTACCGAAGACAAGAAGCGGCCGTGACACGATTTGGGTGATAGTAGATCGGTTAACGAATCGGCTCACTTTTTAGCCATTCGTGAACCGATAAATTTGACACTTTAGCTCGTTTGTACATCAAGGAATAATATCTAAGCATGGAGTGCCGATTTCTATCATTTCGGATAGGGATGCCCGTTTTAAATCAAAATTTTGGGAAGCCTTTCAAAAAGCCATGGGTACTCGACTTGACATGAGCACGGCGTTTCACCCTCAAACGGATGGGCAAACCGAGAGGACTATTCAAACACTTGAAGATATGTTGAGGGCGTGTGCTATTGATTTTGGTGGAAGTTGGGAAGACCATTTGCCGTTAGTTGAGTTTTCATACAACAATAGCTACCACGCTACTATTCAAATGGCACCCTTAAGGCCTTGTATGGTAGGGTGTGCCGTTCTCCTTTAGCTTGGGCGGAAATTGGAGAGAGTCAACTTATCGGGCCGGAAATTGTGATTGAAACTACTAAGGTGATATCTCAAATCAAGGAGAAGTTGCAATTGGCCCGTGAGCGTCAAAAGAAGTATGCCGATGTGAGGCGAAGACCGTTGGAGTTTGAAGTTGGTGAATTTGTACTTTTGAAAGTGTCACCTTGGAAGGGCGTTGTACGATTTGTGAAGCGGGGAAAACTTGCACCAAGGTATGTTGGTCCTTTCAAGATTCTTGAACGGGTTGGGAAAGTTGCTTACCGGCTAGAATTGCCTCAAGAGCTTAGCGGTGTGCATGATGTGTTCCATATTTGTAACTTACGCAAGTGTTTGGCGGATCCCACACATCATGTGCCTATGGACGAAATTAGGGTTGATTCAAACTTGAACTTTGTTGAAGAACCGGTAGAGATCTTGGACCGTCAAGAAAAGAAACTCAAGAAGAAGCGCTACACCATTGTGAAAGTAAGATGGAATGCTAGACGTGGAGCCGAGTTCACTTGGGAGAGAGAAGACCATATGAAGTCTAAATACCCACATTTATTTAATAATTAGGGTTTTGTTGAATTTCGGGACGAAATTCTTTTAACGGGGGAATAATGTAACATCCGTGAATTTTGACCCGTTGACTTTCGTGTAATATGACTAACAATTTAAGTTAATGAATTAATTGGGTCGTTTGTGATTTTATGACTATGTGGTATGCTAGTCGGGTCGTCGTATGTGTAGTCGGTATGTAATTGTGCAACTAATGGTATTATGGTTGATAAGGGAAACGGGTCGGCCCGTGGGTAGTCCATGACCCACCAGCCCCTCCCCAAGACCCATTCCCCTTATCCTTTTCCTCCCTCTCACTTCTCATTACTATCTCTTTCTCTCTTTCACTCAAAAGCAAAAGAACCATTTCAATCTCTTCACCATTCTTGCAATCAACTAGTAGTGGATCGATTTTAACACAAGAATAATCATCATCTTCTCATTGTCGCCATCTTTGAAGAATCAAAGGCCAAGTTCTTACCATTTTACCCATTTTTGACCTAAATTCGGAATTGAGCACTAGGAAGAGTTTTGGTAAGTCTAAATCAACCCATTTACTTCTATTTATGTTTGTTCATGTGTTTCTAGTTGATTGATATGATTTCGAGTCTTTAAAATTGTAAAATGGAGTTTTGGGTTAAATTAGGGTTAGGGTTAGGGTTTGATGAAATTGTGGATGATTTTGGTGTTTTGGTCGAATTTGTGGGTTGGGTTATGTGTATTCATGGTCATTGATGTTTAGTTATGCTTCAAAATGGGTTACAAATCGTTTTGGTGTGGTTGGGTTGAAATTGGGGTGTTTGGGTTCGTTTTGCTGCACTTGCAGCTGCTGGTACTGGTGTGCAGGTTGTCCCACTGCGGCGCAGTGGGAGGGCATAGTCTCCACTGCGGCGCAGTGGATTTCCTCGGCCATTTTTGCTTCTTAGCCCACTGCGGCGCAGTGGGCATAGTCCTTGCTCACTGCGGCGCAGTGCTTTGTCTCGGGTCCTGGTTCAGTTTGGCCACTGCGGCGCAGTGGACATAGTTCTGGTCCACTGCGGCGCAGTGGATAGTCACTGTGTTTTTATGTGTGTCGCTTTCAACTTGTTTGAGATTGTATAGTTGACGTGGCGGTATTGCGATGAATAATTATAGGTTGTGGACGTGTGGAACCCGTTACTCGTTTGTAATCCTTTATTAGCTTCTTTGCCAATCAAGGTGAGTTTCGTATCTCCCTACCCGCTGGGATTCGGGCTGAAAAGTGTAAACCTGGCTTGTACTTGTATTTATTGATGTTTGTTGATTGATTGTTGGATTGATGTGACATGTCTTTTCGTTTGATTGACTTGGATTGTGTTTTCGTTAAGTATTACTTATACATTAGGATAGACGTACATACATGGAAGTCGGTTATCCCTTCATTAGGTCTTTAGGTGTGGTGGGAAGGCTGCGGATGACCCTATATATAAGCATCTGGGACTTGAAGAAAGTAGAATCCTCTGAAGTATATGTACGTATAGTTGGTTTATATTGTGATTAATGATTAATTTTGATTGATGCATATGTTGTGCATAGGTCCCACTGTTAGGGGATTTGACTTATGTATATGGAGATACGGCCTTGTCCCTCTGTTGACAAGTGTGCCCCGTTACGATTATTGATTGTTGGTTCATGTTTGTCGAATGTTGATTATTGGTTTATGATTGACGGTTATTGATTGTCGGTTTATGATTATGCATTTACATTTGATTGTAAGCATTGCATACATTGTTGATGAGCCCTCGGCAGGGGATTGCCGGCATCCTGGTGCATAGATGTATGCACCCATTTTGGATGTAGTCCTGACCCCGAGTATATAGACATATATATCTCGATGTTTTTGAGATACAGCCCTGTCCATGGCGATGGCAGAGGGGTATCGTTGCATACGTGATTGAAGGTCACGCTTGGGATAGGCATATTTGCTTATTCATTCATTCGGCATGTGCATTGATACATACATCATTTGTGCATCCTCATTACACTCTCATTTCTTTTGTGTAATCTTGTTGTTGGACGATATTGTGTTGCTTAGAGGTTCGCTGTAAGTCATGTCTAGCCTCTATTCTTATATTGTGATTATTGATGCTGGTTCATTATGAACCATTACTACGAACTCACCAACCTTGTGTTGACTATGCTTAGTACACTTTTCAGGTAATCAGGTACTCTCCGGACGTGGTGTTTAGTTGCTTGCTTGCTGTCTAACCCGGACTTGGACTCATGGATCAAGGATTCATTGACCCTCCTTTTGCATTATACTTAGGATCGTTTGCCATCTTTGGATGTGTTATGTTAACGTGATGGCTATTTGCTCCTGTTGTATTTTGTTACTTGTATTGCTATGTTTTGGATTCACCGAATCATTAATTGCATGTAGTTGTTCTATTGTAATTCCACCGGGTGCTGTATGATTCCGTGACATTTCGAGCTCCGGCTTGGGGTGTTACAGTCTTTACAGTTACAACACATACGAAATGAAGAAAATTCAAAAATACCATATAGAATGGATTCGGATCCCGGATCACCACAATCCATAGACAGCACTCATCGAGATTTCTAGAAGACATATGTCATCCATGACATATTACACAAATAATTCAAGATAAAGACATGGACGACAAAGACACAAAGTTAATGGACAAAAATAATGGAAAGACTTTTTCTTTTTTGTTTTCTTGTAAATAGTGGAAGAAAAAGATGTTTCCACTAGTTTATGTTTCCACTAGCTAGTTCTTTGTATTTTTATTCTTTTGTTAACTTTTATTTTCAGCCGTTCGTTTAGATTAGATATTTTATAGAGTTACTCTAGTTTGCCTATAAAACGGCATCTCATTTCATTTGTAAAAACACACCCGAGAATTCATAATAATAAAGTTTTCTCTCAATTTTTATGGCTCACTAAATTACTCTCCTATTCTCCTTAGATAAACTCTTAATCCTTTAATATTTTCCTTGTTCTTCATAATATATAGAAACCACTCTCTTGAATCCTTTTGTGCTGATCAAGGGATCTTACAAAACTTCTCTTCCACTAGAACTCCTGAGCAAAATGGTGTTGCTGAAAAAAGAAATAGAACTCTAATAGAGGTAGCACGCACCATGCTCAATGAGTCTTCTTTGCCTAGTAAATTCCGGGCAGAAGCTGTCAGCACTGCTTGTCATACTCAGAATAGATGTCTCATTGTTAAAAGACATGACAAGAAAGATTATGAGGTTTTGAAAGGTAATAAACCTCAAATAAAGTATTTTCATGTATTTGGATGTCCTGTTTTCATCCTTAACAGCAAGGATCACTTAGGGAAATTTGATCC